>OU342774.1:13130000-13852500 GCA_910591435.1 Acronicta aceris | reverse complement strand
ACATTATAGTACTTAGAAAATTATTTTGATATAATTAAGAATTGGAGTTTGAAGCTTGAATTGCCCACAAAACGTAATACCGAAATAAATCGTAATCCAGACAATATTCTATCAAATTATGTTATTATTCGGATTTGGATACCGTTAATCTAGGTTCCTACGGTGCTATTTTGTCTACTACTACTTCACTGGAAATAAAAGACTAGAAAATCGTTCCAAACTTGGTAAAGTTATCAAAAATTGCATTCGCTTACATTTATTTCCAGTGAAGTATTTTGGACAAAATTGTAGATTAGGAACCTAGATTAACGGTATCGGAATCCGAATAATAACAGAATTTGATTAAATTGTGTTTGAATTAGGATTTATTTCGGTATTACGTATGTAAGAGAAATTCGGTCCGCCGGACTCTTAAGAGAGATTGTTGAAAGCTCGAAATTTAAAAATGTAAAGGATTCATACGTACGTACATACGTACATTTATCAGCAATACGTAATTACATAAGCAGTTATGATAATACAACATTTTGGTAAAAACTTTTTAATTATCGTTCCCTTGGAGACGAGCCCAGGAAGCTGTATGGTAACGCTGTTAATGGTACTAGTAATTTGTAAGTAGCTGTAAGTTATTAAGATCACAAGCGATCTTTCATCCCACCGCGTTAATCATCGGTGAACAGGAACTTAGGAAGGGTAAAATGGTCCTTTCAAAGTTTCTAAGGACCATTAATTTCAATAAGGATTTAGGGGTAGTGGCTTTTCTATTGCAATTGATCATTGATGTTTTGGTAGAAGTTCCCTTGGTAATTGATTGCTTTTAACCTAAAGTACAGTCCCAATCATTAAGAAACTCGTTTGTGCAGATCTGTGCCTGAAACAAGGAGCGTTTATGTATTACTTTGTCCTATGCTGTCCTCAATACTTTCTCATTAGTTTAGTGATGCTGGAATCCATTCCCAGTACGAGCAAATTATTATTAATCGTATATATTATATGTCATTATCTTTAGCAGATCGGGGCTTAGTTTCGTGATCAGTTAATGGCAATAGGATCGCCCCCTTTATTTAAGTCCCATGTATCTCGGGACCTAAAACTGCACTTCTGCCTAACCCTTTGGGGAATTTAGACATGAGTTGGTATGAGAAAGTTAAAACCACACAGGCCATTAAAAATAACTCATCAAATCATTAGCTTCTAAGGTAATCTTACAATAACTGCAAATTGGCCAATGCTGATGAAAGCGTATTATTTTCATTAAAAGATATTCTTTAGATATTTAAATGTACCTACCCTAAAATGTAAGAATATATCTAGAATATTCGATATAAATAAATTGTATCTATAAATACCGTACATGGTTGTTGAGCGTAAAATCAAACATATATATACATAATGTTTATCTGTTTGTATATATCTCTTTGATAGCTACGTGTGTACTGATATCGATTCCGCAAACTTGCCTCCGTCTGGGGTTGTCACTAGCAATTCGGGTTGCTGAATTAAGCAACAGTATTCTACTGTTTTATTTTATGCAAGGTTTGACATTAATAACATGTACCTATATGTTTATTATTAGTAAATTTTATTAATTTAAGAACCAAAGATCAGACAATGATATTCAATTCACACCGAATCTAATAAAAAACAATTAAGATAATTAGACCATCAATCAATAAACAATCCTAAACAACGTAATTTTGTTTATGTTAAATCTTATTTATTAAATTCGATTATAAATATGGTTTCTTCCGAATAAGCTTATAAAGCAGTTTTTAACTTATAAAAAGCTCAAGCTTATAAAAAGGCAGTAGGTAAGACGCGTGAGTGTCACCCCTACAGCTGGCAAATGTTTGCAGCATCCAGGTTATGAAGTTTACGTACGATCAAAGGGGTGACTGATGCGTCGAAGATGATGATATGGAGATCGAAGGAATTAATATTGGCCTGAGGATCTTTGAGAGGAATGGGGTGAAATGGTATAATTATTATCCAAAAATGTTGTGTTACACTTTAACCTTAAGGTTAAGGTAAGTGCCTCACTTTCTCGGAGTAGACATGATTCTTTTTGGATATGACTGTATCACTGGAGAAGAGCCCATTAACGAAAAGTACGGAAAATATATAACGATTCCTGTATAATATTTTATTTTTATTTATTTTATTTATTTATTCATATAACAATTCGCATTGTGTTTGAAATATGTAGTATATTAATGATTTTTTACAGCTAAAAATAATAAATTATGAATTTCACTAAATTTCACAAAAAATAATCAATAATATTTATAATAAAAAATATGCCAATACACTGTAAATAGTTAATTATTGTAATAATACCAACCAATCTGGTAAATAATCTGGTAATACGGATGTGTATGTGCAAAGATGTTCCTTATGAACTTAAGTGTCTACATACGATCGAAATACACATACACAGTCTTTAAGTTTTTAATTTTTTAAACTTACAGCAAATGCTTCAGCCAGATACCATCTAACATAACTCAGGAAATTACGAGTTCTTATCATGTTTAAAACACGGTGAAATACGACGTTTGCAGGAACGTAAGTTTTCGACGCCGACTGAATTTTAATAAACTTGCCGTTTCACAATTGGAAATCTTTCAGTACTAGAAAATTTTCTGCTGGGATTTTTAAAAACGTTTTTTTTTGTAGTGTCCAGATTTGGAATTTGGTCCTTTGAGTCGCAATGGTTGAGGGTATCAGGGCTTTGGTCCTGCAGAGGAATGTTTTGAAAGGTAAAGTGTTAAAAACGAACTTATCAAGGACTTATGACTTTTGACTTATGCCTTTTTGGTCTAATCTAAGTCTAGTCTACTCTGCACTAGATCTTCATCGTCACATCCTGCTTTCTATATTAATTGACGAGGTCTCTTTATCCTGCAGTGGAAAGTGTAAATTTCTTTACACGGACATCCCGAACTGCAAACAGCATTCTAAATCTCATTACCAAGTCACGTAAAATTGCTTCACGAATTACCAGCATCTCTGCTCAGTCCCTAACAATGCAAATTGCTCGTACAGGCACTAAGTAGCGATCCGCCGCTCATTTCCGACAGGTAGACCACTTGACAGCTATTTTCAATTAACTCCCGTCTCCGTAGCTGCAATGCGAGAGAATTAATGCCAACTTTTCAATTGTAATTTCAGCTGAATTTTTAAACAATGGCTTTTTATTGTAAATTTTTTTTTGAAGTAGTTTTGACGTCCATTGGATTTATGTAATTAAATATAAGACTAAAAATCGTAAAACAATTAACGATTTTTGTTAACTTTAGCTATTACGGAGTGAAATATTTTTGGCGAATTGAACTTTTCAACTATAGTTAATTAAAAAAAAAACTGAAATAATAAAGTTAATAGGCAGTGATAGCTTAGTGGTATGACCATTGGACTGCCAAGTAAAAGGTTTTAAATTTGAATCCAAGCCACGCCAACAACCTCTGACTTTTTAGAATCACGTGCGTATGAATTCATTCTTAATTTTATCACTCGCCTAAACGGTGAAGGAAAACCTGCATGCTTGAGAGATTTTCTTTAACGACGTGTGAAGTCTGCCAACTTGCAGTAGGCTAGCGTGGTAGATTATAGCCTTACACCTCTTACTCTGAGAGAGACCCGTGCCCAGCATTGTCATTTTATCTGTATGAACCTCTATCACCTGTACCAAATATTGTATGCTGGTTTTTAGTTATTTCTTTCATTAGTTTTTTGTATATACCACTTAGGTGGGGTGGCGGCTTGCCTGATGGTAAGCAGTTAGCGTAGCCTATGAAATGAAATAAAATGAAATTGAAATTATTTATTCTGCAAGTAGATCTTTAGAGATACTTTTACATGTCAATGGTTTGGGTTTTTTTAGCTAGATGGCTTCGGCATTTCCTAACTGACAACCTCTGAGAAGAAACACCGAAACAAACTCAGAGAATCATGGTCTCTTTTAAAGTCCAGACATGGAAGAACGTGAGTGGTACGATGTAGGGTAATGTCTGAAATGGCCTTTTGAGGAAAGAACTATAGCAGCTTTGAGTAGACCAGTCCCAACTGACGGCACGCATGCATCAGTCATCGTGTAGCTCAACCATAATTTAGGGAGCTCAACGACCTGTCGCACGACCATACCTGATCAGCAGGACATTCGTGTAGGTCTAATGAAGTTCCCAAAGCCTCCAGACAATAATAAGTTTGTTTAATTATCATGTATCAAAAGCCTACATGGTACTCACATTTACAAATTATATGTATATTTTTTTATGACTTGAATATAAGTGTCACGGTTCAATAATGTCGCGGAAAAATAGTAACAAATTCATAGATGTCAAAATTCAATTCAATAATATAAGAGTAATTAAAATGTCAACAAATAAAATGTCATAACAATGAAAATGTCATAACAATTAAGATGTCAACACTCAAAATAACATTGTCACATTACATTTCGGATACACAACACATTTGACGACACGTTTGGCGTAGCGGCTGAGCGATCGGCTTCTGCGTCACGTGTTGTGGGTTCGATCCCCACACGGAGCAAATATTTGTATGATCTACAGGTAGTTGTTCCGGGTCTGGGCGTTTGTGTATGTGAGAATTTGTGTTTGTAAACGCACCCACGATACAGGAGAAAATCATAGTGTGGGGCAACTTTTTTTTTTAAAAACAAAAAAAAAAAAACATTGTCGGACGTCTGTAACACCAGAGGTGTCGTTCGTGTGGTGTTGACTCTGTAAAAACTCCTTTCACTCCTTTTCACTCCTTTTTTGAAGAACCCCATTCTGTAGTCCTTCCATAGCTCCGATGAATTGCTAACCCCTGGATATTTTTCTCGTTTATTGTCACCTTATTTTTCAGCTTATGTCTATATTTTTCATGAAAAACACGGCCATCGCTAACGTTCATGCTTTCATATATTAAATTCTGTGAAGTGTTGAATTTAGTGCTCATCCTGTTAACTATACAGCGTACTTAAACTTTAGTGTACGTTCGTATAAAGGCAGATTTGCTAACGCGAGCACCGGACTTAAAAAGCTAAGAGCCAAAATAAATTGTACAAAATAATGTTTTAAATAATACTACAAATTGTGGGACGGTCGAAAAATCTTTCAGTACGTATTTAAAATTTTGGATTCAATTTTCGTATACAAAGCATAGCTACATACCATCACGCCTGTATTTCCCAAAGGGTAAGGCGAATGTTCACTAATGTACACCCACAGTTCGCTAGTATGTTTAAGTAATAGGGCGATGGGCACAAATCCAAACTCCCAGCTGCTACTGAGTATATATTTCGTAATGAAATGAAATTATTTATTCTGCAAGTAGATCTTTATAGATACTTTTACATGTCAATGGTTTGGGTTTTTTTTAGCTAGACGGCTTCGTAGAAAAACTTTACTCGTTTATCACTTATTCGACCTGGGAATCGAAGAAGCATTTCATTAAGCTACACTAATATTATAAGGAGGTTAAACCTTTTGTTCGCCACAGTCATGTATTGACGACAAATCAAAATGTGCCCGGCACACCACAATCACGACTGGGTGACAGATTTCTAAAGGAAATTCGGAGCTTGTCGCCGAGGGCACACTTTTTCTATTTTGACGTGCGGTTAAAGGGTTAAAATTACTTCGCGTGATATATTTATACTTCAAATCAGCATTCCGTAAGAGGTGAGAATTATCTGATTTGATCGGTGGGTCTTTTTGACTTATTGGTATTTGACTGGTTTAGGGTCAAAGCAGCTTCATGTGTGTTCCGACTTTTGCGCATAAGAGCCAATATCTAAGCCTATCCGGTGTTGGTGTATTGATGCCAAACACTATAAAAAATAACTAGCGAAAAGAGATTTAAATTTTCTATAAACTTTTTGGACGTAATTTCAGGAAATATGCGTGACGGTTGACGTGCCTCTGTTTTTTTTTAAAGCTTTCTAGGGATGTGAGTCACACATTACTAGTATTCTTGGTAACCCCTCGTGCTAAGCTAAATACTTGTGTTACGAGTGAGTTCACGTCGGTAGTGCAATGGGTGGGTTTCGAACCGGTAACCACATGATCGCAAATTCGACGCCCTAGCCATTAGGCTACCGCGGCCTTTGATTGTTGATATTATGTCTGATTTTCTAACATTTTAAATAACATCTCTATTTCAAGATAAATAAATAACATTCGATATTTCTCCAACAAACTCTACCTCCTCGTGAACTGGCATCCAGACTACTCTAAGGAAACAAACATGTCTTCATTTAACGCCAGACAGGGTAGAACAAGACACACACTGTTCGGGACAGGTCAATTTTCAATTAAAGCGCCGTTAACGCTGTGTTGATTGGGTTTTATTGTTAATGTCTGATTTACAGCGATAACCTGCGGCATAGCGTTGGCTTGAAGGGAAATGTGCGTGTGTGGTCCATACATAATTATTAATTTGAAAATATATTTCTTTAATTATTTTGAACTTTATGGATGGCACCATATTATTACGCATAAACTACCAGTGTGATTTAATAGAGAAATACGTAGTATACATTATAATCTGTGGATCAATACGTTTCACTAAGTAGTGATTTATTTTTGACTGCACGTTTAAGGTTTGCAGTAACAGTTTGGGAGAGCCATGCTTCAGCACGAATGAGCCGGCTCGACCGGAGCCACGGCCTCACAGAAAACCGGCGTCAAACAACGCTTACGTTGTGTTTCGCCGAGTGAGTGAGGTTACCGGAGGCCCGATTCCCTTTTATAAAGGCGGGCACTTGTGACTCCTCTGGTGTTGCGGGTCTCCATGGGCGGCGGTAATCGCTTACTATCAGGCGATCCGTCTGCTCGTTTGTCCCCCTATGCCATAAAAAAATCAGTTAAGGTCACCTAGCTATTGTTGCAACGCGTGTTGTGGGTTCGATTCCCACCCGATGCAAATATTTGTTTCGAGTCTGGCTGTACTTTGTTTCCGTTAATTGTATGTTTATGAAGCCCCTGTGACACATGACTTGTTATCTAGAGTGGGAGGTGTTCTTTTTCAACAAAAAAACACTGCTTCATTAGCCTAGTGGTCCTGAGCGCGACTGCTTAGCTCTAGAGGTCCTGGTTTCGGTTTCCAGTTCGATCAACATGTTCTTGGGTTTTTCTATGAATTTCTCAGTAGCAGCTTGGAATTTGGAATCTGTGCCCGATTAATGCCAATAGGCTCGCCCACTATTACATGGGACCTAAATATACCGGCGAACTGTGGGTGTACATTAGTACGTCTCTGCCTAACCCGTCAGGGAATACAGGCGTGATGGTATGTTATAAAAAAAAAGAAAATCTCCTAAAAATAGAAAAAAAAAATTACCCGAATAGAATCTAATCCAGTTACTATGTATTTGCTACCATATTTTATGATATAACATTGCAACAATCCCAAATAAAAATTATCAATTACTTCACAGGTATAAATTATTCTATCCACAACCGGAAAACGTTAAATAAAAATCCTGAATTGAACTCAAAGAGCGCAGTTTTTCTAAACTTAACCGTACCATATTGATTTATAGCACATGTAAATTTACTATTCCCCCATTAAAAGTAAATCAAAGTGGATACTAAATCGTCAAAGTCTGGCTACCAGCCAGGCTAACTTGAACCTTGCAAACGATAGGTAATGCCCCAATGTGTGCAGCTTTTGGTGGTATTCTGGGAGGGTGGGAAGGTCTGGTTGGGTTGGTGGGGTGAGGCGTAGAGAACCGCAAACCGCGTTAGGGCAGTCAACATTTGTGCAGTGTGGGATCATAAATTCGGATTTTTTATTCCGTTTATATTGTGCATGATTCTTTTGATGGTGATCTTTGTAGGATGCATAATGTTTTTAATATTGTTTTTATAGTTTTCTTGTGAAATCAGTTTGTTAAGTTTAGTAAAATGTTACACATTCTCGACGAACACGTAAGATAGGTTTCAAAGTCGGTTCACTTAACTTCTTTGTGAAATGTTTTAGTGCGACATTTTATTGATGAATTAGATCCTGTTTTCCATCGGGAAAAATATGATGGCTAAATGCATTGAAGCCGTCAAAACTAAACGATAAAATTATATGATTAGAGATCTTTAGTTAATAACTGCATAACATTTTCAAAGATCCACTGCATGTTTTCGGTTTTTTGTCAACTTTTACCAGGAGGTCAAAGCCATTACGCAATTATCAACATTAATTAACTTTCACGCGTTAAAATAATCAATACCTATAATCAAATTGTAACAAACCGATGTCTGTACATAATAGATATTAAAGTAAAACGAATATCAGGAGTCTTTATTCGTGAAACAGAAGGCAAAATAACAATATTCAGATTTTTGTCTGTCTGTCTGTTTGTTTGTACGCGCATCACGCAAAAACTACTGCATGGAATTGAATGCAGTTTTCACCAATGTATTGCTAGAGGTCGATACGCCGCCTAGAATCGGACTTATGTTATGTTAATCTTTTTGGAAGGTGAGTGAAACTGCAGGCAGTTCACAGCTGCTAGTAACTACTAATTCAATATCAGTAAATACCATTCTGAGTAAACTATAGCCTAATTCCTTTCACTCTGAGAGGAGACCCGTACCCAACAGTGGGACAGTTTATTGATTATGATGAAGTACCATTCTGTACATAAAAACTAAAGTTAAAACACTTTCTAATATTATAAACCATAATAAAAAGCTTAACTAAATTGTGACTTCATACAAAGCGTGCTACTGTTTTGTAAACCTGACACTGGCCAGCTGTTTAGTTATAACGCAGCAAAAAATTGATTTAAACATAAATAGAGTATGTTTATGTTAACGTTATGTTATTACGATAGTAACTCGACACGGCGGACAACTGCGTACAAGTGACGTGTTGTGATATCGAAGCCCCTACTATTGGATTCTGTACAATAACATAACATACCATCACGCCTGTATTCCCCGCGGTTCGCGAGCCTATTGCCTATTGCCTGCTACTGAGAATTTCATAGAAAAACCCAATAACACTTCGGTCGACCTGGGAATGGAACCCAGGACCTCTAGCGTAGCAGTCGCGCTCAGAATCACTAGGCTAATGATGCAGGCAATCTGTACAATACTTTTTTTATCTAGTATGTTTACCACGAAATAGTTACGTCGTTGTATAGTCTCGCCCTGACATTGGCACTTGACGTATAGTGACAAGAACACGTAACGTGATGCGTTACGTTTCAGTATACATTTACCTAGGTTTTGACATAGTACGCATATTGGAACAGCAATGACTAGTGCAGTGATAGCCTAGCGGTATGACCGTTGGACTGCCAAGTCAAAGGTCTCAAGTTTGAACCCAAGGCACGAACATCTGACTTTTCGAAGTCATTTGCGTATTAAATAGTTAATTATCACGCGCTTAAACGGTGAAGGAAAACATCGTGAGGAAACCTGCATGCCTGACAGATTTTCTCGACGGCGTGTGAAGTCTGCCAACCCGCACTAGGCCAGCGTGGTGGACTATAGCCTATTCCCTCTCATTCCGAGAGGAGACCCGTGCCCAGCAGTGGGACAGTATATTGTGTTGATTTTTTGTTATGAATGTAATGCCTAGTGCAGTCAGTACATCAAGTACTAGCAACATATGACAGATGAAAAAATTGTGGGTAGTTCAGCGATACATTTCTAAAACACGTGATGTCTGTATGTTTCTGTTACTATTCAGATTCAGAGACGAGTCTAAGCGTAAACTTATATCAACTTCCATAACGTCAGAATGTAAGTTTAATATCTTGAATTATAATTCTAATGAAGATCCAATAAATTATATCTGATTATTTTACTGATCCATAATATATATCATACTAATATACGCGAATTAGGAGTATGTAATTCTATTTTGTCTTTCCCTACATCTAAGGCCGCTAGAATTCTGTATAAATTAGTTAATTTAAGGATTAAACGTGGAGGTTAAGTTTTTCAAGTAAGGTTTCCTATGAGGGTGACATGGTCAGAATGTGATCAAACCGTCTTTAAGATATTTTTTAGTAAAGGAAAAAATTCAATCGCAAGCAGGTTTCGAACCTGCGTCTCCTGGTTGGATACACCAGATGCTCTTCCCTCTAAGCCACCGCGAACCCTACCCGCAGGATTGAAATTTTGACTACACATTCTGAATTTACGTCATAAGGATTATTTCCTTTACTAAAAAATAACTTTATAATCTTAGCATGAAAAATGCAAAAAAATCACAAAAAGATAAACCCTCTTTAGTCAACAAAGATTAAAAGAAAAAACTCATTATCTTCTCACACGATGTGATAATATAATGACTACCAGTAGTAATACAAAAGCTTTCGTCTACCCACTTATTGTTGATATCCCATGATACAATAATCCATTGTCTCCACATGTTTATAGTTTACGTTATTACAACTGGTAATAAGTTTACACGCACTTTGATTCGTATTGTTTTACTCCAAAACCCTTTATTTCGAAGTATTTTATTAGGTTTGTAATTATCTATTGTGTGGGTCGTATGTTTTTATCTCTTTGTACTTATTAAATCGACGCAAAAAGGTGAACTGATTTGTTTTATAAATAGCATAATAATAATAATATCAGTCAGTAGCTTAGGTCCTAATAATAAAATATTAGTTCTTGGACAGGATAAGCTGGTGCCTTGAAATTGGTCCAATTGCAGTTGATGAGGGTAAAATACTGATATTTAGTAACATACCATCACGCCTGTATTCCCCGAAGGGTTAGACAGAGGTGTACTAATGCACACTCACAGTTCGCCGGTATGTTTAGATCCCATGTAATAGGGGGCGAGCCTATCGCTATTAACCGGCGACAAATCCAGACTCCAAGCTGCTACTGAGAATTTCATAAAAAACCCAATAACACTTTGCTCGACCTGGGGATCGAACTCAGGACCTCTAGCGTAGCAGTCGCGCTTAGGACCACTAGAGTAATGAGGCAGTCAACTGATATTTTGTGCATCTGGATAAACTGGGACCTGACCTCAACATAGTTAGAAAAGGCTATGATGATGATTCCATGAAGTATAGGATTTATTAAAATATTCCACAGAATAAAAATGTTAAGACAAAGTGCCACTTAAGTCATCAAAGTTAAATGCAATAAATGCATTGATACTGTAGCAAGGTTCTTTGTAACCCTCAATTATTCCACCCTGCCGTTACGATCAGATCGATCGACGGCACCTCGTAAAACATTCAGAACTATTACGTGTCACGCGCCGTCACTTAAAGTAGGTGTGACATTTGAAGCTAAAACTACCGCCACGTATGACACACTTAGGTGGTTCCGTAATATTTTCAGTATGGGAAGATTTTGTAGGCTTCTGCTGGGATTTAATGGTTTTGTTTCTGCCAGTCGATTTTGGACACATAAACATTGACCATCACGCCTGTATCTCTCAAAGATTACAAAATAATATTAATTTCTGCTAAAAAAGAAAGAAACAGTGTAACAGTAAAAACAAGTCTTAATAGAAAAATGGAGAGAAAGAAATTGTTTTAACATTCAAATCTATGTAAGTATTCCCATTTAACGGACTTCTAGAGAAATATATAATTATAGCAAATTTCACAGCAAGATACGGCACAAAGAAAAAAATATGATCTAGAATCTTACAAGGAGGAATATCCTTAGAATTAGCCATAACAGTTACAAATACTAGTTAGTTACAAACTTGAGCACTCGTAACATCTGGATCGACGGTCAACAGTCAGATCTAAGTGGAAGCTGACGCTGGCTATTGTCATTCAGAACTTGGAATAGTTATCGTACATTGTTAGTGTTAGTTCAAATTGTGCTCAACTATCCGATCAGTTATTCCCTTGTGCTCTGCTCTTATTGGTGCTCCGGTATTGGGTAAAGTGTGTCTCTTAGAGAGGCTTATGACGTGCTATAACTGTTATTAGATTTAATGTTAATTTATTTTACCAGTAATCTGTATAATCAATTTGTAAGATGATAATGTATGGAAGGAACTCAGTTTTGAGATGATGGCTGATAGTACCATGGAAATAAAAGACGTACTGCGCTAACTCCAAAAAAATTGGGATGAGGGCAGGAGGAGGATGATGAACGAGGAAGTGTATTTAAATCATTGAGGTAAAACAGAAGGCAGGGCAATAAAGAGCAGTGGAGATTGCTCCACTGACAAAAGCTGAGCTCTTCAATTAAGGAAGAAGTAGGCAAGCAAGAGTAGAGAATCCTGATGAATATACTTTTTGTCAACTTTTTATTGCAGCGACATGAACTACGATAGAAGCAGAAATACGATAGAAGCAGAAATACGAGCATACTTGCATCTAAGCATTGTCCATTGTGTTCACTTGGTTGACTCTCAAATGAAATTCAAAGCTGGTTTGCTTTAATTCAATGTTGTTTTCATTGCTTCTTTCTGAATATGCATATTATAAAGACATCCGTCTTTGGTATCTGCTTAAGTATTTTTTGCGTTCATACATGATCGCATTATTATTATTTCCAGCTATTGTGTCAGCTTGAGAAAAGCAACGACAGTATTATTTCATTGAGGTTATGTTAGCCAGGCAGGACATCACATCGAATTGTTTCGAAGTATGGTAATGAACCATTATACTCTCTTCTATAATGGTTGTTGAAAGTCTTGGCAACAAAAAATCGGGTAGGTATAATAGTATGATGAAGGTACAGTGGCGACCAAAAGTCTATAGGCAATCTCACAACGCAATAGCTTGACGTTTAGTTTGACTTATGACATTTACTGTCGTAAACAAGTGACACGCACTGGCTGTATCGAGCTCGCTCGTTCTGTTCATAGCAATGTAATCCTTAGCGTGCTTATGGACTATTGAGCGTTTTCGTACATTTTTCTCAATAAGACATTTGGCTAATCTTTGGCAAATACCAAGATCTTTTCGATCTACAATATTATATACTCTGGCACGTTCTGTGAGTACCTTCATGTCCTCGGTAAAGTTATGAGCCTATTATACAATTACCTAACAAGTCCGTCGTAAGCCGTCCTGCATAATAATATCTCGAAGGACATGTTTCCAAATGTGGCCCAAAATAACCCTAATGTGATTTATTTCTGCATGTTAAGTAGCCACCATATATCACAATGTTAATGTTAACTAATATTTTATATTTATGGAAACAAAATCCTACTAAATTGCCATGGAATCAAGGAAACAATAATTGATATAGAAGCTTTGATTTTCTATTTTCTTGTGAATTTCTATGTTATTGGGTTCTATATGAAATTCTCAGTAGTAGCGCGTAATTTTGGATTTAGGTAATAAGCTGAGCTCATATTTATTACATGGGACCTAAAACCATTCTGGGGCTAACGTTTCAGGCATTATTTACCTTGTTATCTGAGTACACAGCGACTGTTGCTCTCAAAATTATGATAAGGATACTGTAGTACCGTTTCTTGATAATTTGATATTCATTATAATTTTAACATAAGAAGCAGTGATAGCCTAGTGGTGTGACCGTTGGTTTGCCAATTCAAAGGTCTCGAGTTCGAACCCAAGGCACGCACCTCTGACTTTTGAAGTCATGTGCGTATTCAATAGTTAATTATCACGCGCTTAAACGGTGAAGAAAAACATCGTGAGGAAACCTGCATGCCTGAGAGATTTTCTCGATGGCGTGTGAAGTCTGCCAACCCGCAGCATAGCCTAATCCCTCTCATTCTGCGAGGAGACCCGTGCCCAGCAGTGGGACAGTATAATGGGTTGATTATGTATAATTTTAACAAGCTAAGCATTCAGCAGTAGGTATGTGAATAGTTCCTTAAACTTCCAAAATCAAAATCCAAAGGATTTCTCTCAAAAATTTCCAACCGCGTAACTCCAAAACATTCTGGTACGTATAATTAGTGTCAAAAGTGGCGTGAAAATTTGTCTGTGAAATACCACTGTTATACATAATATATCAAATTCGCCGGGGGTTGCGTAACGAGGGCTCGCAGGGGTAGCTTCGGGGATGAAATCCAATATTATTTGTAACACTATTATTTCCATGTCAGCTTGGAATATGGTTAAATGATTGAAAGCTGTTAGTATTGTCTTTTAGTATAAATGTAGCACTTTCTCATCTACATTATAGTTTGAGCTTTTTTCTTCCAGAAAACCGCAAACAAGATCCGTAACCAAAAATGTTTTTCGTTGTCTTTACGTTCTAGAAGACTTTATTGATGTATATTTTATTTTAATTCAATTATATAGGTATGTCGTTGCGACGATTCAGTACTAGGCTTTTGACTTAACATAAAAATATTAAATTGCCTGACACTATGTAATACTTACCATTAGTATAAATTATTATCATAAGCAAACAACTATTGTAGTGGACGTTCCTAATTAAAAAGGACTAGGTACTGCCACTTATTCGCTTCACTGCATTTAGTTTTTTGATTGTTAAGATAATTGAAATTCAAATCAATCAAAATTTCATTATAACGAGTACTTTTGAATTGTCAAATACTAAATTTGTACCGCTCCAAAAACTGGTTCTTATGGAGAAAAACTGGCAAGAAAGTGTTGAATATTCAGAATGCTTTTCGTTTAACAAATACGACCAATGACTTGAACACTTAAAAAATCACGAAACACTTTAAAAATAAGTTCAATTCTAAACACAGCGCGATACGAGGCAACCCTACCGAACCCAAACAACCCTTTTCTAAATGTTAGACAGTTAATATTTTAGGGAGTTGAAAATTGGAATTTCGATGAAGACGCTTCACGGTTATCGTGGTTTTAACGCCACCTGCCAGATCTAGGATTCGTGAATTTTAGGCCTAAAATTACACATGACAGGTAACCACAAAATTATTAATGAAGAAACCTAGAATATAATGGAATATCAAATATGGCTTTCTAGTGCTGAAAATAGCTTTGAGTTGATTTTGATGTTTTAAGATCATCAAAAAAGAAGGATTTTCGCCTGATGAAATGTGCTTGCGTGGCAACACTGTGATTTGCGATGTCGGAAGGTATATGTAAGCGAAGCTTATGAGCCTATATGTTTCCCGTTTTATATAGGAATAAGTTTCAAACAGAATAAAAGATCGTAATAATCCACCCTTATTTAATTAATTACATAATTTACTTATCCAATTTGAAGAAAGCTTTTATTTTTAAAGTATTCAACAGTCATGCAACCACTACACTAATGAGGCAGTGAGTTAAAGGTATATACGCAAAAAATATGGAAACCTGTGTCAGCTATTCGCAAACTCGGATAAAATGAAACAATATTGCAAAAACAAGCTTTGACGAGCCGACCGCTCTGTTTGTTATTTATTTTAAACTTTCTAACACCACGCCCAGACAAAACGGTCTGACACCAGTTAAGGCCGATAGCCGTGGCCCAGGGACCAGATCTGCGGCCCACATTTGATAAGGTTGCTCCGTACGTGCCGATAAGCCAATATGACTAACTCTGGAACCGTTAGCTGCTGGTGCAAGTTTTAGGAACTTGGAGATTGAAATGACTTAGTTTTGGGGCACCCATGTGGGGACGTATGAGGCGTGAAAATATCTGACTTGCTCGGTGATAGGACCTCTTGAGGTCTGACAGGCTGGCGACCACCCTTACATCGGAATATGTCGTAAAGCACCTTGGCTTCGACTTTTGCACGTAAGACGCAGTTCCCCCTCAGTTGCTGCGGCTGTGGCAGTCAGCAGTCCGCAGGTGCTCTTAAGGATCGGCAACGCATCAGCAACTCCTCTGGTGTTGCAGGTGTACATGGGCGACAATGACTACATATTTTTTATTTATGATAGGCTTACGCTTGACCGCCAGTTCGCCCGATGTTAAGCGATACTGCGATCTATGCTAGCGCGCTTGCCTAGAAGAAACCAATTCACTCGTGATTTGAGGACACCCAGATTATATCTATCGGGGAAGACCCACTAGGGAAGCGCATTCCACATTTCAGCGGTACGCATGATAAAAGTGGACTTAAACCGTTCCGTTCGAGTTTTCCGAATGTCAACATACCACCAGGAGGTTCGGCAGCTCGTTTGACGACATAATCAATAAAAAAAATTACTTATCTGCCTATACGCCTATTGCTTATAACTCATACCCCACAATCCTGATTAGCAACCCAACAAATTGAAACTTAAAGCTGTTGCAATAAAGGCATTTATGTGATTTCTCGATTGCCGAGCCGGTGACTCACGTCCAGATAACAATTATGGTCCTATTTCGTACCAGGCTGTTGCTTGGTCAATTTGGAGATCTAATCTTTTTCTCCGCTAAACTCTGTGGGTGAGAATATGGGATAGGCTTAGAGATAATTGTTTGCTTTGATGGTTTAACCAATAATAGTGGTGTTAAGAAGATAAGGGTATCTCTTCAAGATGTTGTTTGAGATCAGCTCTTACTTGCTGTCATAATCCTTTTTAATAGTATATTGCATCATTCTCAGCAACTACCTAAAACAATATTACATACCTACCTATATTTTTTATAGAAGTGTCTATGGAGTTTCTCTCTTTTCCATAAATTCGACTTTTTGGAACCTGTAACTATTTCGTTTTAACTTTTCAAAAGTACCTACCTCTTTGAATGCTCTAATTGAAATAAAATATTTCGATAAATAAGCCAACAGACATCCTAAGAAATGAAGAAGGTTGATCTAAGTAATTACAGTGGTAAGTCATGAAATACATTGTTTTTATCGCTAGTTGAATCACCTATCTTCTTAGTTATTTTAGTGAAAGAAAAATTTGACCGCGGGCAGCATTCGAACCCGAGTCTTCTGGTTAGATATACCGAAATATTTTATTTCAATTAGACCACTAAAATGCAAAAAAAACACAAAAAGGATACCTATCTTCTTTTTAGTGGCTTCAATCTCAACACATTTTACTTTGTTTTGCGATGAGAAGCGTACTACATATTTTATTTACTCATTTACTAAAGCAACAAATGGATAAAAATCTATTCTGTTCCCTGGACTTGCGCGTGTTATTAAAAAATAAACATTGCGGTCAAAACTGGTCTAATCCGACGCGATCCAGTTTTCACACGTCACAAGGGGTCTGTTTGGCGAACTTTTTTGTTTTTAGAAAAACACCTTCGGCGATGTGAAAAAAATATTAGGTAGCCGCTAAATGTAGATTTTCTCGGGTGCGGCAACGTGAGGAAAATAAAGATGTAGGTAACCTGTATGAAAAAATTGCTGGAAAATGCTGCTGTTGTGAGAACAAAATTTTCGTTGTATTATTTTAGTTATTTTACATGTAAAACTTTTTTGAAAATTCCCGATCTACGAAAACTTTTTAAGCATTCAATACTGATTTCATCATTTCATCAAAAGACTATGAAAGTCTCGTCTCTCCGTCGTTTCCTGATAAATTAATGACAGAGTCTGAGTAATCGACATCACATAATCACTAAACAATTAAATAACTAGTTATAGAGGTCTATTTATATATAAATATATATTTATTTAAAAATAAATATTGGTTTTCATTTGGACTTTTTTATTTTAAATTTGTACCTATTGCCTTTGACGTATTATTTATTACGTTTCTCATGAGCCTGTGGACTTCACCAGATGAAATTCATTTATATTTCGTGAGTTTCTAAACCTTGCATTGTTGTATATATTTGGATATTTTGACGGTGAATGGCAGAAATATGATGTCAGCAGTCAACAGGTTTCACCGATCAGGTGTTAGAGATCGAGAATCATAGATATCAGTACCCCATAATATTTGCTCTGATTTGAGGATTAGGTACATACAACTTCATTATATATATAATAAACATATGTTTACGGTTTTCAAATAGGTATGTTAATGACGAGTTCAAGTCTTAGTAGAGTCTGAATATTTCAATTAAAAACGAATCGACTGCCATCGACTCTCCTCAGCCCATATCTGTTTTTTGCTACTAATAACAAAGTCAAATTGTCATAGGTGTATGAAAACCTGGGCCATCCATAAACGTACTGCGGACAAGCGCAGCTTAACTTTGCAGATAGATTTCCACGTGACTGTGGTGAATAAAAAAAAAAAATGAACAATGATATCGACTTACCATTGTATGTAATTAAATTATAGTAATAATCAGTACCCGCATAAGTACTTTGTACTCGCTTGTACAACTATTACGCAAGTGAGAACGTGGTTTATCATTGCGTGAATCATTTCTCTTGTCGACTGTCCCGCGTCACTGCGCTGTTTATTGTATTGATAGAATATCGCAGCTGTCTACTTGGATTAAGAATTATGCGCAGACTATGAAGCATAAATTAATAACGATTCATGTTGACAAAGTTGACAATTTTGAACCGTCAATTTCTTCTGACATAGGAATTGCACAGTGGACAAGAACTGGAATGCGAACTAGAACTGGAACATAGATAAGAACTGGAACTAAAACAGGGATAAAAACTGAAACAATAATGGGGTATTCCGATATCGCAACTCGAATGAGTAGGTTACTAGAGTAGGAACAGGGACAATTAGATCTGGAACAAGAACGAGACAAGGAACTGGTATCGGAATTAAACTGGAACCACTTATCCCAGTTCATAAACTGGAACAGGAACACGAACTAGAACCGTAACTGGAACTGGAGCAAAGCTATGAAAGAACCTAAACTGGAACAGGAATAGGGAAACAGGTGGATTGAGAACTGGAAGTGGAACCGGGACGAGAACCGAAACTAAAGCGGGGATAAGAACTTGAATTTGAACAGCAACGGAAAAGGTTTGAAACAGGAACTGGGCCAAGAACCCGAAAACAAATGGTGCAGTACACACTATTATTCCTCAATATCCAGTGCAGATGATGAAAATATTTTTCCTATATGGCCCGTAAACGAAACGAAGACACCAGAGGCGAATGAGAGCATGTTCAAAAAACTAAAGTGGCCTTACACAGTTGGATAAAAGTCAACACAATATTATTAACAAAAGCATTCAATCGTGCTCACTCTGTTGACCTTAGAACCCTTAACTTCTATCCGTTACGTCAAAGAGCATGGTTATGAATTATGATGCAATAAAGTGCTGTTTTAATAATATGTAGATTTTAATATCGTCTCAATGTTTCACAAGTAAACATTTGATTCAAAGTTAAACAAGGGTTCGTAATAAGTAACCAATGTATAGCGACGAAACTGGGATACCGAGAAGGATGTAATATGTATATTTTGCAGATAAGTTATGGTATTTTGTAACATATCATCACGCCTGTATTCTTCGAAGGGTTAGGCTGAGGCGTCCTAATGTACGACCACAGTTCCGGTATGTTTCAGGTCTCATGTAATAGGGGGGAGCCTATTCCCATTAACCGGGCACAAATCCAGATTCCGAGCTGCTACTGAGTCTTTCAGAGAAAAAACCCAATAACACTGCTCGACCTGGAAATCCTACCCAGGACCTCTTGCGTAGCATTCGCGCTCAGGACCACTAGACTAATTATCTTTGTGTCCATAAATTGCTTATTTGGAAAGCGTCACAGGGTTTGCATGGGTCGCATCAAAAACATAAAAAAATGAATTATGTGCGAAACAGTTTCGGAAGTCGGTGCCTTTGATTTGATCGGATCTTTTGATTTTACTCGGTCGTTACGTGTTATTGTCATATTGTTCTAAATTTTGTGATCAGATCATGACCAAATTTTTATGGGACCACCTCAAATCAATCATAAAATCGGTTCATAATAGTCGAAATAATCATGTAACAAACGTACAGCTGAACCTCCTCCTTTTTGAAGTCGGCTGAAAATACTAAAAAAAAATAAGTGGAAAGCTAAATAATTATCGCTAAAAGAAAAATTAAACGTTCATAAAATAATTAAGTAAGTAATTAGCCGATAGCCCGTAGTTAGCTGGTGGTAATTACACCTGCTGCCGTAGCTACACTTATTATATCATTATCATTTAACTTTCCTGTAATTTCACTGCAACACTCACTTAGATATTTTAATAAACTCATTAAAACAACCCTCAAAATGCTATAAATTGGTTTTAATGAAAGTATTACAGCAATAAAATAACTTTAAAAAAAAAGTAAAGCCGCCTTCATAAACATAAAAAATAATGTCATGTGCGAAACAGTTTCGGAAGTCGGCGCCTTTGTTTTGATCGGATCTTATTATTTCGCCACCGACTTCCGAAACTGTTTCGCACATAACTTTTCTTTGTTTTTGACGGCGATTTTACTTTTCTTAAAAGTTATTTTATATCAACATTTTTAGCAGCGAGTAAAATTTCACGTTTATTTACTCGGTCGTTACGTGGTATTTCTAAATTTTGTGATCAGATCTTGACCAAATTTTGATGGAACCAGCTCTGAAGTATGACCTACCGATTAAAAAAAAGAATCATTAAAATCGATTCACAATTAACGGAATAAACGCGTAACAAAGATACAAAAAAAAAAAGATAGGTATAGCCGAATTGAGAACCTCCTCCTTTTTGAAATCGATTGAAAATGATCATCTTTTATCACCAGGTGCCAGGTTCACGACTGCCTGATTAGTTTAGTGATGGTAAGCGTGGTTGTTGAGTATGTGGACCTGGATCCAATTCCAAAGCGTGGAAATTGTTATCTGTAGGTATCTATTTAATATAATTATTATCTGTATATATAAAAGCTCAATACTACTTGCACTCACTAATAGTTAATTATAGTTAGACTTTTTAGTTTATGAATTTTTTTCGTCAACATAAAATACCATCACGCCTGTATTCCCCGAAAGGTTGAGCCCGTATGTTTAGGTCCCATGTAATGGGGTCCAGCCTATTACCATTAACCGGGAACAAATTCACTCAGGATATCTAGCGTATAGTCGCGCTCAGGACCACTAGGCTAATGAGGCAGTCATCGTTAATCTGAATCTGTTAAGTTATTGTAAATCAATCCTACGGGATTGTCAAAACGAGATTAAATACGAGTAGCACTGTGGGGCACAATGCTACAGACATTATTTTGTCAGGAAGATTTTTGGAGAGATTTTGATGATCCACAAAAAGTTTAACGCCCAGTTCTTTTGCAAAATAAATTCTAGATTTTCTTCTCTATTTTTCTTCATAAAGAAACTATCATAATTGTAAGTACTACTGTTCGTTACTTACCTAGCTGAAAGTTAAAGAAAGCTCTATAAATATTTGATCAGGTAATAGGCCGGTGGGCCGTTGTTAGTAGTTGACTGTAATTACACCTGCTATCGTAGCTGGCTGCGATTCTTTATTCATACTGAGCTCCAACTTCTGCACGTCAGAACTGATTCATTTTTAAATGTAACACTTTTCTTTGTTTTTATTTTTAACTGACTTATAAATAGGATTAGTATTTTTATTGACTATTTGTATTTTTAGTGATGAGTTTGGTGTAGGGGCTGAGCGATCAGATACACTTAATCGCTTCACCCTAAAAAACATTCATGTCCATCACACTGATTTAAAAGATTCTATAAAACTTGATTGTGGTAAGAAGTCGAAGAATACTTCAAGTCTTACATGTAAGTTCCCTCTAAAGCAGTTAAAAGCAAGTCATTTACAAGCAACAATCACGAGTGAATCCATCCACGGTAGCCACATTTAATTACGAAAGTAAACCAAACCAGCACTCCGTTAAATTCTAAGCGGTAACGTAGATACATCAAATTCAACTTAGGGTGAACACTTAGAAGTGATCGGAAAGCGATTTCCATTACAATAGGGATTAGTAGTTTAGTATTTATGGACTATGTATCTCTTTAGTGTAGTGTAGTGGTCGTAAGAGCGATTGCTACGCTAGAGGTCCTGGATTTTGATTCCCAGGACGAGCAGTGTCATTGGATTTTTGTATGAAAATCTCAGAAGCAATTCTTGTAGCCGGTTAAAGGCAAGGTTCACGCACTATTACATGGATCTTAATACCGGCGAACTGTGGGTGTACAGTACATACGTACACCCTTGCCTGACTCTTCGGAGAGTAAAAATATGTAGAAAATCTAGTAGTAGATAGTAGTAATGGAATTAAATAAAATAAAACCGCCGTACAAATATTTGTAAGGCCCACGTGTAGTCGTTCCGGCACTGGGTGTTTGAGTTTGTGAGAAGTGTGGTTTGTAAATGTGCTTACGCTAGTGTGAAAAATTCTAACTTGAACCGAACGCAGAATCTCATGTCTGACAGCCGTTCTGCTACTACTAGACCGATAACGCTACTTCATTTTAAAGGCGATTTTACTTGCTACTCGCTCCGCTTATACAACGTAGCCGCATTCCGTACAGTGATGAGATAGCAGCCGAAGACAGACAGTTTAATCGGACCCTTTACTTAATATTATCTGCACTCAGATCTAAATTAATGCAAGTATTGCCTGTAGCGCGCCGAGACTTTTTGTTGTTACCTTTTTGGGGTAAGCAGAATTAGAGGTGTACTGTTTACGATATATTGTAATGTGGACAATGTGGAGATTACATAAAATACAATACCTGCGTACGTGATTTTCTCCTGTGTCGTTGGTGTATTTTCAAAAATACAAATCTCACATATATATTGAAATGAGTGATGCAAAATTATATAGGTAAAAAAGTATTTATATCTCCTTCATTGCTTTAAAATTTTAACTGTAGCTCACAGTTAAAATTTTGACTTTGGAAAACCTATTAAAAAACACTCCAGCAGTAGTGCAAGTTTGGGCAAGTGTAGTGTGGGACGCCCTACGACGCGATGGACCGACGATTTGAAGAAGGTGGGCTGGCAACGTATGGTTGCGAGCTGCCCAAGACTGGGATGGTTGGCGCTCTTTGGGGAGGCCTACGTTCAGCAGTGGACGGCAATGGGCTGATATGATATGATGAAACATTCCAGCGTATAGCAAGATGTCAATGTGAGGTTGACATCAATGAAAATGACGCCTGATGCCGTATAAATCGCTCGATTCTCAAACGCATTTTATGTAGTTCGTAGTAGAGCTAAGAGTCCATACATCCACACATCCATACTCACAAACTTTCACATTTATAATACATACATGCATACATACACTCACGCCTTTCTCCCACAGGGGTAGGCAGAAACTATAGACTGCCACTTGCTACGATTCTTGCATACTTCTTTTGCTTCTTCCAAGCAAGGCAGATCATAGCAAGGATATGCAATTTTCTATCTAAATTATAATCAGAGTTACAGTTAAATCTCATTGTCATAACACTATCCATAAACAATACAACCTTAAACTTACTCACATGATATATAATATGTAATATATTTCTGTATGTACCTATTGTGCAATTAACTAAGCCAAGTTTAACCGTTAACCATAAAACGGGTTAAGGGTTAACAAATTAAATTATTCTCAAATTATATGCGTGGTTCGTTTTATTGTGAATAATGTGGTGTGTTCAGATGGAAATAGTACTTTATGCATTCTTAAACCATTTATTCGATTGTGATAAAACTCCTGTAAAATGTTGTGTGTCCGGTGTGCTTGGCTTTTTTTACTTATACCTTTATACATTAAAATGAGCTAGGCACAGGTACCTAATAAATTGATCTTATATTTTTCTCTTGAATGACGTAAAGACGTGGAATTTGCTTACTTCGTCTGAAGAAATCTTTATGTTTACGGCTTAGCGGATTCTCATGGAGGTTATAAGTTTATTAGTTCGCAGTTTATAGAGACAATCGTAAAACCTACTAAACTAATCTCTGACTACATGTAATTCGGATCTGTGATGGGTTCCGTGGCTTTCAATTTACAAGTTATTAACTATTTTATAGTCTGGCACGTTGATCTAGTGGTCGCAAATTCATCAAGTGTGAGAGTTCGATTCTAGGTCAAACAGTTATTGAGTTTTTTATAATAATTGTTTTAGGCATGACCTCCAGAGAGTCATAACCAAATTTTTTTCAAAAGTTCCTTGACAAGCTAAAAATTCTCAGTAGCACATCGGAGTTTAGTACTCTACCCGGACCCTCTTTATCATGTGACTTCAAAATACCAACGAAGTGTAGATCGGTATTCGGGTTCGGGTTAGATCGGTACACTTCTGCCTAAACCTTCGGGGAATTGCTGCTAGTTTGATGTTTTTATTAGTCTTATTATATTCTTCGGGAACCTTCTTGCCGGGTAGTGCTAGGCGAGAATGTAAATACTTACAAATAAGTAGGTATAGGTAATGTCTAAATAGCTAAGGCAATACATTTTCATATTAATTCAGTCACGAATGACTGTGTGACCCCAAAATTAGCAGTTAAACTTTTTAATGTATCCTTTTTGTAACTGCCACCGGGTAGAGTGGGGACTTCGTATTATTTGCACGAGTTTTTATTATTTGTCAGTTCGTTTTTAAATCAGACTTGTGCTTCTAACTTTTTTATATATCATCATCTGTCTATCTTCCCTGAACTAACAATAAAATTATTCACTACAACATATTTCATTTCATACAACAAATCATTATTCTCACCATAGTAGTTCTCTCTTTCGCAGTTTAGATTGTTTTTATTCCTGCTTGACGGCAGTGGTATAGTTTATGGTTTTCATTATCATAATAATTATGATATTGTAGTTTTAAACATCTGCATTCCTCCAACTTTAGATGAAGACTAGCGGCCCGGTACGTGCTTCGCTACGTATAAAGCGAAATACAGCGGACAGCAGACAAAACCATTCCCAGATCCCCTTGAATTTCATCAAAATCGGTCCAGTCGTTTGATCTAAACCATTCCCAGATCCCCTTGAACACACACAAAAAATTTCATCAAAATCGGTCCAGTCGTTTGAGAGAAGTTCAGTGACATACACACTCACAGAAGAATTATATTTAAAAAGATGATGTTCTAATATTTTTCAAATATTCACCCATTTGTAACACTCTAAAATTTTTAACTTTCTACTATTTTAATGATCTTATGATTTATTTTAAAATGAATAAAGCAGGTGGTACACTTTTTGATAAATAAACCTCATATCTTCAGTCTATTCCATTTAATCTAGGCGTTGAAATTCAGTAAATGAAATTTTCCAACAAAAACTACGAGCCATAATTCAAGCACTACTTTTTGCTCGCACACAAAAATTGATTCGTCAAACCAGATTCGACTGCTCATCAATCAAGAGCTGAGGTCCAAAGCTTTCGCAGCCAACAGCGATGGCGTGACATAATCCCATATCTGTCACCGTGTCGCACTGGGTGATGCTTAACGCTAAACTCTGAGCGTTTACTACGCGTTTACGAGCATAAAACAAAACAATATAAAGTTTCCCCACAATTTTCTATCGCTTTTAACTAAATTGATATTTACGAAACTATGGAGTTTATACAGGACGTGGAATGAGTATTTACATTAGCAAATTACAGACACAAAACAGTACAAGACCTCACTCACTCGGCGAAACACAACGTAAGGTGTTGTTTTATGATGGGCCGTGGTATCACCTACTTTAAGTAATTTATATAATTTCGAACAGTAAGAGGTATATATGTGCGTCGAATTCGACTTAAAAACCTATGACCTAGCAATCAAACACCCCGACCATTCCCACCAATGAAGTTCAAAGATAACGCAACGCCCTGTAGTTAGTTGAGTATTAAATTGAAAGAATCACGATTATTGGCCATGATTGGGGAACGGATGAGTTCGTTCACGAGTGAAGGACGGGTGCAGTTATTTCTATAATTGAACCCGATCTAGTTGTTACTGCTGTTTGCTTTAAGGGTTAATTATAGTTGACTAACTGCTGTCCATAGTTTCACTCGCGTTCCAGAAGAAATATTTTATTATTTTGAGATATAAGATAGTCTATGTCCTTTCTCAGGATGCAATCTATCTAGGTAATAGACCAACAAAGTTATATACTTTTGCATATATGATATTAGTATGGATTAATATAATTTCATGCCCTTTTCCCATGGGGATAGCTAAATGGTAAAAAGACATGCATGCTATTATATTCGTCCATACAGCAAAAAAATACAGATTTACTGATATCACAGGTGCGTTTCACGAATTGCCTAAAAACTAATAAATAAAAAGTGCCCAGACACGGAACCATAATAAAATAAAATCTGCATTTCATTAGCCTCGTTTGAACTGCTAGGACTAAAGCCCGCTGATATTGCTAAATAATGCTAATAGCGCACTTTAATTTAAAGTCACTAAGTTCAAAGTAGTACCTTGACTAAAAACTCCAAACATGTCGTGATGAAGACTAAAAAAACCCACAACGAACCGAAAGCCACAAATACTCAACAAAATACGCGTAGAAAATATTTAGCTGAGTCGTTTCAGACATTTCGTGAGGACACAGCGCTTTCCGGCTACAATAAAAATATGTAAATTGAGCCAACGCCAAGGAAACCATTTCGCTTAATTGCAATCCCACCACCAACGGTTTATATATTAAAATCACGCGACAGCCCTAATGAGTGTATCTGTAGGTAACTTTTGTATGTATAGTGGCCTTAGATTAGAAGTACTTGGGTTAGAAGGTTGCTACTTTTTTTGCTAGACTTATAAATTATGCGACAACCCTAATGAGGGTAAGGTAATTATGAGGGACCTAATATTTTGTGAATCGACTTTAAGCTTAGAAGATTAATAGAGATTAGATCAGATTGGGTAAGAATTTTTAATTTTAGACCAGCGTAGTGGAGCCTAACCCATTTAATTCTGAGAGAAAACTCGTGCCCAGTAGATGTAGCTGTTTATAAAAAAAAAATAGGAATCTGATATCGGTTCTGACCTTCGTATATTTCTTTTTTTTTAAATTTTTGTATTCATTCTGGTTGCGTGTTTATTAATCTATTAAATATTTTACATATCACTGTTTACAAATTAGCCTAAACTCATGTTTTATTAAAAATAAATCTTTAGATTAATTTTAATGACTGCCTCATTAGTCTAGTGGTCACAAGTGCGACTGCGACGCTAGAGGTACTGAATCGATCCCCTTGACCTGGGGATCGATTGCAAAGTGTTATTGGGTTTTTCTATGAAATTGTCAGTATCACCTTGGAGTTTGGATTTGTGCCCGGTTAACGGCAACAGGCTCGCTCTCTATTACATGGGACCTAAACATACCGGAGAACTATGTGTGTACATTAGTACGCCTCTGCCTAACCCTTCGGGGAATACAGGCGTGATGATATGTTATGTTTTATTTACCTACGTAAAACATTTCATGGCATTCATTATTCCGTTTGTAAAATATAATAAAATCGAATTACAGATATTGTATCTGCGTTGCAATATGAAGCAAAACTTTCAATGTAAGTTGAATTTAAATACAATATTGACTTAAATGAAAACTGAATACACTCAACAAATTGTTGCCAAATACACATCCTCTGTTCCGTTGACCAACAAATAAAAAAGTAAACGCATATGATTCGTTGAGTGGGAATAAAAATCCATTTACCATGCCTCCCGGCCATGTAAAGGTACCAATAGATAAAAACCCGGCCGTACTGACAGCTCTCTGGAAACTTACCCGGGTTTGATATAAAAGGAGGGATCATGGCAGGTCAGTTTAAACTAGCCACTTCCTATATGCATTATGTCCATACTATGTTTGAACTGTTGCGAGTGCATAACCGGAGGCGATGCAGCCCTGTTGATTTTTTATTTTTTATACCCGGGTCCGTTGAGAGCTGGGCGTTAATCAATACTTTGTACATCGTGCACGCAAAAAACAAAAAAACATATTGTTTTGTACACGGATACATTTTTATCCGGATCTGCAACCGGATATGGGCGAAATGAAAGAGTGTATCAAATCGATCGTGAACAATATTTAATATACGCTTTGTGTTGGTTTTTGTGAGGGTTAAAATGGAGTATGTTGCTGTATTATTTAAAAAAACAAACTTAGGTAATGGCCTAGCCTGGGAACTGGAAATGGCGTGATATTCTTCTATTTATTCCAAAGGCCATTCTTGTTATCGTTATTTTACAGTCAGCTTTAAAATTAATTTTTAAGGATACAAACATGATGACGCATTAGGTTTGCCGCCTGGTACGCTGTTAAAATTTGAACGATAAATCCTTACTAATATTATAAACGTGAATTTTTGTGAGTATGGATGTGTGGATGTATGGATGTTTGTTACTCTTTCACACCAGAACGGCTGGACGAATGTGGATGAAATTTAGCACAGAGATAGATTTTAGTCTGGAATAACACATAGGCTACTTTTTATTCAGGTTGGACCCAAATCTGAAGTTCACGCCGATGAAATCGCGGGCAGAAGATAGTAATTATATAAATGGGAACTTAAGTCACAAATCAATTTAAATGAACGAGGAATTAGAAGAAATACTAATTTCTGAGACTTACGCGAATATTAGACATATTGAAATAAAACTAGAACCATGGATTTTAAAGCTAATTATTGTAACCTTTAGCCATCCACCCGTAATTTATTTTTATTTCAATTAAAAATAATTTACATATAGAGAAAGAATCATAATTAATGTGAAAATACAATCATAAAAAATCCAATTGACTGCCTCATTAGTGTTATGGTTTTTCTATTAAATTCTCAGTAGCAGTTCGGAGTCTGGATTTGTGCCCGGTTAATGGCAATAAGGTGGCCCCCTATTACATGGGACCTAAATATACCGGCGAACTGTGGGTGTACATTAGTACCCTCTGCCTAACCCTTCGGGGAATACAGGCGTGATGGTATGTTATGTTACGTTATGAGAATGAGGTGCTCCTAGCTAAAAGCTACGCGTGTCAATCGATCTGTATGGGTGACCATTTTTAACCCAACGTGACTGTTTGATATCTCCGAGGACACGTTATAGTTTGACCAATTCTGTAAAGTGCTGTCAAAACCTTTTGTCATAGGAATTAGTTTCAAAATAACAACTCTACAGATAAGTCTGTGGCTCTATAAGCCAAGACTGACATGTCTTGGTTGTTCTATGAAATTCTATGACAATCATTCGCAGCTGAATGTAGTTAGACAGACTGAAAGTCGACTCCATCATTTCAACAAATTGAATTGAATTTTAAAACTTGCAACATTGGTACCAAAAATATATATTTTTTCGTTGGATAAAACGTGCATTCGTTAATGGATCCTGATTTTCAGTTTTTGTTTAAAATGTATTCAATAATATTATTTTTCGCGTTAATTATCGGTAACTATGAACACATGTACAAATTACTTGAAAAACGTTAAAGCTTTTATTAATAACAGAAATATGAGTGGTGAAAAATACACAGAGAAAAAAAATATGTTTCAATGAAATACGCAAATGAGAGGCTTAAGTACGATACATAAAGATAAAAAAGTACGCTCACAGACTGCGAGGATTAATCCATATAAAAAAAGAATTAAACATTTAATTTTTATGATATTATAGGTACTTTCATATTATCACGCCTGCATTCAGTGAAGGGTTAGGCAATTCAACGGATGATTAACTTCTGAACCTTGGGCTAACCAATACATATTCTGGCTAATTCGTCAAACTGAAATAAAACTTGACACCTAATCTAAGAACCGAACCTAATAATGAAGCGGCGCGGTAGCTTAATGGCTAGGGCGTCGGACTTCCCCCCCAAGGAGTTCAATTCAATTCAATTCAATTCAATTCTTTATTGCATTCCATAATGTATACAGGTGTTGGTAAGTAACAGTAAGTGTCAATTATGGACCCTGTCGGGCACAGCAAAGTATTAGTAAAGTAGAAGAGAGGAGGAGCGTTTCTTTTTAGGAAATTAATTAAAATTAGATGGATGGTGTGATATATTTATACATTTTTATAATTTATATAATTTACTCAATTATTATTATTTATTATATTTTGTAGTGTATTTATTATTATTATTTATAGTATACATAGTTATTATTAAGTTATAATTGATAACTGTTTTAATACCATAATTTATTTATTTATGATGAAATTATTATATATTTTATACAATATTTATTTTTATTATTTATGAGTAGAGTTATTTATTTATTGTTAGGTTATAGTTTATTAATGTTATTGCAATAATATTATTCTTATTATTTGGCCTTTTTTATATATAAATTTTGTATAATGTGTAATGTGTGTTTTTTTATTTTGTGTATAATCTAGCTATATTTATGTTGTGTAGTTTTTTTATTAATGTTATTATTTATAGTTATTATGTATTAGTTATATAATTTTGAGTCTGTTGTATAGCATGCAGGGGCTAAAAGGATTTATCGTTTAGGTATTCATCGATCCCGTAATAGCATTTCTTTAGGAGGAACTGTTTTAGTTTGTGTGTGAATATTTTTAACTTTTTTTCAGTTCTAATTGTTTTTGGTAATTTGTTATAAATTTTTATTGACATGACTAAAGGGCTAGTTGAGTGTATTTTTAAGTATGACTTCGGCAGATTTAATCGTGTTTTATGTCGTAGTGTGTATTTTGTTTGTATGTCTTCGCGTTTTGTGTAAAAGTCTTGGTGTTGGTGTGTAAATTTACATATTTCCAGAATGTATATGCAGTTCTCGGCTTGTTGCGGCGGGGGGGCTAAGTAACCGTGGAGTGACGCACTACGGTGAAGTGAAGTAGCACTCCAGGAAGGGGCTGCTCCTGCGGGCTTTACCCAGGAAGCCTGCATTGGAGCGGCCTCTGTAGGTTGTGGTGTCGTATGGGAGGCACCGCAACTGAGGCGGGCCGGTGTGTTGTATGGGCTACACTGCAGCTGAAGGTTTGAAGGGCCGCGGCGGGAGAGAAGTGCCGGTATCACGGTGCGCCGCTCTCCCTACCTTCCGCGGCTTCGGCGGGGTCGCAGCCGCAGGACTGCGGACACGGTGGGGCTACATATGTATCCTGCCGCAAAGAGGGCCTTGGGCGGCGGACTCAGGGTCGTCAGTCGCCCATTGCACTTGGCCCTCAGGGAGGGTCCAACATTGGACGTCCACGGTGGGACCGCGGAGCATGCGAGAGCGATTCCCGTGATCCCACTACTACGCGGAAAGTGGCAGTGGTGGTAGTTTTAGTCGGTATGCTGGCCACCTGGCCGGAGCGGCCGAGCGGCCCGAAGCGGAGCGGCGTGCATGAGGCACATTTCCGCACCCGAAAAAATAAGGGCGTCGGACTTGCGATCAAGTGGTTGCCGGTTCTAACCCCACCCATTGCACTAGCGATGTCAACCCACTAAGTAACACAAACATAAGGTTTCTTAAAAAATATATATATATCAGCCATTTGATATTTGCGATACCCAGATCAACGAAAAAGTTTTCCAAATTCAAAGCCTACAGAACCCTGCTTTCATGTATTGCAACCTCTTTTCCCCAGCTAGAACGATAATACAACTCTTTGACAAGACCTCTTTGCGATAAGTATTTAAAAATTAAAAACAAAGGGAACTTTTTCCCATGAGCAGGCACTCGAGACGAGTTGAGCCCGAACTTGTTGAGCCATGTCTAGTAATGTTGAGTTGAGTAGAGTGATGTTTACATTTACCGCAGTCACGAACGAACGCGTATTTTTTAATTATATCACTGTTGTTCGTGTCATTAGCGATTTTTATTATTCAATGTTTTAATTATTTTGAAAGGATCATAATAAATGATTTCTTTTTTTCTTTCAGTGGCTTGTAATTTACAGAATTGGGAGACGGGGGTTTAAACATGAGTGCCGTTACATAATGCTGTCATTGCCATTTTGTCATCTCTAGCCATTATCTCGTCATGAGATCAAAGCGATCATGCATGCCCGAAGGGTAAGGCAGATTTGTACTCATGTACACCGACAGTTCACTATATTTAGGTGCCATGTAATAAAGGGTGAGCCTGTTTCAATTTCCGAGCGAGCACAGCCAGAAGATGCCTGTTCACCCTACTTTTGAAAATATTCGGGTTGTACAATACTCGGTAATACAGACTCAGGCAGGCAGTTCCACTTCTTAGCTAGGCGCATTATAAAAGATGATTTATAGAACTGTGTGTGAATAATTGGAATATCAACCAGGTAGGGATAATATCCTGCGTTGCATCTGGAGCTCGATTGTAGAAGGGAGAAGGCGGGATGAGCTCTTGGAGCTCTTGTGCACACTCTAATTTCATAGAACACTAGCGACCCGCCTGCGGTTTCACCCGCGTTGCTCTGCTGCTATTGGTCGTAGCATGATGTTATATAGCCTATAACCTTCCTCAATAAATGGACTATCGAATACAAACATATTTTTTTAATTCCAACCAGTAGTTCCTGAGATTAGCACGTTCAAACAAACACACTCTCAGCTTTATAATATTAGTATAGATAAGGAATACTTGACAGGTTCATCACGTCAGATCTGTTTAAGAGGGCCTATCATCTACTATTATTGGGCAGACTTGAGGGAACATGTATCCCCCAAGTCAGGTACTGGCTTGATTAAATGATGAGTCTACCAGACAATAGTGACTGTAAGGGCAAGTGCGGTTTATAAGAATTCAATTGATTAGGGATCAATTCTCTAGAAAAGTGTTTACTACACTATTGTGAACTCTAAGCTTTAATTACACTATCACACTTCTTTAATCTGAATAGTTATCTATTAATTATTTACAAGAAAAATACTACCTAAAAAGGCACAGAATATTCTACACTGAATTACCATCAAAATATTACCATCGCGTGGGTAGAACCACTTTTGACAGTGTTGTCATATCAAGGTTCAAGTAGTCGACGTGACGTATATGGTCATACATATACTCCTGTTCTAAGCTATACTATATTTGTGGTAGATGTTGTAGCTATATTATGATTTACGCGTCTTCGAAAATTGCCTAGCAACTTTGCGAAGCAGCGTTGTTTTATGGACAATGTTTTTAAGATATTCTTAGGTAGATATTGGTTAAGTCTACAAACGAGGAGATCAGCGTTGCCAAGCCTTTACACGTCACTACACTATTATTCATCATAGGTATTAATTACCTACTTATTAAGTGAGTATCCCAATGTAGCAGGGCAGGTGCTCTTTCACCTGTTATAACGTGTCTTACTTTAATACAAAACAGCGCTGATTTGAAAAGCTGCTAGAAGCTTTTCAATACAGCGTATTATGCAATTTAACTGCGACACAAACAAGTTTAAGGAACACTTTGTAGTAATTAATTTTATTGAGTGATTATAATATTTTTGACATTACGAACTTCTTATATGGTAAAGTCTGGTCATCTAGAATTAGAATAAAAGAGATACATAAAACTATATATTATTTTATTATTAATAACGGGGAATCCAATTCATTAGTCAGCGTGGGACGCAGACGACATGTTTAAACTTGCGTACATAGTGATGCAACTTGCACGTAAGAACTTTTTTTTTATTGATTAGGTAGATATATCATTTTTTTTAGTCATGCCGCCCATGGACTCCGGCAGCATCAGAGGAGTTGCTGATGCGTTGCAGAGCATTAAAAGCCCCTAGGGACTGCAGACTGCCAGAGCCGGAACCGAGGCACATACATGAGTACTTTACGACAGACTCCGACGTAGTGGTGGTCGGCAGCGAGTCAAATCCAAAGAGGTCCTATCACCGAGCAAGACAGATTTTTTCGCCTCTTACGAGATGACTATATGAATAGCAGTGAGGAATTGTATTCTAACCTGTGGACGCGGGAAAATTTCGTCTTCATCCCTTATGCCTTTCCCAGGGTCGGCTGTCAATCTAACCGAATACGGCTGAATAATTATGAGGATTTTATACGATACGACTGTCATAAGACCTCTTCAACCCAATCTAGCCAGTACTGATACCCGAAAGATTAGATGTCACGATTTCTTAGGCTTCTGACTAGGCTAAATATTGTTATAGGTGTTCGTATGACAAATTGGACTGACGATTTTATATGCTCTCTGAGACACGGAGGGGTCTTGTGTTAGGAATAGTGACCCATCCACACAGAGACTGAGACAACCGCAGCTTGACCTTGCAACTGTTCACCTTAGTTATTAATTAGATACTTAGGTAAATAAAATTTTGAGCAGCGCTGAATTGAGCCTCCTAAAGATTCATTGGACGGCGTTTCATACAAATAACTCGATCTTAAAGGAACTTCGCATCAAGGATTTATCGATCCGATTATCTTTTATCGATTATTCCACTGCGAATACTTAAGTTCTTTGACCATGTCTCCAGAAACGAGGGCTCCATGGAAAGGCTGGTCATCTAGAGCCAAGTTGAAGGAAGACGAACTTGTGGCCGATCACCAACTCGCTGGACTGACTTTATTGTTAAAGTTATTCAGACGACAATGGTACAGTGCTCTCGGAATGCCACTAATCATCAAAAGTGGCGAAGTATTTGAAAACCATGACGCTCAGAAGAGAGAATGATGCCAACGAGATTCCAGCAAGCACACCATTGTTATTACCATGACCACTCTGACAAGAGTGGCCGACTATGAAGAAGAATTTAATTGCCATTTAAACAATAAATTAAAACTTTCTTTGTAAAAAGCATTACTTATAAATGTATATCTTGTCCAGTAAATGACTGGTTTAGTCGCTAATTTTGCTGGCCCTCGTATGTTCAGTAACCATATAAGGTAGGCATGGGACGATCGGTCTCTGCTAATTAGAGTTTGTCCGTCTGTTTATTACAGTTAAGACGTCTTCATTGATCGACAGGCTTTTTTGTAATTGGTTCTCCGTAGTTCAAGGCTTTCAGACATTATCAGAGTGACGTTTGATGTGTGCTTAGTAAGCTAATTGGATTTGTATATTAAACATGTAATTGCTGTCATGGAATAAAAAGCCAATACCGTATTAACGTCCCTTTGACTCTAGTTGAGACCTAAGTAATAAGTATGGATATATTTTTTATAACATACATCTTCGTATTGGTACGGTTGAATTCATAAAGAAAATTTGACAAATAAAAAAGAAAATAACTTGGTGTTAGGTTTTTTAGTGAAGGAAAAATTTAATCGCGGGCAGGATTCGATCCTGCGTATTCTGGTTAGATACACCAGAGTACACCAAAGTAACTTGTTTTTCAATAGATGTCGCCAACGTCGCCTTATGACGTAAATTTAAAATGTGAAGGCAAATTTCGATCTAGCGGGTGGGACTCGCGGTGGCTTAGAGGTCAGAGCGTCTGGTGTATCTAATCAGAAGACGCAGGTTCGAATCCTGCCCGCGATTGAATTTTTCCTTCACTAAAATAACTTTATAATCTTGGCATGGAAAATGTAAAAAAATCACAAAAATGTTTTATAAATGTTATGTATAATCTTGAGTATTATACAGAGGTATACTAATATACCCCCACAGTTTGCCGATATGTTTTCAGGTAACAAGTAGGTACATAATAGGGGAACCTTGCCAGCGGCTACTAAGAATTTCATAGGAAAACTAATCGCTTTGGGTATCGAACCCCACTCTACACAGCCGAGCTTATAACAACTAAACTATTAAAATCGCAAATATGTTTGTTATTTTTATTGTATCCTTAGAAATAGTCTATATAACAAAAAATATAAGCCGTGATTTATTTTTTGTGAGGAAAAATTAAACATACTTAAGAATAACAGGAAGTGGTGAACCTTTAAATCTTTTCGATCTTCATAAGCCTTCACAGATGTAAATTCCCAGCATAATAATCATAGCAGAAATATCAAACATAACCTCAAAAACATTTGATCTCCACCAAACTATCTATATGTAAAACATAACATTCGGTAACAGAATTTTATACGAAAGGAAAATCCCCAAAAAATCCCAATACGGAGACACTGTGTACCCAGCAAGGGATTTGTTTTCAGCATTCGTACTAAAAAAAAATATTTTTTTGTTGATGTTTCAACTTTTTTTGCCATCGGTACAACGCCCCGGGCTTTGTGAGGCCCGAATGAACTAAGAGCATTAGGGATGGCACGAAATAGTAAAAGAGTTGTGTTAACACGTTCGTGAGAATTTAAAGAGAATTAGTAAGAACTTGAGTAAGTGGAAGTGCATTTTCATTTGTGGTCTTACTTGATTTTAATTATGTTATACCTATTGTTATTGTTGCAAGATTTTGTTCTAGCAGAAGGGAATATTTGGTTAGGGAACGTAAAATGTGAGAACACGTAACCTACTAAACTAAATTGCCAGGTCATCAATTTGTTGCTATGTACAACTTCTTTATTTATGGGAAAGGGGACAAACGAGCATACGCATCGCCTGATGGTAAGCGATTATCGCCGCCCATGGACACCCGTAACACCAGAGGGGTTACAAGTGCGTTGCCCGCCTTTTAAAAGGGGATTGGGCCTCCGGTAACCTCACTCACTCGGCGAAACACAACGTAAGCATTGTTTGACGCCGGTTTTCTGTGAGGCTGTGGTATCACTCCGGTCGAGCCGGCCCATTCGTGCCGAAGCATGGCTCTCCCACGTGAAGATAGAAGAAGAAGATATATAATGTATATTTGCTGATTATAATATTATTAGACGATTTTAAATATTAGGCGGTTTTTAAATTTTTATTTTTATTGTTATATTTGTGACTACCCCACCACCCAGTGTCTATATAAAGCGTTACACTCGCGATAGAGCGTCACTTCGCTCGCGACTCTTGCACCGAGAGGTTGTCCTGGCTGATGTGATCGTTACATTTATCTGTTTATTATTTCTTTTATTCGTATTCATTTATTTATGTTATTAATTAATTATTTCTGTGTAATTAATTACTCGTGTAAATAATAATATTCTTTGCATGATAAGTAATTTGATTAATTAAGTTAGCTCTTTTTGTAAATTAGTGTGACGGGTCGATTGTGTGTTCTTTTTTTTAAATTAAATTGATTTTATCTGGTCTTGCAAAGTGTTAGTATCTGTTCAACTTTTGATTCCTAATATCAGAAGTGGGATAGACCCTAGCTTTAATCACCGCCTTACCGTTTGTTTGCATCCACAAAAGAGCTAGCTTAAATAAGTTAAATAGTACTGAGCTGATCATGCCGCGCAAATCACGTCAGCACGGAACTGCGGTGACGCGTAAATCTCGATCTCGCTCACGATCAGTGCATGACAGAGGTACTGATAGATCCCGAAGGGTTAGACGTCGTCGTTCTCGTTCACGTACTTACGAAAGCCGTCGTCGCGAACGTTGCCGTTCCAATTTTCACTCAGGATCACGGTCGCGGTCACGGTCACGTTCTAACATCAGTAGGAGTGTAAATCGTAAAGCATCATCATCTCCACAGAAAGGTTCCGGCCGTGATGACACTCTAAATCAAACCTTAGGTTTGATCCTAACACGTTTGAATGACCTCGAAGATAAAAATTCTTCTACAACTATTCACCAACCCAATATACATAATGAGGCTTTTGCATCACCTGAGACATCAAATAATACACCTACTCAATGTCTGGTTGATGCATTAAATAAAGTGATGGCTCCACGATCACAAAACTATTATGTCTCGAATTTTGACCCTGCGTTACACAATATAGAGTCTTGGTTTGAAGAAGTTGATCGCGCAAAACTACTAAATCATTGGAATGATAAAGAATGCTTGTCTCGGGTAGCTGGTTTTCTCAAAGGTGACGCAAAATCCTGGTTGAATGAATGGTCAACTAATGATAGGTCTTGGACGAATTTCAAAACCGAATTTTATTCATTGTGTCCCAGAAGACTCGACTATGCCACAATCCTTTTTGAAACTATGCAAACTACCTCTGACAAATTTCCAACCTACGCCGAATACGCGAGGCGTTCACTTTTACGATTGCGAATAGTAAAAGGTATTAGTGAGGATTTAATGGTACAAATAATAATAAGAGGTATTACTGACCCCCAAGTGCGCGTTGCGGCCACAAATGCTAATCTTTCCACCGCAGATTTAGTCTCGTTTCTGTCAGTACATGCTAAACCCCCTCAGAATAAAACATTTAAGCACAAGTCCCAGCAAAATGACAAATATAACCACAGAAAACGACCGACCACGACTGACATTACCAACTATACGTGTTTTTCTTGTAATCAGCGTGGCCATAAGTCTTTTGACTGTCCCCAAAAGGGTGATTCCTCTAAAAACATCCCTAAATGTACCCTTTGTAAAAGACTAGGACATTCTGATGATAAATGTTTTACAAAAGGTCGTATTGATTCGCGGAAAGTTAATCTATGTGAAACACGAGTGTCTGACGCAAACAATGATGTCACTACAGCTGTGGTGCAGGGTATAGTCGTGGATGTGCTTATTGATAGCGGGGCCTTGGATGTCTCGTTGATATCCTCAAATGTCCTTAAATATTTTTCATGTCAAATTAAGCCGACGTTTCTTTTAATTAAAGGGATTAGCGACCGGAAATTACTTGTCAATCATTACGTTACACTTAACATTGAGTTTCGGTATATTACTATTGAAGTAGATCTCTTTGTAGTCTCTGCCTCCTGTATGAATGCACCTATAATTATTGGGACTGATGTTTTAAATAGGGATGGTATTGTTTTTGTGCGTACTAAAGATCGGCAGTATCTAACTCATTCCCCCAACTATGAATTAAATATCAGTTCAGTAGCGGAAGTGAACATACATAGTGAAATAAATACTCCTGTAATCGGGAAAGAATTTGATATGCTTCGTCAAGTTATTGGAGAATTTTCTGATTATTTTATTTCGGGTACTGCTACCACTACTGTTAAAACTGGAACTATGCATATTCGCCTCACTGATGAAACTCCCATTGTTTATCATCCCTATAAACTGTCTTATCAGGAAAAATTAAAAGTGCGGGACATAATACGTGACTTATTGGACAAGGGTATCATTAGAGAGTCGGAATCATCATATTCTAGCCCTATCATCTTGGTTAAGAAAAAAGATGGTTCGGACAGAATGTGTGTCGATTTTCGGTCCCTCAATAGAGTAACGATTAAGGATAGGTATCCCTTGCCTTTAATTGATGACTGTATAGATCGTTTGGGAAGCTGTAGGTTCTTCAGTAGCCTTGATATGGCTACCGGGTTCCATCAGATCCCACTTGAAGAGTCTTCAATTCATAAAACTGGCTTTGTCACGCCTGAGGGCCATTTTGAATTTATCAAAATGCCTTACGGATTGACGAACTCGCCAGTTGTCTATCAGAGGATAATCAACAATACCTTACGCAAACATATTGATGCTGGGGAGGTAATTGTTTACGTCGATGACGTATTGCTCCTCAGTTCGTCTATTGACGAAGGAATACACTTGTTGCGTGAAGTATTGTTGACATTAACCAATGCTGGATTTTCGATCAATCTCCGCAAGTGTTCGTTTCTTACTGAAGAGATTGAATACTTAGGTAGGGTAGTTGGTCGGGGTCAGGTGAGGCCGAGCCCCCGAAAGATTAGCGCGCTTGTAAATGCTCCAATTCCGGAAAATGTCAAACAGGTCCGACAATTTTTGGGATTGGCCGGATATTTCAGACGGTATGTCAAGGACTATGCGTCGAGGACCGCGTGTATCGCTCACCTAACTAAGAAAAATGTAAAATTTGAGTGGGGCATAGAACAAGAAAGGGTTAGAAAGGAAATAATAATGGCACTAACTAATGAACCGGTCCTCGCGATCTTCGACCCTGGCCTTGTAACTGAGCTACATACCGATGCGAGCAGCATTGGTTATGGAGCAGTACTAATGCAGATGCACTCTGAAGGTAAAAAGGCAGTTGCTTATTTTAGCAAACTGACTCACGGGGCGGAGAGCAGGTACCACTCTTACGAGCTGGAGACCCTTGCTGTTGTCAAGGCACTGCAACACTTCCGACACTATTTGATTGGTTTAAATTTTAAGATTGTTACAGATTGTAATGCTTTGAAGTCTACAGAACGTAAGAGGGACCTGCTCCCACGTGTTGCTCGTTGGTGGGTCTACATGCAAGACTTCAACTTTTCAATAGAATATCGAAAGGGGGCATTGATGTCACATGCAGACTATTTAAGTAGAAATCCACCAGGTGCAAATGTTTATCAGGTTGAAAAGCCTCGAAATTGGGCCCAAATTGCACAAGCCGCCGACAATGAAACTCGGCAGCTTCTGCAGAAGTTAACGGATGGTGATCTGGATGCTCAACGGTATGTAAACAAAGATGATGTGCTGTATTATCGTTATTCTGCAGTGGGTGAGGAAACCAGATTACTGTGTTATATACCAAAAGGACATCGTCTTAGCCTCTTAAGAATTTTCCATGATGAACACGAGCACATTGATTCGGAAAAAACAATTGATCTCATCTTAAAGCACTTCTGGTTCCCTAACTTACGTCAGTTTGTTCGAAAGTATATAGCGCATTGTTTGGTTTGCATATCCAATAAAAGGGTACCCAGAGCACCATTACAATACATCTGTTCTTGGGAAAAACCCGAGACACCCTTTCATACTATACATATCGATGCACTAGGCCCTTTGCCAGAATCTAATGGTTATAAATTTGTTTTGATTATAGTAGACGCATTTTCTAAATTTTGTTTATTGTATGCAATTTATAGACAAGATGTTAGTGAACTTAAGCGTATTTTTCTTAATACTGTTTCCCTTTTTGGTGTACCCAAATTACTTGTATGTGATCGAGGACGGATGTTCGAGTCGTCGGAGTTCGTCGACCTCGCAAGGGACTTGGCAATGGAAGTGCACTATATAACACCCGAGATGCATCATGCCAACGGCCAAGTCGAGCGTTTCGTCCGCACGGTGCTTAACATGATACGCATAGAAGCAAATTACAAGAAGGCTGCCTGGTCAGATACGCTTTGGAAGTTACAACTAATAATAAATATGACAAAGCGTAAGACCACGCAAACATCTGCTTTGAATCTGTTAACAGGCATCAATGCTGCAACCCCTCTGATACGTACGCTAGTACGCGATGTGGCAGTCGAAGGCGATGCCCCCAATCGTGTAACCAGGCGAGAACTGTATCGCACTAGGGCTCGTGAGCTGCTGAAGAGAAACCAAAGGCAGCAGGACCAGCATGCCAACCAGCACCGGCAACGTCCCAGGGAGTTCCAAGTTGACGATCTCGTATTTGTCATCAAGTTCACACAGTCAACTGGCAAGCTTGACTCCGGGATGCGTGGACCATATCGAGTGACAAAAGTGTTACTTAATGGACGATATGAGTTGAAGTTACTGAGCGGTGCCTATGGTAAAACTACTCAAGCAGCAGCACAGCATATGGTGCCTTGGAAAGGGGAGTGGTGCCCTGATACTTGTGCGGCCTTCTTCGAAGGTATGAGTTTGGATACATGTAAGCGAGATATGCGTAATGGAGGCCTCTATCTCATTTGGTTTCACGTAAGCGAGATATGCGAAAAGGAGGCCTCTATCTCAGTGTGTACAGATATGCGTAATGGAGGCCTATGTCTGTTGTGTTGGATAGATATGCGTAATGGAGGCCTATGTCTATACCACTAAGTGAAAGAGATGCATCTCGTCTACCGTTGTCACCTAACATGAGAATTATGTGTAATTAGATGAAGTATGATAGCGTGAACTATGAATATTGAATGATTCATTTTACTTTTTCCGTATGAATGACTCGTGAAAGAGGGCCTCGAATGAGATGTGTGAAAGGGTTCAACACCTAATTCATCAATAACGATTTAATGGTTTATTCTTATCTTCCAGAGAATAAACATGACGATGATAATGAAGCAGGAGCTTCGTGCAATACACACAAAGCGCGCGAGGACGGCGCTCTGTCAGAATAGGCCGTATTAGACGATTTTAAATATTAGGCGGTTTTTAAATTTTTATTTTTATTGTTATATTTGTGACTACCCCACCACCCAGTGTCTATATAAAGCGTTACACTCGCGATAGAGCGATTCCCGATTAAAGGATTTTGCCGAATCCAATAAACTCATTCCCGACGAGCAGTTTGGTTTCCGGACCAAACACTCGTGCGTCCAACAAGTGCATCGCATTGTCGAACACATCAGCGCTGGGTTCCAGCGCGGATTGACGACAGGCATGCTCTTCTTCGACGTAGCGAAAGCCTTCGACAAAGTCTGGCACAACGGCTTGATTTTCAAGCTGTACTCCCTAAATGTGCCTGACCGTCTCGTGCTCATCATACGAGACTTTTTGTCGAATCGCACTTTTCGCTATCGCATAGAGGGCGGCGCTCTGTCGACCCCTCATCCTATCCGCGCCGGAGTCCCTCAGGGCTCCGTGCTCTCCCCGCTCCTTTTCGCGCTGTACACCAGCGATATCCCTAAAAATTCCAAGTCGAAGTTGGCTCTATTCGCCGACGACACGGCTATCTACCATTCCGGCAGATCCCTACCCTCCGTCACCAAGATTCTCCAGACCTCGGTCAATGACCTCGGTAATTGGTTCAGGAAATGGAGAATCGAGGTAAATCCCTCCAAGAGCGCGGCCGTTCTTTTCCACAAAAGCAACGACCGCTCCGACCAAGTCCGTCCCATTTCCCTTTACGGCCAACCGATCCCTTGGGAAAAGAAAGCCAAATACCTGGGCGTGATTCTCGACTATCGTCTCTCGTTCCGAGAGCACATAAAGACGGTGCGCGCTCGCGCCGCTTTCGCTCTCGGACGCCTCCACGGCATGCTCAATGCACGCAGTAAATTGTCCCTTAAATATAAGGTGAGAATTTACTTGACGTGTATTCGACCCATCATGACCTATGCGAGCGTTGTGTTCGCACACATCGAAGGGTCCGGTATCCAAAGGATGCAAACTCTCCAAAACCGTTTCATGCGCAAAGCCACGGGCGCCCCGTGGTTCGTGCGCAATAGGGAACTCCATGTCGATCTGAAACTGCCCACCATCAAGCAGTTTATGAAACGCACCTCCAAGCGTTTCTTCGATCGGGCCCCCCATCACCCCAACCCCCTAGTGGTTAGTAGCGCCGACTACAAACCCTCCCAAATCAGTAGAGTCCGCCGTCCACGGCACGCTCTGACCTACCCAGACGACCCTATCACCCTCCTACAGGAATCTAACCGAGAGACAAGCACTCTCAAAACCCACACACACAGACGCAATCCGATATACCGTCCTCGCCGGCGAGGCCCGTCGCGAAGACCCTCTAATGGTAACCCTCCCCGTCCCTTGCTCGAGCCGGCCCGCGCCGAGCCAGTAGCTTTAAATTAGCCCCTAAATAATTTAACCCAGATCCAGCCGTCCCTAGCTGTCCCCCCAGCAACGCCCTAAGCCGAGGTCGAGTCCCGCAGGGGACGCCCTTAGCTGCTGTTGCTTAGTTATAAGATGCTCCTGGCTGGAGGCATTCGGTGCCTCGCCACCAAGTCCGGTTACGCTGTGAAGATTCCCTGAATCAACAGCCATCACCATTCAAAAAAAAAAAAAAAAAAAAAAAAAAAAAAAAAAGATAGAGCGTCACTTCGCTCGCGACTCTTGCACCGAGAGGTTGTCCTGGCTGATGTGATCGTTACATTTATCTGTTTATTATTTCTTTTATTCGTATTCATTTATTTATGTTATTAATTAATTATTTCTGTGTAATTAATTACTCGTGTAAATAATAATATTCTTTGCATGATAAGTAATTTGATTAATTAAGTTAGCTCTTTTTGTAAATTAGTGTGACGGGTCGATTGTGTGTTCTTTTTTTTAAATTAAATTGATTTTATCTGGTCTTGCAAAGTGTTAGTATCTGTTCAACTTTTGATTCCTAATAATATACATATTTTAACTGTCGCCAGCCCTATTCCTAAAAGTAACCACGAAAATACGGCCACAGGGCGATATCATATAAACCAAAGAAAAAATTTGAAGAAATGTCGTGTTCATGTCGTGTTGTTACTGTTAAAAGAACTTATAAAATATTATATGGAATTTCTAGTTTCTGCCCGCGACTTTGTCTGCGTGGACTTCAGGATTGGGTCCGACCTGGATAAAAAGTAGCATATGTGTTATTCCAGGCTATAATCTATCTGTGTGCCAAATTTTATCCAGATCCGTTCAGCCGTTCTAGCGTGAAAGAGTAATATTAGTAAGGATTACCTTTCTGTCAGCAACTCGGGTTTTGAAATGCAATGTAGCCAATGAAATTACTGGGTATAAGAGACTTAACAACTGAGGCAGCTAAATGTCAACGCGCTAGAGTTTGTACTGCTGTTGCTGGCGTCTATGGTCTGCACTTGCTGCTTACCATGACTTAGCCCATATATCATTACACCTGTATTCACCGAAGGGTTAGGGAGAGGATAAAATCCACAGTTCACCGATATATATAGGTTCCATGTAATAAGTACAAACCCAGACTCTGATCTGCTGTTGAGAATTGGAAGAAACACAATAGCACTTTGCTCCAAAACGGAATCCAACACAGGACCTATAGCGTAGCAAGTCACGCTAAGGAACACTAGATTAATGAAGCAGTTTCTTCATTATCATCGTCATCATATCAGCCAATAGAAGTCCACTGCTGAATAAAGACCTCTCCCAAAGACTTCCACGACGGGTTATAAGCAGTTTCATAGTACAATTAAACAAAATCACATAATATTTATACCGAAACACCCAGGTCCGAATTATTCAGAATGGCCTCAATAGTATGAAGGGTCAAAGCTAGTGAAATTATTGGGCAGATGAGACCTAACATCCCAAGTTGACAACACACTGCTAATATTAATGTTACTTCTATGATTGGTATGATTTTTGAAGCCAGATTATTCGCTTATTCCATTAAAAAACCCATTATGTTACAATTCATTGAATTATATTTGATCAAGCCAGTCAATTTGCTTTGAAATACAAACATGCCAAGCCAGAAGTGTGTTATTGAAATAGTTAAAAACTCGGAAACATTTCAAATAAAGGTACGATTCTCTCATTGCGAACGTAATTGAAACTGAACTGCAGTTAAATTAGTTCTGCTGAAGGTTCCCGCATGGCGCATAGTTAACTAGGGAACTGCAAAACTTGCAACCATAACTATGAAGCTACATTGCTTGCGACCTCGAGGAGAAACTATATTTGCGACCACGACCGGTCGCCGTGCTATATGATGTTGCCAGTGACCTTCTGACACCTCGAGTCTTATATATGTTAAAGATGTTGAAATTGTGTGGAATTAATCCAGATTGTGGTTTGGAAATTGAGAAATAAATGATTATATTTGATCAAATAGTATCAGAGTAGAACTTGTTTCTCATTTTAAAGATCACATTTCTTAAGTTATTTAAAAGAACAATTTCAATATATTGCTACGATAGCCTAAGGTCTTGTTCAGTTTCTTCACGAGGCGTGACTTTAAGGGTTGTCAGTCAACCCTTAAAATTTTAAATCTCAAATACTATTTGAGATTTAAACCTACTACTTAAAACGATGGGGATGACATATTTTAATAAAAGCCCCTAAATAAAACCAGAAAAATAACTTGAAAACATAAAAGCTTATATGAAATTGCACGCAAAGCTAATGAAATACATTTCATGATTTTAAAGTCTATATTTACTTTAAACTCTGCTCACCTCGTCGCTAACGAGTCGCGTCGATATCGCCGTACCAAAAACACGACGATAAAAAAGCTCTTAAATATGGCCGCCGGCTCATATTTGAATAGTTCGCCGTTTTGTGGCCCTCCGGCGTTCTACTACAAATATGTATTTCAAATTTCAACGCTAAACTACACTCCGTCCGTAGCGTAACCGACAGGAATTTTGCCCGAAAGTTTCCATTGCGTATAAAATTTAATGAACATTTTAGTATTTTTTTTAGTCCCGAAGGCTTTTACTTGATTTTAACTAGAGGGATAGATGTACATTAAAAAAAACAAAATCATGATGTGTAAAATCAATATTTTTTGTTCGACGCTTGACCGCCAGTTCGCCTGATGTTAAGCGACACTGCGACCTACGATGAAGTGCGCTTACCTAGGAGAAACTGATGCACTCGTGATTTAAAGACATCCAGACACATGGCAAAAAAAAATGATTCTTCTCTTTAAACAATAATATTTCATAATTCTAACTGATTGTTGCAATAGTTGAGTAACTGATTTTCTGTGCGACAGGTCACAAGTTCTGTTACCGTATGTAGAAAAACGGTATATATAATCTAATAAATGCCAAAAATTTATAAATGCGAAAGTAATTAATTCTATTTGTCTGTTTAATACGTTTTCACATCTAAACTGCAGTACCAATTTTGATTTGATCCTAACTTTGATTGATATTGTGGATGAAACATGCCTAGTGTAATCTAGCTAGATAAGTAATAGTTTTGATTAAGGAGGTACTTACAGAGATTTCCTGTCTCCATGAGCTATGGGATGCTGGGTTTGGGAGCTTGGGGAGGGTGACTAGATAAAGATGGGTTCTCTCATGTGAGATTTAACTTTATCAGAAGTAATCCTTTTATCTCTCAGTTAAAATATGTATAAAGCCTTTTTAGAATAAATTCTGTGGTTTATGTTACATTAGCTATTGATAAGATTTTTTAAGAGAATTTAGAATCCCATAAAAGGTATTTTTTCTATGGAATTATCAATAACAGCTCAGAATTTGGATTTGTGGCCGATTAATAGCAATAGGCTCGCTCCCTATTATATGCGACCTAAATATACCCCGGAACTGGGAGTTTAGATGGCAGGTATACATTAGTACACCTCTGCCTATCTCTTCGGGGAATGCAGGCGTGATAGTATGATGATGGTATGCTAACTATCGATGAGTTATATTATCACCTCCTCGCTAAGTTACCTTCTGATTTAGGCAGTATTTAGGATTCCATAAAAGGTTATCGCGGTGTCTATTTTGGATATCATAGCAACACGACTAAATTATTCGAAGGCTAAAGTTCATAATACCAATTAGGTATAAATATTGACAGGTGCCAAGTGCCCACCTACAGTCAAATAACCTGTCTGCCAGAACTTGCGTGGGGCGATAAGAAGGTGATGCAGTGGCCCAGTGGCAGTGGCCTCGAGCTACGAGTCCGTAGGTCATAGGTTCAAATAGAAGCGAGTTTGCAGCTATAAGTTCGGTTAAGGAAGACCCAAAATCAAATATGAAACAAAAAAACATACAAAATAAAATCTTTTTTTGATTGATTGATTAATTTTAACTGGCTTACAAAATAATTCACACCACAAAGCGTATCTAACACCTAGTTCGTAATGACTGTTTTTAAATGGAAGATGGAACATTTTGAAATCGGCGTAATTATTTTACATGGCAGGATACACACCCTGCATTAAAACATGCAGGCCGTACCAAGATCTGCCCTAGAGACTATTTTTGTGAGGATTTAATTTCATTAGTGAATACATCGATGAAAAAAATTAACTTTTACTACATTCTCAAAAGTGGCAATAAGCCGGTTGACTGAATAGTTTTATCTTCTTTATGTCCTCATTAAAATGTTTAGCATAAATAAAAACGATCTACAAAAACAAAATATAAATCAGTTCATAAATAAAAAAGTTACAAGAATTTTAATTTTATGCCAGACAGAGAGCATACCTACTATAGTAAATTGTGACGTCACAACTCCCTGTGCCAGACAAATTCTAAAAGGTACAGAGCATCCCCTCTCAATGCCCACCAAAAACACTAAACGCACATAGGTACTTACGTCAATTAAACATAATTTTTCAGATTATATTCAATTTTATTTTTCACTAAGCTTACTATTTCTGATAAATCAAACAACATAGTTGAAATGAAATGAAATTAGTTTATTTGCTTACATGTAGGTACATATAGTTGATATAGAAGTAATTTATATAGTTCAGCTCATTTACTATATTATAAGGCATGCAATTTGTCTAATTTAACTATTATTAAACTAGTGTTCCAAAGTTGCCATAACTAGCCTTCAAAAATGCCAAATTCAGCCTTATTTATAATAAGTTCAAGTTCAAAGTAATATGTTCACTGACCCAGTGGTTTATAATAAAACAATTCTGACCCTAATAATGGTCAGGAAAAGCAGACAAGGATGGTAATAAAACCAATACTTTAAGGTAACACGCGAGGCGACGCAGCTTGGAGTTAGAAAGTTGCAAGTTTACAAGATACGCAAACTGCGCCGACCTTGGCATCAATTCGTTTACATAGACTAGAAAATTATACATTTAGAATAAAACTGGAACCTAACCAGACTAGTAGAATAGTATGGAAATAAAAGAAAACATACGTAAGTAACTTTTTGGAAAATAATTTCAAGCTACTGACTTCAAGCATTTTGTGGTATACCTTAAGAATCGATGGCCAGTCAAATAAGAACTATATTGTACCAGATAAAGAGCACATTAAGATCGGTTCACGATTCACGAAGATATCGCTTAACGTAAATATTTAAATAATAACGCAAACTCAGCAAATAATCTCCGTTGATTCCGTGCTCATCTCAAATAATGCAGCAATGACCACCCACAAACCAAAATCTCCGAACTTAAGCACGTGCACTTTACTTCCGCGTCCTACTGCCCCACTCCCCCCACTTCCGTACCTACGTGCACAGTGTGCCGTCAGCACGAACAGCACGTGTAATATCAACATGACACAATCGGCGCGCGCGCACGATATCACAACACCTGGCCGCTAATTGTCACGTCTTGATAATGCATTCATTCAGTCGTAGTATATGTTTATTATATATATTTTTTTAATTAAATTAATATTGCAATACTTTCTTACAGATCTGTCGAGTTTGGCATACATACCTACACTAACCTAGCGTCCTGGTCACCAAGAGTCAATAGCCCCTACCCTAGATACAGAATGCTACCATGTGGTTTTATTCCAGGTTAAACTGCAACCTTTTTTGGGCTGCAAATATAATAATTTTTTTCTAACCCTTAAAATAAAAGGTTTGTACCAGAATGGAGTGTATTCTAGCAGATAATATACACGAAAATACTACATAGGTATTACGTAAACAGTATTCATATGTACGGCTTTTTTCCAATCACATTCACATGTCATTCAAACTCTGCAGCTGACAACCCAACCCATAAAATTACGTTCATCCGTTGAAATACAAAAAAAAAAAAAAAATCCATTTGATACAAAAACATACAATGTAACTGGAATCCAGAAAACGCACACACAAGACAATAATTTTAATATTTTCAATAGCTGCCGTGCCAAACTGGGCTCCGGGAATTATTTTCCAATATTTATATCAACGGGTTTTTATTCTGTAGAACACGCTCGACGCTATGCGCTCCTAGTATTTTCCAATTTCATAAAAGCGATGTCTGGCAGAGCTTTAGGATTGTAGTACAGTGTACTCAGTATTATACGGCTATGCTGTGTTTTTTGAAAGACTCTTCTGATGGGTTAGTGTTTTTTCTACGGCGGAATTATCGCACTATGGGAGTAAAGCATCCTGAGTATGTCCTATTTGTAAAATTATTGGGTGTTAAATGGATCGATAACTTCTTACGTCAATAACCCCAGCTCAACAAAATTAATCAAAATTGTTTTAGTGGCTTAGGCGTGAAAACGTAACAAGCAGATATACAGACTTCATTTCGCATTCGGTAGTTTAGATTGTTTAAGTTTGACGCTGATTGGTAATTTGAAAGACCACCTTTTAAATTTATAATACATTGAGATAAGGTTGAAACTATATTTTGAAATTTGAATTTAAATAATTAGCTTCATCAAAAACAAAACATTATTCTTATGTATTGCATCTATCCGTCCAGCCATACATATAACTGTCAATAATTATTTCTAATTTGGAAAAAGATCCTTTCACATGGACACAGTGTCACTTCTGCTAACAAGTAGAACTTATTCCTTGTACCACCAAGTTACAACAGCAAGTAATCACTACAGTTACTATCATTTACATATTGCGGCGAATTGTAAATTGTAAACTTAGTTCCATACAAATTGAGTAGGTACACAAATCACACTTAAGATTGGGCTTGCTACTTGTCAATGGGTAAATAATATAATTGGGCTAGGAACTAAAATGAAAATATTTTCTGTACTTAATATTCCAACTATCACACGCTTATTCCACGAAGGCTAAGGCAGAGATGTATTAATGAACACGCACATTACCTCGTTATGTTTTTAAGGCCAATGTAAAAAGGGGCGAGCCTATTAACATTAAGAAAGCATTTTTTTATATTTAAACGTCGGCAAACGAGCAGATGGGCTTCTGATGGTAAGTAGTCATCGTCGCCCATGGACACCTGCAACACTAGAGGGGTTGCTGATGCGTTGGGGCCCTTAAGAGCCCTGTATACGCGCCGTTTGAAGATCCCCATGTCATAACACTTTTCTCCCTCAGGAGAAAGACCATTCCAAATCTTGAAGGTGTGCGGGAGAATGCTTCGCGACGCTCTAACATTCTTGGAGACCCAGGTCTCCAGAATGTGAGGATGGGACCTACTCCTGAGAAGGGTAGTGCAGTAATGAAAAGGTGACGGAGGCACCAGTTCGAACCGTTTCTCAAGCCAACGTCTCTCTGAAGACTAAGGGTGTCTAGATCGTCTGTGAGTGTGGAATCGTCGACAATACGAATAGCCCGGCGTTGCATGGAGTCAAAGAGAAGTTGGTATTGGGGTGCAACAGCCCAGATATGACAGCAATACTCCAGATGAGGCCGGACATGAGCTTTGTAAAGCAAAAGCCTATTACAGAAGTGAAGTACTGTCTCGCTCTATTGAGCACCCCAAGTTTTTTAGAAGCCAACTTGGGCTTACCCTCCGAATGACCATCAATGAGCATAAATTATAAATCCGAACTACTACTGAGAATTTCATAGAAAATTTAATAATATCCCTGGACTGGTAATATCAATCCATCTCACAATCAACGGACGCAAAGAAGTTCGTAAAAGAAAACGTGTGTCGCTTAACTTCAAACTCGGATAAATCCAATTCTGAGAATTTTTTAGATTTTGGTATCAGAAGAAAAGGTAAAAAAAAAGGTTTTAAACAATTTCATCACTTGTGTATAAATCCGCATGGTTCTTGAGAAATAAACCGGCAAAATCATAACATTTTATCTAAGTTAGATAGATCCATAAGACAGTTTTTTTCAAATGTAGTCAAGTCCATGAGAGCCAATCAGCTATTTACATTTGTTCAACATGGCCGTCAGTCGACGTAAATTCTGCGACAGTAGCATCGTTCATTCCCGCTTTTTTATTGTTTCTTTTTATTATTTAGACAGTTCCCATGGATAATTCCATTAAAATTGTGTCACCAAGTAAATCCCGCAAGTGGCCTAATATAAAACTTCGTCGTAAGAAAGAGGACAGAGTGAAAATTTGGTAAGTTTGAAATACTTATACCTATGCGTTGTTTGGAATTCTGAGTGGTCACTAGGGCTGCCCTAACCATTATCGATTATTATTATTTTGTTGTTCTACTGTTACGGAATAATTTGGATATAATAAGTATTTGTAAGGATATAATCGATCAAGAATTGTCCGATGAGATTTGTGTAGGTCCTGTGTACCTACACAAATCAAATGTAAGTTTCAAAATATACATAAGTGCCTTGTGGAGTGGTCGTCTGGATATGTACCTATTTGATAAGATATTTATTGCATTTTACCAACTAGGTAATACGTTTGTAAATATGCTGTTCTTTTGTAATTAAGAATTTCATTTCATTTATTTCATTTCAGGTGTTGCTAAAACAATCAATAAACGCGGTCAATCGTTTGAAAACCTTAATCCAGAGACTGCTTATTGGAGTTCCAGTTCATGAATCAAAACTCAATTGATGTTTGCAAATTGCTGGAAACGCTCTTTGGCCATGACTGGGCATCGTTAGTGCAAATAAATTATTATAAAAAAGTACTTAACAGTGAGAATGTGATAGGGCAACTAATACACGAAGAAGAAATTGTAGAAGATGACTTAGAAGAAATATTGAATTTTGTTTAAAATTATTAAATCAGGTACCTCCTACTAATGTAAAATAAAAATAGATTTCCTTATTTTGTTTGTATTATTTATAGTGCTTTTCAGTTAGCTACCTCAAATTTGACTGTCGATGGTATATCGTGGCTTCGCCACTACCACATCCCTAGTTCTAATCGTATTTTTTGAAATCCCGATAAATCCAGATCTATTAAATCAAAATTCTATAAATCCACCCTGAGTTTTTTCAAAGATAGATAAATTGCATTCCGTTATATCAAATGAAGGTAAATCCAATCTAAATATTAAATTTTTGAAAGAATTAATGGTTTTAATACTGAATTTGCTACACCGGACCATTTTCTTCAATACTGTTGCCATATTAAAAACAAAATTGCCTTTTAATTCATGGAAATAAGACTAATATCACTTTCTTTTAAATATCTCGTAAAAGGGTAGAGTGGATTTATCCAAGTTTGAAGTTAAGCAACACACGTCATCTTTTTGTGATTTTTTTTTTGCATTTTCCATGCTAAGATTATTATTTTTTAGTAATGGAAAAAAATCAATCGCGGGCAGGATTCGAACCTGCGTCTTCTGGTTTGATACACCAGACGCTCTGACCTCTAAGCCACCGCGAACCCTACCCGCATGATTAAAATTTTGCCTTCACATTCTGAATTCACGTCATAAGGTGACGTTGGTGACATCTATGAGAGGCAAGTTACCTAAGTTCTCGTAAACGTCATGTTATTAAAAATATTCTAGGTATATAAAACCTATAAGGACGTAGATATACCTACATTGTTAGAGAGTATAAGCACCGAGTTACTAAGTCATAGGTCAATTAGAAGCTTATCATAAATTATGCAGACTAATTCAATAATCACGTACGTACTTGAAACAATGCTAGTGCTTAATTAATATTCATGTTACATTAATTATCATTATTGCTGTGTTGCAACACTAGGTGGTTGTAAGCTTTCAAGAAATCCATAAGAGGATAGGTACGGTTTCTGCTTTCTATACGCGCGTCTTTATTTAGGATACTGAGTAAGTCCTCGGTCCTTGAAGGGATCCAGCGATTGCCGACGATAGCCTGTCATGGTCGTGACGAATCCCGCATCCCGACGTCACATATTAACCATCGATCTAGACTGTAATAGAGAATTCCTGAGTTTTTGGCTGCTTCGAACCTTAAACCGACCAAACATAGTATGAAAATATAAAATTAACAAATAGAAAAGTGTTGCTGGGATGTTTGTAGTGCCACTTCTTTATCAGAAAAAAATACCAGGAGGCGGTGAATGGCGTGTGTTTTTGGGTATTTAAAATCTAAAAATAATGTTCAAAAAGTATTATATACTACTCAATCTTTAATAAATATGCTATATATCTCTCCCTATTGGTTAGGTACATGAAATATCCATAGAAGACAGGTTCAAGCCTTCTTCCCTGTAATTAGTGCAGCATTCAATAATAAATACATACCATCACGCCTGTATTCCCCGAAGGCTTAGGCAGAGGCGTACTTAATGTACACCCACAGTTCGCCTCGTATGTTTAGATCCCATGTTATAGGGGGCGAGCCTATAGCCGTTATTCGGGCACAAATCCAGACTCTGAGCTGCTACAGAGAATTTCATAGAAAACTCAATAACACTTTCAAATTACATAATTGCGTAAACTAAAAGTAAATTGGAAGTCGCCGTAGACGTTACGACCAAAATAAAAATAAAAAATAAAAATCACGAATTTGTTTGTTGATCTTGTAGAAAGTCAATATGAGAAGGGATTAGTAAATTATTGCAGCATTCTCCCTTTATTTTATAATTTTACTATTCATTTCTATCCAGGTAATCAATATGTAAATGATACACTAAAAGATAATATAAACCAAATTACGTTTATAACTAGAGTAATATAGAAATAATCTACAGATTTGATAATATGTGTGTGCCAATGTTAATGTGTAGGGAAATGTACGTAATACGACAATTTGGATAATGTCTGGCAAATGTATGTAGATATCTCCTTATTCTTAAAGCTAAAGCTTAGATAGAGATATTATCTTTAATAAAATGACCCTTTTCTTAATATCCTGGGTATTTTTAATAACTAAAATAAAAATAAAATTTTTATTCAGAAATAATATCCCGCATACACGCGGTTTTAAAATAAATTCAAAAAAATTAATAAATGTCCTTTTGAAGGCCTTAATGCTTTACGGACAGTATGAAAAATATTTATTGGTAAAAGTAGTGATTTTTCATAATTTTCGTCAGTCATAAATATTTATTGCTTAAAACTGTGAACTTATAGGTGTTTTTTTTTTTTGTAGACATCCACAGTCTACCCAATCGGTTGTAGCAATAATCTTAAGGGCTAACAATCTTATAAACCTTAAAAGTGCTAATAATGCTAAATTATAAATATTTTGGGTAATATTCATACATATTATTCACTTGTGATAAATTTGACGTAACATTACAATTATAACATAATTTAATTTAATTTATATATAATTTTTTTATAATACTATAGCCGTTGCCCGCGATTTCACATCCCAAAGGAGGTCGACAACAGCACCACTTACCGGGTCCAACTACGGAAAAGAAACACACGTGACCCCAAAACAAAATTTCATCAAACTCTATCAAGTTGTTTATAAGAATTACAAATACAAAGGTTATAATTATTTTAGAAATTGGTGATTTATTTGACACTGACAAAAGATTTGCCATCGTCCCGTTGCCACAAGGAGCAGAACTCCTTTTTATTTTGAAGTTTGATAAAAACATTAATAGAATGTCATTTATATTTTTACAATATATTTTCTTGTACCTAAATAAATATTTCTGCAGTAAATCAATTTACTCAACATTAATTTGTAGCGTTTTGTGGATCAAGGTGGATGGCGTTGTATTTTATTAGTTCTAAGTACTTTTTCTATCTGCTCTGTCTAGATTTAGTCTATAATGTGACTACATTTGGTTATGTATTAATTTGACTGTATTTTATAGGAAATATACGAATTTCCCTAACTATACTCATTTCCGGTAACATAGGCATACAGTACAAACAATCTAACAATTATTTTGTTATACCTCTTGCCAATACCAGTGTCCTTGCTTGATTTACCAACTATATTCTTGCTGTTATGTTTCTACTTATTACAATATACTAAGGCTTTATCTTGAACAGTTTACACGCATGCGATAACATAGTATTCGCGTACTTTCACAAACCTTAAATGCAGTAGCTTTAACTCTTAAATCTTGGTGTCAGGGTTGAAATTAGATTGTATTGTGAATGTTTATGTTTGTTTTTATAGTTGGTAACCATGAACCGAAGGGCGAAGAATCATACATTAACATTTAGGACCTATTATGTTTAATGATGAAATTGAGCGTATAGAGAAATAGTCGCTGTTTTGTCAAAGCTCAAAGCTTAGGAATTAAGTCAACTGTATATTGATAATACGTGAAAAAGAATTATCTTATCAATGTTATTTTTTTTAATTCTATTAGACCATTTTTACATTCAGGTAGGCTTAGAATGGTCTTTAACAAATTACACGATTCCAGATAGTGGGCTTTATAGAGAAGAAACTGGCGGTTTGGTGTTGTCGTTCGACAGATCGTTGAGTTCCCTAATATAAGTTGCTCTGTCAACTTACGCGATTCTACTCTACCCTCCAGTGGCTCGAAGCATCGAAATAATAATAGGTTCGAAACATCATGAAGTGCGTGCTTTGGATTTGTTTTGGAGATTTGTGACCTGATAGATAGTGGTCCTATCACTTCTTCTCATCGTGTCGACAGCAAACGGAAAGGGAAGAGCAAAAGAAAAGAAATAAATGGAAGCATAATACTGAAAAATGTGGAAAACTCGGTAGAACGCTTGAAAGAGAAGAAAAACTAACGCCATCCATCCCATGAATGGGTATACTCCTGTCCCAAAAGACTTCACTAGGCTGTCTTTTCAAACGATAAAATATTCTTTGCAAATGAAATCCCAGATCTGCAGTTAAATGCACCAATGCTCCCCTCATACCAACAGAACCGTCATTCGAACTTAACCTGACAAATCATAATTTACGACAGCCACCGACCATGTATTCAGCCGCCAACCGTAATGATAAGGCCGCATCATAAATTGTACAGTGTGTAACAATAAAAATGTAAACACAACAGATCCCTACAATTAGATAATGTGGCATTGGATAACTCGTGGAGTTACGAGCGTGAAGTGATAATGTGGAGGAATGAAAGTTTATGGGGTAACAGCTGCTTTTGTGGCAAATTGTATACAGCTTTAAAATACGTGTCTATACACAAATATACTCGTATATCTTCAAATTGGTATAATTCGCATAACATAAATTATCATTTATTTACCAAAATTCGAGGTCAAATATGAAAATGTCATGACATGTTACATTCTACTATGTAATATTTAATATAATTATGTCTCCTGAAAATTATGCAAATGAAATACAAAGTACAGTAGAGTAGACACAGTAGAGTTTTTCAGACATATTTATAATATTTTTTACTGCCATTTATAATCTTTACCTTCTTTGGTCATTAACTAGCAGAGATGTCGTGTATAAATATCTCACACTTGCATAAAATATAAATTTAAGGAATTAAAAATTTAATTTGTTTTTATTTTGTGGTTTCAATGCATGCTTTAAAAAACATATTTTATTTTTATTAATTTTATTTAACCTTAGGGGTGTTACTTTGTGCGTATATCATACAGGATGCCTTTACAATTACAGTACCCTTCCAAATTCTGTCCGGCATAAAAGTCGAATAAATTCAACTTTTTTCGAATAAATTCAACGTTTTTTGAAATAATTTCGACTTTTTCCGAACATTGCCATGTCGTAAAGTTTCCCGCGCACAATGTAGAGGTTACACTGACATGGATTAATCTCATGTTTTGAAAGCTTATGGCACAGACTAAAAAATATTTACTGTAGAGGCGAACAACGTTTGTGTCGGCTGAGATGAGCTTTGTAAATGGAATATTTCAGATATTCTAAATGATCACTGAATGAATAACATTTTACATTTTGAAGTCATCCTCTTTCGCACGAATATCTGAAATGTCAAAAAAATATTATTTTTATAGCTATTGATATAGTTAAAATTAAATTCTTACTACAGATCCGGATCAAATATTATTGTATGGTTGTGATAGGAGAGAAAATCGAACTCGCAGTTCGGGAATGCAGAATTTATTTGTGTCACTTCGTCAATCGAATGACGTTATTTATTATAGGCATTTTAGTAAAATACGTAAGTAACACCTCTGCAAAATAATCTTTGTCCCGCGAATGATTCACAGTGCGCCCGCGCATAAAAACTCATCGACCCGCAGTTGACATAGAACGATAAATGCCAAAAATTATCGTAAATTATCGCGCTAATACCGCCTTATGACCGACAGGAGAATACGCAGTATAAACTTGTATTATACTTTTGTACTCGTAAAAATAATATTTTCGGAATCTTTGTTTGAAAATTTCTTTGAAATTCGATTTCGGAATTTTATGATGCGTTTAAAATTATTTTTATTGTCCTTGCATGGTGTTGTGTGATTGCAAGCGATTGAATCGTCAGTATGCGATGTTTTACACGTGTGAATCGTTACAGCTAATTTAGGAAAGAGCTTTCGTTTTCAGTTTTATGACTCGGAGAATTCCTTGTAGAATGTGTCAGCTCCTCTCAAGTTATTCGTACTTAGAAAGTTGTATTTTTCGGAAATGAATTTGTTTTCTCTTTTGATTTGGTGATAGCTTTTACTTTCATTCGGTATTAAGACATATATACTATCACACCCCTACTCCCCGAAGGGTTAGGAAGAGGCGTACTGATGTACACCCACAGTTCGCCGGGATAATTAGTATGACATTTAAGTTTTTTTGTATTTAAACTTCAGAATTCTACACGTTTTGTAGAGGTTCGAGAGGGTTTACAATTATTTGCTATAATTTTCCTTCTTTGAATAAACAAGCAGTTCAAATTAGGATAGTAATAATGTTATGTTTATGTTTCTATAATACATTTTGCAGCACGAATGCCACAATGGCTGAGAGATCGGTTTTGTGCTAACGGTCATGGGCTTCAATTCACTAACAAAACAAATATTTGTGTAGCTTACTGTTAGCTATTTGGGGTATATTATGAGAAATTATTTCTAATATGCTCATGACTGCCTCGCTAGTCTAATGGTCCGAAGTATGACTCTAGAGGTCCTGGGTTCGATTCCAGGTCGAGCAAATTGTTATTGAGTTTTCCTGTTAAATTCTCAGTAGCAGGTCGGAGTATGAAATTTGTGCCCAGTTAATGGCAATAGGCTCGCCCCCTATTACATGAGAACTACTTATACCGGCGAACTGTGGGTGTACATTAGTATGCCTCTGCTTAACCTTTCGAGGAATACAGACGTCATGGTTTTTTTTATACCACTAAAGTGGCAAACAAGCATACGGCCCACCTGATGGTAAGCGGTTACCGTAGCTTATGGACGCTTGCAACACCAAGGGTATCACTCGAACGTTACCGATCCGGAGAAATAGTTGAGCTGGCAGCATTGGAGACAATAGCGTGATGCTTATTCTATCTGCCAACACAATACTTCCTCGCGGAGCTCTGGTATGTATAAAAACAAAATATATTTCAACCTTCAAACCGTAGTAACGTCATAATTTCATAATTTTTATGCATGCATGTATAAATTATTGCACATTTATAGTTTCCCACGCAAGTCACCCGATATAAATACAGACTGCACGTAAGTAGAGCGCGCGCTACCAACCAACCTATCATTACTATTGAAATCGTTCTCTTTTATACCTAAGACTTCTGCTGTGATCAGAGTTAGAATAATATACAATGATATCTTTGTGTACTGAAGACACTTTACTTACTTATCAACGAATTTTTGCTCTTGTTCTTTTTAAAGGTTATATAAATGTTTAAGACTTTTTTTCAAAAAAATACTTTTTTTATGGAATAGGGGGCAAACGGATCGCCTGATGGCAACCAATTACCGCCGCGCATGGACACCCGCAACACCAGAGGAGTTACAAGTGCCGTTGCCGGCCTTTCAAAAGAGGATTGGGCCTCCAGTAACCTCACTCACTCGGCGAAACACAACGTAAGCGTTGTTTAACATCGGTTTTCTGTGAGGCCGTGGTATAATTCCAGTCGAGCCGGCCCATTCGTGCCGAAGCACACACACACACTAGACGCTTTAAATAACTAAGCTACCGAAAACCGAAATCACTGCCTGTGATGTCCAATTTTTTTCCGTTCTACGTCAGGAACATCTATTCATCATCAACATCATCATTATCAATCCACTACAGGGCACGGGTGTCCTCTTACTTTGAGAGGGGTTAAGTTCTTGTCTACCACATTTATCAGACTTCACATGCCGTCAAGAAAATCTCCCAGGAATGCAAGTTTCCTCAAACTTTTACTAAGTATTTCATAGAAACCGCAATACCACATTCGCACCGGGAATCGGACCCTACGTTCAGTAGCCGCATTTTAGACAACTAGTCCATTGAAGGAGGAATAAAATATACTAGTTTCTACCCTTGCCTTTGTCTGCGTGGACTTCAGGATTGGGTCTTGGATAAAAAGTAGCATATGTGTTATTCCAGGCTATAATCTATTTGTGTACCAAATTTTATCCAAAACCGTTCAGCCGTTCTGGCGTGAAAATGTAACAAACATCCGTACATCCACACATCCATACTTATAAACTTTCAAGTCTATATGTAAGGAAGTAAGGATTTTAATATGTATCAGAATCCGCACAGCGAGACGCACAGTGGGTCAACCCTAGTCCGAGCGAGCCCACACGAATTCAAATACGTTTTGTTGTCTCTGCGAGTTTACAGTACTTCAATCATCTCCCATGACACGGATGGGAAGCGACAGGGTGGTCCATCATAAACGGAAACCACCAAGTTAGGTTTGTTGGTCGATATATTAGATTTTAATATAATTTCCTCTTACACTTCCATCAGTCCGAGTGGATAGAGTACCTGTCAGTCGTGTGCGGTGGTACTTACGAAAACTCGAGACTTGTGCCTCGTTTTATATAGTTTGAATTCAAAACGAGGCAGTATAGTCTGCTACGCTAGAGGTCCTCGGTTCGGTCCACAGGTCGAGCAAAGTGTTATTGGGTTTTCCTATGAAATTCTCAGTTGCAGCTCGGAGTTTGGATTTGAGCCCAGTTAATGGGAATATGCTAGCATAATTACATGGGATCAAAACCGGCGAACTGCGGCTGTACATTAGTATACCTCTGCCTAACCCTTCGGGGAATACAGGCGTGATGGTATGTTATGTTATGTACAGTACAGTTTACAGCACATCAAGTTACCACTAACTGTCTTTCCCCAATAGATAATACACTCTATTGTTTGGAGAATAAATCGAAAATGGTTTGAAGAAATTTGGCCATACCTAGGTGAGAAGAAAGTGTATAACAGTGAAATATTTACAATAACAGTGATACCCTTGTGATATCAACGGATGTAGCTTACATTCACGCCTTTTTCCATAGGAGTAGGCAGAAACTACAGAACGATTATTGAGTACCATACCTGGAGTAGGATGATACTCAATAATCGTTCTGTTTGGCTTCTTCCACATTGAAGGAACGTGACAAATAAGTTCAGTGTATTATTTCTGAGGTGTTCTGAATGCCTAAACCGTCTCAACATATTCTGTTAAATAAGTGTCACTACGTCATCTTATAACTTAAAACATTATCTAAATATAATGTATGAGTGCATGCCTAATTTAATGATAAGATAGAGGAATCCAGTCATATCAAGAAGATAAATAAAAGGGAGACAGTAGTATAGGTATTAGTGTAGAAGGTAGGTATACACTCACGCCTTTCTACCACAGGGGTAGGCAGAAACTGCCACTTGCTACGATTCCTGCATACTTCTTTTGCTTCTTCCACATTAATACATCTTCTCATACATACACGCCGGTTGCGAGTGCTACGCACCTCACCTTTTTGAAGGATTTCGCCAATATGATCGGAAGGTAGGTATCTAGTAAAATAGAGGATAGAAAACAAAAGCGTTCAGAGTTGAGCTGTCCTATTAAAGAAAGTATAATTAAAGACTGCACGCTAGAGGTCCTGGGTTCGATTCTCAGGTTAAGCAGAGTTATCAGGGTTTGTCTATGAAATCCTCAGCAGCAGCTCGTAATTAAGTAATAATAATTAATTAATTTGAATTTGTGCTTGCTTATTGGTGATGGAGATGGCGGGATGAGCTCTTTTCAAAAAGACTGGTCCTTAATAGCAATGGACAGAGAGAAGAGGACGAAGAGTGGGGAGGCCTTTGCTCTGCAGTGGGAGTGGGACACTACGGGCTTTTAATAATAATAAAGGCAACAGACTCGCCTCCTTTTTCATCCATGCTCTGAACTGTTACTGAGGATTTCATAGCAAAAGTCATAACATAGCTTGATTTGCGAATCGAACCTAGAACTTCACCCTCAACTGCCGTGCTTTTGATTTCATTCCGAAAATTTTTAACATAATTCTCCTGATAATCTCTACTAACCATACATTGAAAACACCAAAAATATAAGGTTACAAAAAAAATATATTTTTGTTTGTCTACGTTTGTTTACTTTTAATTTTCATTCGAAAAATTCTCATTGAAAGCTAAATTAAAACTATTGTAATACAAATTACACATTATTACAATTCTCATTTAATTTCAATATAAAATTAGAAGGAAAATTCGCAAAAGCAAATTCCAACATTTAATTAAAGGTTCAAAGTTTGTATAAACGTCTGTCGGTACTAATGAACTATTATTATTTTCTAACGACAAGCAATCTAAAATTGTAATTATAATAAGTTGGTATTTTTCTCTATGTATTTCATAATTGCTTAAAATTTTGCTAACGTTAAATAAATTGTACGGGTTTATTTGGACATTAAAACGTCGTGTCTCTGATCTTAGAATATATAATATTATCCCACTGGTCGAACTTAAGCTTCTTTTCTGGAGAAAATGACGACATGACTGGCATTGCGGCTAAGCTATCGGCTTCTGCCGATATAGTGGCAGTGATAGTCTAGTGGTATGACCGTTGGACTGCCTAGTCAAAGGTCTCGAGTTCGAACCCAAGGCACGCACGTCTGACTTTTTGAAGTCATGTGCGTATTAGTAGTATCCCGCGCTTAAACGGTGAAGAAAAAATATCCTGAGGAAACCTGCATGCCTGAGAGATTTTTTTGACGGCGTGTGAAGTCTGCCAACCCGCATTAGGCTAGCGTGGTGGACTATAGCCTAATCCCTCTCATTCCGAGAGGAGACCCGTGCCCAGCATTGGAACAGTATAATGGGTTGATTATGTAGGCTTCTGCGCTACGTGTGGTGGGTTCATTTGTATGATCTACAGGTGTAGTGTGTTTGTAAAAACACCCAAGATACAGGAGCAAATCCTAGCGTGGGGCAAAAACTTTAAAAAAAATGTCTGGGTCATTATCAAGCAAAGCTTTTATAGGTTTTTAATTCTTCTTTGTGATGAATGATTACTCACACGGCCATTTTATAGATAATGGAAGTTCTTTTAATGCGTCCCATGAGTTTCTATGACGGTTTCGTTTCAAACAATAAACACCAAGTACAACTCGCTAGTTTTTAACCTAAGGTTCGAACTCTAACGCTCACAAGTGAAAGCTGCACCACTGTGCAGCCACTGCAATTTCGTTACTTTGTCATAATTGCACAAAGGTAATGCAAAAACTGCCAAAATATTTTTTCTTTTCTCCCCATAATTTTCGAAAAAATGCGTAGTAAAGAAATTGTTACCACTGAAATGGCGTGATTGTTAAAATTGTACACCACCTGAATGACAATGGACGCGGAAAAGATATAAATTACGTAATTCATGCAAATGTAACAGTTATTTTTTTGTCCAGGAAAAAATCAAGCGAAACACTGTGTACTTGTTTCGTTTAAAATTCCACAAAAATGTTAACGATTTATATTTATGAAAGAGAATCTTAAATTAAGGCATTGTGCATGGAATTCGGGACGATTTTCCCGTCAATCATTACTTTTTTGTGAATCTTTCGGTTGGTACTGTCCCTTGGCGATGAGTTTTTAAGGTTTACTGAAGCTTGAAAAATGCATTGTGTTGTGTTAAAAATATTTTAATAATAGCATGTTGTAAGAGCACTTTAAAAAAAAAACATAATTGACAGTGACATCAATAATGGTCAGTTGTCAGCAGCCCGAAAAGCCTGACAATCAGTTTATCCTTAGGATAGTAGTTTGGCCCAGTAATTGGGTGTGGAAATCTGACGTGCTTTGCCGGATCCGGAAGCTGACCCTAACTTAATTGGTTGAAAGGCTTATCTTATACGGGGCCGAGGCAGCAAGGCCTCAGTGCACTTCGACCCAATGGGATCTATTGTGCTTTTTTTGACTACAAGTCTAAGATGAGGAAGTTGTGCTGAAAAATTTAGGGAATATTTGTTTTAAAACTCCTTGGTAAATTTCATTATAATTCTTGATTCCACGTAGTCCCTTCACTGCCAATCAGATTGGCATCTCGTACGAGGCGCGAAAATATCTGAATTGGTGGTTAGACCTATCGGAATTTAACTGGCTGGCGACCACGCTTACGTTGGAGTCTGTCGTAAAGCACTTTTGTATATGTTTCGACTGTTGCGCGTGAACCAGTTTCCTCACTCGATTACTGTCGTTCCGACAGTCTGTAGGGGGTCAACACATCAGCAACTTGTTTGGTATTGCAGGTGTCCATGGGTGGCGATGACGTTTTACCATCAGGTGCCTCGTTAGCTTTCGTTAAAATTAAGAATAAAATAATCAAAAAGAAAATTTCAAGGATATGAAATATTTTAAGCAGAATAACAATGATGGCCTAAGCTTTTTATCTATAATTATAGTTTATGTGGCTTTTAACAACTATCTATCATTTGACCTCTGCCATAAAGTTACTGTGACGTATTGATATTCTAATTTATCACTGGATTTAGACTTCTGACGCTTACATTTATCGTCGTTATCCTAGCACACAGCATTTAGCGAAAGCACAGAGAGACAGAGACATATTAGTAGCTGTACTCCTTGGTATAGCCCCATCCCTAAGGGTCGAAGCGTGATATTAAATAGCCTATACTTTCGACGTGAGTCACTCTATCCATTGGTGAAAACCGTATGGAAATCTGTTCTGTATTTTCAACCGACTACAATAAGGAGGAGGTTCCCAAGTCGACTGTATGTTTTTTTGACTGCATTTAGACAGACAGACAGACGTGGCGGAACGACTTTGTTTTATAATATGTAGAGATGGTGATGAAGTATGGAGTAGGTATCCTAGGTGTGGTATCAATTATTGTTACCGGTTAGGTTTTTTAAATAATAATGAGCTCAATGCTCATTAATTATACATAAAATATTAATTTGTGTGCATCTTATTTATGTAATATTTATTTTACGACAACATTAGCTATAATATACAGTATTTAATATAATTTATAGCGTAATAATTATAGTCTAAAACTATTATATCGCTCACTAATAATATATTATTATGACTTGAGTGACATTTTCAGCTTATATGGGGCATCCGGCAGCTGATATCATCACTGATTCAATTACCATTATTATAAATTATGGTAATGTAACATGGTGTCTATTTACGTATAAAAAAGTTAAAATATGGTATGAATTCATAAACAACCTCATAATGAAGGCCCGTATTACCTGTATTTATAATTTATTATGATTAGAAATTAAAAAACATACAACACCATTACGCCTGTAGGTACTCCCTGAAGGGTTAAGCAGAGGTGTATTAATACAACCACACTTTGCCGGTATGTTTAAGTTCCATAAAAAAGGGACGACCCTGTTGCCATAAATAGCACAAATCCACACTCCGAGCTGCTACTGAGAATTTCATAGAAAAAAATCAATAACACTTTGCTCGACCTGGAAATCGAATACAGGACCATAAGCATAGCAGTCGCGTTTAAGACCACTAGACAAATGAGGCAGTTACATTTTTTTTTATTCCAACACTTTTTCTATGTTGTTCTACTCTAGAATTTTCCCCTCTAACGTACTGGGTTTATAATTACACAAATTCTCAGATACATAAATTACATGTAGGCTGTAAAAAATATTTGTTCCGTACGGGAATCGAACCCGCGTGGTTTTAGTAGAAACCGATTAGTTAAACGTTTGTTAAGTTACTTAGGGGTCCGGCGGAGCTTGAATTGCCCAGAAAAACGTAATAACGAAACAAATCGTATGTAATCCAGACAATATTCTATAAAATTATGTTATTATTCGGATTTGGATACCGTTAATCTAGGTTCCTACGGTACTATTTCGTCTACTACAACTTCACTGGAAATAAAAGACCGGAAAATCGTTCCAAACTTGGTAAAGTTATCAAAAATTGCAATCACTTACATTTATTTCCAGTGAAGTATTTTGGACGAAATGATAGAGTAGGATCCTAAATTAAGGGTATCGGAATCTGAATAATAACAGAATGTGATTAAATTGTTTTTGAATTACGATTTAATTCGGTATTGCGTTTGTAAGAGAAATTTAGACCGCCGTACTCTTAACTACAAACCCTTCTTCGTCTTCGGATTAATTGTTAAGTAATCTATTCCCAAATTAATGTCAGAATTTAACCGTTTACATAGATATACGACGCATTATCTAATTGAATATTTAATTAAGCACTCAGACAGCTATAAATTAAAAATTAATTCATTACGAGTACGAACCTACACTTAATCCGTCTAATTAAAACGTTTTGAGACCCTTGAGATTTTTGTTGTTTACAGTAAAATCTTTTGGGAATGTATAAGGAAGCTTCTTGGTTTCCATCTTAAGTTCCAATATATCTGACCGAATTAAGTGAACTTTAAAAACATCTAACATTGACTTGTAAAAATATGTTCAAAGATCTTTTTTCAGAAACAAATTGGTCTAGGCAAGCGCGCTCCATCGTAGATCGTCATGTCGCCTCAGGCGAACTGGCGGGCAAGCGTAAAAGAAATCAAGAATAAAAAATACAATTATTAAAAATGTAAAGACCAAAGTTGACAGACAATGTAAAAATCCTTAAATCAGCAGTTAGTTGGCTGTCCTAATTCTGTATTGTCAATATTCGTATGCTTTGCCCATTCGGTGCAATTGAAAGGCATGCTGCAAAAGCTTCCCCTTAAAGTCAAGGTAATTGTTGCAGGTGAAACAGGGCGTTTCTCAAAGATCTGTAACTAGAACAAACTAACAACGTAGACCCCGTTTGCTATTGGCTAGAATTAGGGTCAAAGCAAAATTTTTATCAAAAATAAAATAAGAAATATTTAAAGCTGACTCACTGGGTTCAGCCTCATCGTCACCATCTATCCAGCTCTATCCGGTTGGACTGAAAACATATTTTTGCGTGACATCCTCATGAACTTTTGCCCGGGGAAGGTGACGAGGTGTGTCATACCCAGATTGGGTGACCTTTTTTTATGTGATAGGAGGGCAAACGAGCAGACGCATCGCCTGATGGTAAGCGATTGCCGCCGCCCAAGGACACCCGCAATACCAGAGGAGTCACGAGCGCATTGCTGACCTTTTAATTGGGCCTCCGGTAACCTCTCTCACTCGGCGAAACACAACGTAAGCGTTGTTTAACGCCTTTTTTATTTGAGGCCGTGGTATCACTCCGGTCGAGCCGGCCCATTCGTGCCGAAGCATGGCTCTCCCACGTAAAAGAAACTACCAACTAAAACCTCACGAGTGTTCCGCCTCACCACATTTTGGTGGGTTTACGGGAGCGGGTTGACATTCCTCTGTGACCCCAGCAGAAGAGTGGAAGTCTATCTTAAAATAAGAAAAACCTAGAATTTTTATGTCCAAGCCCAGAATTATACCACCTAGCGACACACATTACGCTTTATTTACGATCGAACTGTTTGATAAATACAAAGTTGTGACCTTTACGTACTTATAATGACTTAATAATTCTCTTGTCGATGGTATCTATCTAAATGTATCGTGGACCGTACTTGACATCATTGTAGTAGGTTTTGTTATTTCTGGACTCTTTGTTTGATAAATAAGGTGATAAAAAAAGAAAAAAATCGTGATCTCGCAAAGGGGCGCAGGCCCCTTGAGGGCGCCGTTAACTGAAATATTAAAAATAAAATAATAATTAACATAATATCAATCCAATTCATGGCTGCTACGTACAATTTTATATAAACGCTCTGATAACACAACTTCACCTGGGTACCGTAATCCAGAATGGTAAGTGGCAATACTAATATGGAATTTGGATGCACCGATGAGAAATAACAATGTAAATTCGTAATGTTTATTATTTCTTTAATTTATTTCTGTCTACATCTTTCAATCCGTGCCTGTATTTTCGAGTCCCGAGCCAGCGTGTCGCGTCGCCGTCGTGTCCGAAGCCAAGCGCGTGTCACGACCAGCCATTGTAATGGTCATCTCAAGCCTTTTTTAAAGATAATTACACACTGCCGCTAATTGTACCGTACCGCTTGACGAGAAACTTTTTACCTTTCAACTTTGATTATTTTAAACGCTTCCTCGTTAGTAATCATGTTTCTGATTGGGATGGTAAAGATTTCTAGCTTTGTTATTCTTAGGAAGACGTTATTGATGTCAGACTTCTAGATTTCATGACATTGTTAGGTCTTACAAATGACTGGGAGAGTTGGTTGATAGACATACAGACATACTTTCAAATAATTATACTTACTAATTTAAAATATTTTTTGTTTTATAAGTGGTGGACGAACTTTGTGGCTGAGTTCATCTAATATTCATCAAATTAATCAATTACTAGTGGCTTTTGCCAGCAGTTTCACTCACGTCCCAAAAAGATTAACATACTATAAGTCCGATTCTAGGTAGCGTATCGAGATGAATCATGCACCAGATTTTAAGTTAGACCTCTAACAATAGATTGGTGAAAACTGCATTTAATTCTATGCAGAAGTTTTTGCGTGATGCGCGTACAAACATATAGACAGACAGACAAAATTCTAAAAATTGTTATTTTGGCTTTTATTGACGGTTTAAAGACGGGGGTCTTTATTAGAGTAACTAGCATATTAGTTCTTCTTTAATATCTATAATGTACAGACATCGACCTGTTACAATAATTTTAATATAGGTATAGATTATCTCGGTTGGCATCATCACATTGGTACCATCATATTCTGCTGCTAAACAATAATTGTGTTCCGGTTTGAAGGATATTCTAGCTAGTGAAATTACTGGGTCAATAAGACTTAACAACTGAGCTCTCAAGACGACATCGCGCGAGTGATACCACCGGTGCTGCTGACGCAGTTTCCGCTTACCATCAGCTGGCCCGTATATTCTTTGGCATCCTATGATAATAAAAAAAAAATACCAACTTACGGTTGACCTGGTTGAACGAAGGATTCGGTATCCTAGACTCGCTGTGTGTCTAAATCTTTAGGTTATCGTAATTTTTATTGAGTTACTGTAAAAACTGCTTGATGATCAGTTTTTCGACTTCGGTCGACTATATGTCTACGCCTATTAGTGATTCAAATAACTTATTGTCCCAGAACCATAATTTAAAAACCACAAAAGAATTTTAATGCGCCTAAAAACAGTATTGTTAAGCATTAATCTGAAATCGGGATCTTTACGACTCATCAATATCAAGGTCGACCGATTTCGAATCGATGCTTTAAATCGATACGATCTATCGAGATGTATGGCGATTATATCGAGATCACGACTCGACCCGCGGTTCAATAGATTATCATATTTCTTTCGTAAAGAATGAGGCCTTTTTTAATGAAAATTTGGACAGTGTCGTAATCGTTTCTTATTAATATTAGAAGCAGTTATGTAACACAATAGGTAAAATCGACGTTCTCTCGAGGTCGTAGCGAATATCGGTATCTATCATTGAAGGCAAGTGTAATTTCGATACCGTATGATCCACCCACCTTCTTCCCCGGCAAAGGATGTTGAAATGGGATTATCCACACATATTTTTTTTTTATTAGGAAAAACAAACAGTAGCATATTAAAAATAAACGTACGGTACTTGTTAATAAACATCGAAAATATACTACCCACTAAATTATCCTCAGATTACTATATAAAATACATCTACATCTGTTAGCAAACATTAGCTGCGTTTGTTGCTAAACTTAAGAGTCCGGCGGACCGGAATTTCTCTCACAAACGTAATACCGAAATAAATCGTAATTCAAACACAATTTGATAAAATTCTATTATTATTCGGATTCCGATACCGTTAATCTAGGTTCCTACTGTACCATTTCGTCCAAAATACTTCACTGGAAATAATTGTAAGCAAATGCAATTTTTGATAACTTTACCAAGTTTGGAACGATTTTCCGGTCTTTTATTTTCAGTGAAGTAGTAGCAGACGAAATGGGACCGTAGGAACCTAGATTAATAGTATCTAAATCCGAATAATCAATCAATTATAAACATAATTTGATAGAATATTGTCTGGATTACGATTTATTTCGGTATTACGTTTTTGTGGGTAATTCACGCTCCGCCGGACCCTTAAATGAGAAAACTACAAGTAGGAAAATTTCACATATACACATACACAAACACGTACACTTACTTCAAACACACACACAGCTAGGAGTAACTATTACCCACATACAATAGTACATAAATTACTCTACAGAGGACTTAATATTTTAGTATTTAGTACTTGCATTTTTGAAATTATTCAGGGTTTCTCTAATTTTCACAAACTAAAAATCTAATATTGTATTGTATAATATTCTGAGTTGTTTTTAACATTTGGGTAATAAATAAACTTATTATTATTATTTTAAAATGAGCCTGTGGTGTAGGTACATTTGAATGAACACTAATAAACATTTTCTTAAGGGCCTTCCTTTCATTACATTTTGGACAATCACTATTGTCACTATTGCGAGTTGGCAGCCTTCAAAAACCTTTCAGAACTTTGTGTAGACACTCATTGGCGTACAGATCTCATTGGAGATCAAACATTATGATCATTACAGAATTAGAAGTACCTAAGTAAGTGAGATTTTACCAGAATTCTGACGTATATAATATAGTTTTTGCATCTACCAGAATTGACATTTACGATGATAGGGAAAACCCATAACAAATTTTGAAATGTTTTCTTTTTAGAATGTTTTTGTTACAATGTTTCAAGCAAATAAAGATATGACTTTGAAGGGCTTCTACCCACACAACTTCCTATTTCCACAGAAAAGAAGATATATGTATACCTAATATATATAGCGCTAAAGGTTGATATTGGGTGTATTTATGCGGTCCGCAGGTCGCCCGTACATATCTTATTTTAGATCGCGCCCTTCGCTTGGTCAGCGGGGACCTTATCGTACTGCTTGCAAAAAAGAATAGAATTTGTGTATGAAATTCTAGTACAAAATGTTTATAGTTCTTTTTGTTATCTTTTTAAAAAAAAGAAAAACCAAAAAAAACTTACTACTATTATAATGCGTCAATAGTCTAGCGGTTCTAAGCGGCCTAACTGGTACGCTAGAGGTCATGGATTCGAGATTTCTATGAAATTATCAGTAGTAGCTCAGTGTAGATTTGTGCCCGGTAAATGGAAATAGGCTCACCCCCTGTTCTAAGGGACCTAAACGGTGATATTTGGGTTTACAATATTTAGTGCACCTCTGCCTAAGCTTTCAGGGAATTGAGCAAATGGTAATAATAAGTGGTCCCGAGACCTGTGAACGCCAGCAACACCAGGCATCCTATGACATTTCACGAGTCTTATTTCACTGGTTTCACGATATGTCCTACTATGTGAATGGTGAGTGGTATATAATACGAGTATATGTCATATATAAAAAACATAATAATTCTAAAAACCAATAGTTCTTGCGGAAAATACAACATAGCGTAGTAAGGTATAGATCCTGATGTACAAATACCGGTTTATTTTAGGTCCCATATACGAGTAATAAGGGGGAAGCCTATAACCGTTAACCGCGCATGAATCCAAAATTTCCGTCCTTGTATCTAATACAATAAAAAATTACTTGTTCTGAGAATGGAGCCCATTAACGAATGAAGCCTTAAAGATAACGTGACCACTAGAATATTAGGACATTCTTGTGCCAACAGTAAAAAAAAAATCGGAAAATAAAAATGTTTTTCTTATTTTTCTGCTACCAGTACATTACCCAATGTTGACCGCACTTATCTATCGTGAGGTATGTTCTTATTATGTGAGTTTTTTGCCGACGCCCCCCGCTCGGTTACATTGAGTAATACTCAAATAGACGCCCCCCATCGACTGGTGCCCCCAGGATCTCCCTTTAAGCCTCCATTAAATGCATTTTTGGCACGTCCAAAAATGATCGTGTAATATTTGTTGGAAAGTTCTAAACGTGGGAGAGCCATGCTTCGTCACGAATGGGTCGGCTCGACCGGAGTGACACCACAGCCTCACAGAAAACCGGCGTTAAACAACACTTATGTTATGTTTAGCCGAATGAGTGAGGTTACTGGAGGCCCAATCCCCTTTTAAAAGGCCAGCAACGCACTTGTGACTCCTCTGGTGTTGCGGGTGCCCATGGGCGGCGGTAATCGCTTACCATCAGGCGATCCGTCTGCTCGTTTGTCTCCCTATCCCATAAAAAATCCTCAAACATCATCATTATACTATTGGCCTTGAGCGTGACTGTTACGCCTGAGGTCCTGGGTCCGTTTCCCAGGTCGAGCAAAGTGTTATTGGGTTTTTCTATAAAATTCTCAGTAGCAATTCGGAGTTTGGGATCTGTGCCCGGTTAATGGCAATAGGCTTGGCCTCTGTTACATGGGACTTAAACAAACCGGCAAACTGTGGGTGTACATTAATACACCTCTGCCTTCCCCTTTGAGGAATACAAGCGTGATGGTATGATCTCAATATCACCTTGAAATTTTGATTTAGGCTCCGTTAATGGCAATAGGCTCACTCCGCTTAAAACCAATACACTATATAAGCAATTACCAATAACTTAGTTTTCCTTTTTCCTTCTGCCACATACATCGTAGATTTAGTTTCTTCGAGAATTAAGGTCATCGATTCACGAAAAAGCGACATCGATTCATGGTGGACATTTCGAAAACCCGAACGAAAAGCTTTAAGTCCACTTTTATCATGCGTACCGCTGTAATGTGGAATGCGCTTCCCGAGTGGGTCTTTCTCAATAGATATAATCTGGATGTCTTTAAATCGCGAGTGAATCGGTTTCTTCTAGGCAAGCGCGCTCCATCGTAGATCGCAGTATCGCATAACATCAGGCGAACTGGTGGTCATGCGAAAGCAGACGAATAAAAAAAAAAAGGTTTTCATTTAGTCGAAGGCCAAAATCTGTAAGACCATGAATGATTCATAGAAACCCTATAAAGAATCGAACTACACTCTTCCGTTCCCCTTGAGCAAACATCCATAATATCATCAAACTATTCATACATGACATTTATACTTAAGTTCTTTGCCGTCGGACATCAAAGTCACTGAATGAATCCTTACATTCTTGCAATAGATCTATTGATTGACAATGGAGACTACCAAACGACCCCTTAATAATGTATTAACAGAATAAAATACCACCTTACCACATTTACAGAAGGTCGAAAATTGCCTGAGATTTGAACCCACTATCTTACCACCTAGACATTCGGCTGGCGGTCATAAAACAGCCTGTTTTCATAAAACTACTACAAAGTTACAAAAAGTGTTTTAGAATTAAATATCAACTCTATATTATCAAAGTTATAGTTGAGAATTGCTTGGCAAGATTTTCCAGGGGTAAAAAACATTCGCTCGTACTATTTGAGTCTGTCAAAAAGATTTATATGACAAAATAAGTTTTTTTTATTGACCTATTGAGTCGTTTTTTTATTGATTTCCAATGTGTGTTGTGTAGTTATTTTATTTTATTTACGGCCCATTACCTGTGGCGTTGTGTTATTTTAATGTCTAATTTAGTGTGTACCTTGAAATCGTTGTAACGATAACATTGTTTTTATTATTTCCTTTTTTTCTGCTTTATTCATGTAAAACATTTTGATTAAATACTATAGCAAGAAAATAAAAAATTTTTAGAGATACCTTTAAAAAATAAAACATATCACAGAACTAAATTACAAAGGCAACTACATTTAATACGACAAGCATTAAATCCCATAATCTCGTTACCAAGATTAGTAGCTATGGAAGCGAAGGGAGCAAAGAGTATTCATTTCTTAAACTCGATAGACATCAAAGAGGAAAACAATATTTTACAGTAAACAAATACCGACCGTAACTATAAAAATCACCCCCTTTATTGTAACTAGCTAAGGTTTAACGAAATCTATTTAACTTAAAATATTGTAGGGCTGATGACATTTTTTTTAAATATACACAAAAAAACTAACGTCTGCATTTCACTCACAATCCATAAGCATTCTATAAACAATTTTTAATCTTAAAATTTTAAAATCTCGACGCCAATCCTTTTAAGTTTGTAAATCGAAGCACTGTGCAGGCTTCATCTGACTGACGGCCACCAAAACGTATTGATCCCTGCTTTTCCTCCAAAGCGCCCCGTAAAACCTGATTTTACTTGCAGCAAGAGGGGCTGGAGGGACCAGATTATAGAAGCCAAAATGTATGCAAGCGATCCGATGTCTAATATAGCTTGAGCTCTTATGTTGAACCTTTTCCCGTTCCTGTAGACCGGATGTCAGGGTTTTGCAGGAGCGGTGGAAGGTCTTGTAATTCTGGCTGCTGCAAGGATCCTTGTACAATGAATTGCATTAAGCGACAGGGCCTCTACGAGCTATGAATGCTCTTAATGTATGGATACGATTTGATCGCTCCGAGCGTTTAGTGTTGTGTATGGTGATTGAATTATCGATGTATCGATTGCATCAAATTTGCGAGAAGATTATGCCAGATAGTAGCCTTATCACATATCATGATTCGACAATTGATGGTCTGATTTTAGGAGATATATTTATATCGCTGATCTCGCTACTAGTTAAGACTAGATTTCTTCTATTAACTGAAGAAATACATTATTTGTGAGCTCTTTTGTGAGTGCGTTTACAAACGCAACACTTACGCATCGCAATGACATTTGAAAATGAAAACGTGTGCAATAATTAGATAAAAAAAACCACTTAATTATTTAGGGCTAATAGGCACATTCATGTGTTTAAGTAAGCCCTTACAGTACAATATTTCAGTTAACCATGATAATAAAAGGGTAAACTCATACTCATTACTGTCCAACCGAACAAACTGGACCCGAAAAACTAGAAATGTAACGTAAATATGTAAGCATCTTACTTTTTATACACGAATAAATAAGAAAGGATTTGTTCAGGTTTCCAAAGATACCGCACTGTAGTGACCCTTGTTTAACAAAGGGTTTCAGAAAGTTATCCTATTATAGAATTAATCTCATTTATTGTGTATCTTTTGGGTTTTTGTGTTTCGTATTCGGATTAGGTGAAGCAATGGTAATGAGGATATGAATATGGAGGATTTCAAGTATTTTTTTCATACAGGTAATGAGAGCAATCTGTTTTGAAAGCCCTTCTTTATTCAATCCGTGACATACGTAACATGGAATGGGTTTTTTTATCAAAAAAATAACGAGGCCTGCGGTTAGTTTTGCATGTGCTTGTATTTATAATAAACATACCCCTTAATAATAAATAAATATTTTTTTCACTATTAAATAAATTAACATTATCTATGATATAACAAATAACTTAGGATAAGGGCAGGAGGATGATGATGACCTATGGAATAGACAGTATTTCATGACTGATACTATTCGTAATTCCAAAACTAAGCCAGATATTTATCTTGAAGGCCAGAGTTTAATCGAGAAATGTTATATGTACACTAGATGTTCCATGCGATTCTATTCCCGAGAAACGTTTCTGCTTCGACCCCGTAGGTCGTAGCGTCATGTTAAATACCCTATACCCTTCCTCAAGAATTGGGCTATCAAATGCAAAAAGTTTTTTTTTTATCAGACTGATATTCCAGAGATTAGCGCGTTCAATCAAACAAACATACTCTTCAGCTTTATAATATTATTTAGAGATTATAAAGTCAGATATAGCTAAACTTAGTGAACAGGAGTGTCATTACTATTGAATATGTATGATATATGCTGGATTATCTAAGCAGAATTAATATGATTAAAATTTTAGAGCTGGAAAAGATGGGCCTTTTAGAAAAGAACAATCCTTGTCATAAAAAATCTAGAATATTGTAGCATTCTAATTTTTGTGCAGGTTATCGATAATCATGCAAGCACGTCACTAGTCGGCAAAAGCTTCAAGTCACGATTGGTTAGCTTACACAAGGATATTATTATTTCTTGCCGTTTTGCCCGCGCCGGCAACACATTTTTCAATTTTATATTACCTCTAACAACCAACAATGTCGGTTTCAACGATCCTACCTTATAGCTTCACTGAGTAAAATTTCTGTACAAATAGCTACATATTGTGATCACTATTTATCTGTTTAATAAGTATTTTTGAACTTCATTAATGATTCTATTTAATTGTTGTAATGATTGTGTTTAAATTGTTGATGTACCTTAGGTAAATAAATAAATAAATAAACATACATCACAACATTATCCATACTAATCTTATAAATGTGAAAGTAATCTCTGTTACGTTTTCACGCCTAAACCGCTAAACCAATTTTGATGAATTTTGGTATAAAAGTAGATTAAACCTTGGACAAGGACATAGGCAAACTTCTGTCTATATAGTCTTTTGGGATTCGAGTGAATCCGTAGGTAAAGGCTAGTCTATAATAATACTATCATCAGCATCATCAGATGTAAACAACTGCGTTTGTTTGTACAGTCAACAGCACATCATGTTATCAGAAACTGACAAATTTCTTCAATCGAATTTCAAATTAATCTCCAAATAATAGAGTTTATTATCCATTGGGGAAATTTGAGAGTTTCTGGTTTTGTTGACTGTACTGTCACATATTTATGTCATGCTATGGGTACCAGCGTTATCCAGCTAACGAAACGGTAGGGTAAGACTTTTGTTTTTTTATCTTTTATTTTTAGTGTTGATAGAAACATTATCCAACGATTAAAAACTTCGTTGATACACTTAATCTTAATAAATAGCTTATTGAATTTTTTACCATAATTTTAATCCCTTAAAACCTTTGCAACGTGAAAATAATTCAATATAATAAAATAGTTAAAACTTGAACCTATTTCCAAACTTCCTAATTTTGTATTTTAATTACGATATGGCGTCAAGGTTTTAAGGTGCATACTATCAAACCATCTTTAAGGAGATCTGACGTCATAGCCACCAACAGCATGACTTCCCTCCGATTAAGTCGAGTAAGCAAAAACAATTCGTAACCTTAACATTGTATTGTTTCAATACAATACAATTGCGTGTACGCATGTAGACCAAATAGTTGCTGCCTTTGCCTTTAAAAAAGACTTACTTACTTTACCAATTTGTACAAATTGATTGTATCCTTATTCCGTTTTACTATGGCCTATTTTTACCTGACTTTTAGTTACAAAACTGTATTGAATAAATTGGTTTTTGATTAAATAATTTGATTTGCCCTCAATCTGAAATAAAAATCTAAATAACGAAATAAATACGTTTATTGTATGTTTATTGCATATTTGTTATTTTGAGACATATACCCATGATCTATGGTTGACCTTAAGATATATTCACGCCTTTTATACAGTTTGAGGTCAACAGAGTTATAAATGATATCGCCAAGAACATCAGAATTGTTCTGAAATATGTGCATAAATAATTTGTAACCCTACGATCTTCGAAGAGTTTTACTATAATTAATTTATTTGATGATGTTTGTATGTATCTAATGTAAATCAATGATGTTTTGTGCGATAAGCAAGGCTATTGAAAAATACCCGTAAGCTCTTATACGCTATTTTGATCACTCAAATATTCACACTGCCTCATTCATTAGTCTAGTGGTCCCAAGCGCGACTGCTACGCCACGGTCCTGGGTTCGATCCCAGGTCAAGCAGTGTTATTGGGTTTTTCTATGAAATTCTCAGTAGCAGCTCGGAGGCTGGATTTGTGTCCGGATAATGGCAATAGGCTCGCCCCCTATTACATTTTTTACGTGGGAGAGCCATGCTTCGGCACGAATGGGCCGGGTCGACCGGAGTGATACCACGGCCTCACAGAAAACCGGCGTCAAACAACGCTTACGTTGTGTTTCGCCGAGTGAGTGAGGTTACCGGAAGCCCAATCCCCTTTTAAAAGGTCGGCAACGCACTCGTGACTCATGTGGTGTAAGGGTGTCCATGGGTGGTGGTAATCGCTTACCATCAGGCGATCCGCCTGCTCGTTTGCCCTCCTATCCCATAAAAAAAAATGGGACCTAAACATACTGCCGAACTGTGAGTGTACATTAATACGCCTCTGCCTAACTTTTTGGGAATACAGGAGTATGTTATGTCATGTTATGTGTAAATCTATTCATCATCTCTCCTCAAGCGGAGGACACACGTCACTTTCTTTTCTTGCAATCGGTTAGCTGTATAATGTATCAGTATCCCTCCAAACTTGTTTATAAGCACAAAGAGCACTTTAATCCATTATTACCAAACTAAACATGTACCCAGTGTTTTCACAAGCTAAGTGAGCACCAGCATGTTACTGTTAAAGTAGCAAACAGACTGTTTTCCTTAATTTCCAGTTTCATCCAAGAAATCGGGGACATGGGGACAAAAACTTATTCATCATAGTTGGAGGAGTGTTGCCAGTTAAGTGCACGGCAAACAGCGGCACAAACACCCAGCCATGATGAATGGCGCGCGAGATAGATAGGGTTAGGTGAAATACTGGGACTTTTAGTGGCACCAAGACTTTGAACTTAGGATGAATATATGCCAATAAACGTAAGCTTGCTTTAATAACATTATATCAGTTTAATAAATGCGACTGCTACGCTAGAGGTCCTGGGTTCGATCACCAGGTCGAGCAAAATGTTGGGTTTTTCTATGAAATTCTCAGTAGCAGCTCGGAGTCTGGATTTGTGCCCGGTTAATGGCAATAGGGTCGCCCCGTATTACATGGGACCTAAACATGAAGGCAAACTGTGGGTGCACATTAGTACGCCTCTGCCTAACCCTTCGGGGAATAGAGGCGTGATGGTATGTTGTGTTAGCAGTTTAGAATTTTTCCTGTATCGTAGGTGCGTTAACACTAATATAGATAATTTTCACATATACATACACTGAAATCCGGAACAACTACCATGGTTATACAGATATTTGTTCCATATGGAGATCCCACCCACAACCCGTGGAGCAGAAGCCGATCGTTTAGGGATTTCGCCAATCCTGTCCTTATTTTTTTGTTTTTGAATTATCCTGTTTTGTCCAATGTTATAAAACTGTATAGTTAATGTTGTTGGTTTTGTCCCAAAAAACCTGAAAGCGTAATGGAAACGGCATTCCACGTTCTCGTTAAGCATTCACGATATTTTACGCCAATGAATTCTATCAATGGTCAATCATGTTTAGTCCCAAAATTTGCCGAACTCCGCATTCACCGTAGTTTCCTGCTAGATAATCTATCACAAAATCTCGCACAATCTGAGTAGATTAAACGCTGGTTACGTATTTATTATAGTTCGCATTCAGACTAACAATACGGTTCGTTTGTCCGGACTGTTTGTAAGAGGTCAACGCGACGGTTTGAACTGCAAGTCGATCAAACTTGATGTGGGTTGTAGAAATCTAGCCCGTCACTTAAATAGAACTGAACTGAAGTATGTTCTTCAGTTCAGTTCTCGTAGGTCGTATCGTAGGTCCATATAGTTGTAAAGTAGGAATGTAGACCTTATTATGCAAATTGAAAGATAATATTGGATTCTCGCAGGTTAATCTAGAATACAGGGCAAGATTTAGGATAGGGCAAGATAGTGTTGGGCAATGTTTTTTTACTTTTAGGAAAACCTCACAGAAAACCGGCGTTAAACAAAGCTTACGTTGTGTTTCGCCGAGTGAGTGTGGTTACAGGAGGCCCAATTCCATTTTAAAAGGTCGGCAACGCGCTCGTGACTCCTCCGTTATTGCGGGTGTCCACCATCAGGCGATGCGTCTGCTCGTTCGCCCTCCTATCACATAAAAAAAAGGAAAAAGAGATTTGCCGGAAGAGGTTCCAATTCGCGAAATCTAAGTATTGAGCAGTTTTTAAACAGTTAAGAGTCCGAGATACCGAATTTCCTATACAAACGTAATACCAAAATAAATCGTAATTCAAGCACAATTATCCAAATTGTGTTATTATTCGGAATTTGATACCGTTACTCTAGGTTCCTACTCTACCATTTCGTCCAAAATACTTCTCTGGAAATAAATGTAAGCAAATGCAATTTTTGACAAGTTTGCCAAGTTTGGAACTATTTTTCGGTCGTTTATTTGCAGTGAAGTAGTAGTAGACATAATGGTACGGTAGAAACCTAAATTAACGGTATCCGAATCCGAATAATATCACCATTTGATAGAATATTGTTTGGATTACGACAACGTTTTTGTGAGCCATTCAAGCTCCGCCGGACCCTTAAGTACTTTTCATAACATTGAACATGAAAAATTATAAAACAGCTCTTCAAATCAAATTTGGCAGTATTTACATTTCTATCTGACCTTTACTTGCCAATATCGATTTTACGTTTTTATGTAACAAAATTATTTTAAAACCTAAAAGCAATCCAATTGGGCTGGCTTAGCATTTATACTGATAACACTAATAAATATTTACTAATTCACCAACGTGGGTAAATATATTTGCCCAAAACGGCTCATTAATGCGGTCGATTTAGGATATATTTACGGGCTATGCACGTATGCTATGTAAGAAATTAACGACCCCTAAATTGCTTAATACACATGAAATTTCATCAATCAACTTCGACCCTGATTCTGTTTGCCATAAAAATACATTACCGATTCATTGATGAGCGCGGAGTTGCTTCAGAAAGCCACGGCAGCTTATAATCTGCTAAAGAGCTAACATTTTAATGAAAACGTAATATTTTATAGCTGCCGATTTTCTGTATTTCTTTTTGATCAGTTTACATTGTTACGCGATGAGATTTTATCATATTTGTGTGCTAGAGTCATATTTACAAAGTTTTGAGAAAATAAAATATGATTAGGTAATTATTTAATTACGGACGAATTTTGAGTTCATTATTATATGCCTATGTTCAACCTCTGCTAGTTGTAGAACTCGCCTACTAAACGTCATAATCCCCCGATCTTAGGGTTTCTCATTCAGTCACTATTTCGTTCTTTTGTGTCTACATTTAGGTACCATACAATTAACCATTAGCCATTTTACCACTAGCAGATACGTCCTAAAGAAATAATACAAAAATCCATCAAATAACTATCACGTTACGTAACCGTACCGTACTCTCTAAACACCACGATGTATTTTATAGTCATTTTTCTTACTCGACAAGTAATAAATCAATCGTTCGTTACATTACTCCGATTGAGTGATTCCATTACACTTTTTTTGCATAACGATTATTATTTTATTGTAGTTTTTCGCATCCCTAGCGTTGCTTTTATCAGATCGTAAATCAAATGTTGATGCAGTATTTATTGGAGAGTTTCTGATCTGGTTAAAATGTTGATGGTATGTTTATTTTGGCAACGTGTTTAGTATTGCGTTTTGTTATTTTATTATTAACTAACAGTTTTTCTAGTCTATTGGAATAGAGCAACAGATTAATCTTGGATTCGATGGTAAGAGGAGAGTGGATAGTAAGTTGGTAGACCAGCCAGGGTCGGTAGTGTAATGAACACTTCACAGAAATTCCATAAAAGCACAGATTTGAAAGTAGTAGTATGTATTGTGTTTATCAGCGTACGATGATGATCAAAGGGTGACACTTCTTGAAGACGACGATGATGGAAATCTGTGGTAATTCGAAGATTGAGGTACGTCCGTAGTTTAAAAAAAAATTACATGGACGAATGCTATTTTTGTTAAGGATAACGTTAGTGTAACGGTCTCAAAATTCCCGAATTCGTACTTGTGAACTATGTGTCAACATTTATTTATCTCTGCCTATCCCTTTATGAAGTACAAGCATGATGGTATGTTATGTTTATCACAATAAATTAAATCAAAGTACAAGCCTCATGGAGAAAACATTCTAACCACACATTAGTAGCGAGACCAGTAATCAGGGCACTTATCACCTACTAATCAGTTGTTAGGAAAGTTGATAAATAGGGTCCCATCGACCGAGATCATTTCTTAGCGACAGCGCAACGTGTAATCAAATGAAAGCATCTGTTGCTGCAACAAATTGACGGTGTAAGTTGCTCATAAAGTTTCTAGAGAAAATTATGCGCTTTTAGCAGGTAGTGGTTATATGCGCGTATGGTAGAAGCGCGAAATCTCAGATGCACGAAATGTTGAGTGCGTGTAAGAAAGATTTTTTTCTTTTTGTGCAAAATTTATGGCAGACCACTTCTTTTTGACCCTGTATGGTAATTTTCTATCAATCAATTAATCGAAGGTTAAACATTGATAATAAAAAATCGAAGCAATATTTTGAAGAAATTCTATTCAGTAATTGTATTGTGAACTCGTGACAGGCAAAGATCGGTCTAATAAAGTTTTACGTGGGAGAGCCATGCTTCGGCACGAATGGGCCGGCCCGACCGGAGTGATACTACGGCCTCACAGAAAACCGGCGTTAAACAACGCTTACGTTGTGTTTCGCCGAGTGAGTGAGATTACCGGAGGCCCAATCCCCTTTTAAAAGGTCGGCAATACACTTGTGACTCTGGTGTTGCTTGTGTCCATGGGCGGCGGTAATCGCTTACCATCAGGCGATTCGTCTGCTCGTTTGCCCTCCTATCCCATAAAAAAATGTTCACTATACATTTATTTTTCGATTTTTTTAGCAATGTACAAAAGTGTGTAACTTTTTAAACTCTCTAAAGACGGGGAGAATTTTGCGATATAGGTAAGCTCGCCGTTCACACAAATGTCTAGGCATTTAGTGGACACAACCATGATTTTATCTAGTATACATAATTTAAGAAATATATAATACCTTTTTTACAAACCCAGTTCCCCATGAACCATTTCCAAAGTAATGACCGAGCACGTTTCATGGCGACATAAAACTCTGATGACAATTTACGTGTCACACACCGCCATGCTTTTAGCGTCTTGTAAAAATTTATACCCTATCGAGTTATGAGGTCGCCGGTATGGGCCCTGATTGCTTCCATTTTGTACTAGGATTTGTGAAATTTGGAATAGAAATTTAGATTGTTGACATTTTGATTGCAAATAAGGATTTTTCTCACTTACAATAAATAATATATGATCTCAAATATACTGGCTAAATATATAACCAGTTCTAAAATTCAGCCCAAGCCTGAAGAATACACGAGTGATATGAACGATGAAGATTAAATTACCTTAGAATATTATTGCAGTAGTAAAAACAAGAGCACTTTAATTTTATAAAATGTATGATTATAATTAATTACGAGTAGTTATTGCTCGCAAATACTAATTTAGGAGAATGTACAGGCTAAAAGAGTCCAGTTGGATCGATGAATTCCTAAATAAAAATATGTAATAACTATGTGTAGAAAATAAGTAAAGTCGAGCATATTTTGAGCTGATTATGAGGCGTAGGTAATATATACCTAAACAAAACAAACTAGAAAATCTTACTTGAGTGATTTTAGTGGCCTTATTGGATTGGATATTAGTGAATTTTATCTTATATTGTATGTGCATATCATTTCTATAATGCGTAACACAAAAGACGTTGATCACGTACTTACAAGTAATCTCTTTTGACTTATCCTGTATTTGAATAATCCTAAGTTCAACGTATCGACTGACTTTAAGAGCGTATATTTAAAGTATTTACGAGTAGTGTGCATTCTTTACGCTTGTGCATTTCTAGGTTCAGCACTGGATATGAATATTAATGGGATTAGAGAAATATAAAAATATGTTGTAGTTGCTTGGATTTATTGTGTTATTGGTACTAAAGTTGCGTTGCGAATGGCGCTTGAGAAAGTTCGTTCTATTGTGATCTTATTACATATGAATTTATATTTCGGAACTGACTTCCCCAAACCAAATCATTTTGCGATGAGAGAACTCTACTGTGCTAGATACATCTGGGGAGATACTATCGTATTTCCAGATATTCTACTGCTAAGCAATAATTGTCTATAAGTTCCGATTTGAAGGGAAAAATATACCGGCAAACTGTGGTATGTTAGTACGCCTCTGTCTAACCTTTCGGGGAATACAAGCGTGATAGTATTGAAGGGAAATGACTGGGCAAATGATGCTTAACAATAAGTAAGATGATAACGTGCAAGTGCTACCAACGGTGATTATACAATGTGTTAAGAAAACTCTGTCAGACCCGTTAAGGTATTATTAGGTATCGAGATCCGGTTCTATTTATAAGGTAATCATATTCAGTGATAAGAAAAATAATACCCGATAAAAATTGAAAACGAGGAACCTTAAATGGTTAAAACCTTCGATGGCACCGTCCCTTGTTCCCAAATATACTAAGGCCAATCATCATGATAGAATTATCACATTTTAAAAATTTGCTAGATTGGGTAATTGCGGTAATTTGGGCACGACAATCGTGAATTGTAAACTTCATTAATATGTTTACTTTCATGAATATTTAATGTTTCTTATTTTATTTGGTGAAGTGATTGGGATACCTATGTATATTCCCCTTTCAGATCGGACAGGATTTTTTAATATAGTGTAGCTTTAAGCTTTGTTACGTGGGAGAGCCATGCTTCTTACGTTGTGTTTCGCCGAGAGTGTGAGGTTACCGGAGGCCCAATCCCCTTTTAAAAGGTCGGCAACGCACTTGTGACTCCTATGGTGTTGCGGGTGTCCATGGGCGGTGGTAATCGCTTACCATCAGGCGATCCGTCTGCTCGTTTGCCCAACTATCCTACAAAAAAAATATAAGATTCGAAATTACACTTACTTACTTTACATTTCGGATGAGAAGTATTAGTTTTAAAATAAAACCAGACGCCATAAATACCGCATCCTATTGTTAGAAAATACCACTAATATCTCCCATCAATAGATATAGACTATTATATGACCATAAAGATTCCTGCTACACCTTCGTAAGACTATCATATATGGCTTCTCATAAAGCACCGCACACCAAATTACACTGCGTTCAAAATAACTCGGCAATGATATAGTGCCTTTTAAGGCTCTTGATGGTGTGCTAGTGGCATGCACTGTAATTCCATGTGAAAGTGGTGTACACTTTAATTTGATCTGCAGTAGATGTGAATTTACGGGGCACGTGTGAAAACTCGAAATTGAACTTTAGTTCAAGTGCATGACTTGTGGGTTGGGAAACGGTGGTTATGTAACATATACGTTCTTGAGGCGCTAAAAGGGTAGGCAGAGGCAAAAATTACTCTATCTACCCTTTTTGCGCCTCACAGACGTCGTTCTTTTTCCTCAAAGGAACAAATGGAAAAGAATGAAAGGACGTCGAATGACGAAACAGTTATTAGTATCTCGTTATTTTAAAACAATAGATTAGCATGATAAGATTCTCACTGTGTTCAAGTCAATTGCTCATTCAAGTTCAAGTTCAAATGTTTGTATTTCAAATAAGCTTTTACAAGCGTTTATGAAGCAGTGATAGCCTAGTGGTATGACCGTTGGACTGCCAAGTCAAAGGTCTCGAGTTCGAACCCAAGGCACGCACCTCTGACTTTTCGAAGTCATGTGCGTATTAAATAGTTAATTATCACGCGCTTAAACAGTGAAGGAAAACATCGTGAGGAAACCTGCATGCCTGAGAGATTTTCTCAATGGCGTGTGAAGTCTGCCAACCCGCACTAGGTCAGCGTGGTGGACTATAGCCTAATCCCTCTCATTCTGAGAGAAGATCCGTGCCCAGCAGTGGGACAGTATCCGTATCCATGGAGTTTCATTCCGGATTCTTCTCCAGTATATGATATGCACCTATGGAGTTGATCCTCAACTCCATAGGTGCATATCGAGTTACGTTAGTTAGTTAACGTTTCCCAAACGCTTGTGAGGCGTTTATCACACGGCACCGCGCACCGCTGCGGAGTGCGGTAGCGATAAAGCGGGTTTCGTAGCGGTGCACCGTGTATAAGGTGCCGCCCCTCCGCGCGGCCAGGTGGTGTACGTGTGTTAGGCATCAACGGATTCATTAGAGGCCAATGCGACATAAGATCCGCTTCACCGCCTACCGCGGCGGTACGCGGCGACGTGTGTTAATCGCCTAAAAGCTTATTTGAAACTTTGAACTTAGGTTTCTAGTTCAGATTCAAGGCACGTACCTCTGATTTATTGTAATCATGTGCGTATTAATAATCATCATCATCTCATCAGTCTTTAATATCTACGGTATTATCATAATGTCAATATATAAACTCCTCTTAATGAGCTCCACGATTCTTGCGTTCGATGCTTTAACCCTCTGATAATCGGGACTCCATAAGCTCTCGGATGAACGAGTCGGAGGGTTAATACCGTAATGAAGCACGGTTGGCGGCTGATTGATGATCGCGGCGATGGTGTTATTAATGCACAGGTGGACCCCCATAACGTAATACTTATGGTGTTTGTTATCAAGTGAGCAGAAATATAAATCTAGACCTAGGAGTTGAATAGGAAAATCACCGATTGCTTCTAAGTTTATTAACACATACATACAACATACCATCACGCATGTATTCCCCGAAGGGTTAGGCGGGGTGTACTTAATGTACACCCACAGTTCGCCGGTATGTTTAGGTCCCATGTTATAGGGGGCGAGCCTATAGCCATTAACCGGCCACAAATCCAGACTCCGAGCTGCTAATGAGAATTTTATAGAAAAACCCAATAACACTTTGCTCGACCTGGGGATCGAACCCAGGACCTCTAGTGTAGCAGTCTCACTTGGGACCACTAGACTAATGAGGCAGTTATTAACACATAACATACCATTATGCCCATATTACCCGAGAGGTTAAGCAGTATTGTACAGATGTACACCCACAGTTTGCTGATATGTTAAGGTCTCGTTCAATAGAGTTTGGGTCTATTGTCATTAACCAGGCACAAATGCAGGCCTTTGTCCAGCACTATGAAGAAATGGGCTAGAGAAAAAATCAAATACAGAGCTGGTACATACTGAGATACCCCAATAACACTGCTTGACTAGGGAATCGATCGTAGAACCTCTTGCGTAGCAGTTGTACTTAAGACCACTAGACTAATAAGGTAGTAAATTAAGCCAAGTTTATTAATTCTGTTAAAAAAAAAACAGTCAGAATACCGATTAATAAAGTTTTCTGTGTCGTAAATTTGATTCGGACATAAAAAAAAATCTGGACTCAGAATATGAGTTTATTGATTTTATGTTCAAAATAAGAGAATTTCGTTTGTTGAGCTCGCTAGAGGAAATCTCCTCTAAGCCTAAACATCAATGAGAGACAAATCCTCTAACACAATACAATGACTTCTTACATGTACAATATTGAAGAGGATTTGGTCTGACAGGTGATGTCAATGCGTTGCACAGTGTATCTGATTTCACACTGTTTGTATTTGCCTACTGTAGCTTGGGATATACAGAATGGTATATTGTGTTTAGGCTGTTACTATTGTGCTGTTGTTAAGGAAATCTGAAATTCAAAGGGAAACAGTATACTACTGTCCTGCTCTGTCAAGAATTCACGCGCACGATAATGTATCGACAATTATTTTTGGTCACATAATATTTTACCGCACGAAGCTAGCGACTATCGACCAGACTTCTAGTAAGGCTATGCTTTTGATTCACTTAGAACATAGGCATTTCATCTTTGAGTGAAAATTAGCAAATCCCCCTCAATCCCTAAATAAATTGTCGGTCCATGCACCAAACGGCCGGGTGTATACACTATGCTAAAACAAGCGCGAGTTGAACTCGCCCACCGAGGGTTCCGTACAAATTTGTAGACACATATTATAATTCTGAAAACTATACCTTTGTAATTAAAATGTATAGTTTTCAGAATTTTGTCGGTATTAGTTGCCAAATTTAACGGAAAATACCCTATAAATTTTGATTCCCTTGAGTGTCGAAATATACGTTTTTTGCGGAATAAACGACCGTATCTTTTTTTATGTTAACTTAAAAGTTTCAGTTTTTCACAGCTTCAAGGGACTATAGACCTGAGTTGATAATTTTAATTTAAACTCAATACCTCCACGCGTTCCTGAGATAAAGGATCTTGACAGACAGACGGACGGACGGACAACAAAGTGACCCTATAATGGTCCCGTTTTTCCTTTTGAGGTATTACCCTAAAAATCCCTGTTTGATACGAAAGCGAAATAGGTACCAAATAAATAGAACCAAATCTCAATACCTTCACGAGTCCGACAGAGATTTTTTAACATAGATATTGTTTATGTATACAGACATAACTACTCGTATTTAGACAATAGAAGAAGTTGCTAAAGTGTACCAATTCAAGGATTATCGCAACTACTTACTTAGTTCTTCGTGCTGTCTCTTATATACGAGTATGATACAGTTGATAAATTTTACAATGGACTCTGAACATTATAGAAGTTTGCTTAGCATGAGCAGTTGTGCAAGTTCTCTTATCTGCTTGTTATATTGCCTGTAGGATTAGCTGCTTTTCAGGACGATAAACTTTCGGTTATAACAGAATATACCATCACTCCTGTATCTCCCGAAGGGTTAAGCAGAGGTGTACTGATGTGCACCCACATTTCTCCGGTATGTTTTAAGTTCCATGCAATAGGGCGCGAGCCAATTACCATTAACACTGAATTTTCTCTAAGAATTTTCTAATGAAAAACCCAATAACACTTTGCTTGACCCAGGACCTCCCGCTCTTGGCCAATAAACCCATGAGATATTTTTTCATTATAATTACATTCATTTTCGGTGCCCCAACTGCCTCAATGTAGTCATCACAAACGTGAAGAAAAAGAAATATAATATGCATCAGTTCCAGGACTCGATTCCCAGGTCGTGCAAAGTATTATGATATTATATTTTTTCAGTAGTAGTAGCCCCGAGTTTGGTATGTGTGCTAGTATAATGGCTCACCCCCTGTTATATGGGACCCTAAAATGCCAAACCATTGCCGGCAAACGTTGTGCCTAACCTTTTTGAGAATACAAGCGTTATGGTATTTATGTATGGCTTATAAATGGCTGGCTTTCACCTGTACACTCCGCCATCTCATTTCCATGACCAATTCACCTGGTATTAACAAATAAGACATTTATGAGCACCAATATCTTTCACGGCATCGGTTTCTGGTAAAAGCTGGCGATCACGCCTTATGTTGATAAGCGCGTATCTATCTACATATATTAACATTTACACCATATCTATATATGTAGAGTTCACATTCTCGTAAAACATCAATTTACTGGTCACGATATCGTTATCCCGAATTCATTAATTACCATTGCTTATTGGGTATTTTTTTTATACCTACAAATTTAACAAGTGGTAGGTTAACAGAGGGAGCGCTGGTCAGCTGTATATATATTTAATTAACACTTGATTAAACGCTGAAGGGCCTGAAGGTCTGCTTGAGATATAAAGAGAACTGGCGCAAACCTGTAGTACTTAGTACGAACGATCGTAGGAATGTGTGGCACCTCGAAAGTATCATCATGCTAGTCTTTTCACAAGAAGGGGACGACGGGGGAATATACTTGATATAATATACTTGATCAACTGCATCTGGTTGAATGTCAATATATGTAATTGAATATCAATGTATGTAATATATGTAAAAGGTATTATGGTATGGTCATCAGACCTACCCATTTTTTGGACACTACCAATATATTTTTTTATACCACTGACGTGGCAAGCAAGCTTACGGCCCGCCTAATGTTAAGCAGTTACCGTAGCCTATGGACGTCTGCAACACCAGAGGTGTAGTTCGCGCGTTGCCGACCCTGTAAAAACCTTTTCACTCCTTTTTTGAAGGACCCCATGCTGTAGTCTTTTGAGAAAACCTCGACAGGTAGCTCATTCCACAGCCTGATTGTACGAGGGATCTCCTAAGGGTTTATAAGTAAAAATAAAGTATTCAGGGTATCTATGTATAATTTGTGCAAATCTACTTTAGATGAGTGTAGTGGATTGTGTAGTATAGTAATTTTGAGAGGAGTAAGAAGTTTTACACCCGAGTTTCCAATATGACGAAAGATGAAACTTTTGGGAAATTCCCACGGGATCAAAAAAACGACATCATCATACCTACTACTCCATAGAGTTCATAAGGCAATGTCTTCCAATCTGCACGAGTTTTTGGAAAGAACGAAGTGTTCTTCAATTCATGAAAGATCATCATCAACTCACCTACCCTGCAGGGTAAAAACCCTGCAACAATAGTGCATTTTAATATCAGGTGCGGAGCAACCCTGGTTGGATTGCCCCGCGGCGAATCGGACGTGCGTGCTCGCTCTGTTGCTCTTTGTCAGCGGATCTAGGGATGAGCTGAAGCGTTTAGATGTGGAATGTTCTGGTAATGAATACTTATGGCATATTTGTGATGTTTGCGAAGAATATCGAGCTAATATCTTTGGGCCGTGACTGAAGGTGCAACATCGTGTTGTTTTAGCAGATAAGACTTCCACCTATCACTCAATGGCTGAAAAAGAAGCTTACGCGTTCTTGATTAGAAAACAGGTCTACGGCTTACTTGGTGGAAAGAGGTCAGCGCTGTCTATAGACAAGCAATCTTCATTTTTTCGTTTTGGAGCAGGGTGCTAAAGGTGCTCTTACAAACCACACCTGAGGTTCTCCTGTGATTTTAATTTCACTATCACTTACATATTACGGAACATATATTTGAGGTTATGAATTTGTACTTAGAGAAAACACCGGTAGAGAATGCTCTAGATGGATAAACATCGACATTATTGGTCCTTTAAAATATCCAGGTGAGTAGGACTCGTAACCGGCCTGAGTGTATGACAAAATGTTTGAAAGGACGAAGTAAAATTGATGTACAAGGACCGAAGCATGTGGCGATCTGCCCCGTCCTATGGGAGAAAAGCGAAAGTGTATGTATAATGCAATCCTTTTAGCAGCTGTGTTAAAGATTCGAAAAAAGGAAAATGTAAGTAAAATTTATTCCAGAAACTTACTCAAAACGATTTTAAAATACTAAAGATTATAGAATGGAATAGCAGTAATATTTTCTTCCGATTTTTCCCCTACGACCTAAATCCCCCACAATCTCCCCCCTTGCACCACTTACAAGCTTTAACGGGGTTTAATACTAGTACATAGACAAAGTGCCAGAGGTTTATTTCACTAGAGTTGGCTTTGCGTCTGGATTGCCTGGCGCAGGTCAATTTATGTCCGTAATTGGTGATATGACTTGGTATAAAGAGGACTCTTATGTCCGCCAAATTGGGGATGCAATTTAGGCTGTTTGGGGATAGTGATTTTGGTATTACTGCGTTTGCAAACTGCAATGTAATTTTGGACGCGAAATAAGGGAGTAATAGATATTAGAGAGAGGGAGAATTTTGAAGCTTAACTTCTCCATTTAGTAAAAAATTATACTTAGACCCAATAGAAAATCTATTGTTTTAGAGTATTGTGATGAGAATCCTACTTCTTGTACTTCATTCATTTAAGAGATATTTGAATATCAATACTCTATTCTGTACCTATTTACATTCATTCCACACAGGATTTGAAATCGATAATCACTTCTTTTCACGGTGAACGAAAATATTTGTGAGGAAACCTGCACATCTGAGAAGATCCTGGATCATGAAGGTCAGATGCTTTTAACCTGACCTTTTTTGAGAATATCCGCAATTTGATTGTGGTACGTTCGCCGAAGTCGGCTCCTTCCAACTCTTCCATCCATCTATCTTTTTTTTATTATAGTATACTATACTAGCGATCCGCTCGCGGTTTCACCCGCGCTGCTCCGTTCCTAAGAGGTGTAGCGTGATATATTACTCATGTGCCATGTGTTACTCATGAACTCATGATAGCCTATGTTACTCAGTGATAATGTAGCTTTGTAACGGCAAAAGAATTTTTGAAATCGGTCCAGTACTTTTTGAGCCAGTTCGTTACAAACATACTTACATACAAATCTTTCCTCTTTATAATATTAGTATAGATTTATTCATGTTTTCCGTGTCCGGGTGTCACTGCTAGGGTGCCTACTGAAAACCAGCGCTGGGCACGCCCGGCAAAACGAGCTGCGATGAGCTGGCAAGCATTACGACAGCACATCCTGGTGACCGTAATTTATTTGTTATTTTTTTTTAATCTGTGTCTTGTATGGATCTTGTCTCAATAAATGTGTTTTTCTTTCTTTCTTTCTTCTATTAACATAGGTAATACGTATACGTACTTATACATACAAGTGTAATAAGTAGCTAAAATATTACGCATAACTTAGCCGACAATCTAAAAATACTATCTTAATACGATTCCGAAAACATAATATCTCCCGATATAAATTGGTGACTCGCATTTAAAAATACATAATAGCCGTATAACCATACCTAGGTAGGTGACCTATATAGAAATGTAATACTATTCCTACATATGGTTCTGTATACTTTCTTTTTTGATGAGATAAGCCGCCAAACATCTGCCCTTGTCACGCGAATACTGAAATTTATTGGTGACTATGTTTTGCGAGCGGGTTTGCCTGGAATAAAAATATATTTTTTACGCAGCCGCTTTTTGCAATCCCTGGACGTTTGCCGTCTACGGGAAAGCAGGTTATGCTTTTCATGTGTGTTTGTCAATAAATTCTGCTTATTTTTTTATTCATAAACTGTTAAGTAAATGGAAATATCGTTTGGATTTATTCCATACAGCTGTTTCTTTTAGGTTTTAACTAGCTTTTGCCCGCGAATTCGCCCGCGAGGACTTCAGAATTACGTCAGACCTGGACCTTTTATGAGAATATTCATTTATCCGAAGTTTGGCAACTATAATAGTAGTAAGATAAATCAACATCTATAACATCTTACCATCTATAAACCATAGTGGGGAGTACTTGTAGTCTAACCAGGTACGAATGAAAATCAGTCAGTTCTCCATACCTCAGTTATACAGCAGTACCGGTATCTTGTAGATAAACTAGCTGATAAACTTCTGACTAACAATTATTATAAGGTACCTATTTATCTAAATAACCGTGCTCTGGCACGCTGCGCTCTGCACGTGCACAGGAGGCGATTCTCAATGACCTAACAATGATTTAATGAATATTTCAGTTCATATTACACCTAAAAATAGATTTTTAAGTATTTAAAATAAGCAAAATATTGTTATTGAATACACAGACAAACATTCCCCTTTTTATATCACTGATATAGATAGATTGAAAGTAGAATTCTTTAGCGTACTCTAGCCGGTATTATTGCAACAGCTGATACTTGAACACGATCTCTTTTGATCCTTATTGTTAAGCAATAAAAACTACAGTCGCCTGTATAATTAAACTTTAAGACCATCAATATATTGTAGGGTATTTAATTAAAAAGTACGATCAGAAATAAATTAAAAGGATCAATGTTTTAAGCTGTGTTTTGTTTTAATTAAAAAAACTATGTGATATAGTTGCCACCCGTAATTTTAACATTAAAAACGTTTGTGTGAATTAAGCACCTACATAGTAATTTTAATGTTGCACTTAATTTAAAATGTAAATGGAATTTAATTGAATAAGTTTTAATATTTCATTATTTCAAAATAACAGTTTGTGGGAATTTTATTTGAAGAATTTTATTTTATTTTCAGTTGAATTCAAAAGAATTTATCCTTACTAATATTATAAACGTGAAAGTTTGTGAGTATGGATGGATGTATCGATGTTTATTACTCTTTCACGCCAGAACGGCTGAACGGATCTGGATGAAATTTGGCACACAGATAGATTACAGCCTGGGAAAACGCAGGCTACTTTTTATCCGGGTTGGACCCAATCCTGGAGTCCACGCAGAAAAACTCGCAGGCAGAAGCTAGTTTACTATAATTAGAGAGCGTATCACGATCAAACAAGGCACATTTTAAGTTACACGTCTCACAATACAACTGTGAAGTCCTCATCAATTTCCAGTCGGTCAAATTGTCTGTACAAAGACGAATAGAAAAACAATAACTTTGAAGATAATTTGTTTTCCTTGCTCTTATAAAGATCCCTCATATTATTTTTTTATTAACTTCTCCTAGGGACAGACATCGGTCAGTTATAATTTTCTTATAAGTACTTATGTATTATATATGTAGGTACCTTTATTAGTATGATTTTATTATATGGGTAATTAAGAGACTTTTGCATTTAATTATGTATTTTTTAAGTTAACATGTACCGTATTGTTATATTTTTTTTAATTGAATCTTTAAGGTAGAGGTGTGTTTTTATTTTATTTCGAAGAAACAAGGAAAATTGAAATAATTGCGGAAAATATTGATTACTGAGACTTCGCGAATATTCGACATATTATATTATTTAATTTTAATAATTGTGGAAAACTTTAATAGGAATACATTATCATTTCACTAGATTTTCACTATACAACTATTTTACGTACTTTTAATTAATTACAGTTACCTGCTACATTTTATTTATTTTTATTTTGGGACTGTTTATTTTTACCCGACTGTGTCAGAAGTAGGGTTGTGTTAGTAATTAATTTTTAAAATAAGCAATGGGTAATTAAAAAAATTCTTTACTCGTTTAGTACTACGCGGCTACTTGATTTTGACGACACGTTTGGCGTAGCGGCTAAGCGATCTGCTTCTGCGTCACGTGTTGTGGGTTCGATCCCCGCACGGAGCAAATATTTGTATGATCTACAGATAGTTGTTCCGCGACTGGGCGTTTGTGTATGTGAGAATTTGTGTTTGTAAACGCACCCACGATGGGTGTTTTTGTGGGGCAATTTTTTTTTTAAATTATATTAATTATACCTGATTTACCTATTAGATATCTATATGTATGTAAGTACATATAGATATAAAAATTAAGCACGTTGGTACTTAAAAATCTTAATTTTAATGAAGACCCATTGAAAATGCCTCCCTCATTGAGGTCGGTAAAACATATTGCTAAACTAGCATTTTGCTCAAGCAGACGAGATTGCATGTAAAGGCTATTTTCCTACACGGCTATAAAATACACACTACACAAGAACCAAAACGACATCGAACATAACCCTTTAATCAGTCACAATCTAACTAATTACTTAAACTAAAATTAATCCTAACTCCGATCGCTAATTAATGGTGCACGGAATCAATCTAAATAACCAGAGACGGGGCATTATACCATTGTTAATGGTGTCTCGTTTGTATGGGTAATTAATGGTCCTTAAATGGTAACCATCAGTTTTGTAGCGACTTGTATACTTGCCAGTATTAAGGAGCTTGCACACTTCGGATTATTGAAATGAATTTGTTGAATAATGGATTAGTATAGGCTGATGATGATAATAATAATATTATGCATCTGAAAATAATTCTGTCTGTTTTGTTACGTTTTCACGCCTAAACAGCTGAACCAAATTTGATGAATTTTAGCGAAGAGTCAAATTGGATCTTGGAGAAAAATCGGGCTTCTTTAAAAATTTTTTTTTTGTCTCTTAGAAATTTCAAATCCTATAATATTGATCTATTTGAAAGAATATGACTTTTTTTAATATATAATAAAGGCTGTTGCTGCTGATAATGATGACTTTGATTTTAATGTATAAGCAGCGCCCCGCGGTGCTGCTCGCATTTTTTTTTTTATAAAAACTTTGCCCCACACTAGGATTTTCTCCTGTGTCGTGGGTGCGTTTACAAACACAAATTCTCACATACATAAACGCCCACACCCGGAGCAACTACCTGTAGATCATACAAATATTTGCTCCGTGTGGGGATCGAACCCACAACACGTGGCGCAGACGCCGATCGCTCAACCACTACGCCAATCGTGTCGTCATTCATCTCGTATTTATCAATCCCATGAAAATCCACAACTCCTTTCTTAGCGGATATGTCATTTTAGCAACAGACATGCCAAATTTCAAGTTTGTAGGTCTTAAAGTTTTTGAGATATTGTAACTAATTCATTAAACTTGACTTTAGAAGAGACGGTGACCCTCCAGATCCGTCCCTCTCGAAACAATGGTTTACTGTTAGTTCTGGGTCGGTTCTTAATGAGTGAGTTAGTGAGTGCTATTTCACTGTTATAACATAATATCCCATCACGCATGTATTCTCGAGGGGACAGACAGAGTTGTACACTGCCACTAAACGCATTTATATAATACTAGTGGACCCAGCAGACGTTGTCCTGCCCTGAAAATAACCCAAAACTCGATTGCAGCGCCACCTACCGAGTCCAATTGTGAATCTAAACCATTCCCAGATCCCCTTGAACACACACAAAAAATTTCATCAAAATCGGTCCAGTCGTTTGAGAGAAGTTCAGTCACATACACACTCACAGAAGAATTATATATATAAAGATTGTTTTGAAAATAAGGATAGTTTACCGCAAAGCGAGACGACGGGATATGTTGGCTTCATATTGGCTAAAAACCGTACTTTACTTCCCTTGGCCTATGGTAGAGAGTACATGGGATTCTTTATCGCATCCGTGGATTCTTACAGATATTCCTTTCCTGATCATTTCTCAATAAAAATACCGTAACAAACTTAAAAATCATGCTGGACCTTAAAGTCTAGATATATGATATTTTATTCAAAATTATGGAATCCCACAACATCGTTAAACAAATATATTTAACAATATGTAATGTAAATAAAAAAATACCGACGTTTTTCAAGCCAAGTATTAGAGAAAGAAAATGTTGCATTTACTATTTATATAATCATCTAGGCAGAAATTAGTCGTAAATTTGATTTTTAATAAATGGACCGATAAGGGAAAATAACCTAAACATTTTATTTACAAATGACATTCTGAGCTGGAGTGGTCATAGAAAGAACCTACATGGTTTTTGTGATTTTTTTGCATTTTCCATTATAAAGTTATATTAGTGAGGGAAAAATTAAACCTCGGGCAGAATTCGAACGTTTACCTCATGACGTAAATTCAGAATGTGATGGCAAATTTCGATCTGGCGGGTGGGACTCGCGGTAGAGGTTAGACCGTCTGATGTATCTAACCAGAAGATACACGATCAAATCCTTTCCGCGATTGAATATTTCCTTCACTAAAATAGCTTTAGAACCTACATAGGTTTAACTTTTCGAAGAGATCGATAATATTAATTACCTACAGTAAAAACTACTGCTAATATGTAACTCCTTTAGCTCTAAGGCCAATTAAATTAATTGAGGTTACTTTTATAATAGCATCAATGTGTATCTGCTTTACAATAGACTACTTTGACACCTGGACACTCCCGTCTGACTGGCGGCTTGAATATATTTAAGAGAACACAAGAAAATAATTTTATGTAAGTATGTTTCAAGACAAATAGATGTTCATTCCAATTAATGCTTAATTGTTCTCGAGGTGTACGGTATCCGAGTTATTTTTAATATTGTATAATGAATAATTATAAACTAATGAATAAGATTGTTTTTAGTAATCTTGCACTTTTTGAAATCGATAACTGCTTTTCAATGGTCCGTATTTTGTATTAGGTACATACATATACATACCATCACGCCTGTTTTCCCCGAAGGGTTAGGCAGAGGCGTACTGACGTACACCCATATTTAGCCGGTATTTTTAGATGTCCCCATGTAATGGTGGGATTAACCGCGAGGAGAGGACACAAATATCTACAGTACTAGTTATTGGCAATAGACTCGCCCCCTTTAACATGGGACCTAAATATGCCGGCGATCTGTGGGTGTATATTAAGTACGCCTCTGCCTAACTCTTCGGGGAATACAGGCGTGATGGTATGTTATGTTATGTTTATGTAAAGTAATATTTTATTAAAATTTTGCCGTCGTCTGTTTTTATATCATTAAAATAACCACGAAGCATACGATTCACTTGATGGTATGGAGTCTATGGGACTATGACTTGCTACATTGTGACTATTACTTGCTCATCGTCGTCTTAAAACTACTGACGTATCCGCGTGAAATAAGTGGGCAAATTATACTTTATTTACCCCATAATTTAACTGGCTACATTAATCGGAACGCAATGATATTAACACACTACACGTCAGCGACAGAAAATTATCCGAGGATTCCGTACAAATTTATAGGTACCTACATATTATAATTAATTACAAAAGTATCTTTTTCAGATTTTCCCCTATGCTTGTTGTATAAGACGGTATTGGTTGCCAAATTTCATAGTTTTAGGTCAACGGAATATACCCTATAAATTTTGATTCCCTTGAGTGTCAAAAAATATACGGTTTTTGCGGGTTATACGGACATATCTTTATTTCACGTTAATTTAGAAGTTTGATTTTTCACAGCTTCAAGGGATTGTAGACCTGAGCTTATGAATTTAATATAAACTCGATACCTCCAGCGTTCTTGAGATAAAGGGTCTTGACAGACAGACGGACGGACGGGCGGGCAACAAAGTGATCCTATAAGGGTTCCATCCTTTTGAAGTACGGAACCCTAAAAATTAACACTATAACCACGCAGACAAATAATGTAGGAAGTTAGTAAGACATAATAGGGTTCAGAAAATACAGTACCTACTCATTAATTATTAAATCAGCAGTTCATTGCCTCCCAATGCTACCTACCCTTTATTCTTTACCCGAATTACTATAGAAATATTAAAGCGTAACACGCTATAAAAGTCTGATATATTAAAAAAAGTTTCTTATTCCAGGATTGAGTAAAAAAGCAGTGAAAAGCAGTTAATTTATTCAGCAGCAGCGGTGTGACTGCCACCGTTTCTTATGCAAATCACTTAGATATTTACGAGCTAAGGGGTTGCGCATAGAATAAGTTTAAAAACTGCAGCTGCGACATTTGTCTGACCGGCTGTTTTTTAGTTGGATGCCAAGGTTACCGAAAGCTGCGATATCACGTTTATTAATTTTATTACGCATTTATTTTACGCATGTTGACAAGTTTCTAATTTAATAAAAAATATTTAAGTAAAAGGAAAAAGAAATATCATCCGGTTCGGTACACAATACGCTGAGGTCTTTTTCTGCCTTTGTTTGTTCTCCTTGTTAGTTATAAATTAGATACAATTATTGGAAAAAATACGACGATATTATTATAATTTTTGTGTTAAGTATTTACTTAAATCGTGTATGCGTATCAGAATGATCGCAAAACACTTGTAGTTTAGCAGCTGTTAAACCTGCTAACCAGCTTTATTAGAAAATCAAAACAAGTTAATTACGAATAAAAATAACTACGTTTTTTTCAACACAAATGTGTATCAGCCCGACGTACGCTGGACTATAGCCGAGACCTATGATTCTGATAGACAATTCCAGCAATAAATAGGTCAGTAATGAATAGTTAAATAGTTTTCTTTTTAGTAATAATGTCTTCAACACGAATTTGTCATTTTCATTTCATACGTCACTCAAACACTATAGATGCAGTAATCACCGCTTGGCCGTGATCTTCGTAGGCATTAACGATGTTCTATTGCTTCCTTCAATACAGCGTCATATCTGCGTCACAGATGGTATCTCGGCGAGCGTGCGCGTGTGACGTCGTGGACGCGTTTTGTGAATAATTGTCGCGCAACTAGCTACGCCTTAACTGTCGTACGTTTGTTTTAATATATTAGAAACGAACTGTCAGCCGCAGCTCTGTTCACGTGAAGAATTTATAGTTTTCTCTAATACCTATATCAGAAGTTCCTACTATAAATTAATTATTTTGTTCCATCACTCTTTCTGCTGCAAAAAAATTCTCTGACTCAGTTATTGTTTAATGTTTTTGATAAGAATATTAAACAAGTAGTCTTATTTTTTATTCATACTGGTTAATATATTTTTCTAGTCATTATGCTTCGAAGATGAATCAATCGTGGCAAATGGTGTTCTCTAGTACCTGCCTACCCCTACGGAGTCTATCACTGTTATGATAATTATGTTATTAATACAGTAAAGCTAAACTACCTCATTAGTCTAGTGGTTTTTAATACGACTGCTATGCTAGAGGTCCCCAGGTCGAGCAAAGTTTTATTGGGTTGTATGAAAGTCCTAGTAACAAAGTGCAGGGTTAATAGCGATACGCTCGCCCCCTATTACATGGAACCGAAATAAACCAGCGTGTACAAGAGAAGAACTTCTCTGCCTACCCCATCGAGGAATACAAGCGAGATGGTATGTTGTAATTATATAAACATACAGCTTACAACCAAATTAACATTACCATAACCTTATTTGTTACACAACACTAAGTTCATACAAAACCAACTTATAATTTAAATTTTTTTTAGCTTATTTAATTTATTCAATAACTTTCATTTCACGTCAAACCTGGTGATATTTTTTTAAATTCATCGACTGGAATGAGCTGTCAACATAGCTATATTTTTTGTCCGATTCTTGGCCCCGTCATGTCGGAAACAACCAACCTTACACTGCGGTCCAAAAGTAGAAGCAACCCCATTAATGTTAGAGAAATTATAATTCTGAACGGCAAAGTTAAATTTGTAGGGAACCTTAAAATATTTTAGCGTCCTCTTTAGTTTTGTTTGGTCCCGAAATCTGATTTTAGATATTATTATTATGTAAACACTAATGGTCACCAAACGGGGTAGGAAAGGGATTTCGGTTTCCCGTGGTGTTTCTGAAAAACAAATAGAAACCAAGACTTTGACGGTTACGTTTCAGGAATCATACGACGTTGGTAAGTATAACTAAATAAAGAAATATATTCTTCTTTTTATATTATACATAATAATTATTAATACTTTTAATACTCGAGTTCCCATGCGCAGCTTCGCCTCCGTGCATAGATAATTTTCGTTTCTACAACCTACACCATGGAGGTTTCATATCATAAAATGTGTTAAGTGTAATTTATATGGAAAAAAAACAAATGTCAACAGTGAATGACAGCTGTACCATGGTATCTTAATATTTTGACGATGTCTTCGTTTATTAAATATGTTTATGTGTGTTCGTGAAATATAATTATGGTAGTGTGTGCGGACTTTCATACAAACTTTCTCCCCCTTTTAACCACCTTAGGGGTTGAATTTCCAAAAATCCTTTCTTATTTCTCGTCTACAGTGCAAAAGGAATCAGCATGCAAACTTTAGGAAGGGATCTAGCTCCTGGAGTCAGCTGTGCGTTGATACCTCAATCAGTCAGTCAGGTTTATATTTATTTATTTATTTATGCTTCATGTACAGAAGTGTACAAAGGCGGTCTTAATGCCTTAGGCATTTTCTACCAGACGACCTTAAGCCGTAACCTTAAACCGTGGTCCCAAGCGCGACTGCTATGCTAGAGGTCCTGGTTTCGATCCCCAGGTCGAGCAAAGTGTTATTGGGTTTTTCTATTAAATTCTCAGTAGCAGCTCGGACTCTGGATTTGTGCTCTAGTAACACTGTCCGTGAATTAGTAGATATTTGTAACCTCCAGTGTAACAGTCGCGCTTGGGACCATTAGACTAATGAGGCAGTCAATATTGCTTTACTTTAAAAAAATAAAGACTACAGCACATTTCTATAATTTGAACAAAAAAAAGAAAATATGTTTACTACTAGTTATAGTCCGTGGATTCACTCACATTTCAAAGGACTTTTTGAGAGAAAAGATAGCCCAGGCCCTTCAAAAAATCCGATCCGATATGTCAAAATTCATCAAAATTGTTTCAGCGGTTTTTGGTTTGACATGAAATCGTAACAAACAAACAGAAACAGTCACTTTCGCATTTATACGTACTTTTCTCTCCTCTCTTGACTGGTCTCTGCTGGACTGGATTTCAAACATAGTATAAACATATTTTTAAACGATTTCAAGAAAGGAGGACGATCTATTTGTCTGTATGATTTTTTTTTGTATAAAAAAATGGTGCAACTGTGTTTTCTAATTCATAACTAAAAACCCCCTATTCTGTGATTTTATTCCATGCGCCAGACGAATTAGCAATAACGAGTCACGTATGAGGTTCTCCAATCAGCGATTATTTCATTTTACTTCCACACTTTGTTAGATTTTTACCGATGAAGCAGATTCTATAACGAAGCGTATACCTATCTGGAATAGGAATTAGAAAACTCAATTTGCAGCCATGCAGTTTGTATTAGTTTCTTTTAAGCGATTTAATATAATCTGTGGCTCTGGTAGATGGCCATGCCTGTTGTGTTGCCAGCTCCCATTTTTCTTTTTTATCTTATTACGCAATTTGCTAGTTTTCAAGTTATTTATGATTGTACAGTTGAATTTTGATTTGTTGTGCGTCATACGGGCGGAAATAAAAACTTTTTCTTTCTTTCATCTTCAAAAAAAATGTTAGAACATGAAAATTTAGGTATTTTAGATAACTGAAGGAATTACTTGAGTACCTAAAATTCTCTGAAGGTATTAATATTATTAATTAAAAACAAAACTATCTACACGTTATAATAAATTAACATAACATAACATACCATCACGCCTGTATTCCCCGAAGGGTTAGGCAGAGGCGTACTAATGTACACCCACAGTTCGCCGGTATTTTTAGGTCACATGTAATAGGGGGCGAGCCTATTGCCATTAACTGGGCACAAATCCAGACTCCGAGCTGCTACTGAGAATTTCATAGAAAATTCCAATAACACTTTGCTCGACCTGGGGATTGAACTCAGGACCTCTAGTGTAGCAGTCGCGCTTGGGACCACTAGACTAATGAGGCAGTCAATAAAATAATTTTATTGCAAAATGGTCGAAAACTTTCATGATCGTAATTGATGTACGAGTATACACACGTAACACGTCTATCATGACGCCTATTATCCCCAAAGGCTGAGCTGTTTAGGTCCCGTGTAACAGGGCGCGAGCCAATTGCTATTATCCGGGCACAGCTCCAAACTCCAAGCTGATACTGAGAATTTCACAAAAACACCCAATAACTCTACTCGATTAGGGAATCGAAGCCAGAATGTCTAACGTAGCAGTCGTACTTACAACCACTAGACTAAAATTGCAGTACAGTACCCCCAACACATTATTCCATATTACCTTATAAGCAAGATACACTCTATCTCCAAAAATAACTCACTTTCATTACAAAATTAAACTGAAGACTCCATTAACTTGACAAAACAGCATAACTTTTCACCTCTGTAAACAAAAACTGTGGCTATAAACAAACAAAGGCTCTCGGGTGGCGGTGTACAATTGTCATGGTAATGACGTCATACCGTGATGACTTCCATCATTGTTCCCATGGCTCGTAATAAGCCGTGTAAACATTCTCCCATAATGTTGGCCACGAGGATGTGAAGTATGGAGGAATAACAACTTGGATAATGTTAGTATGGATAAGAAAATGATATCTATTTGTTGCTGCTTAATTTATTTGAATGGGTGGCAAACCGGGTTGGATTATTTATTTGTTATTCTAGACTTTTATCATTATCGTAATGTCATGACCCAAAAAATATTTATTTACTTAATCTGTTTTGATTTTCTGAAGTGACTAAAAGAGGCAGTTTTTCGCAAGAGACGTGAATACTTAGTTAATAACAAGTGATGCCCCTACTGTTACCAGTATTTACTAGGGTCAATTCAATGGGCCCCACGCCACACGAACTTGATTGTTAAGTACTATTGTTGTTAGAAAAAACTAAATTAAGGTAATAATTATTTATTATTTTCTTGATTTACAATTATTATAATACAATTTATAATTATAATTTATCAACAAAAATATTTGGTGATATTTCCAAAATATTTCTGACACACACAGCAAAGTTAACAGCTGCAACTGTCGCATAGTAGTTAAACTATTTTGTACTCATAACTATTAGTCAAAATACCGACAAAATATTGTTTCCTATTCGGTAAATAAATTTAAGCCATGGAATTTCTTCTACTTTATAATTGGATATATATATGTTGCTGTTTTGAAATGCTCGTAATCTGGCCAATTTTAAATCTTGAGATCATAAAAAGCCACTTCTTATCCACACGGAACAATTCTATATTCCAAGTCCGCGCGCCGCTAGCACGCATGCTAAGTGATGGCATCTACTTTTTACGTTTTTTTATCTAAATTAAAAATCAGCGCCGCCCCCCACCTCCCCTGCGGGGTCTAAGGTTGGCATACATAAACATCTTTGTTTGGCGTATGATCGAAAGAATAGCTGTAATCGTGTGTTGAAGAGTTTATTGCTTAGGTGGTCTGATTTGCGATAAAAATAAAATTACTGATATAAAGCCACATAGAAATCATTGCCCAGCAAGCATAAGTCATTAAAAAAGAATGGTTTAAGGGTTCGGCGGAGCTTGAATTTCTTACAAAAACGTAATAACAAAATAAATCATAACATAACATAACATACCATCACGCCTGTATTCCCCGAAGGGTTAGGCAGAGGTGTACTTAATGTACACCCACAGTTCGCCGGTATGTTTAGGTCCCATGTTATAGGGGGCGAGCCTATAGCCATTCACCGGGCACAAATCCAGACTCCGAGCTGCTAATGAGAATTTCATAGAAAAACCCAATAACACTTTGCTCGACCTGGGGATCGAACCCAGGACCTCTAGTGTAGCAGTTGCACTTGGGACCACTAGACTAATGAGGCAGTCAGCAGTCAGTCATAAATCGTAATACATATTTTAAAATTTTATTTTAATGATCCGTATTTTATCAAATTATGTTATTATTCGGATTTGGATTACGTCAATCTAGGTTTCTACCGTACTATTTCGTCTACTACTACTTCACTGGAAATAAAAGACCGGAAAATTGTTCCGAACTTGTAAAGTTATTAAAAATTGCATTCGCTTGCATTTATTTCCAGTGAAGTATTTTGGACAAAATGGTACAGTAGGAACCTAGATTAACGTTATCGGAATCCGAATAATAACAGAATTTGATTAAATTGTATTTAAATTACATAGGATCAAAAATTGCATTCCTTCCACTCAAAAGGCTCGACACTATTGCTGGACCCTAGGAAGAAATATTTCTAGGCTTTAAGACTGCATTCACCCGTAGAACTAAAAAAATTTGGTGTAGGACATAATAAATATTTATTTTAACTTTACGAATATTCTTAAAATACATTTAAAAAAATAGATAATTATACCTACTCGTAGGATCGCTATCGTGAACATATACCTACATTGATAAGAAAGACAATGTTGTCCCCATTGTCCCACAATTCTCATAAACACAAACGTTCTAATCAGATACCACCAAAGGCAATATTCTCTAATTCTCTTTGGGTATCACAGAGGTCAAAATTAAGAAGTATCAATACAATCTCCATGAAATTTATTTGCTTATCCTTCAGCTAACTCGAACTATTACTTAACTTACATCACTTAAACCTAGTAATAAAGATAAGTCTAACCGAACACGATAGTAATAAAAAGCTAACAAAATGAGTCACAGCAACGTAACACCTTACGATGCGCACACGCGTGCGCGGTGAGTCATGCGCGAGGTTAGGAATGGATGATTTACATTGACTAGTTCTCTAGTTTATGAATTTTTATTTTTGTCAGGACATGACATATTGAAGTGTCTTTCTGAAGAAAAAATTGAATTATTGTACAATAAATCACATTTCATCTTCATACAATTTTTTAGAGATTAAGTAATAAATGATTGTTCGGCGCACCCTGGGTTGCCAGCTTCGTTATCAACCTTGACACCTGGCTTTTACCACGAAATTAGAATATGACATGATAATCTGATAATATAGGTAGAAGAAAAACAATTAAAAAAAAGTCCTTGTCCTCATGGAAATTAATCTAATGACAACATTAATACTACGTTTTCGTATAAGCCATCTTCGTCGTCAGAACCCCGAAAAATCTGACATGCCGTTTATTCTTAGGATATTGATATTGCCCAGTAATTGGGTTATGAAGGTCTGCTGCAGTCGCTTCATACTGATATGCAGCCTCATGTGGCAAGACTCAACATAGTTGGGATAAGGCTAGTATGATGATGACCTTGACTGAGATAAGTGTGCTTGATTTACAGGATTAGTTCACCGGAGTCCAAACGGGACCTGATGGGTTAAACCCCGTTAATCTATCGTTATTTAGCCACGGGCTAAGCTTAACCGGTATGTATACAATAGTCGACAAGCAATGCACACAAAACACATAAATCCCACCGCTGGCGATAACCGGAGCGTGTTATATCGAAACTGGGTGAAAGTCTATACGGTCGCCTACTGGCACTGTGAGTCACCCGCTTGCCCAGCAACAAATATATGACGGACGATCGTTGAAACACGTGAGCCAATGGCGTAAATGCTAACTATGACTTTTATTTGTGTCTCCTTAAGTGATCACGCCATATCTTCAAAAAAAAAGATAGGTATCACTTTCTTTGGAAAGCTTGCAGGGGGGCAGGTCCATTCCGTACCAACCCGGAACACTCCATTACTGCACCATGAGTGTACAGTATTAATCCTTAGTGTTAACCTTGTAGTGTTCAACTTCAGGATAAAGATGTACACTGTACAGTAATCTTCTTCCACTTCTCTCTGTTAAGGACTACTATTTTTAAAAGGATTCCAGGTCATCCTAGCATCATCATCTGAAGCCTTCAACTTATTTTTCACACACTGTTTGTTTGTAGGAGAAGGACTAAGAATACAGAATTTCCTCTCCGCTGTATATGTTGTGAAATTCAACAAAACCTAGCACGCTCAGTGGTAGGGTCTTTAAAATTCTAGGCAGAAAACAGATTTTTTGTATTCCATCGTATTTTGCGTGTTCCATCTTAAACTGTTTAGGTCTGCTTTCCATCAGACTGATGGATTGAAAAAAAGAATTATAGAACATCCTAATAACATTTATTTGATGCCCTCGGATTGTTGTGGTTGGATGGCAGTAGGGTTGCCCCTATTACATATGGCCTACGTGAGAGTTCGCCATACAGTTGTAAGACAATACACGTATTCCTAACCCTTTAGAGAAACTGTGTGTATCTTTTTGTGATTTTTTTGCATTTGCCGCGATTGAAAAAATTCAATCGCGGGCAGGATTCGAACCTGCGTCTTTTCGTTTGATATACCAGACGCTCTGACCTCTAAGCCACCGCGAACCCTACCTCTACTTCACATTCTGAATTTACGTCATAACGTCACCTTATGACTTAAATTCAGAATGTGAAGGCAAAATTTCAATCATGCGGGTAGGGTTCGCGGTGGCTTAGAGGTCGGAGCGTCTGGTATATCAAACCAGAAGACGCAGGTTCGAATCCTGTGTGTATGTTAAGTGATGTTATATTTACTTACATTAGGTTTAACCAGAAAACGATTTCCATAAATCAATAATTGGGGAAAGCTTGGATGATGATGACTACGATCTAATCTCTTGTAATTCTAAAACAACCCTTTTCACCGATTTTCAAGACGAAAATCATGTACCAGAAGTATCGCCCTAATAAAATCAAAATGTATTTTCTACCCCTGATACGTATGTACTTTACACGTGAAAGTAAGTATGTTCTTCACGGGTGGATCTTTATCAAGTGTGGAGCGGTCTCAATTAGCCCCGAGCGAGAACTTGTCGCTTCTAATGCGTCTGTATCTGTTAGGGGGCTTCACACGGGATATGTGTGACGCAGCGATTAAGAAAATGTTGTGAATGTAGGTAAGTACAGCAAAATCCAAGCAGGAGACCCAAGTTCGAATCCTGCCCGCGATTGAATTTTTCCTTTACTAAAAAATAACTTTCTAATCTTAGCATGGAAAATGCAAAAAAAAACACAAAAAGATAATTAAAAGGTAAGGTGGCATCGTACAACACCGAACTAACTGTAAAGTAAGTCGTATCGGTTGAGAAGTAAGGTAACTTGCCTTTCATAGATGTCACCAACGTCACCTTAAGACGTAAATTCAGAATGTGAAGGCAAAATTTCAATCATGCGGGTAGGGTTCGCGGTGGCTTAGAGGTCACAGCGTCTGGTGTATCCAACCAGGAGACGCAGGTTCGAATTTGTCGGCGATTGAATTTTTCCTTTACTAAAAAATAACTTTATTATTTTCTTGCTACGGAATATTCGTTTTTCAAGCTAATCTTTAGTGGGTAAAAAATCTGTTAGGTATTCTTTTTCTCATCCTATATTTTATTCCACTCTACTCTTTTTTGATTAATTTAAGCACATTAGTAGTTTCATTAATTAACAACGTTAAATTTTCATACCTACTTACCTAAATTAATTCTTAGGTCTAATATTCCAAGAGTATGTATATTGATTGAAAAACAGATAATTAAATTACGGAAGACAGACTAACATACCATCACGCCTGTATTCCCCCAAGGGTTAGTTCGCCGGTATGTTTAAGTCCCATGTTATAGGGGGCGAGCCTATAGCCATTAACCGGGCACAAATTCAGACTCCGAGCTGCTACTGAGAATTTCATAGAAAACCCCAATAATACTTTGCTCAACCTGGGGATCTAACCACTAGTGTAGCAGTCGCGCTTGAGACCACTAGACTAATGAGGCAGGAAGACAGACTAACAAATACTAATATTAAGCCAGCCTGGTTGGACTTGCAGCCGACCTCAATGCACTCGTATTTAAAATGACTATTCTTATCTAAAATCAAGACAAATTTCTTTTATTACGTCTTATAAGTTATGATACTATCTTTAACTCTATTTTACGTTAAATATAAAATCGATTGTTAAAATCGCTGCGATTAGAAGCAGTCTGTAAAGATCTTTATATCTGAGTACGGAGGAGTAATGTGTCGATTTGTATGATTTATACCCCCTTCTGTAAACACATATGTTTGATCGTTGCGAGTTGATTAAATTATGCAAAAAATATATTGTAGCCGACTCGTAAACGCGGTTTCTTCAATCGAATGTATGAGTAGTGTATGTGTGTGCAAATACACTACACAAAGACGTGTTTATATTTCAAGATAGAATAAATTATGGAGGGTTTTGGTACTAGATGAACATACATACCATCACGCCTGTATTCCCCGAAGGGTTAGGCAGAGGCGTACTTAATGTACACCCACAGTTCGCCGGTATGTTTAGGTCCCATGTTATAGGGGGCGAGCCTATAGCCATTAACCGGGCACAAATCCAGACTCCGAGCTGCTATTGAGAATTTTATAGAAAATCCCAATAACACTTTGCTCGACCTGGGGATCGAACCCAGGACCTCTAGTGTAGCAGTCGCGCTTGGGACCACTAGACCAATGAAACAGTCAAAAAGTTGGTACGAGATGAACCTTGAAAATAGTCATATTCAGTCGCATCTGGTTAATATGGAAACCGATCCCAAATTAGTTGGGACCAAGTTTCAGGATAATAAAAAAGACTGGACCGGACTGCTAATTTAAGCTGCATTTGCCAGAAACAGTCCTCGGATGGGCAGTTATATTCTCAGTATTTCGGAGATGGCATCAGGTTGTCCCGGTTATCAATTTATTATAATTATGACACTTGATAACATATAATCAGGATTCCTAAATTCCTAGTCACTGATACTGTCGGATATCAGTACTTCCCAGTAATTTGTTCCACAATATCCATACTACAATATCAATGTATTCCCCAAAAGGATCAATCCCCTTAAAGATACAACCATAATAGTGATAGGAACCGAAATTCCGGATTAATAAACACCAACTGTAGTAGATAGTGTGTACTTAATCATAGTTCAGTTGGCAACGCAAAAACAATAGGATTGCGTAAATACCGCAGTGCCGAACATAAAAGGTGATTCCGAACGCCCATGAGTCACTAGTGTTGTGATTATTCTGTTACACAGGAATTCGAATAATCGGCTACCGAGAAATCGATCAAAAAATAAAAAGTAAATGACTCATTATTTGAAAATGGAATATTTAAGACAGAATAAAAAGGTTTAATATTATGAGGTGGCTGACCGCAAGTGACTAAGATTAAATTTGTTTTTTTTTATTGCGGTAACCAGATGCTTCGGATTTTATTAAAGTGAAGTTTTGAAGCACAATTTATATATATGGAGAATCATAGAATCTGTTCTTATCCATTTTGATATTATTGATTTTCAAAAGTTATGTGTTACATTAATACATTATATTGTTTCATGAGATTTAACGTCGTTTTATTTAATTTGTAACTAGGTGTGTCTTAGTAATTATTTGAAATAAATAATAATGAATTTTGAGTGTTTTGCTCGATTTATTGTGCCTAATTTGATAACTTAAACTACTGATAAAATCAAATAACAGTAGATAATTGACTGAAATAAATTGCCAGTGTATATTTCGCATAAATATTATTCATGCATAAAATAGCATTCATAAATAATTTGAAAATTGTGTGCATACATTTGGATTTTATATAAAAAAATATACCAAAATCGCCTTTGAGATCGAATAATTGTTGACCCGCGCACATCACTACTCATCACCCAATAATCTCATGATAACTGTACTTAATTAAGTTATGGGCAATAAGTTATCTTTTAACGGCCGATCAAAGCGTTCGAGATACGCTATCGGGTGTTCACGAGGCGTTATGTGGCGTTTGCCACTTATCTGCCAGAAAACCGCCGCGAAATTGCCCAGCTTATTGGCATAATAAGGTCTCCCTATAGGTTTTAAATTCATTTAAGGAGTTTTACATGCGATTATGGATTTTGTTAAGTCAGTATTGCTTGATACTTCTTCGAGTCGAAAATTAAGTGTATTTGACATCTGTCAAATATAACCGTGATATTTATACAGTGATATTTGTAAGATTGTTTTGAATTATTGTAAAATAGTAATTATAAAATTAACATAGACACATACCATCACGCCTGTATTCCTAAAAAGGTTAGGCAGAGGCGTACTAATGTACTTCCACAGTTCGCCGGTATGTTTAGGTCCTATACAATAATGAGGGGCGAGCCTATTGCCATTAATTGGGCACAAATCCAGACTCCGAGCTGCTACTGAGAATTTCATAAAAAAACCCAATAACACTTTGCTCGACCTGGGGATCGAACCCACTCTAGCGTAGCAGTCGCGCATGGGACCAATAGACTAATGAGGCATTCAGTTATAACATGGCGTATCTAATAGTATTATATCATTGGTCACAACTACAATGCAATGCAGGGCAATGTCTAAAATGGTCTTAAGAAAGAGGAACAGAAAACCGGTTTCAAGCATAGCGTGTTGTATCTTTAGAATCAATAGTCGGCCATCAACCAAAATATGAGCACATCTCCAGCAGTTTTTCTATCAAGAAAAAAAAAACACTTAACATACACACAAATAAAAGCCTGTAAAATAAAAGTCTGTTCCATGCTTTATATAAAATTTAAAAAAATACAGTCGAATTTAGAACCTCCTTCTATATTTAAATCAGTTAAATTAATATAGAAATCTTTAATTAATTCTCACAAGTGGGACAACACTATATTATCAAGAACACAGTGAAGTACTCATATTCCGAGACCCAAATTTCAGAGGCGCCACGTCTCGAAATCGTCGAGATTTAATCGCCTAACATATCGAGTGACCAGAAACAAAAAGCAATATACATAAATTATAGTCGGAATCGTATTAGAAACACGTTTTGCGTAGCGCAGTAGTGATCGAGTTGAGTCTTCGTAACAGCTGATGGGACGGAGACGACACGGAGACGGGAAGATACTTTTCTTTGGTATCTTGAGCTACAAATCAAAAGACTTAAATCCTTTAGCAATGCTTCTAACCTTGTTCATACCTGTACTTCGCAAAATCGCAAATGGAAGGCTATTGGATATAATGCTACGACTCTCTGGAATTGGGGTGAAAACGCGGGGTACAGCATGTATTAAATAATTACGTATATTCTATGTTCCTTTTAAAGGCATTAAAAATATATTAAACTTAGCCATTTATAATTTTCTTATTGTTTATATCAATTTTTGTTCCTTCTTGGTATAGTGACTATAACGATTTTACATGCTGATATGATGATGACATTAAAATACAATGAAAACGTCAAGAATCATTGTGTATTCAATGATCTCAAATGACCAGTGCTTTCTAAGAGGAAAAAAACCGAATAAGTTAAACACATACCTACATACAAAAAATGTAACATCTTTTCAATCTACACCTATTATAATCCACACGAATTCATCATCAACGCTAAAGTCAGCCATATTTCTTTCAACAAGTCGTGTGTTATAAATAATACTAAAACTGGTTTTTATTAGCACACGGCAGTGGCCCGAGAGAGCGCAATGGTTTATTGGATAAGTCGTGACCAAGGTTTTGGGTTCTATTCCTGGTTTACAAACATTCATATACCTGTTTGGTAGGATTTGTGAGTGTTTTCGACATATTCTCGTGGTCATCTGACGTAAGATTTCTAGAACTTAGGTTTAACTAGGGATAATACTTATGCATGATTTGCATACATAATAAACCAATCTCAATTAGTTCCCAATGCTAATTATATTAGCAAGATCGAATTTTAATACAGTCCCAGAGAGGAAATTTTTCTTTAAAACTTTCACAGCATTGACCTTCGTCTAGTATTAGGTACCTAATATCTGCATCATTATGAAGCTGAATTGTCAAAATTGAATTTTCTCAATGATAAAATTAGTCATAGCAATATAGCCTAGTGATAACATAACATACCATCACGCCTGTATTCCCCGAAGGGGTAGGCAGAGGCGTACTAATGTACACCCACAGTTCGCCGGTATGTTTAGGTCCCATGTAATAGGGGGCGAGCCTATTGCCATTAACCGGGCACAAATCCAGACTCCGAGCTACTACAGACAATTTCATAGAAAAATTCAATAACACTTTGCTCGACCTGGGGATCGAACCCAGGACCTCTAGCGTAGCAGTTGCGCTTGGGATCACTAGACTAATGAGGCAGTCTATTGATACTCCTATATATAGGTAACTATTGGACTACCAAGTCAAAGGACTCACGTTTGAATCCAAGGCACTTCACCTCTGACATTTTGAAATTGTGTGCGTATTAATAGCGAATTATCACGAGCTTAAACGGTGAAGGAAAACATCGTGAGGAAACCTGCATGCCTGAGAGATTTTTTCATCGGTGTGTGAAGTCTATCAACTCGCATTAGGTCTTCGTGGTGGACTAATTCACTTTGACTTATTCATTTTGAGAATGCCAATACTCGACATGTTACTGATTACTAGCCCTCTTAACAGGGCAAACCTCCATCCACTCCTCACGATTTAAGTCTTTTAAGCTTAGTTTCTGCTCGAGGAGTCCAGTTTGTTCCACAATCACCATAATCGATCTCCGACAAAAAGTAACTTATGTCCTTTGTCAGGTTGCAATCTATTTCCTTGCCTTGAAATTTTACCGAAATCTGGTCAGTGGTTAAGACGTGACAGACAAATATACAGAGATATTGTCTCGTTTACTATATTAGTATGGATATATTTTTGCAATACATAATTATTTAGTTTATACCATCTAAAACGAAGCTTATGTAAATAACTAGGTAATGAAAAACAAGTATGGAGGTATTTCTCAATGAAATAATTTGAATAAAGTGATAAATTTGCAATAATAATATACAGGCCCATTAAATAAGTTTATGACTATGCTAAGTTTTGGCAGTATAAGCAATGTAAACAACCCTATATAAATAATTAATCAAAACTAAAACGTAGTTTTGATTTGCTTATTTATTTAGATTTGCTTAAAATAAAATATTAAAACTGATGTACATATATATTAGCATAGGTACTTTTGTGTCTAAAATTGATAACATGTCAACAACTGTCTTATTAGTATACTGGTCCTAAGCGCGACTGCTACACTAGAAATCCTGGGTTCAATTCCCAAGTCGAGCAGTGTTATTGGGATTTTCTATGAAATTCTCAGTAGCAGCTCGGAGTCTGGATTTGTGCCCGGTTAATGGCTATAGGCTCGCCTATAACATGGGACCTAAACATACCGGCGAACTGTGGGTGTACATTAAGTACACCTCTGCCTAATCCTTCGGGGAATACAGGCGTGATGGTATGTTATGTTTATTTATTTAGATTTGCTTACAGTCAAAACACATATATTGGCATAGGTACTTTTCTCTCGAAAATTGATAACATGTCAACAACTGTCTTATTAGTCTACTGGTCCTAAGAGCCACTGCTACACTAGAAATCCTGGGTTCAATTCCCAAGTCGAGCAGTGTTATTGGTATTTTTTATTAATTCTCTAAACCTAAATTCTCAGTAGCAGCTCGGAGTCTGGATTTGTGCCCGGTTAATGGCAATAAACTCGCCCCTATTATATGGGATCTAAACATACCGGCGAACTGTTGGTGTACATTAGTACACCTCTGCCTAACCCTTTGGGCAATACAGGCATGATACTATGTTTTATATGGTTTCTAAGATTTTTGGTTTAATAATTGATTGGTATTTCACATTTTCACCCGCGCTGCTCCGTTCCTAAGAGGCGTCGCGTGATGTTATATAGCCTATAACCTTCCTCGATAAATGGACTATCCAACACAAAAATATTTTTTTAATTCGAACCAGTATTTCCTGAGATTAGCGCGTTTAAATAAACAAACCAACTCTTCAGTTTAATAATATTAGTATAGACAGTATAGATATGCAATTCCAGATTTGACGACACGATTGGCGTAGCGGTTGAGCGATCGGCTTCTGCGCCACGTGTTGTGGGTTCGATCCCCACACGGAGCAAATATTTGTATGATCTACAGGTATTTGCTCCGGGTCTGGGCGTTTGTGCATGTGAGAATTTGTGTTTGTAAACGCACCCACGACACAGGAGAAAATCCTAGTGTGGGGCAACGTTTTCAATTAAAAAAAAAAAAAAAAAAAAAGATAAAAGATGATAAAGTTTACATGATCAATATTAGTCTCTTACGGTAACACATCTGTTAGCAGTCAAGTTGTACACATTCAAACATTGTGCAATAATATTAGGTAATAAGGTAACTTAGAAGGTACTGAAATAAAACTACTTTTTACGGATTTTATCTCGTTGTATTAATATTATTTAATTCCCGACGTTTCGGATCGTTTACAGCATCCATGGTCACGGGCAGACTAAGTTGTTGGACGTCTTAGCTTACATTTTTGTTATTTATTGGCGATCCGTAAAAATTAGTTTTATTTCAATGTCTAATATTCTCGTAAGTGTCAGAAACCAGTATCTTAGAAGGTACTGTTTAAAAAAGTACATGTTTAGTTTGTGTCATCATAACATGACATTACATGCTTTAGTAATATTTACAAACAATTGTTCTGCCTAACACTATCTACATATATAATTTACATACAAAACAAAATTCAAAAGTAAATAAACATATATACATACTTGTACGATATACACACGACGCGTAGTTCGGTAGTGGGACAACTCTTGTTCGACCTGTTACAAAGTTACTGATGATTTTTGCGTTCAAATGCAACTCTATGATTATAAGATGAGTGGAGATTTTAGCTTGTGAATGTGCTTTATAAATTTGTTTTCGTGTCGCCATCGTAAAGGGCATGGGGACTGGTAACTGTTCTTCAGACTTATTTAGACGTCGGGTTTTGAAATTGAGTTGAAATTTTTCGACTTTTAAGAGTAAAAAGATTGATGGTTTGCAAGGGTTCGGTGATGAATGGTGATTCAATTGCGCTTTAATATTTAAGGCTGCTTTTTGGGCGTTTAAAATGCTATGGATATCTCCTTATGGCTTGGGGATTGCTCTGTTTACTTGAAACGTCACTAATTCAACTAACGAAAGTTAGAAAGTTATTATTGTTGTAAGTGTTTTTCGGGCTTCTGATTCTGAGTACCACTAACTATAATTATATATAGTCAATAGACTGCGTCATTAGTCTAGTGGTCCCAAGCGCGACTGCTAAGCTAGAGGTCCTGGGGTACGATCCCCAGGTCGAGTAAAGTGTTATTGGGTTTTTCTATGAAATTCTCAGTAGCAGCTCGGAGTCTGGATTTGTGCCCGGTTAATGGCATGGTACCTAAACATAATGGCGAACTGTGGGTGTACATTAGTAGGCCTCTGCCTAACCCTTCGGGGAATACAGTATGTTATTAACAATAATTATTCATTATTGTCATAGGCGTTTGTATGACAACCGGATAGGACAGCTTAACGTGCTCTCAGAAGCACGTAGACGACCAGAAGTATTAGGAATGGTCACCCATCTATATCCTAACAGCGGCAAGCTTAATCTTGCATATCAGTTATTTCTTAGCCACGATTCCTCATAATCGTTTTGTGTATGTTAAAATGGTTGTCCGTAAGAAATTGCTCTTAGCAATAAGATTATTATTCTATGATTCTTTTTTATTCGTAATAAAGAATTTTCGATCTGTTAACTGTTTATCTAAAATATGTTTAAAACTAAATACAGTGACCGATTAATCTGTTGTACACAATTCAAACAACGTGCTTGATATGTTGTCAAGCTACCAATTTCCTGAACACATCGACTATGAAAGATTGCTTCCCGTCCCAACACCATGGCTGCTGTCCCCAGAAAGAAGATGGCGCAATATCTCAGGTTACTTGGTATAGTCAATTAAAGATATTTACACACAACAAAAAAGTAAAAATACTTTTATTTTTTATTGAAATAAGATTCAAAACAAGCACACGGGCTGCCTGATGGTAAGCGGCAGACGCAGCCTATAGACGCCAACAATACCAGCAGTTATTACTAATGCGTTGTCGTCACGAGTCCTTAGTTGTTAAGTGTCAGATGCCCAGAGACATACATACGCTCACGCCTTTCTCCCACAGGAGAACAGGGGTAACGGTAAAGAACAGGGGTAGGCAGACAGATTATACATACATGCAATACTATAATAATAAAAATTAAACTTCTAAAATATATACTTAAATTATTAGAATAAAGAATAAATAAATAAATAATATAATATAATTCTAAAACTAAAATAATAAAGTTATTTAATTACTAAATTACATTACATAAATACAATAAATAAAATAAGTTGTATTTTAAAATTAAATATTTAAAATACCAAGTACCATAATTTAAAACAAACAAAACAAAACAAACTTAGTAATAATATTTTTTTAAATGGCATAAATAAATTAGTACTTCCACTCTCCTATATTGCTGTGCCCGACAGGGTCCACAATGTACTATTAATAATGTATACTTACCATCCAAAAAAAACTTTGTGGAACGCAATAAATGAATGAATACTGAATACTGACACTATAGACCGCCACGATGCTACGATTCTTCTTCCCTAACCCATCGGGAAATACACGCGTGATGGTATGTCTATATAACACAATAACAAAGTATCTTTATTCCTCTGTTATATGTTTAAATGATAATGAAAAAGAGGTATAGGTACGTCCAACTCAAAACAGATAACCAATATCGTTCCTAATTATGAATCCGAGACCGCAACAGGTCGGGCAGGTCCCGAGGCGTGGTGAAATACAAGAGTTTCCAATTATTGCCCGCGTTCGGGCCTATGTGGTATATGACAGCGGTGTCCCCGGGCAATTCGAAGGTTTCATTTCACGAACTGATATTGGCTTTTGATCGCAGGCCTTTGAAATTATTTTTGTTCTGAAAATCGTTATGTTGCATATGCAAATATTATTATTGATTTCATTTTTTAAATACCAAAGCCTATATTTCTTGATTGTTTAAATGGAGGTAAACTACAGTTAAATATTACGAAAAATTACACAAGGACCGACAGATATCAAACTGACAATTAAAAAATGTCAAAAATTATTTGACAGTACTGTATAGCAAAGCAGGCGTTAGCTATTGTTTTACTATGATAGAAGAATAATAATAACATAATCAACCCATTATACTGTCCCACCGCTGGGCACGGGTATCCTCTCAGAATGAGAGGGATTAGGCTATAGTCCACCACGCTGGCCTAGTGCGGGTTGGCAGACTTCACACGTCATCGAGAAAATCTCTAAGGCATGCAGGTTTCCTCACGATGTTAAATAGATATCACGCGTGATAATTATCTATTTAATACGCATATGACTTCGAAACGTCAGAGGTGTGTGCCTTGGGTTCGAACCACTCGACCACCATCGATGTCATACCACTAGGCTATCACTAAGCGTAAACACCACTGTTAAATGATTAATCATCAGAATCAACTTTAAACACAATTTAACAACAATTTTAAAGGCAAAATAAATAATAATAATTTTACCCACATGGAACAGCTGCTATGCTGCTGGTAAATGGAAGGCTAAATTATGTTATACTAGCTTCTGCCCGCAAAGCAGAGGACTTCAGAATTGGGTCCAACCTAGATAAAAAGTAGCCTATGTGTTATTCCAGACTATAATCTATCTCAGTGCCAAATTTCATCCAGAGCCATTCAGCCGTTCTGGCGTGAAAGAGTAACAAACATCCATACATCCATACTCACAAACTTCCACGTTTATAATATTAGTAAGGAAGTAAGGATTATTATTATGGTATTTACCCAATTGGGACGAACAAGCTGTTCATAGGAGATCACAAAAACTTAGAGCCCCAACTGACGGTCCAACTCGCGAGTCAAAAGTCTCCTCACAGTGAGCGTCGAGCGCCTCGAGTTGTGTAAGTTACTTCGACTTGCTAGCGGACGCGTGTAATCGGTTCTATTCACTCTTGTGATCGTCTATGTGGGGCTCTATGGATATCATTTTATAGTTTATGTACGGACACCAGCACATCAAGTTATCACAAACTGTCAAATTTCCCTAATGGATAATAAACGACTATAATAGACACACGTGCTCTTCTTATAAACGTATGGGAGAAATTTTCTTCTTCAAATTTTTCTCTTAAAAAGTATATGAAACTCTTTTTTCCTTCATTTTAGCACAGTTCAGTTCCTGTCGATAAAAGTTCCTTATATACGGCCTCACAGAAAACCGGCGTGAAACAACGCTGATGTTGTATTTCGCCGAGTGAGTGAGGTTACCGGAGGCCCAATCCCCTTTAAAAAGGCCGGCAACGCACTTATGACTCCTCTGGTGTTGCAGGTGTCCATGGACAGCGGTAATCGCTTACCATGAGGCGATCTGTCTTTTTTTATGGGATAGGAGGGGAAACGAGCATACGGATCTGTCTGTGTCTGCTCGTTTGCCTCCCTATCCCATAAAAAAACCATAATTTAGGTATTTAAATCTGATTCCCCGATTAGCATAAATAGTCATAGTCATGATATATGACTTCTAATTCCACCTTCAGATACATAGGATCGTGATAGGTCAGCACTGGTCCCGTCGACACCACCTTTCACCATAGATTGATAATTATGGCGCCTGTGATAACTGATTAGTTTACTAGGCACTAAAAGTCACCACGAGTTGGTTTGAAAACCAGTTTGTTTGATATATGACTCAATTCTAGTTATAATTATATTAACTGTCTCATTGGCTGTGCAAGCGCGCCTGTGAAGCGTTTGGTTGTAGTCGATTCCCAAATAGAGCAAATATATCTAAAAAATTTTGGGTACTTAAAAACAATGTCTTGACTTAAAGAGAATTTTTCATTCTTTAGATGTTAACAGTTTTGACACTACAAATCTAAAAAATCTGTTATGAGTCTATTGAAATGGAACTGAGCTGAACACATCTGCCGCATCTCAAACGAGCTGTGGTCAAAACAAAGTACCGAATGTGTTCCAGAGATTGACAGACAAGAGCGCGGCAGGCCTAGACGGAGATGGCGGGATGACATTCTGGAAGGATTGGCCCAAAATTGCCTTGAGCCGTGAGGAGTGGAAGGAGGGCCATTCCCATACAGTGGGATGCCAATGGCTGACTAATAATAAATAATGAGTCTGTTTACTAGTACAGATGCGTAACCGGTCTCCTCCGTAACCGGTCTCCTCCATCATCATTAATTATAAAACCGAAAAGTCAGAGGAGAATTGGATTCAAACTCTTGACATTTGATTTGGCAGTTCATTAGACCAATTTTCATAGTTATACTAGGTTGTCAATGCTTCTTAACGTTTTCCTTAAGGTAGAACTATCCAATACCCACTCGGGACAAAAATACTATTCAACGATAAATTCTCGCCAATCTGTCAATAACCCATACATGTACCCATAACTCATAGTCCCATAAAACGGTGTAACACGCCTGCCTACCCGCTGACTGCGAGGTCGTAAAGATAAATAATCCTTACGCAATCACCATCATTAAGAGCCAAATGTAATACATATGTATCGTAAATCAATTTTTAGGGTTCCGCAGCGTGTTGTAAAATCTGTAACGAGGTTTTATTACTTTCGTCGCGGTTCTGTATGTTTGTACTTGTGATTGCAAGTACTTTTGGTGTCAGATAATTTTAGGGATCGGTTGCTAGAAATGTCTGCCGCGTAAACGACTTGGAAACTGGAGGATGCAAGTTTGAATCCTGTATCTAATCATGTAATCTATCATTATTATTATTAAACCATAATATTGTAAGGCGCAAAGGCAGGACGCAGCAGTGCTTTGTTATTTGTTTACTGTATATCTTATCCTGCGATTCACATCAAAATTATGTAATTGATGCATTTTAAAGGTAGGATCTATGAAATTATCAGCAGCAAATCAGGTTGTATTTGCGCCCATTTAATTGCCAAAGGCAATCGCCCTTACATGGGACCTAAACATATCGGCGAATTGTGCATGTGCATTCGTACATCTCTACTTAACACCTCAGGGAATACAGGCGTGATGGTATGTTTAAAATGATTGATTGATTTAATTTCCCATTTTCCCATCACCCTTTTCTTCCATCGTCCATTTCATAATGCCCCTGACAACTTACGTCATCATCCTGACTTCTTATCATGAGAAATGTCTTAAGATTATTGCGTCTCTTACCATAATTTCTGAGTGCTCATCGTTCGGAGCAATAAATCACTAAATATTGTCGTCACCGCGGACAATATCAGCGATTTGTCATCAATATTGTCAAAGAGAAAGCGTAGCTTCTGTGTAGATAAACGAAAGAGGTGTAATTTGTTGTTACAAGTAGATTCCTTAATTTTCTGGGCCATAGAGTAACGTGAGAGAAGTGCCACTGCTTGTTCTTAAAGCCGATGGCTTATGGATTGAATTGCAGGATGGTGTTGATTCTAATATACTCCATCTCTTTCTTACAAACATAATTGATAGAAGATACTAAACATCAAGAGGTACACCCACAGGTATATTTTTAGGTCTTATATAGGGGGCGAGCCTATTGCCATTAACAAAAATCCCAGCTGCTAAAGAAATTTATAGAAAAATCAATAAAATAAAAACAATTTGCTCGACCCGGTCTACGAAACCAGGACCTCACGCTAAACAATCGCGCTTGTGGCGATTTGATCATTAAGACAGTTGACAGACAAGTTAGCGGACATTATTAACATTAAAAAAAATTATTAAAATATACCTACTTACACAATAACAAAGCAAAAAATACTTCCTTAAAACGATGTTGCTGGCAAAGGCACATAATACTCAAGCAAAAAAGAAGTAAATTAAGTAGGTGTAAATTGTACGCAACTCATACAATAGGTATTTAAAAAACCAATACACATGTACTTTTTGAGTTTCAATTTTGATCTTTGAACTTTAACGTCAATTTGATTGACATTTTGACATAACATGATTTCTAGTCAAAATTGCGTCGCTCAAAAATCATATTAAAACAGTGTCGGGTCTTTATTTTTTCCAATCATTGACCTAAATGGTTCATGTTTTAAACTGACTGTAACTTAAGTTTAGGCGTTAAAAAGCCTATTAACCTATTTCATTTGAAAGTTACCTCACATAAAATACAGAATATCACGCGGCAATTTGAGTTTTATTTTTAAGGTGTAAAGTTAGAAATTTGTTTGATAGAAAGCTGTATAACGGAATACGGTAAGTGGATTGTATTGTATGTGTTCTAAGTAACAGAAGCTAATAAGCTTTTATATTGTTGTGTAAGCCATATATCGGAATGACCCCAGAATATCGATGACCCCAACAAATCTCTCGGTTAAGAAATGTGATTTTTCATGTTACAATCTCTTCGCTCTTTTTAAGGTGTAGCAGCAATCGTGTAGTGATCAGATTGGTAGTCTGCTGGGCATGGTGTTTCAAATACAAGTCCATATTTTATTTGTAGTTCAGTAGTCGATTATAACATTGTTGTAACAGTGAAAGAAAAGATCGTAGAGAAGTTATAGCCTCCAGCAGGATTAGAACTTGTGTTGTTAGGTTTAGTTGGTACACTGGACGCCCAACAAGAGCACTGTACAATATCAACTACCATTCAGGTAGGTATCTCGGAAGAGTTGAAAAAATATCCCACGTGCTCAGTGGTAGCACCCCTTGCAATCCGACTAGCTGGCGTTTGGCTTTGTGTCCGGTCAATGGCAATAAGGTCGCTCCCCTTACATGAGATCTAAACAAACCGGTGAACTGTGGGTGTATCGGCGTGATGGTATAAAAAAATAATATGTATGTCTGACTGTTACCTTTTCAAGTCCAAACCGCTGAACAGATTTCGGTAAATTTTAGTAAGGAAATAGATTTCATCCTGAGCAAGGACATGGGCTACCTTAAATCCCAAAAAATAAACGGTAAATAGCGCTTTTGGGATGATTTTGAATCCGCGGGCAATAGCTTATGATAAAAAAACCCTGTCCGATCCAAAAGGGGCATATAGGTATCCCAATCACATCATCAAATAAAATAAGAAACAATTCATGAAAGTAAACTTAAAATGGAAGTTACAAATTCGAGGTCACCGTGTCCAAACTGCCACAATTACCCCAAAATCCAGCCAATTTTTATTATTATTATATTATTATGCCATCATGGTCCTTTATGTTCAGCACCCAGGGACGGTGTCGCTGCCACCGTAAGTATTGCCATTTCTATTTTCTCGTTTTACAATAATATTTTATTGAGTTTTTTTTTGTAGAGTGAAAATTATCAATATCTAGCAATACCTTCCAGGGGTCGGGCAGGGTTTTCTTAACATAATTATTGTATAATTATTATGTGGCAAAACAAACTCCCAATAGTGGTTTCCCATAGGATATTAATGATGGTGGTGACGTTTGCATATGTATAAGCTGAATTAGTATCTACCCCTTTCATTAAAACAGCCGTGCAAATTACCCATAAATCTTCCCCAAAAAGAAAATTAAGACGTAATTTACATCTAAATTCGATACCTTCACAAAATAACGCAGGTGCAGCTAATTGAAAATACTAATGCACGTTTTTTGTTGGCAGCGTAATAAATTTAAATTTTAATGACTTTCTAATGGTTTTTTTTAATAAATTTATTGGGGTGTTATAAATTTTGTGTAGCGTACACAATTTTAGATGAAAGGGTTGAGTAATTTCAACCCTAGAGAGGGTGGAATGGAAATTGTTTGCAGTAAAATTAACAAGGCGATACATACGATTTCAGTTCTTAAGTTGGAGTTCATCGACTTGTATAATGTCAAGATTTGACAATGCTACAATATTCCTCAAATAACAATGCGCTCCTGAAATTAGCCACGAACAAATAACTTAATTAAAATGTTCTTATACAAAAATATCGAAATCAGCAAGAACAATAATCACGAATGCAATGCTGTTATCTGCAGTTTCACTCACGTCCCAAAAAGATTAACATATTATAAGTCTGATTCTAGGCGGCGTATCAATATAAAACATGCACCAGATTTTAACTTAGACCTCTAACAAAACATCGGTGACAACTGCATCTGATTCCGGCGGTTATTACTTATCATCAGGTGAACAGCTTACTCGTTTGTCCCTATTTTTTATGATGTAAATGTGTCCTAGTGCTGGGCAAAGGCCTCTCCTAACTTAGTCCAGAAGCGATCGAAATCATCTCGGCAACTGCAACGTCTCCTCGACTAAACGAGTCACGACTATAAAAAATATGTAAACGCGTGAATTTCGCACCCTCTGCATAGGGTGTAGGTAGATACTGATATTCACCCACAGTTTGTTTAGGTCCTATGTAATAGGAGGCAATTATATTGCCAATAACCGGGTGAAAATCCAAAGTCCAATCTACTCCTGAGAATTGTATAGAAAAAACTTATAATATAATGTGTTCGACCTGGGAATCGAATCTCTGGCGTAGCACTCGACTAACCACTAGACTTACAAGGCATTTCAACTCATAATAACGCAGAAACTTTATTTAATATCAGCAGGAAGTAACAGTTACTTGTAAAACAATATGGATATTAATTAAAAAGTCAAAATAACACACGTTGCCGACAGGGCCTGTTATTAGAGACGCGGTGTGAGGTACAATTTACATATATTTGAGCCAACACTTTACGTTATCTGGACAATGTTTCTTGTCTTAAGAGTAGACCAAAAATGTGTTTAAAAAATTAGGTACCTAATTACATAATAACACACCATCACGCCTAGACCCGACATTTCATAAATGCTTGTATGAAAGTAAAACAATTTTGCATTAATGGACAAATTCACATTCATGAAATATATCTTTTAATACATTAACTTCAGGTAATTATAAAAGCCGTGAAATAAGCAGTGATAGCCTATTGATATATGTACATAACGGCTAGGGCGTCGGACTGGCGATCATGTGGTTCCCGGTTCAAACCCCACCCATTGCACTACCGACGTGAACCCACTCGTAATACAAGCACGTGGGAGAGCCATGCTTGGGCACGAATGGACCGGCTCAACCGGAGTGATACCACGGCCTCACAGAAAACCGGCGTTAAACGCTTACATTGTGTTTCGCCGAGTGAGTGAGGTTACCGGAGGCCCAATCCCCTGGTCGGTGACGCACTTGTGAGTACTCTGGTGTTGCGGGTGTCCATGGGCGGCGGGAATCGCTTACCATCAGGCGATCCGTCTGCTCGGTTGCCCTCCCATCCCATAAAAAAAATACTAGTAATGTGCGACCCACATTGCTAGTAAGCTTCTTATTTTTTTAAAAAAAGGTCTCGAGTTTGAATCCAAGTCACACCTCTGACTTTTCGTAGTCATGTATGTAATAATAGTTAATTATCACGCGCTTAAAACGGTGAAGGAAAACATCGTGAGGAAATATTTAGAATAATATTTTTATCCTAGATTTTTTTTAATAAAGTAATTACATATATACCTAGTTAAGTAACTGCCTCAGTAGCGCAGCCCGAGCGCGACTGCTACGCTAGAGATTCTGGGTTCGATTCCCAGGTTGAGCAGTAGCAGCTCGAAGTTTGGGATTTGTGCCTATACCTCTACCTAACCCTTCGGGAAATACAGGCGTGATGGTATGTTGTGTTAGTTTAACTAGGAAGTTATATAAAGCAAACAATGTAATATTATTGTGCATAGGAAATGATAGTATGTACTGTCTCCCAAGATACAGGTTTTGCCTATTTTGGGAGACAGCAGGCTATAGACTGCAAGCTTTGTCCTAATAATGTTCACAAAATTGGTACCTTGTCAATATCTTACTAATTTTAACTACTTTGTATATGTTCAACCGCTCCTTGATTTGATTTAATAAACGTTTTTATTTTATTATTTATATTATTATATAATAAGCCTAAATAATACATTATGTGCCTCGGCCTGTAATTAAAAGTATTGTACGAGGCCACATTTACATATTATGGTGTTAAGGCTATGGAATTTAACATAAAAACAAACTAACAAAAGAAAAACTACATACATACCATCACGGCTGTATTCGCCGAAGGGTTAGGCAGAGCTGCTCCTGTAGACAAGTGACAATCTACCGTTCGCAATGACAAATGAATAGAAACATTATTAAAAATTAAAAATGCAAGTAATTTTGTTTAACCGGTTTATTAGCGAGTAAAATTTTTACTTATATCTATTTATACCACCTATCATTATAATATTATTTACTCGGTCGTTATGTGTTATTGTCAGTTTGTTCTAAATTTTGTGAAACAGATCTTGACCAAATTTTAATGAGACCACCTACGGAGTATTGAATCTACTGATCAAAAGTAAATCATCAAAATCAGTTCATAATTGATTTGACGACACGTTTGGCGTAGTGGTTGAGTGATCGGCTTCTGCGCCACGTGTTGTGGGTTCGATCCCCACACGGAGCAAATATTTGTATGATCTACAGGTAGTTGTTCCGGGTCTGGGCGTTTGTGTATGTGAGAATTTGTATTTGTAAACGCACCCACGATACAGGAGAAAAAGCAAGTGTGGGGCAACGATTAAAAAAAAATGGACGGAATAATCGCGTAACAACAAAAAGAACATACAGTGGAATTGAGAACCTCCTCCTTTTTTAAATTCAGTCGAAAATGTATGTAAATGACGTAAACTTTCGACAAATTCATAAATTTTCCATACGTCCATACATTTTGTTTCTATTCGTTGGTCGCTTTGAACGATAGACAAGTGTCGACAAGTGTGACACTTGTCAGGGTCAGCTCTGGCTATAGTTTATACAGATTGCTATGGAACCGGTTGGCTAAAAGGCTACTGTATTACTGGTCGAGGATTCAATCCCCACACGAAAGAAACATTTTTATGTCGTTACGGGAAGTTATTCTAGGTCTGTTTAAGTATTTGTTTATTTGAAAATGTGTGTTAGTAAACACACCTACGATACGTGGGATAATCATAAAATGCAGTAATGTATTTAATATATATATTAATAAATAAAAAATTAGAAACAAATTCAATATCCTTAGAATTTCCCGTCTTAGACTATTAGTAACACTTTAATTGACCAGGAAATAGAACCCACACTGAAGAAAGGAATTTCAAGAAAACCTCCAAATCTATACTGAATTAACAACATTTCTAAATTATTAAGCCACCAAAACTTCTTTTTTCCTTTTCTTTGTTTTCCTATCCTGAGTTCTAAAACATTATTATAATTTTTTTATATTTCTTCATTTCGAAGGAAAAAAATAAATATTATAAAACGTATCATGACGTCACTTATATGGCGAAAACTAAGAAAATACAAATGTTGTCGAAATAATAGTAAATCTACAACGAAATTGGTAATGTAAGGTTATGAATAATTATGATAGATGTCAAACTGATATAAGAAAGTTTTTTGAAGGGTCAGAAAAATGACGTCATTTCACCGTTTAACCCGTTTAGCCGTACAAATGACGTCATTTGGCACTTACGTTTAAAATAGAAAGAACTTAGAAGTCGAAAATAAATATGAAAATGATTGAATATCGGAAAAATACGACATACTATTTTTCGATCTAGTACCTATCTATACTTATAATAAATCTGTAGAGAGGTCAATTCTGTACATGAAATATATTTCCAAAATAACTATCAGCGGGTGATTAGTGATCGATACTGACGCCAAAAATGCAATCAGTAAAATTTTTGTCTGTCTGTCTGTATGTTCGTTATAGAAACAAAAACCACTCGACGGATTTCAACGAAACTTGGTACAATTGTTCTTCATAATCCTGGGCAGGTTAAAGTATACTTTTCATCACGCTACGATCAATAGGAGCAGAGTAGTGAAGGGAAATGTTGGGAAAATGAGTGATTCATGAGAAAGGTTTCAAGCTATAAAACATCACGCTACAACCCTTAGAAATGGGGCAACGCAGGTGAAACCGCGGGCGAAGAACTAGGGAACAAAGTAACTATTCCACGCGGACGAAGTCGCTGGCAAAAGCTAGTTCATAATAAAATTTAAGTGTATTAAAAAAAAAAATGTTGTCAATTCTGTTCAAATGCTTGGGCTATATAATAAATAACTAATACAATTCCTCGAAACAATTTATATCAGCTAAATACAACAAAAGAATATTGACTTATCAACTTATAATCGAAAAATTAATTCTTCTATAATGTATAACTATAATTTCCGAGAAACGTACCATAACATACATACACACATCGCGAACCATTTAATTATACGCCGACAAAGCGAACACATCGCATCGATCAACGAAGTCGACATTGCTACAACACTAAAAAAAGTGAAGCGTTGTTAACCCTAATAACATCATGGGTCATTTAAGGCACAATTAAAATAGCTTGATAGTTGGCAAGTGGAGTGTTGCATGGTAGATTATGGACGGAGATCAGATAGGACGGTGATGGTAATGTAGCTTGAACACATAATAATTTTAACGTGATGATTCCTACTGGATGTTTATCTACTATTCCTCTTAAAGTAGATCTTGAAATTGGAATGTATAGTTACACCCCTTCGATTTATTTTTGTTTATCGAGATAATCATTGACAGAGTGGCCGTAGCTCTCACTTAAAAGTCAATTAGGTCTTGTACATGATAATCCATCGCCATTTTTCACGTGTCCTTTCTTGTAGGGGACCATTTATGCAGCCTTTCTTAACAATATATTCCCGATTACGTAACGAGAAATAAATAAAATCAGAAAAAAAGATGCTCTTTTATTTTTTAAATCTAACGATCACATGTTTTTGTCGTTAAGATAGCGTTACATTACAGAAACTTATTTTATTTTAAATTTGATAAAATCACTATAGTTATGCATATTTCATAAAACGTAAAGCATTAAAATGGCTACCGCTTGTCGCTACAACTCCATATTGTTTCATAATATAGCCGTTTATAAAAATTTGAAGTAAGTAAGTTTTTAAAATAGTTAAGTACAAAAAAAATCATAATTACTAAATCAATTTCTACAGCAGGAAGACGATATCAAACGACTTTTAATCACCATTATACGATCTGTATCATGACGATGACATATCAAAAAAACTAATATTTATATCACTTGAGTTATAAACTACCACCAAAATTCAGGCGTAAGCAATTTTTCAACTCTCCAAAAGTCCAAACCCTACACACTCGAGTGGTCTACCCTTCTTATTTATTATAATATAAACAATTAGCCACCTATTTATCACTAACGCACATCGTTTCACGGTGAATACATATTAACACTACAAACGCTATTGCATTTATAATTATGATAAAACCCACTCACTCGTTGCCGTACTTTCGGAATTAATTGCCGGGGTCACGCGAACCCACTGTTGTTTTTTAGGGTTAAGGTAGCACGATCGATTGACAGTAGGGTTGCGATTATCACTCTAACCTAGTTAGTTTTATTTAATTAGAATTTTACTGTTATATCATTTGTTGGGATTGTTATTACCTATTGTGTTAACTTAAATAAGCTGCTGATTAACACTTTTGTAACGTTGGTTTAAATTTATATTATGTTAAAATAATGTGTTGTGGTTATCCACATTTAAAATTATTGGGGGATTGCTAATAAAATGTTTACAAGGTCTTATTTGTTACCATGACCTAATTAACACCTACCAAGCGACAAGGTAAATTATGATATACGGAGTATATATAGTTCCATATTTAATATAGATATAATTAAGTATAATGACATTTAAATATATAATTAACATTTAAAAACTGATTGATAAGATTGTTTTAAGTATTTTTTAAATTATTACATAAAACATACATCGAGTTTTTATATGAAATTCTCAGCTTGGAGCTTGGATTGGTGCCCGGTGCCCCAGCCTCGTCCGCTATTACATGAGACCTAAACATTCCGGCAAACAGTGGGTGCTACTCTTCACTGAATACTAGTGTAATGTAGTAATGTTATGCAGCGACGAACCTTCGTCCTCCAAAAAAAAAGGAATACTTCCATTAATATAAGTGAGTGAGTATCTCCTTAAAAAAAATCGTATCTTCCTGCCATCAACCTTACTTGAACCCATTCCTAAAATTAAATGAAACGCACCAAAACACGACATTGTTCCAAGAAAAATAAATTCAACGTGAATGAGAGAAAATGTTAAGAAAATTCAATATTCTCAAGGGTGATCTTTTAATAATTTACGAGTATTAGGGTCCTCTACCCAGCGGCCTTAATCTCGGATCGCGACGAAACATAAAAGGCTTGTTCAAAAAAATTATGTAATTTCATACAATTGAATGAAATTACTTTTGAATATAATTTAATGATTGGAATTTTTTGTGAACATGTTCGGATTTTTTTAGCAATGGTTGTCCCACTGCAGGCAGTCAAATCCGCCATCTTTTGTCTGCTTACCTACCCAGTGCCACAAATTATAAATGTTCTTTTTTGCCTTCTAAAATATATAAGACTAACTTTTACCCACGGCTTCGCTCGCGTTTATGTGTTTAAATAATGGTCAAAGTCGTAATAAATAACATTAGAAAGTTAATAAAATAAGGGGAATTGTATAAACACACAATGATTGATTGAAAACAAACAAACTTACTTTCGCATTTATAGTTTAAGTAAGGATACCTGTGGCACTACGTGGACTCTCCTCAATTGTGAAGCAAAGATTTTAGCGATTCCTCTGGACTATTCATATTTAGAAGCCAGAACAGCTTCTTAGTTTCTTCTTATTTCAAAACTAACCTACATAAAAACAAACCTAGACCGATTTTGATGAATATTATTATCATTGTGTTTTTTTTTATTCGTGATAGGCTTACGCTTGATCGCCAATTTGCCTGATGTTAAATTAGACTTTTTCGACCGATTGCCTCATTAGTCTAGTGGTCCTAAGCGCGACTGCTACGCTAGAGGTCCTGGGTTCGATCCCCAGATCGAGCAAAGTGTTATTGAGCTTTTCTATGAAATTATCAGTAGTAGCTCGGAATCTGAATTTGTGCCCGGTTAATGCCAATAAGCTCTCCCCCTATTACATGGGACCTAAACATACTGGCGAACCGTGGGTGTACATTACTACACCTCTGCCTAACCCTTCGGGGAATACAGGCGTGATGGTATGTTATGTTATGTTTGTAGACCAATACGCGATGAACCATAGAATATTCAAAATCTTTTATAATACCAAAAAAATCTCAAATGTTATGTACACAAATTAATAAATTCATTAATATTTTAATAAAAACAAACACCTCACTTGCAAATCTTGTCTATGACAGTCCGACAAACGGAAACGGAAATGAACACTTCCTTCGACGAAAATTTTAAAAGACGCCCGAAGAATTGGAATAAGGAATACGACAGGCCCAGACTTTAGCCTTGGGGTGAAGGGGTTATAATTACCGGCCTGTCAAAATAGGGGTAAGTAGAACCAACAACTATGCAAAATAATTAATGCAGAATATGATCTATTTTAATTTTTTATCATATATTTTTATTTTTTACAAAATATTCCTAAAAATAATAAAACACATTTAAACAAAAATCTACTCTAATAGTCTTGCTACCGGTTTAATCTATGAGCTGCCAGTCAGCTTGTCATGTTTAATTCAGTAAATGAGATGATAGACAGAAGAATGTGATGGCTTTTGTATTTAACGACACTCCAGAGTATCCTAAATTGTTTTCCATTAAATTGAAATTATAACAATTCTTAGGCTAAATAAAATAACACACAGTTTTCTTAAAATCAATCCAGAATTATTTTCTAGTTTCCTGTGTAACCGGAAATTACATCAAGAATTTTCTTTATTCATCCGCCATTTTAAGTTCTCCCGCCATTTCCGAACAATTCAAATCTAATTGTCACAAACATAGATTTTAAATTTGGAACGTCCGCATCGGTGCTCTCGGTACGGCGACGCTTCGTTAACCCTGCCTTGTTTGGTGTTTAATTTAAAGTACCCTCGGATTCGGTTCCGAACCCTTTTGTTTACGGATTCGGTTGAAAAAAGTTTTTTTTCTCGATCAAAGGGATAACTGGTGATTATGATCTGGTTTTAAAACAAATGCGGTGCGGTTGTAACAAGTTTAGATATATTGGAGAGATTTTTTCTCAGTTTAATTTCGTGTGAGTAAATCGTTTATTCTATTAGGGTTCCGTACCCTTGGCAATAAAGCGGGTGTTTGTTCGCTATCTAATTGTTGCAGTTAATAAATCACGTTGCCAATATAAGCAGAGTACTTACGACATGAGATGAATGAAGATTGGTGTAAGTAACAATATTTTGGGAAAGTCGCAGATGATCAATATTAGCGTAATAAGTAATGCGTGAGGTCATGGGTTCTGTTCCCAGGTCGATTCTCTGTAGCAGTTCGGTTTGTGGCCGGTTAATGACAATAGGCTTAACCCTACTATATGGGACTTCAAAACATTTTGTGCGAACTGTGTGTCATATTATGTGACATCAGCAAATGAAGGGAAATAATTAAGTTCGAACTATATATTTTTGCTAATATATTAATTTATTTCTACATTTTGTATTCTTTGAACCCGACATCAATAATTGAAACTCTAACCTACCAAGTCATTAAAACAAATGAACGCAAAACCATCGACGCGCACGTAATCACGAATTATATTGTGAGGGTAACAAAACGCGCTTTAGTTAAGTTTCAAGTAATAACGGTGTAATTGGCGTTCGCTTAGTGACAGGGTATTTTGTATTGAAGTTATTGTAATTTTGGACCCAGGTAAGTATATACTTGTAGGGTTGTGTATATTATGTTCTTTTTATGTCCTCAAAAGTATATTTCCATATTAAGTGCGTTTATTTTGATGATTCAATTTCTGGTTTCTGACACTTACGCGAATATTAGACATAGAAATAAAACTACTTTTTACGGATTGTATATCGTTGTATTGATATTATTTGATTCCCGACGTTTCGGATCCTTTACAGCATCCATGGTCACGGGTACACTAAGTTGTTGGACATCTTAATATTGCAATTACTAACAGCTACCTTACATTTTTGTTAATTATTGGAGATCGGATTCAATCAAATATTGCGTTATGATTATATACGGGTAGACGCTTCTTCTCTTGTCTATCCGTGACCATGGATGCTGTAAAGAATCGGAAATGTGGAAGTCGGTGATGAAGTCGAAGAATCAAAATGTCCATGGGCGGCAGTAGTCGCTTACCATCAGGTGACCCACATGTTCGTTTGCCCCCTCTGATATAAAAAAAAGAAAAAAATATGTAATATCAATACAACGCGTAGTAAAAAGTAGTTTTATTTCAACTTGATAACTGTTCATCTTTTGCTTTGGATTCTCATCAACACAAATTAAATTATAAAATGTTAATTTTCTTCCCCACAACTAAAATAATACATACCATAATACCAATGGTATATGTGGGTGTACATTAGTAGGTCTCTGCCTACGCAGAGGCGTACTAATGTATACCCACAGTTCGCCGATATGTTAAGGTCCCATGTAATAGGGGTACAAAATAAATATTTATTTTTAATGTAACATGATGACAAACAATAATACGGGCTGTTTCACTGTACGTTTCAAAAGTCTCATAAACAAAACCAAATCACTATTAAGAAAAGAAGAAAGAAAGAAACACATTTATTTTGTTCTCACAATACCTACTTAAAGATACTTATGTACAGAAGAAAACATTAAAAATAGTGAAATATAAAATACTAGCAGCCCGCCCGCGGTTTCACCCCCGTTGCCCCATTCCTAAGAGCCGTAGCGTAATGTTAAATAGCTTAAAACCTTCCTCTTGAATCACTCTATCTATTGAAAAATACCGCATCAAAATCCGTTGCGTAGTTTTTAAGATTTAAGCATACATATGGACGGTCAGACAGTGACATCGACTTTGTTTTATACTACTCGTATGTAGTGATTAAAACCTAAAAGTATGAATATGTTGATCCGTGAGAACAAACAAAATTATTACAGTTAGCTCTGACCTCTAAGCCAAGATAAGTGTATCCAACCAGAAGACGCAGGTTCGAATCCTGCCCGCAATTAAATTATTCCTTCACTAAAATAACTTTATAATCTTAGCATGGAAAATGAAAAAAAAAAACAAAAACAAAACGATATTTTTATCACAGTTACAACTTCCTTCTGGAAATCACAGCCGAAAACAAAATGGCTTCAACTCCAAGAGCAATTAGCCAAAAATTAAATTTTCAATAACGCGAAACCTCTACAGCTAAAGCTTCATCAATTAAGAAAGAGTTAATTGCACATCAAAACGAGAATAAGTTATTCATGGGCTCAGAGCGAATGACTTGATAGGCCCATTGCACAAAGTGAATTCTTAATATAGAAATTATCAACGTTTAAGGTGCTTAGTACGGCTCTGATGCTGGGAAGGGGGAAATTAACTACATCGAGAAATAAAAGCTTTCATTGAAGTGGCTCGAAGCTCAGCACTACGCTGATAAATCGATCTGCAAGGGGAAGCTGAGCTTGCCACTCTGGTTATCAGTGGTCATGCGAACACCTTAGACAATTATTAGTGGTAAATAGAATTAGGATATCTGAAGGGTTAAGCTGAGGTGAAGTAAAGCACACCCACTAAACACTTGGTACAAATCCAGACTTCGAATGGCTACTAAGAATTTTATAAAAATGCCAATAACACTGCTCAACCTGGTAATCAAACCCAAGGTCTCTAGCGTAGTCGCACTATGGACCACTAGATCAATGAGGCATAAAGGATATTTAAATTTCCCTTTATTTTCGTAGTCATAATAAAGGATAAAGTTTATATAGGATATCGGTAGAACCCATTGTGTAGGTTTGATGAGCGTAGCTTCGGGTAAAATGCTGATATTTGGCCCTATCTGGTTAGACTAGAAATCAACCCGATATTATTAGTGAACTACCGAAATATGTAGATAAATAATTATGAATGATGAAACTGTAGGTAATACGACGGCTTTTTTCGATTACCGCCGCCCATGGACACCCACAACACCAGAGGACTCACAAGTGCGTTTCTCGCCTTTTAAAAGGGGAATGGGGGTTCTGGTAACCTCACTCACTCGGCGAAACACAACGTAAGCGTTGTTTCACGCCGGTTTTCTGTGATGCCGTGGTATTACTCCGGTTGAGCCGGCCCATTCGTGCCGAAGCATGGCTCTCCCACGTTAAAAAAGGTATGGTGGTAAAAAGTGATGATCATGTTAAATATTTAAAAGTTCATTTTATAAGTACGACCTTGCTAAGATTCGCACTCCAAAAACACTATTATGGTCCATCCCATAAGTTTGAGGACTATCACTTTGCCCACTTGAAATCTGTCAGTATTCCCCCGGCGTCCCAACATCAGCAACAGTTCCACATCTTATTGCGTCTTCTATTGCTCTACAAATACACATCGACACCTCAGTATTTGGACACATTTCTATGTCGTATCCACTAAGTCTAATGTCAATATTTGGTGTGTTCACCTCATTCCTAGTAGGCTCTCACCCTCCACCTACATCTTGTTTAAGCAAACTTGTTCCCTCAGCTAACGTGATAAAGATGATATCATCTGCACAAGTAATTTTGCGAGTACATTGTAAAATATACAAACGTTACGAATAATGTTTACTTTTGCTGCGATTTTCGACTCTGCTGTCATGATTTAAGGGTGATTTCCTATTGTTTGCCAAGATGATTTAGTTGTATCTCCTCGGAATTTTTCTTGTGAATTACCAAAATTGTTTTAATCTTATTTAAGCTTCATAAGCTCAGGGTATTCATTTGTTTGTCAGTATGTAATTTTACCGCGATTTCGTGTGAATTATATTATCTATGTTTATTAGTCTCACTCTCTCTAAGAAAAAATAAATTATTAACTTTTTTTTATTCGTGATAGCCTTCGCTTGACCGCCAGTTTGCCTGATGTTAAGCGATACTGCGATCTACGATGGAGCGCGCATGCCTAGAAGAAATCGATTTACTCGTGATTTAAAAACACCCAGATTATATCTATCAGGGAAGACTCACTGGGGAAGTGCATTCCATATTTCAGCGGTACGCATAATAAAAGTGGACCTATAGCGTTTCGTTTCATTTTTGGAATATCTACCATGAATCGATGACGCTTTTTCGTGCTTCTGGTCATCCAATAGTAGAAAGGGCTACGGGGAATAAGATCGTGGACATCTGATACACACTCTCCGAAATTTATCCGATAAAAACCGATAAGCTAGCAACTTTCCCAATATTGTCCTAATCTACATTCTTTTTTTTCAGACTCTGTATGCTAGAAAGTTCCTTGGAGAATTAAATGATGAAGGCTCAAACTGCGAAGAAATTATATTTGGGGAAGCCAACTAAATGTCGCTTAGTCGACCTTTGGCACTATTAGTGTGATAAAGTAGAAAAGGATCTTTGGAGTATTCAGTTCAAATCATGTTGGAAGAAAGACAGATGAAAAGTAAAACCCACTTCAGATTAAATTATTCAGGCAAAGAAGTAAGTGATATTTTTTAAGTTTTCGGGATAACACATTTCTTATTGTTTGAGTGCTCACTGAGAAACACATTTTTACCTTAATTTACGAAACCCTTTTATAGTTACTAGTTTGGACCTCTGTAAACATCTTTGCAAAAAGATATTTTTCAATCGCTAGACCGGAAATTTTCTTTTTTCCATCTTGTCTGTTCCATTAAAACCATCTACTACAGTCAGTTAAGTAGAAAAATCTCAGCTCTTTCAAAACTTATTCCTGTTTTTATAAATTCGGATTTCTAGAAAATTTTGTGAAAGAACATGCTTAAGATATTTCGTGGAAAAAAAACTATTCAATAAAAAATTGAGGACGCCGTGTTCCCGGCCACCCTCTGGAGCCGACGAGGGCTGGAATAGCTCCCACTCTTCAATCAGGGGTTGATTTCCACCCTATCATTATAGGGCGGTATGCTACTAGTTGGGTATTTTCGCATTTACGCTCTTGGTATGTTAATTAAAAACTTTATTCTAACCTAATTGATACGTGTCCTAATTTTTCTTTTATTATTTGATAACATATGTAACTGGTTTCGTTTTAGTTTACAAAATATGCGGATATTAGATATGATTTTCAAATAATCCTAGTGATTCGCCATAGATTCGCACTATTGTGTTCGTCAAATAAAAACCAGCTACCCAGGTAATTCCTCTCTTTCTACTGGTAAAAATCTTATAAAAATCCGTCCAGAAGTTTCTGAGATTAGCCCGAACAAACGCAAGTAATTTATTTGTTTAAGAATATTTATCTTATTTTAGCTCATTCTGAGTGGAGTAAATAGTTAATTATCACGCGCTTAAACGGTGAAGGAAAACATCGTGAAGAAACCTGCATGCCTGAGAGATTTCCTCGATGGTGTGTGAAGTCTGCCAACCCGCACTAGGCCAGCGTGGTGGACTTTAGGCTAATCCCTCTTATTCTGAGAGGAGACCCGTGCCCAGCAGTGGGACAGTATAATGGGTTGATTATGTTATGAGAAGAGACCTGTACCCAGCAATGAGACAATTAATGGATTGATGATAATGATGTGCACACTTTAAATCCTTACTAATATTATAAACGTGAAAGTTTGTATGTATAGATCTTTGGATGTTTCACGCCAAAACTGCTGAATGGATCTGGATAAAATTTAGCACAGAGATAGATTATAGTCTGGAATAACACATAGGCTACTTTTTATCCAGGTCGGACCCAGTTCTTAAGTTCACGTAGACAAAGTCGCAAGCAGAAACTAGTGTAACTATAATTTAATGGTGCATATACCTCTAATAATGTTAACGTAAATTTTTTTTCGAACCCATATGATCCCCTTGCTGGGCAAAGGTCTCCCCCATCTCCTTTCACTGATCTCTGTCGAGGGCAATCTGAATCCGGCCAATCAGTCCGGAAAGAGTCTAATGGCCAGTCCATAAATCAAATCCGTCGATAGATTTGCTTAATAGAGATAGAATTTTGATATAAGGTCCATACAAATAATGTTAAAACCCTATCATGTTTTATTTATTATTTACTATTTCTGGACATGTATTTTTTTTTTTTGTCCTTATGTATATGGTAACAAAAATTTGTGAAGTGTGAGTATTGTGTAGACTGATGTTACGATCACAAAACCTATGATAAGTCTTTCGATTTTCTGGCAGTTAGAGGCTGTCATGCTCACTTAAATGTCCTGCTGATGGTGGCGTTGTGTGTCGGGTTGTTTTATTCCCTACAACTTGGTTGAGTCGAACAACGCTGATACACACGTCATGCTCGTGAACGGGTGCTGTTTGTCGGGACTGGTCAACTCTTACATGCCATGTCAATCCGGATTCAGTTATGTTATCTTTTGGAGGGTAACCTACTTTTATCACTCACATCAAACTCCACAATACTCACATTGATTGATAGAATTAAAAATATGTAAACATCAATTATTTATTTAAAAGAGTATCTATGGAGTTTCTTGCCGGCTCTTCTCCATAAGACCTACTATTTGGAACCGTGCATGTAGTTTTGACATTTCAAAAGTACCTGTATATGGTCTAATTGAAATAAAAAATTTGAGTTTGAGTTTATCTCTAGTAAGCAAATCTATCGACGGATTTGATATAGGGACTGGCCATAAGTCGTCCCGCCAGCGCTTTCTTGGTCTTCCTCGGCGTTGAAATAATTTCATTAATTAAAGTAGCTACTTAGTGCATTACCTCCGTATATTGCGATGCAAGTTTCGCGCTTAACGTTAGTGGGTTATTAAAGTGCTCGCGATAGCTGGCACAGGAGTTGCCGTACTTTAGATTTAAGTGCCTATATTTTATTTGCGACCGTGAAATTATTTTGCATAACAGCACCTATTGGTTTTAACGATAACCAAACGTGAGATGCACTTTTATAATACGATAATATAGCTTAAATTAATAGTTTAAAGACAAAGCCGTTAAAATAATTGTAATTTCGAAAATGTGTATTATTTTGTTCCTATAGATTTAAATGAGAACTTAGTGACAATGATAAGACGCCATATACATGATCGTCCGGCGCACTTAAGTTATCTAAGTTGTTGTCTGATTTCTATTTATTAAAGAAACGGTCAAATCTATAATAATGACGACAAGTTCGGCGTAGCGGCTGAGCGATCGGCTCCTGCGCTATGTGTTGTGGGTTCGATCCCCACACGGAGCAAGTATTTATATGATCTACAGGCAGTTGTTCCGGGACTGGGCATTTGTATATGTGAGAATTTGTGTTTGTAAATGTACCTACGATACAGGAGTTAATCCAATAGTGGGGCAACGATTTTTTTTTTAAATACGTTTGTATCTACATCGTACTAACCGGTGAAAAGATTTCGATCCATAGCAAGGAAATAAATTATAAATATCTTCTTGGTATCTTAAAAATGTTAGCTAAATAGATAGTCTTTCTGGGACGCTCCTGAAATCAAAGTCAAAATCATATATTCAAGTTAGTCTACTAGGTAGGTAAGTAATACTATTTGAAAGTCATATTCACACAATAGACATTATTTACATAGTGTTTTTGCTAGGAATAACAAAACGGCGCAACAAATTCTTCAACTTATTTCTGTCAAAAAGTTACATAAAAAAGTATGTTAATTTTTGTTTGGTGGCCTTAATTAATTATTTCATTGCTATTATGTCAGCTGGCGAACACGTTGTGTTATGGCATCGAAGTTGATACTCAAGCATTATTATAAATAAGCATGTGCTTATCACCACAGGGTTATCTAGATAGTAAACGAATAATTTTTATTACGAGTAATATGGGCAAGCGTGGGACGCCCTGCGATACGATGGACCGACGATTTGAAAGAAGATGCCCAAGACGGGGATGGTTGGCGCTCTTTGGGGGAGTCCTACGTTAAACAGTGGATGGCAATAGGCTGATATGATGAAACGAGAAATAGCAAGTAAACTATAGAATTAAAACATTTATTTTCTTTTTTTTATGGGATAGGAGGGCAAACGGGCAAAATCCAGACGGATTGCCTGATGGTAAGCGATTACCGCCGCCCATGGACACCCGCAACACCATTGGCGTCACAAGTGCGTTGCCCGCCTTTTAAAAGGGGATTGGGCCTCCGGTAACTTCACTCACTCGGCGAAACACAACGTATGCGTTGTTTAACGCCCGTTTTCTGTGAGGCCGTGGTATCACTCGGGTCGAGCCAGCCCATTTGTGCCTAAGCATGGCTTTCTCACGTAAAAAAAATTTCAAAATGTTTGATATTTTGGGAAGTTGATGAAATCAATAGTAACCATTCAGGACGAAGCCGTGAGTGCTTCATGAATGTTCGCTGATTTGACGTTAGCACTACGAGTCTTTCACTTTCACACAAACTTACTAACGACTTACAAAATTTATAGACCGGCTAAGTCCTGGCTTGTTTGGATTCCAGATTTTTACTATTAAAATCTCAAAATAATTGTATACAGAATAATATCAAAAATGATGATAGAAAAAACGGGGATAAATATAATGACCACCAAATTTAGTAAATTAATCACCAAAATGCTTACCAAAATGGATAAATGGTCACCAAAAATTAGATTTAGGTTAGGTTAGAACTTATTTTGGTGATCATTTACTATTTTTGGCAATAAAAAGTGATTTTTGCCATAACATTTTACTAGATCTGGTGTTTAGTTAAACATAAGCCGAAAAAAACTGCCTCATTAGACTAATGGTCCGCGTGGCTGCTACGCTTGCGGTTCTGGGTTGGATTCCCAGATCGAGCAACGTGTTATTGTGTTTTTCTATGAAATTCTCAGTAGCAGCTCAGAGTTTGGTATTTATACCCGGTTAATGGCAATGTGCTTCCCGAGTGGGTTCTCCGATCAATATAATCTTGGTGCCTTTAAATCATGTCGGATTGGTTTTCTTGTAGGCAACTGCGCTCCATCGTAGATTGCAGTGTCGCTGAACATCAGGCGAACGGGCGGTCAAGCGTAAGCCGTCGAATAAAAAAAAATAGGCTCGCCCCTTTTACATAGGACATAAACATACCGGCAAACTGTGGGTGCACAATTTGTGCATTAGTATACCTCTGCCTAACCCTTTGGGGAATACAGGCGTGATGGTATGTTATAGTAGAAAAATATATAGCACCACGCATGTATAATAAAAATGCTTCGGTGTTGCAACCGAGAGCTTTGATAATCCATTTAAATTGCTCTAATGGTCTGCGTGTGTGCTTATCTTTGCTATAAAAAAATAGTGTTCCAGGTGCAAGCGGCTAACAGCTGGTAATTCTATTAATATTCAATCGAGGGGACATAACATAGCTTAGATTAGTGCGGTATCATTTATTACTCGTATATCTATTCGATATTAGAGGCAAAATAGAATATTCCACTTTAAAGCTTAGTGTCGAGAATACTCAAGAAAAAGAAGCTTCAAGAAACAGTGATAGCCTAAGAGTGTGACTGTTGGACTGCTAAGTCAAAGGTCTCGAGTTAGAATTCAAGGCCACCTCTGACTTTTCGTAATCATGTGCGTATTAATAATTTTTCTTTTATTTCCAAAAAACTTAGCACGTCCTAAGTAACAATTTGGAAGTCTTATAGTCTGACGGATGGATGTAGCTTCTATAACCAAGCTAGGCAATGTCTGTATAATGGTTATCAGAGAGCTTCTCCCCGAAATTTTAAATAATTATGAGTGCCAACAGTGCAAACAATGTATGTTGTTCTATTTATCAATTTTGATAATTATTATATTTAATTAATATTTTCATTTTTCTTACAAATAAAAAAAAACTAAAAAGTCTAAATTAAGTAAAATACTGCCACATTAGTTAGTGGTCCCAAGCGCGACTGCTACACTAGAGGTTCTGGGTTAGATCACCAGGTCGAGCAAAGTATTCAGTTTTTTTACGAAATTCTCAGTACAAGCTCGGAGTCTGGATTTGTGCCCGGTTAATGGTAATATTCTCGCCTCCTATTACATGGGATCTAAACATACCGGCGAACTGTGGATGTACATAAGTACACCTCTGCCTAACCCTGTGAGTGATATGATTGATATAAGTAAGTAAATAATTCATTATCACGAGCTTAAATGGAAAACGTCGTGAGGAAACCTGCATGCCTGAGAGATTTTCTCGATGGCGTGTGAAGTCTGCCAACCCGCACTAGGCCAGCGTGGAGGACTATAGCATAATCCCTCTCATTCTGAGACGAGACCCGTGCGCAGCAGTGGGACAGTATAATGGGTTGATTAAGTTATGATATGTTCTACTAATTATGGAAGTAATTCTTTTCTAAAGATAAGTTCAATAAGCGCGTGCTGTCAAGAAATCTCTTAGACATGCAGATTTCAAAATGTTTTCCTTCACCATTTAAGCACGTGATTATTATCTATAATATTAATACGTGTATGACTTCGAAAAGTTAAAGGTCTCTGCCTTGGATTCGATCTCGGGACCATTAACCCTGCTGTTCATAAACATCACGGGTCCTATACTATTCTATACTAGAACTTACAATGCATTACAAAAGAAACTTAATTTATTTTATGTTATTATCGCCGTGAAAAAGGTGTGAATAAGTAACTACTTAAAGTGTCTGCGATATGGAGCTACGCGCCCCACAAATTCCTTATAGGGAACCGTAACTATTATATGGCTCTTGGAGCTATATTTTTTATACATTGTACTTTATATACAGGATGCAGTCTTCATAATAGTAAGATTGCACAAGTTTATGAAATGTAAAAATAAGGATCATGCAGAAATATGAATACAAAAATGTCTGAAGAAGACAGAACTTTTTAAATCGTTTAATATTATTTGGTTTATTTAATATTCGACATTAGTAGCACAGTTCTAAAGTCGATTATTACTTTTGTAAAACTACTTAAAACTGTATTATGAACCTAATTACTAGAAGTTCCGCCTGTGTTTGATTTTTTGCAATGTTTTGATTTTTATATTTATTAATGTTTTGATTTTTATATTAAAGTCAATCGACCGACTATTTTTCAAACAATTTTTTTATATACATACTAGCTGTCCCATGCGATTTCGGGTCCCATGTGATTGTAGGTCGTATGTCGTACCATGTTGTTAAATACCCTATAACCTTCCTCAAGAAGACCTTCCTCAAGAATTGGGCTAACAAATGCAAGATTTTTAAAATTAGACTAGTACTTCCGGAGATTAACTCTTCAGCTTTATTATATTATATTAAATATATAACATATAATTATAATAATAATAAGTTTTTATTTTTATTTTTAAATTTAAATATTTGAAAATGTATTTAGTTATTTATGTATTTATTTTATGTACATAAATAATGAATAAAGGAAATAATAATAATATATAATTAATGTATGTTAATTATTTCTCTTCTTTGCCCTTCTCTTTCCGTTAGCTGTCGATTCGTTATGAAAGGTAAGAATTTGGAAAGGAAAGGAATTCGGAAATTGATAATTGTATATAATTATATCTATACTACCTATATTTAATATGTTATGTTATATATTCTTCTTCTTATCGAATCGACAGCAAACGGAAAGAAAAAGGGCAAAAGAAGAGAAATAATTAACATACATTAATTATATATTATTATTATAATTATATGTTATATATCTTTTTGTGATTTTTTTGCATTTTCCATGCTAAGATTATTAAGTTATTTTTTTAGTAAAGGAAAAAATTCAATCGTGGTCAGGATTCGAACCTGCGTCTTCTGGTTTGATATACCAGACGCTCTGACCTCTAAGCCACCGCGAACCCTACCCGCATCATTGAAATTTTGCCTTCACATTCTGAATTTACGTCATAAGGTGACGTTTGGTGACATCTATGAGAGGCAAGTTACCTTACCTCTCAACCGACACGACTTACTTTACAGTTAGTTCAGTGTCGTACGATGCCACCTTATCTTTTAACTATCTTTTTGTGATTTTTTGATTTTTTTCCTTTACTAAAAAATAACTTAATAATCTTTGCATGGAAAATGCAAAAAAATCAAGAGCGTCTGGTATATCAAACCAGAAGACGCAGGTTCGAATCCTGCCCGCAATTGAATTTTTTCCTTTACTAATAAATAACTATATGTTATATATTTAATATTCAATTCATATTACTACTACTACTAGATGCTATTTGGCACACCATGTGTATGAATAAGTTACACATTACCATAACATTACTATTAATGAATATTTAAGTTTTGCATGTTAATTTTAAAGGTATCGATGCGCGATGTCATAAAAGCTTTAAGTATAAAAAAATAAACAACATCTGCTGCCAATATTTATTTACGATTAAAGATTTTGTAATCACGTGTGTGGCTCGTGGGTAAGTAATAACTATGCTAATCAATCGGTCTGTTAGGTTAAGCTACGCTTGCTGCGGACAGTCTATAGATGAGTGACCATTATAATAAATAGGCATCACTCTGTCCCTTAGTCCCTTGATGAATAGATAGTGAATGGCCTATTTTTAACCAAGATTGACATTGACAAGTAAATAAGATACTTTAACATTATTATCACTTTAACAGAAACTCGTAGTACTCCATTATTACAGTTAACTGTCTGGACGCACGGTAGTGTGCTAGCCAAGTTCTGATATAAAACGTCGAGCTGATTATGTGATACATTTATTAAAGGGTAATTTTAAATCTGCTAATTAAATATTTCTATTTCTCAAGATCAACTGGTCTCTCAAATTTTTGTCACAGTTTATTAGGCTGCCGCCTTCAAGGACTATACCCCATTATGATGAAAAATGCTACTATCTACTGAGATTACTGTTACCGATTTTAGAGTTACCGAAATATCAAGTTAAAATTTTGTATAGAGAGAAAGATGTTTTTTTTAATAGTTTTATTATTTTATAAAATAAAATTATCATATTTCTATTTTCCAAGTCTTTAAACCCGTCTTTCTCGGCTGAACTTGTCCCCGTTTTTTCACATTTACATTTTTGGTGAGTTTTATTTAGCGGTTCGTACATGGTCTAATTTTAACGCTAGTTACTCCATAGAGTATCGATTAGGACTATTAGCGATGTCCCGGGAAGGCAGCTAGTGCGTAGGAAGCTTCCGGCCGAGATATTTATGAAAATAGAAGCGGATTTTTACACCTTTAGTTCAGCGTATTTATACTCAGTACTAATATGTTACTAGAGTGCTAAACTTATACACACAATTATGTTTAGGGCGGTATATATTGGATTTTGGAGGCATAACAACTTTTTTGGTAATGGTAGTTCAAAATGAACTAAAAAAATTACATACAATCGCGCCGATTTTGTCGTAGGATTCATAAATTTGCAAGACCTTTATTTTTAATCGTGGTATAGTGATAATTTTAGTTTTTAATTTAATATAAGATACTATGTGGCAAGGGCATTAACTGGGCACAAATTTAACACTGCTTGATCTCGGAATCTAACCCAAGACCATACTAGCAGCCGCGCATGTGACAATATTGTGTGTGTGTGAATGTTATCATACTTTTGTCACTTGTTAAGGTTTCGTACCTCAAAAGGAAAAAAAACGGAACCCTTCTAGGATTAGTTTGTTGTCCATCCGTCCGTCCGACCATATGTCTGTCAAGACTCTTTATCTCGGGAACCCGTGGAAGTATCGAGTTGAAATTAAAACCATATACTTAGGTCTAGAGTTCCTTGAAGATGTGAAAAAATCAAACTTATAAGTTAATGTAAAAAAGATACGGCCGTTTATGCCGCGAAAACCGTATATTTCGACACTCTCAAGGGAATCAAAATGTATAAGGTATTTTCCGTTGACCTAGAACTATAAATTTTGGCAAGTAATACCATATCATACAAAAATGGGCAAAATCGGAAAGTTATACATTAATAATTAATTATAATATGTAAGTACAAATTTGTACGGAACCCTCGGTGAGCAAGTCCGACTCGCACTTGTCCGTTTTTTATTTTTCTACTTATGACTTCTCCATTGTGTAATTGTAATGAAACATTTTGACTTTGATTTGCTTTTAGCAGATTTTCTTTCGACTCAAAAACCAATTCAAAGAAGTCTCCAGTTCTCCCAGTGTATATCAGTAATCCATTTATCCACAATTGTTTTTAGCAAACATTTCCCCGTATCTGTTTGAAACACGATTCTTTGTAACGGCCGTATCTCGGCTGCCATGCCGCAATTACAGAGAGCTGAGGATTTCATTGCCAAATATTTTCCTTTATCCGTTGAGGAGCGGGCTGAGTGAAAAGCGAAAGCGGGAGTGAGCTGAGTAGTGAAACGTCACACAATTGTAACACCTGATTCTAAAATTGCGAAATTATCTTTTCTTTATTTCTATTTTTTAAAAAAAACCTTACTAGACAATTCTGGGTCCACATTACTAGTATTCTTGTTAATCCCTCGTGCTAAGCTAAATGCTTGTGTTACGAGTGGGTGCACGTCGGTAGTGCAATGGGTGGGGTTCGAACCGGCAACCACATGATCGCAAGTCCGACGCCCTAGCCATTAGGCTACCGCTGCATTTTCCTGCAATTTTTCTAAACATATGTTTATAACTATTTTGGTATAAAGCTTTACTAAAAAATTATAAAGATAAGTGTTAGTTTCGGATCATCATTATCGTTGCTTATGGCATTCATCCTGCGTTGATCAGATCATGTACGTATCTAAGTTTTTCAGGTAGCTTACAGCGGCATTGTAAACTTCCGGCATTCCATCGGGAAACCATGGAAGTTTTGTATTAACTAAAACATTCTAATATTTCAAGCTAAGGTAAATAATAGGACAGGCGGGCCTAGACGAAGATGATGGGAGGAGCTTGACTTAGCTTCTGGAAACATTGGCCCAAAATAGCCTGTAGCCTTGGAATGGAATGGAAAGAGGGTATGCCTTTACCCTGTAGGGGGACGAAACGGCTGAATAAAAAAATAAAAAAAGGTAATTATTACCGCCCCACGCCAACTTACAAATAAATAAGAGATCTATATTTTATCTAAAATAGGTAATGCATATTGAGTGGTGGCAGTAGTCGCTTTGTATGAGTTCTATTGAGAAGAACCAATCAACTCCATAGAATTTACTGTCATTTTCCATGGAATTTTGGCTAATATAATATTTGGGATTAATTTCCGTACCAAACAAATATTAGTATTACATGCGTTTTGGTCTAGGTGGTTGTGTATGTTAGAATTTTGTGTTTGTAAACACAACTGCGATACGGGAGACAATTCTAGTATTGGGCAATGCCTTATTTTTTAAATGTCATTGCTCGGTGATAGGACCTCTTGGGGTCTGACTGGCTGACGACCACCCTTACATCGGAGTCTGTTATAAAGCACTGCGATGTGTTTCGACTTTTGCACATAAGAGTCAGTTCCCCTCGGTTGCTGTGCAATCCGTAGCGGCTCTTAAGGGACGGCAACGCATCAGCAACTCCTCTGGTGTAGCAGGTGTCCATGAGCGACGATGACTACTTATCACCAGGTGGCACGTCAGCTCCTTTGCCAACTCAAAATCCATAAAAAAAATATCAGGGAATTATGTCATTATGTGTGAGAATGGCCTAAAAAAATCCCCGTTCCGCTTCATCTCCCAACTTGGACTCCTTCAATCCTCCCCCAGCGTTCATTATTGAAAGGTCGCAATATAGCTTGCACCCGCCCATGCCGCGTCCCCTTAATTAGGACATCTTCAATATTACGCCCAAAAGGTGTGCGTCCAACGACTCGGCGAGATGTGTGGCTGGATGCTGTGAGGATGATCTTGGCACTTATATTCGTCTTCATAGCCAATTTAGAACAAATGAGTTCTCAATTGAGCAGAACTTTCGGACTTTGTCTTATGACCTTAACTTTTGTATTTTGAATAGATAGATGATTAGATATGGATGTTTATATATGAGAGGATTCTAATTTATGGTTATACATGATACAGGAGGCAATTCTAGCTTCGGACAAAGTTTTATTTAAAAATATCACAGATAAGTACACTCCTTTTTATACATGGAATTTACAAACAGAGAGGGAAATCCTCACGATGCCGTCTGTTCCCGTTAATTACTATATTATATTTTGATTTTCGTTATTTGTCCTACAGATTAAGCCAATCTCATCCAGACAAGATGAGATTAAATAGTAGAAGTCCAACAGGACCTCCAGCTTTCACCTAATATTTACACAAAATATTACTCTTTTATGCTAATAAAGATGATTATTTTCAAAATATATATAATCGTCCTCATATACATAAATATTCACAGAGCATGGTGTTAGACTTTACGTAGGTACTGCAAGAGTTCTGAATGATTCTGCCAATACCTGCAGCAGTAGTGTGCTAGCATTATCGTGTTCCATTTTGAAGGTTAATTTATCCAGGAGTTAATTTAAAGAGTCTTCTTGAGTGATGCCTGTGCATAAACTAGGTACAACATATTTAATTTAAGTTTTTACCAAGCATATAAGATACATTAATAAACTATGAAAAAAAAACCAAAATCATTTCTAAAGAATTCTTTTTTGAAAAGTTACCCAAGTTCTAAATGTCAGTGGTCGTCCTATACCCAATATTGTATCCTGCTAAGCTGCCTAATGAAACATCCGTTCATTTCGTCACAGATTTCCTTTTAATTGGGACACTGTCACTATTTTTATTCTTCATCGCTAACGCTAAAAATATTATTAGGATTGCTTGATATATATATTATGTATTTTATAGAATGCCATCATTATAATACAGGTTGATTTATATACTTGAATTTATATTTTCGTATTCTAGCTACACTGACGTAGTTTGAATGTTATACTCGTATATGGGCTCAAGTTTTTTTTATGGCATAAGGGGGCAAACGTGTGGACGGATCGCCTGATGGTAAGCGATCACCGCCCCTCATGTACACCCGTAACACTGAGGAGTCACAAGTACGTTGCCAGCTTTTTAAAAGCGTATTGGGCCTCCGGTAACCTCAACAAAATCAAAACTTTTGAACTTTTAATGCCACTGTGATTTTAGTAACCCCACGAGTGATTTATAATTTGCTTTAAAACACATGTTTCTAAGTAAGCCTGCTTGGCACCTAAGTAAATACTCCTTTTTCTGCAATTTATAGATTTTGATTTGTAGTAAAACTGGTCCTGAATTTAGAGTTAGGTATATTTTTAATAGGTTTCCTCTCGATAGGATCTTCTGGTGTTTCATGAGTGCATTTATAAACACTTCTTACTTATACATACAACTACATAAGCCACACATATTTCGTTTCGTGCGGGAATCAAACCAGTGGCCTATAGCGCAGAAGAACAGCGATAAACGTCATCATCGATTTTCGCCCTTCGTGACGTAGAATTTGAAGGTTACCATTAAACTTACATTTAAAAATATATCACTATCATTTGTATAACTAAAAATATTTATATTTAATTCTTAGATGACTGACAAACTGTTTTTTAACCTGCCTTGGCAACTTGTAAGTGACACAACACTCAGCACATAATTGTAAGACATGTTTGTAAATTCCGTGTTTTGTAAGTTGTCCTAAATAATATAAAAAAATCTAGAAACGAAATCCTTATCCTTCCACTATCTCGTTTAACTGTTAAACATCTCAATTATTTAAGCATTAAATGGACTTTGTTTATACCCCCATCATTCACGGAGTCTCATTAATCTGAAGAGAAAAACTTTGAATAAACAGAATCCGAACAATCTCGTAAGGAGCGACGTACAATGGGACAATGTTACGAAGCGACGCGACCAAACTCGATTTAGCGCGATACAGTTTAAGTTATGTGTGTAATACCATAACCACTCCTATAACCTTCAAACGATTAAGAAGCAGGTACTGCTGTGTTTTGGATATGTTTTAGTTCCATATGATAGAGATTTAGAGCTCTTATGGCTTGCATTAGCATTAGCAACTCTTCTGGTGTTGCGGATATCCATAGGTAGCAATGACTACATACCATCGGGTGGCTCGTGTGCTCATTTGCCGACATCTATCTATCTATATATATACAAATTAATTGCTGTTCGTTAGTCTCGCTAAAATTCGAGAACGGCTGGACCGATTTGGCTAATTTTGGTTTTGATTTATTTGTGGAAGTCCAGAGAAGTTTTAAAAGGTGAATAAATATGAAAGTACGAAGTCTGCCGGGTCAGCTAGTGATCAATAAAAAACAAAAATATGAACGAGCCTATTGCCAAATGCAAACTTCTAGCTAGACTGCTACTGAGAACTTCATAGAGAACCTGGGAATTTAATCCAGGATCCTATAGTGCAAAAATTACATAAGATTCAGAAAATATTAATCGCTTGTTTTGAACAATTTGTTTAATATGCGATGTTCCTTGTTATACAAATATAAAGCTTTATAATCACGATCCAACAGTACAATTGTTTTGTACAGGAATTGCGTCGCCCTAATAAACTTTACACGTAAATAACTTTAAAAAACTCTTAGGGGGATAGTAATACCTCTTTTTGGAAACGTTAATGAATGACAATAAGGCAGGATGCGAACGTGGAAGAGTTGTAAATAACTTTTTTCGTTGTATTTTTGTAAAAAAATGCAAACTGTGGTAACGGGGGCAGGGTATGTCAGACTCGTACCGAATAAAAACAGCACCTGTTTTCTCTTGCGATATAGTAAAGGGTTGGCGATATTCGCCGGTGAGATAATGCCTCCTTTCGAAGGGGTCCTGCGAAACATAGCACCGCTGCCTAGTCCTTTAACGATACAAGCGTGATATTTTGGTAGATCATTCCTGTTTTTCTCTCTCTTATAAATAAATCCAAACCGACATCTTCCTTTTAAATTCTCCCGACACTAACAGACAAGAAACGTGAGTTAGCGATATTTGGTCCATATTTATTTATATTCAGATTATTTTTTTGAATTATACTAAACATGTCTACCGTAAAAACGCTACATGAAAAATGAACAGTAGTTTTTGTTTGCAAAGTTCTCTTTTCTGCTATGAAAATCTTTATGTATATTTATTTCCTGAGCTGTAAAGACGAGATTAGGATAGCGAGTTATTTCTGGAATCGTTGCAGCAATGTTGTGTTTACGCACACGCAAAGCATAAACTCGAACACCCTTAGGATTTTTGGCGTGCGATCTAATTTCTCGGAAAATTTGCCGCGTGATGTAAATCGGCGGAATCATAATTTGAATCATCGGGACGTAATGCGCTGGTAATGTGGCTGGAGAAGATTGTGGTGCGACAAAACGTACGTGCGACTAAACGCACATGTGACTGTTATGGTTTCGATGGGTCTTCAGTATGTCGTCTGTGAAGTGCAAATAATATTATTTTGTCTAACAACATTTGAAATATTCTTGCCTACCAGACTACATTTACTCGATTGGCGAAACACTATGAATGAAGTTTTACCACTAAGCTAGCTAGCTAGCTGCCTAGACATCGCTAAACGCAGCTACTAAACGTAAAAGTTCTGAATTTGATTCTTAATTTTGCGTATTGAGTTTGTTTTAAGGGATAGGAGGGCAAACGAGCAGTCGGGTCGCCTGATGGTAAGCGATTACCGCCGCCCATGGACACCCGCAACACCAGAGGAGGCACAAGTGCGTTGCCGACCTTTTAAAAGGGGATTGGGCCTCCGGTAACCTCACTCACTCGGCGAAACACAACGTAAGCGTTGTTTAACGCCGGTTTTCTGTGAGGCCGTGGTATCATTCCGGTCGAGCCGGCCCACTCGTGCCGAAGAATGGCTCTGCCACGTAAAAGGTGTTTAAACATCGCGTGAATATGTCGGTCAATCTGCTATTCTTCAGACTTTTCTCACTGTTAAGTATTCCTTCAAAATAATAAATATTTAAACCCATCATTGGGTATTTCTCAAGGTTCGGACCTGACGTACAATTCGCAAGTAATTTTTTTAAAAAAGCTTACTAGCAATGTGGGTCACACGTTTCTAGTATTCTTGCAAAACCGTCGTGCCAAGCTAAATGCTGTTACCATAGGGTTCATGTCGGTAGTGCAATGGGTGGGTTTCGAATCGGCAACAACATGATCGCAAGTCCGACAACCTAGCCATTAGGCTACCGCCGCTTCATACCCGCTTTAAATCGCAATGACATCAAAGTATCAATATTTACAAATCGCGCATTCACGAGATTCCTTAGATAAAAAATTGAGAGTACATTGAGATAATAGAATATAATGTAATCAGGTGTCAGATGATTCCTCCCGATGGCATCCCACGTATGTTTACAAGATAACATTAATTTACTGGTAAACCGTACCGGAATTATTTGTTAAATAAATAATAACTCATGCATGGTTCTAGGTTTTTGATGTATACGTAAAACTCAAATCTTCGGCTTTGCATCAAATTTCTAGAATTATTATTTTAACAATTAACTATAACATAAGCGGATTACTTTAGCTTTTCCATCTACATCCATACATACATAACTTCAAGCCTGTATTTTCCGAAGGGTTAGGCAGAGGTGTACTAATGTACATCCACGGTTCGCTGGTATATTTAGGTTCCATGTAATAGGGGGCGAGCTATTGCCATTAATGATGCACAAATGCAAACTATGAATCTAAATTCTAAATTTCCCTAAATTTCTCAATAATAAAAACTCAATAAAACTTTGCTTGAATAACTTTACTCGCCCTTGGGCATCGAACCCAGGACCTCTAGCGTAACAGTTGCGTTTAGGACCAGCAGACTTATGATACAAGTTTCAAATTGAGCCAAGATTCAAGTTGAATTTGCGTCGTTAAGTGTGAGGAGACCTTTATACTAAATTATCAGTGGGTAATTGCATATTTCTTAAATAAAGTTACATTATTGATAGACACAAAAACTTACAAAAATACCTTTTTTTCTTCTGTGGGTAGTTGAAAAGTTGATAGGTACTGGCAAGGTTTTTCTTAGTATCACTCCTTTTTTAACATATAAAATAACTAAAATAAATTTTTGTTGTTTATGTTAATTTATATTAATTAATATAGTTTACCTGCTGGTACAGTCACATGAAATATCTACTATCAATATTTATTACCTACTTACAAACTATGGACTCATTAAACTAAAATTCGACGGAGGTCACCGAAATATTCCATGCGTGGTTGTCTTAGTTTGAAGAAGAACTGCAGAAGGCTCACACAATACCCAACATCATCTCTGACTTGGCAAGGGAGTTTACTGCATTCCGAAGATTCATAACCTAAGCTGTTAGCAGTCCAGATAGCAGGTTGAAATTCTGGCTCATAGTGAGATGCGAAGCTGAAGGAAAATACCCCGACCTGACCTGTCTACTCCAGTGACCCTTATTAAATTCACAAAGCACTACACTCACTACTTGGACCTGAAAGTCACCCTCTATTAAAGATAGAAGATTTCATTCAAATGGTGGCCTCATAATTTTTATTCACTTAAAATCCACTAAAAAGTTATTTGAAGGATAAACCTTCAGCGAATTTTCCGAAGGTCACAGCCGCTGAAACCCTGAAGTCTTAATTAAAATTCTAGGCTTATGTTAATTTGAGACAATTTGGATAGAGGGTTCTACAGAATTTTGAGCTTTGAACAATTATTGCATAACTTTTTCTTTAATTAAGTATTTAGCGATATCATAATAGACATTTTTTATTTAATTTTGTGGCTCTTATTGCTTGAGAAGGTTGAGTACTATGTTAAGTGTATAAAAAAAAATAGTGAATGGCAATATACGTATTTTCATTTAAAGAACAACAATTATATTTATAATTATAGGAGTCATCAGAGTCATAAACAAATTATGCGAAATATTTATGTCAGCAATATTTTTTTAAACTTAAATAAACGATGCATAAGAAGACTTTTGATTAAGTGGTATTATGATATATTATTATTTTATTATTTGGCGAACCCCTTCAAAAACGTCAGATCGTAGTACTCGCAACCGGCGCGTATGTATGAAAAGATATATCAATGTGGAAGGAGCAAAAGCAAGTGGCAGTCTATACTTTTTGCCTACACCTGTGGGAGAAAAGCGTGAGAGCGTATTATCTTTGATTTTTCATTCCGGTACAGCATTTACGTAAATGACCCTTAATACTAACTCGTAGTACGTAAAACACGTTTAAGGTATTTAGTAGTTTAAAAAAATGTCACAATTCATTCAAATACCTGTAACATAATTATGAGATCACCGTGGACAGTTCCATGACCATGTAAAGCGATAAAATTATTTATTGTTTGATCAGATGGTACAGTAATCAGAAACATAGTGTTTACTTTTTCATTGTTTCATTTCTATGAAAACGCATAGTAATGCGTATTTTTTAATGTCGTATTTATTTAATTTAGGTGTATTATGTCTGGAATGTAATGTGTTCTAATGTCATCATGAGCATAATTTATAACCTTCGAGATTTTTATGAAAGATTAAACGTAAAGTTCTCTCTTAGGCTCTTTCTAATAGAAAATCCTTTAAGGGTCCGGCGGAGCTTGAATTGCCCACAAAAACGTAATACCGAAATAAATCGTAATCCAGACAATATTCTATCAAATTATATTATTATTCGGATTTGGATACCGTTAATCTAGGTTTCTACGATACTATTTCATCTACTACTACTTCATTGGAAATAAAAGACCGAAAAATCGTTCCAAACTTGGTAAACTTAACAAAAATTGCATTCCCTTACATTTATTTCCAGTGAAGTATTTTGAATGAAATGGTAACGTAGGAACCTAGATTAACGGTATTAGAATCCGAATAATAACAAAATTTGATTAAATTGTGTTTGAATTACGATTTGTTTCGGTATTAAGTTTGTATGAAAAATTCGGTCCGCCGGACTCTTAATATGCATAACAAGTTATTGCCCGCGGTTTGACTCGCGACCTAAAGTGATGTTAAATTTCTATCCCCTAATATCTCCCCCCATTTAACCCCTTTCAAGTTGAAATTTCCAAAAAAAAGTTCTTAAACCTGTTTCAAATTTCAGCTTTCTAGACTTCGTAGTTCGGGCTGTGCGTTGGTAGATCAGACAGTCAGTCAGGACCAATGATTTTATAACATACATACACTCACGCCTGTCTCCTACAGAGGTAGGCAGAAACTACAGATCGCCACTTCCTACGATTCTTGCATACTTCTTTTCCTTCGTCTACATTCATCTTCTCATACATACACGCTGGTTGCGAGTGCTACGCACCTGACCTTTTTAGGATTTCCACAATAAGATCAGCGTATGTCCTTGTAGGGCGACCTCTACCGACGCTACCGCTGACGTTCGCCTTATAAATTCCACTTTCATTCATCCTTTCACACCTCCAAACCATCTCAGCATATTCTTTTCAATACGTGTCACTGCATCATCTTTCAGCCTGCAACGTTGTCTATAGTTTCTGCCTACCCCTGTGGGAGAAAAGCGTGAGTGTATGTATGTATTTAAGTTTTGCGTTTAATTAATTCAGATTGTTATATGTGACATCATAGAGCTGATGACCTCTCCTAGCCCTTGTGCACAATGTCACACTTCTCTACTCCCTTCCCCCGTGGGGTGTGACGTATTTTTTGGGGATAGTTCCACTGCGCTCCAAAACCCATTGTTCTCATAATTTTAATGTTCATACATTGATTCCACCGCGCTCCAAGAAGTTTTGAGTAGAGTTAGTAAATCGAATATCATAAAACAGCCATTCTTCGGCTCCGAAGAGTTCAAGTTCAAAGTTCAAATGTTTTTATTTCAAATAAGCTTTAACAAGCGTTTATGAAACGTTATGATTCTAGTTGCTCGGTTCCAAAAGGTTGATCCTATGGAGAAGAATCCGGCAAGAAACTCCATGGACACTCTTTTAAAATAAATGGTGTTACAGATAAGAAACCTCTGATTGGTCAAGTCCGGTGCGTAAGCGCACTGTTGGTCTTGAGTATTTTTGACACACGAGATGAATCCACGGTAAAAAAATATATTTATGTATAACAAACAACTTATGGTTTGCCTTTTATGCTGACTCTACTTATTTTATTTTGGAGCGCTGTGGAACCATTTTGGTACTTATAATTGTAGAAATAATATATTTTATAAAAATTTGGAGCGCAGTGGAATGCATTCCTGGAGCGCAGTGGAACTACCCATTTTTGGATGGCTCGCGATGATTAACTATATATCTCTCCTATTCTGCACTAATGACCCAATGACTTACTGACTTAACTGATGACTAACATTAACTTTCCGGATCAAAAACTTCACAACATGCTCGTGTTACACAAAGGGTCGTTTGTTACAAATTGTAACATGCTTTCAAACAAATGTGGCCTCAAATCTAACGCATCGGGTTACGCGTAATATGAAACTTGAAATTAGTACAAATGTAAACAAGTCATGAGTTACTTTGTATAATGTGTGTTTAGTAGGAGTGTCTACTTAAATTTTTTAATTGTAGGTAGCTAAGTTATAACAGGGAACAGTGATAGCCTAGTGATAGTCCATTGGACTGCCAGATCTCAAGTTTGATTCCAATAGTTTTTCTTTAAAGAAACGTTGTCCCACACTAAGATTTTACCTGTATCGTGGGTGCGTTTACAAACACAAAGTATAACATATTTTTTTTTATGGGATAGGAGGGCAAACGAGCAGACGGATCGCCTGATCGTAAGCGATCACTGCCGCCCATGGACACCCGCAACACCAGAGGAGTCACGAGTGCGTTGCCGACCTTTTAAAAGGGGATTGGGCCTGCGGTCACCTCACTCACTCGGCGAAACACAACGTAAGCGTTGTTTGACGCCGGTTTTCTGTGAGGCCGTGGTATCACTCCGGTCGAGCCGGCTCATTCGTGCCGAAGCATGGCTCTCCCACGTAAAAAGTAACACGAACACCTTTTTTATAGTATCTACTATATAAAATCCTCATGGATCGTCTGCCACTCTGGGAAAGTGGCAGGGTATGTCGGTTTCTTACTGATTAAAAACCATACTTACTTTCCTTGCCCTATGGTCACGGCCATGGGATTCGTGACATTCCACACGAACACCTAGACCCGAGACAACTACCTGTAGGTCATACAAAAACTTGTTCCATGGGAATCGGACCCAACACGTAGCGTAGAAGTCGATCGCTCAGCCGCTACATCAATCGTGTCGTCTAATTATTAGTTACTACTTACTGATCGATCTGGGAATTGAACCCAGGATCTATATAGCATAGCAGTCGCACTTCAAGTCTAATGAGGCAGTTTTCTTTTTCAGTTTTGGCAGAAAACTGTCAATTTGGATCAATTTTTTTAAAGAATTGATCCAAATTGCTCTGCTTAGTTGGTCCATTACTTTGGCGGTTCTGATCGGACAACTGCAAGTCGATTTGTTCCCACAATCCCACTAAAATTTTAACATAAAAAATTACTACGCAAACATATTTTTGAAAGTTCCAAATTGTTCTAAAGTCCATTCAAACTTAGGATCCATGGATCTTCAATTAATAGAACGATATTAATGAGACTTTAACTGACAAATCAAATACTAAACTTCACACGAGTATTAATCCATTTCCAATCTTGAAAACAGCATCCAAAAATTGTACTTTATTTTGTAAGAGGTAGAATTTAGTTTCGATTAACAGCAATAGTGTTGAGGTCCACATTTGGTAGGTTTTTAGTGTAACAATTATTATAATTATCACCTAAGTAAGTAAGTCAGTTGCGTGAATTAATGATAATGTAAACGTGAACTGTGCATAGATGTAGGAGCGTATGTAGTGTTACCACTAAGATCTATGACAATTAAACTTGGAGTATCTATTGTTAAAACAATTTAACGCAATTAACATAGGATCACACCTGTATTCTCCGAAGGCTGATTCTCCGGTTTCATCAATGCTTTTAGATCGTAGTTTTTTTAATTATTTATAGGCCTAAGTACGCTTGACAACCAGTTTACCTGATATTAAGCGACACTGCGATCTTGCTTGCCTAAGAAACCGATTCACTCGTGATTTTAAGACAAACAGATTCGATCGATCAGGGAAAATCCGCAGTGCTTCATCATCATCATTAGCCTATATTAGTCCACTGCTGGACGCATGCCTCCCCTAATGTACGCCATTAACCGGACACGAAACCAAAATCCGAGCTGTTACTGAGTATTTTATAATCAAATTCATTAACATAAATTCAGTCATGATTCTGACTTCTAGATCGATAAGGCTAACTAAATACTATAGGTATACTAAGTCCATAGTTATATAGATGCTAATATTCTTGCTATCTCATAAATATTAATCCCCAAACCATAACAAGCGGATAGAAAGTAAACATCCGATTTATCATTACCAATCGAAGTTAGGAGCTATCAGAGAAACGGTTAACTGAATAGTGTCAGGGGTCAAAGGCCAGCAATCTGTCATACAGAAGGTTCAGAGATCTATTACTTATGTAATGGGATGATCTTTTGACCTATGGTTAGTAGCGGACCTCTCGAATCTCTTTTACTGTTCTGGTTGAAATAAATGTCAAATATTACAGACTGACTCTGTAATATACTTATATGATCTGCCTACGAGCATTTATTTAGTTTTTTTCAATCCTGTGGGGAAATCCCAAAATTACGTCTCAGTGCCCACCTAGATTATTTGGGGATGCCCTGTGTATGTATCATACAACTACCATATTATGTCAATGGTCAAAATTTGCCCACGTTCCCACATAGAACTAATATCAATAATATTTGCCCACGATAACCAAACGGGCTCAGTTAATATGTGGCTAAGATTGTGCCCGCTAGGCCGCCACTGTTATCAACAAAAATTTGATGCCTAATGAGGACAGTGGTTTTGATTAGGTTTGGTAGCAACCTAATGAACTAGATAATTATTTAATTAGGAAGTTTATTGCCCAAGAAATGTACTCATATATCTATAATGTACGAAGAGGGACACCAAAGAGTTAATAAAATATATTATTTACTTGTACACTTCACTAACAAGAGAGGTAGGGCTTATTGGAATCTAATACTTCCACTCATAATTGGAGCTGCTCGACTGGGGAAGTACCTCCACCTTGCAGAAAATAGTATGGAAATTGAAAATAACATAGCTACGTGCTATGTTGTGTTCCTAACGGTAGAGAAGGTCGTCGGACCTCCGCGAGGAAGCGTTGTGTTGGGAGATATAGGATAGGATAAGGACATCAAGGATTGTCTCTTATGCTGCCAGCACAACTATTCTTCCTTGAGTTACAGGTTTGGCAACGCGCTTGTGATAACTCTGGTATTGCAGGCGTCCATAGGCTACGGTAACCGCTTACCATCAGGCAAGCTATATGCTTGTTTGCCATCTTAGTTGTAAATAAAAAAACTAACATACCTAAAGATTTAAATTTAAGTATATTGTCAAAAAGAAGAAAAGAGGAGAAATCCTGCCTCATAAACTAAAGACCCTGCGTTTAAGGAGTCAATGTTCTTCCAGGAATAAAGTATAATCAACTAGTTAATGACAAAGACAAGATGGAGGGTTTACGTGACGATGCCCTACCTAAGATAGCGGCTGATAAGGAAGTATTGAAAGCAAGAAGGTAGTACAGTCGACAAAATAGTTAACTATGCAGGCAGCCAACAATATCTCAGCACCGGCACCACCAGCATTGGCACCGGAAAACGCAGTATGGGACAACCTTCAACGGGATGGACGAACAACCTGGTGATGGCTGCTGGGAGTTGTTGAATGCAGGCGGCATGTAACCGGTCCTCGTGGAAGTCCTTGGAGAAAACCTTTGCTCAGCAGTGGACTTCTTTTGGCTGATATAGTTAACAATATCTGTTTCTTTACATAATTTGCGTAATAAATAATTATTCGTCAAAAGGTTTCATATGAAGCCAGCTGACAAAACCTGCGTTTTGACACATACTGCGCGATATTTGTAACACAATCTTTGATAAAAGACAAATCTCATTAGCTACCTGCATACCTAAATCATTTGTTGACTGTACACGCTGAATACAAATGGTAATTGATTGATTGATGAGTTTCCTATTCAGTTCATTGTTTCGGTTAACTTTAAGAGTTTATCAAATAATTGTTGACTCTGTTAAAATCCAGATATTTGAATAGATAGGCGAAAATTCACTGTGTCTTAAAGTTCCAACAATTATAAGACTTTTAGGATTGACAGGACATTCGTTAAGTCATGTGTCCTTTGCCAACACAAATGGCGTATGATTTAAAAATGGTCAAATCCTCACCCCAAATCACTATCAACTAAGTAGTACAACATTCATTAGATACTATTTCTGTACTACTATTGTAAAGATGTAATAATTTGATTTAAAAAACAATATCTTAAAAAAATCCAAATAAATATTAGCATAAATATCCATAGATACAGGCAGGATGTTGCATTTGCAATTAATATTTGCGAGTTGTCTAGAGGTCGCCACGGATAGTTTATAAAACAAATATGTGATAATATTATTTCACAAGCAAAACACTAATTATAATATTAGGCACGTCTTCGTAGGAAGTACAGATGATCATTGATTTGTGGCCAAACAAGACTTCTTTGTTGAATCTGAGTGAGACTGGCATAGAAGCTTCGGAAATGGCACATGGCCAGTGCACAATAAAAGTGCACCACTATTTAGTTGTGCTAATCTCCGCACTCTTGGGCACAGGAGGGAAGATGAAGATGACGTCGAATCGAATAATTTCACTCACAATTAGAGCTGCTCGACTGGGGAAATACCTCCACCTTGCAGAAAATCGTAGCCAAATAACATAGCTCCGTGCTATGTTGTATTCTTAACGGTGAGCAAGGACGCCCGGGCTCAGCGAGGAAGCGTTGTGTTGGCAGTGGGGGGGACCGGTGGTGTTTTGTTACCGCCGCTGTCATGCATGGCAGCATGTCTATGTCTCCTATAATGCCATCCCAACTATTCCTCCTGAATTTACAGGGTCGGCAACGCGTGAGTGATACCCCTGGTGTTGCAAGCGTCCATAGGCTACGGTAACCGCTTACCATCAGGCGGGCCGTATGCTTGTTTGCAACCTTAGTAGTAAAGAATAAACAGCCTTTTTCATAAATATAACAAATGGTTTCGTGATCACCAAACCACTTACAAATAATCCATTAAGTCTAAATACCAATCGCTATTATATATGGGGCCTAATACTCATAAAGTTATAAAACCACTAATTGGGGCATTAAGTCTATGGACCAACATTGGTACTGTTATTCGAAATTACTGTGGTAATACAAATAACAAATATGCTATGGCTTTTCGGGCATATATTACAATAGGCCAAGGTTTAGATTTCAAGCGTGGGTGGTTTGTTAGTACGGAGGAGGTTGGGAGGGGCGGGAGGATTTACCATGTCTAGTACTCCTGTATACTTTCAAGATATGGAGTAATTAGAACGCGACAGATTTAAGCAGCGTAGCGAGGATGGCTGATTATATTCCCTTAATAAGATAAGATGATTGTTTGAATGACTATTGTTTTAGTCTGCTGGATGTCAAGATTTTTCCTAAATTGTGAATGTAAAAACACAAATCTTAGATGAATAATTCTGAGAATTACACAAATATTTCTTCCGAGTAGAAATCAAACTCATAGCCTTTAGCACACAAAAACATTCTTTTAGCCATTGTGTGAATAATGCACTTAATATCATTTTAAACGATCTGCATGTTTGTTAGCACTCTCCCTGAATCAGACAATATTGAAATACGAGTTTATCTCCCCATATTTATTTTAATCAGTAATTATGTGAATCCTTGAGATTCGTTAAACATTCATTAAAGCTGCGAGTAATCGCAAACATTTTTGTTTTCAATATTTACTTGGCCAAACACGAATAAAAAGTAAATAGTGGTAATGCTATTCAAGTTTGAACCTTATGATCTGCGAGTTAAGCATTTGCATTGGTCATATTATAAAGGTTAAAGCAAAAACTCTTTTCAGGGTTGAAAGAGGATGTCTGGTCGAAGATAATATGCCCTATGTGTTTATACTTCATGCTTTTATGGAGTAAGGAAATTAATTGCTTTATAGAATAAGTTTTAAATTTGTTATTGTTTTTTACTGTAAACCACTTAACATAGAACTCTTCACGTGCTATAATCAGATCATCTTCTCCGTCAATGTACTTTCTCATTCTGGCTGTCTACGAGATTATAGCAATGTGTAAATAAATGGTCCTAAGTTGTTACCCTTTGGAACTCTCTAGGCCTATCCCTGCTCTGCATAAATATATGTAGTTATTATATTCGTTATTATCTACCATTCAATTTTCATTTGTGTAATAGGTATTTCCTTTTTTTTAGTTATTGGTGTTTTAGTATCTGTTGCTTAGTGATGCCAAAACTTTTAACGAGTTTAAATAAATATGTGACGACTAACTAATGTGCATTAGATCTTCACGATCTTATACCCCTAGCCCTTTCTACTATCGGACGACCAGAAGCACGAAAAAGCTACATCGATTCATTGTGGATATTCCGAAAATAGAAGTTTAGTTATATTTGCTTGGACTACAAGTCAGCAAGTGACGGTGATTCCATAGATATTGATTAATATTCCTATTGATTAAATACTTAATTTTGCTAATTTTATAGATTCGGAAGGTAGTTGGGAATAATAGAATAATGTGTATCGTTATTCTTAGTATCTATAACATACGTAGTCCTATAAATGATGATAGTGACCAAGTGCCTATAAGTGCCTTTGGCGAATCAAGAAAAAGATGAGTGAGACGAGATCCTTTTAAGTCGATAATGATAATTAGATATAATATAAGAGCATGTGTAAAACTACTTAAACTTGATGCAGCTTAAACTGAAGCTGTACCAACTGCTTGCAGTACCTACATACAACACACTGCTACGCTTTAGGCGACATCTAAACGACAGGGAGAGAATAATATGGATTACTAAATGAATCTAGAATTTTATTTAAGAAAACATAAATAAATATACCTAATAAAGTACTATCGGATTTAAAATTTGTCATCTAATATATCGTCGTCATTTGAAAGCTTCTAGAAACTTTTGACTATTCATTATTTTTAGACTAAATCTAACTATTTTAAAACACAATTTTGATAACTTAACATAATGAAAATGAATAAAATAGTTCTTTAAAATCAGATAGCTTTAAGGTGATTCATTGGGATCGATAGTGGATGTCATGATCATTATTGAGATAGACCTTATTAATTTATTTTTTTGAAGATATTCAAGATTGTGTTAAGGTATAGTGTCTACGCTATAGAGACAAATAACCTCTCACCCTAAGCGTCTCCGTTCCGTCGTGGGTAAAAAATATTATTACTAATGAATACAACAAATTAATTATGTTTAAATTCAAATTGAGGTCTGCATATCAAACGAAGGTTTTAAAATAGGTTAGCGTTTGAGTCCAGTCTCCAATTGACTTGACTAAATAGAACAGATAAAGTACACAGTGCTTATCAATACAATTCTTTCCAATGTACTGCGAACGTGTCCGAACCGGTTAGTTCGTGTCAGAGCGAGACAGGCTCACTGCAACGAACGAGTAAAAGAGACGCCCGATCGATGCCCGAGTAAGACCACAACATAAACACGAGAAAGATAAACGAATATAGTATAGCTGGTTGCACGTTGCGTTTTCTGCGAAGGTCAATTTTAATTTAATTTAGACTTTGTGTTTTCAGTTTTAAGGCTGTTTTTTGGATGTGGGAGGGAAATATATGATCCTCAGCTGGATAAAGTCTCGATTTTAAGGCCGTGTCCTCGAAAACAGCGGAGTTAAGTTCCTTCTAGTTGGGAGGGCAGCTCGTTGGTTTTAATTTTAGTTATTTTTGCGTCTTGCCAGAAGGGTTAGTTTGTGTTCTTTAGTCTTTCTAGACAAGATACCTATTGTACAAATATAAGCTTGAGATTTTATTTAGCAAAGTTTTATTTACCTATATGGTTCCCATGGGTCTTAATTACTTACCTTTGAAAATATATCAGGTCACAGTAATATTAGAACCATAGATTAGACACCCATCACAAATCTTTCTAATATGTAGTTACCTATTTTAACTCGTATTATCATGCAACAATTCAAAGCCATTGACAAGATAGGCCTTATAAAGAGCAGTATCAGTATCAGGATTATAATTTGCGGTAGGAAATAATTCAAAAACTTCCAATTTCGATGCCAATTTTTAAGACCTCGCCGTTTTCGAGGCCACGGCCTGCTGACGTGAAGTGCTCGATTCGATTCTATCAGAAGTTCGAAGTAGTTCGAACAACGTCCGTTTGACTGCTAGTACGTGGTTTTTTATACGCTACTACTTTTTTCTCGCTTTTTCTAACAACGTAAACAAGAGAAGCTTCCTTTAAATCTGGTGAAAGGAGAGAAGGTTCAGATTAGAAAGATTTGCTACCTATTTGGTTCGTAAGATTGTTTTTGTTTCTTATAAGTCAAGCGATAGGTACCTATCATTATTAATACATTTACTGACGGGTATAGACCACCACGGTGGCCAATAGGGATTTAGAGACTTCTCACAAGACATCAACAAGCAGGCTTCTTATGTGATGGGATGTTTACTTAACGGCAAAATTTTTAGCTCCATGCTGTTACAAAAATTGCCACAACAGAGAAACCCAAATAATGCTCTGAAAATCGAGGACTGACCTCACACTCAGGAGTCGCACTTGTGACCACTAGACCGAACAGGCAGTGCACGCTCCCCATTCAAACTCCAAAAAAAAATAGATTCGAGGGCAAAATTGACGCAGTGGCTGATCAGCCTGTATGTCACAGGACGTGGTTCCGATTCTTGGACAGAATAAATTACACCGGTTCTGGATATTTATGTACATGGGAGAATTTGTGTTTGTAAAAACGTTCACGACACAGGCCACAGGACAAGCCTAGTGTGTGGAGCAACTATTTTTTTTAAAGAAAAAATAATATTTTCGGGCAATGTTCCTTATCTGTAGCACACGTTGTTAAGGGGATGATCTTAGATGAAGCTAATGTGTAACGACCTCTTTCGGGAAGCCGTCAAATAGCCTCACGTTTGAATAGGGCCATAGAACGCTGGCTCGGCCAACTTAAACTTGTAACTTTCGAGATTAGCTCGAATACGTGCCTGTTTTTTTAATGAGTTCGTTATTAAATGTTGTGTTTGTATTTAGAAAGAATATTATGGATTGTTAGAAAACGCATCTTGCTTGTTATCTGAAAACTTTGGTAATTAAAAATTGACATACTATCACGCCTGTATCTCCAAAAGGTTAGGCAGATTCACAGTTCACCTTATTTATTCTGTCCCTTGTATCGAGTTTTAGACTTCAGCTGAAAATTTTATAGATCAATTTAAGAAGTAACAATTTACTCGATTTGGAACTCAAACTCAGGACCACTTGCAACCACTAGCTCAATGACTATCACCAATTCAATCCCATTACAATAAAACGTGTTTATCTTTTACGTTGTTTGTTAGTCGATTATACATAAAAATTAAAAAATGCTTATAACAAAAGCATTTGTCACTGATACAGATAATGAAAGACTAGGCAAAGTTCATTGAAATTATTCGTCATCAAGTCATTTTACTGGCAAAGTTCGAACAAAATGCAATAACAAACAAACACAAACTGATTCATACAATGTTGCTGACATAGCAACACGTCATTCAATCGGGCTTAACTGACAATATTAATGATTTCCGATGACATATGACATCATATTGAGTTAGGTTAATAATACTTATCCTTTAGAATGATGACTTAATTACTTTTTTTTCTGATCCATGCTCGCGTTTACAGGGTTAGGCTTACTTAAATAATTTTGATATTTCTAAAAATCAAACCTTCCACAAAACATTCTTTAGTGTCAACTTTTTTTTTAATGTGTGTTTAGTAAGTAACCATTAGTGCTAAATTCAATTTACTAAGTAGGTACTTTCTGATTGCAGAGATAACATAACAATTTATCATATTAAAATTTAGAATAACATAACATACTATCACGCCTGTATTTCTCCGAAGGGTTAGGCAGAGGTGTACTAATGGACACCCATAGTTCGCCGGTGGAGAAGGCGAGCCTATTGCCATTAACCGGGCCCAAGTTTGAAATTCCGAGCTGCTACTGAAAATTTCACTTTAATCAACCTGGGAATCGAACCTAGGACCTCCGTCTAGAACTCGTGCTTACGCCCCCTAGAAGGATTTACTTTTAAAGGTTTTAATAAGATCAATATAACACAATAAACTCCGGGAAAGTAGTTTTTTTTAAGTAGGTAATTAGTTGGTACCTTTTAAGGGTCTCGTGGCTAAGTAATAACTAAGCCCATGAACTGATCTGCAAGGTTAAGCCGCACTCCCTGCGGACAGTCTGTGGATGGGTGACCATTCTTAATACATCGAGACCCCTCCGTGCCTCGAAGAGCACGTAAAGCTGTCGGTCCCGGTTGTTATACGAACATCTATGACAATTATTAGTGGTAGCCAGAAGCCCAAAAAGCTTGACAACCAGTCTACCCTTCGGTGCCCATTGGGTTTCAAAGGTGTGATGGCAGTCGCTTCTGGTTAGACTGGAAGCCGGCCCCAATATAGTTAGGAAAAGACTCGGAGGATGACTTGGTACTTAATATTAACTCATTGTAATAGATTAAAGCTTGCAATTTTTAAGATAAGATAATTTTATTTTGCAAATATGGGCATCCAAAAAAAAAACAATATAATAGTCTTAGTAAACATATAAAAATAATATTAACATAACATACCATCACGCCTGTAGGTATTCCCCGAAGGGTTAGGCAGAGGCGTATTTAATGTACACCCACAGTTCGCCGGTATGTTTAGGTCCCATGTAATAGGGGGCGAGCCTATTGCCATTAACCGGGCACAAATGCAGACTCCGAGCTGCTACTGAGAATTTCATAGAAAAACTCAATAACACTTTGCTCTACCTGGGGATCGAACCCAGTACCTCTAGTGTAGCAGTCGCGCTTGGGACCACTAGACTAATGAGGCAGTCCAAATAATATTATCACAGAGATTAGAGATTACGAATCATTATAACATTAGATAAATTACATAAAATAAATGTTCGCATCAACAAAAATTTGTTTCCTTTGAAAATTCAGATGTACCTGTAACTTTTTTATAAATAAGGTAACATTCAAATCTTTCCAACCTATAGGTATTTTACTGGTTTCTGACACTATTATAAACTAGCGACCCACTCGTGGTTTCACCCGCGCTGCTCCGTTCTTAAGAGGCGTAGCGTGATGTTATATAGCCTATGTTACTCAGTGATAATGTAGCTTTCTAACGGCAAAACAATTTTTGAAATCGGTCCAGTACTTTTTGAGCTTATTCGTTACAAACATACATACAAATCTTTCCCCTTTATAATATCAGTATAGATGACCGGGGCCATGCAGCAGCATTTTATATTCAGATTGAAGAGTTATTTCTTCTTTAAAAAGCTAACTCGTCAATATACATGACTCGAGTCAGACTAATCAAAACCAAATTGATTCATAATCATCATATTTCGATTACTTAGTGCGCACGCGATGCTGACAATCTGATGCTTCCAATGTGACGTCACTGGCCTTGACACGCTGACTCACAGGTTAGGTCATATCACTAAATGTGGCATGAAAGTTGATTTATGTCATGTTTTATCGAATTGTAAATTAATTTATGATTCTTTGATGGCTGAGGATGTGAAAAAAGCGGCTTGGTTCATAATATACTATCACGCCCGTATCCCATGAAGGGTTGCGCAGAAGTAGCTGAGCAGTCATACTTACGGTTAGGTCTTTAGTATAAACAATAGATGACCTACATTCTATAGAGTTATTCTACACATTATTGAAGTTTTAGTAGGATCCCTAATTTTTTCTAGTAATAAATATAGCCCATGTTACTCAATGTAGCATTCTAATGGTGAAAGATTTTTTGAAATAGGCCCAGTAGTTTTTAAGTTTATTCGTTACAAAAATACAAATCATTCCTTCCAGTCAGAAGCCCATAAAAAGTGTTTTTATGGGTGAGTCTGTTTTAATAATTCTTCTGTGAGTGTGTATGTCACTGAACTTCTCTCAAACGACTGGACCGATTTTGATGAAATTTTTTGTGTGTGTTCAAGGGGATCTGGGAATGGTTTAGATAAACGACTGGACCGATTTTGATGAAATTTTTTGTGTGTGTGAATGGTTTTGTCCGCTGTCCGCTGTATTTCGCTTTATACTAAGCGAAGCACGGACCGGGCCGCTAGTAATATTATAATATCATATTAATTAAAATATGACTGCCTCATTAGTCTAGTGGTCCCAAGTGCGACTGCTACACTAGAGGTCCTGGGTTCGATCCCCAGGTCGACCAAAGTGTTAGCACACAACTCGGAATCTAGATTTGTGGCCGGTTAATATCAAGAAGATGAAATATCAAGAAGATCATTTTCTAATACAAAACATAACAGAAATATATAGGTACAATTTATAGTCTTTGAAGACTATAAAAAAAAATAGGGAAACGTGCAATCGATTCTTATAAATTAATACTTGTTCCTTACCAAAGTCAAATAAGATATATTATGTGATTATAGTTATACTCGTAAACAGAAACTTTGGCGGAACTTATAGGCATAGGAACTTACTGCACAAGGAATGAAGAAGGAATTACGACTATCACAAAACTTTCTCTTTATATCAATCATATCAATGAGTAAAACTGATTGGTGCTGGACTGCTGGGTATTATTTATGGTTTTATGTATATGTAGGTACCGTGGCGACCAAAAGTCCATAGGCAATCTCACAACACAACGCAATAGCTTGACGTTTAGTTTGACTTACAACCCTCTATTCATTGTTGTTAACAAGTGACACGCACTGGCTGTATCGAGCTCGCTCGTGTTCATAGCAATGTAATCCTTAGCGTGCTTATGGACTTTTGAGCGTTTACTGTACCTACATATATACACACATCAACAGCATCTAGGGATTTTTTTTTATTCGTGATAGGCTTACGCTTGACCGCCAGTTTGCCTGATGTTAAGCGCTACTGCGATCTACGATGGAGCGCGCTTGCGTAGAAGAAACCGATTGACTCGTGATTTAAAGACACCCAGATTATATCTATCAGGGAAGACCCACTCGGGAAGTGCATTCCATATTTCAGCAGTACACATTATAAGAGTGGACTTAAAGCGTTTCGTTCGGGCTTTTGGAATGTCCAAATACCTTAATCCTAAATTATTTACGGCTATATAGTTTTAAATCTTATTAGTTTCTATAAAAACGTAATTAGATTTTATAAGTTTTTTTTCCATTTTAATTAAAAATAATAATTTTATAAGAAGAAATGAAGATTTCTTATCATACAAATTATCTATGGCGACTAAAAAATATCATTTTTATTTAAAACAAAAGATTCACGAACTTTTTTTTTTTTATTAAATACCTTAAAATAACCTATCCATTCTTACATTTACTATATCAGAATATTCTTCATAGATTTATAGATATTTGATGAAATATAAAATATCCATAGATTCTGTTGATCAAAGTTAAAAGTCAAAGTCAAATCTTTTATTTCAAATAAACCAATACTACAGGTACTTTTGAATTGTCAAAACTAGCTGCACGGTTCCAAATAGTGAGTCTTATGGAGAAGAATCGGCAAGAAACTCGATAGATACTCTGTGATGTGTGTAGTATATCAATCATCCTTCCAACTGCCTCTTAGTCTAATTGTCTTCAGTGCGGCTTCTGAGATAGAGGTCCTGTCCTGAGTTATTTCTTGTAATTCTCAGTACGAGATTAGAGTTTTTAATTCGGTTAGTGAATCGACCCTATTACATGGGACCTAAACACACCGGCGAACTGTGGGTGTACATTAGTACGCCTCCCTCCCGCCTCCGTCTAACCCTTCGTGGGATACAGGCGTGATGGTATGTTATGTTCTCTAATAAAAAAACACTTCTTATCAAATTGATAAAATAAAACTGCATTTCGAATTTCAAAGCTCGGACAGCGAATAATAAAATCATAAATTTTCCCCTTGAAAGCTCGAATTAAAAGTTCAGAAATTGCCAAAAAAGATCCTTATAATAATTTCTCATTTGCGCTGAAATAGACGAAGGAGAAAATGTTCGTTATCATAAAAACACAATTAATTCAAATTAAATTACACTCTAATTCGGGATCGCTAACGTTATATTAAAAAAGGTATAAATAATAAGGAAAAAATACCTGTAGAAAAGCCCCAATTGCGTTTTTTGGGCAATCCGTCATATCGTTGATTTATTAACTTTGGTGTTGAATAGAATGTCAGAGAGTGCGAGGCAATTAATCACTATTGATTGTTATTAATAAGTAATTGAAAGATATAATCGTAAGAAAAAATCGATCTTAGGCACGATGCATTCAGGATTAAAACTGGAATCCTACGCTACGGTTCGGTACACCGGACACTTTAACAAGAAAATAAAGAAAGGCGAAACTCTGGCTGCATATGACATACATAATTATTAAAGACTTCTTAATACATTTAAATGACAGTCGAAAGTGGTGACTTTATGCCTTTGCGCATCACTTTGATATTTATAAAAAAGATATCTGGGAAAATAAATATTGACGATGTGTTTTGACGATCAGTTCTGACGATAAATTGTAAAATCCTTGGAATCTTTCTTTTTTTATTCTTCATAGGCTTACGCTTGATCGCCAGTTCGCTTGATGTTAAGCGACACTGCGTACTACGATGGAGCGCGCTTGCCTAGAAGATACCGACTCACTAGTGATTTTTTACAGAACCTTATTTTTCAAAGATTGTGAGCTAATTATTATCAGCAGGTGTTTCGCGGTTCTATTGACAGTAGTTGCCACAATCTTTAGTATGATTTAACCGACATTATCTAATGTGGTTAACGAGCATAGGGGTGCATCTGTCGTGTCGGCTAGAAATAACTAGGTTACTAACTCATAATTAATTAATATCGAAAAGCAAGTAGTAGGTATTCAAAGCAGTTATTATTATAACCAAATTATTAGCCCGTGCTGTCCCACTTCTGGGCAAAGGTCTCCCTCCATAAATAATAAGAAAATAATAAAAAATAATTTAAATGAGTAAATATAATATACTTAAATAAATAATTTAATATTAAAATTATGAATAATTATTTAATTATGAAATTATGTTTAAAAATAAATTAAGGAAATAATAATTTAAAAAAGTATATACATAACTTTATTGCCCACGTTAATTACTTTTTACTGAATTAAACATTCATTTGAACTGAACCTGTAATTGCTTTAAAACATTCTTAATTTCAAAGAATGAAATAAAATTTTACGTCTTTTTAATGTCTCAAATAATGGTCACCACACCCAGAAGGATGCGGGCAAACTGTAACCACACAGCAGATGGTAGTCGGGACAACACTAAAGGACACAGTAGAAAAAATACAGAAAGGTCACTTGATAACGTCTTTGATTCGATATAGAGTAGATACAATAAAAAAAGCATGCAAACAAATTAATAGTTAAGTGGCATGAATTTTTTTTGATAGCGTAAAAGGGAAATATTTTTTGTCAATAATCCCTTGGCTGTATGACACTAAAAGAAAAAAAAACAGTTGTATGTTTAGAATCATAAACCCAATCAATCTCATGAATACTATACATGTTTACTTGCAGATTGAATTCAACTAATTCTGAAATATCTTGCACGACTGGGACGACTAGAATGTAGTCATAGTCAAAGTCAAAAATTGCAACTAGTTTGACTTTTTAATGGTCTAATTGAAATAAAACATTTTGACTTTGACTTAATAAGGTATACGACTTCTGTTTATTTTTATTTGACTTGTCGTATTATTTATTACGTTCCTTTGACTAAACGTAAGAATGGGATATGCGCTCAATAATTATAGTGAAACTACCCCTTGGGTAGGATGTTGTCAAATTGGGCATAATTTCTGATGCCCAATGTGCTTATTTGGGCTAATTGCTAGGTGTAAAGTTTAAATGGAAAATGCTAACCTTTTAGTTTTTAAGGTTCGCAGGTATTTGATTATGTAATTATTTAATAAAATTGTGAAAAATTTGCTAATTAAAGTCACTTTAATTATAGAACTGGATAATTTATTTGTTGTGGGTAGGTATCTAAGTAAAAAAATACTTCTATTTACCTATATTATAGTTATTATTTTTAATACATATATCGTGTAAAACAATTATCTTCAAAATTTATCGTGTTTACCGTGGGAGAGTCATGCTTCGGCACGAATAGGCCGGCTCGACCAGAGTGATATCACGGCCCTACAGAAAACTGGCGTCAAACAACGCTTACGTTGTGTTTCGCCGAGTGAGTGAGGATACCGGAGGCCTAATCCCGTTTTAAAAGGCCGGCAACGCACTTGTGGCTCCTCTGGTATTGAGGATGGGAGGTCAGCAGTTAACGAAATTCATAAAAAAAAAATTAACGACGAAATGAAAATCGCTTAGGTTAGGTACCTACTTGTACATACCATAAAGCACATAATGGTTAATTAAAATTGTTATAGTTTGTAGTTTGCATCGTAGATCGCAGTATCGCTTAATATCAGGCGAACTGGCGGTCAAGCGTAAGCCTATCACATAGGTATATATAATAAATAAAAGCTAATACCGCAATAAGTTAACTTTATTATTAATTAAATCAAAATAATTAGCTTAATTTAAATTTTGTATTGCCATAAAATGTAAACATTGTCCCATTAGGCTCTGTTTCCGTATAAAAGTTTAATAAACATAAACTTTAGTGGCAACTGTTGCCAACACAGCTACATGCTTACGTAAAACTCCAAAATAAGTGTTCATACATCTAAAATTTGCATTTAAAACGGCCACCGTGGGCTGTGGGTTACGGTTAGCCGGCCACGGCTCGTAACGACGACCGGTCCGACCGGTACAGCGGGAAGCGCGGAGGAAGCGTGCGCTTCCGCCGACCGCCGGCGCGAGAGTGCGACGCGGGGGGAGCGCGGGGCGCTTGCGCGGCGCGGGGCAGGGGCGAACAGCTGAGCGCGCGGGTATATTGACAGCACGTTGCCGCTCAGTCAGTAGGTTCTCTGTCACCGCGGAGTGCGAACGTAGCCGCATAAAGCCCACACCACACGTCGCTCCCGATTGATTATGACACGATCGCCCCGCAGTGCTAACTGAACTGCGGTCGGGACACCGCTAAAATTATGACTTTTGGACTGTTCGCCGGCGACGAAGATAGTAGCAGATATCTCGTTCTAGAAGAGAAAGCTTTTAGGATAGTGTCCAGGTACTGGGAGATCTCCGGAGTTTCGTCCGCCGAGAGGCTGCGGTTCAGGAACAAACAGAGGCTCCTTGTTGCTCCATTTGGACTGTTATAAATATTTAAGAAACTTATGAATTTTTTTTGGACTCAAACAAATTAGTCTTTTAGTGTTTTTAAGTGCAATAGGTGAACTGTGTTTTTCGTGTTAAGTTTTATTTGGGGTTTATTTTTTTTTGGATAAACAAAAATGGTGCCCCAACAAGTGTCGGATGTGAGGTCCCTGTCGCCAACATCGAGTGGAGTACCCGTGTTCGGGTCCCAGCTCGTCGATAAAAACTCATCAACACCATACACGGATGCAACTCAGGTTAGTCCATTTATTTAGACACAGGATATTTTGTGTAATTTTAAAGTGAAAAAAGTGAATATAAAAAGTTTAAAAACTAAATACAATATTTATAGCAAAAAATATTACGGTACAAATACAGCTCAAAATAAAAATCATAACAGCCAAACAAAACAAATCTTTAAATCATAATAGGAAAATCACAATCTCAAAAATTCTCATAAAAAACCTAACTACCTATTTTGTCTAAGTCGAAATAAAAATGTAGGTACAGTAGGTATTCCGAAATAAAAAAGAAATGAAGTTTAGTACGTAGGTATTAATTCATTTCAGTTGTCACGCAAAAATATCACCTCATGTTATAAAAACGGAATCGCCAAAATCTTATCTATGAATGAATAACAAAAATATTGACATAGGAAAACTGAACAAAATAAGTGTGAATCTACGACATACGCACGAAAATATCACTGAAACGACAACAAAAATATACAAAAAGTAATGCGCAATATAGTTTTATCGCTCAGAAAACAGTCAACACATGGCAAAAGGATAAGTAGATATTTTGTAAACATAGGTAGGTATAGCAAACGATGGGTTTGATACAATTATAAAAATACAAGTCCAGTAAATATTTAAACATAATTTTTGGAGTACCTACATTTTTCAGTCTAAGTATTAAAAAGTAAATTTTATTCTCAATCTTTTATTTTTTTGTAATAAATTACAACAATTTCAGAATGCAAAACAACAAAACCACATGCGAGCGAGCATTTTATTAAATTAATTAACATTACTGCTAGGTCGGTGTTCGAAATGCTAGTCCTTCAAACAGTCCATTTAACTTAAACAATTTGTTATTTCGGTGTGTTGGTTGAAAAGGGTTAGTTCTCCATTATCTTTGAGATAATCGTAATAAACTTTCATTGGCCGACGCAGCCATTACCAAGACACTGAAATTCAATTCGCTCACTAAACTGGTTACTAACAAGGAGTAATGATGCACAGACATGCGATCCGGCAGGCCAGCGTAATAAAAAATCCCACGTGGATTTAAATCACACTTTAAAATCAGTCATTAAAACCATTGAATTAATATTCTAACTTGGAAATTAATGTGAGTCGCATAAATTAAGCACTTATTTTAGGCTTAAGGGTAAAATTCAAACAATTTTTGAGGATTTTTTTAAGTGCATGTGGCGACAATTAATCCATTACATTATTTAGTGAAATAATATGTCGTAACGATATTCGGTAATAAATAATAAGTCTCGGTTGCTACGGCTCTGGCACTCTGCGGTCCGTAGGGGCTCTTAAAGATCGGCAACGCATTAGCAACTCCTCTGGTGTTGCAGGTGTCCATAGGCAACGTTGACTACCTACTTACCACCAGGTGGCTCGTCAGCTCGTTTGCCGACATAATCCATAAAATAGAGGTTTTTAAAGTGTGTAAATATTTTTATTTATAGCAAAAATATTTTACAACGTTACATTTTCAAAATTATAGTCCAAAATGTGGATGACCATAATAAAATATAATGTTAAACCTTAAATTATAAAATATTATAGGTATATTATAATTTGCAAATAAGAAAATCTTAAGTAGGTTTTAAACCTTGGAAATAAGTTTTGAAATATTTACCAAGTTAATATTACAAAATCTCACATTTGTGTCTATTACAAAACCTTGAACATAAATTTAAAATCAAATAAGTAAGTATAACGTTCATCATATTTATGTGAAATTTAAATATTGATTAATTTAATTTATGATTAAAGTGAAAAATGTACTTGAAATCGTCAAGATTGTCAATATGCGTTAGCCAAGCAATGAATAACCAAAAATTCTTGCGAAATAACGCGTCAAGTCACATAGAGAGATTTCCACAACACTAAGACTAACGATAGAAAACGCTGCAATAAATTAAGCGACCATGAAATAAATGAGATGGACACTTAAAATGTAAACGTTTCATAAAACCCGGGAGCCGGTAATGAATAAAATAAACTATCGGACGCTCATGACGGTGATAAATCCACTGCACACACTGGTGACGCGAACGATACGAAAAACACGGTCGGGAGCAACGACACCGCAACACATTTATGAATTTTTCGCATTTATATCGCATAATAAACACCGACTCACGCGATATCGTATGAAATAAACCTATAGCAGTCAAAACAATCAATAAAATAAAAAGACATAAATGATATTAAGGCCATGTTGTATCCATGAAATGCGTCGAGCGGAGAGTGCATTAACATTTCAATGTCAACACGTAACAATGTATTTTTAGTCATCCGCTGGCCGTGCGAGTCTTTCTCGAGAGTTCATACACTTCGAGCCGACACTAACTCTCAGAGCATGATAACCTCAGTATGCTCAGCTCTCGTTACCAATCAGATACAAGGAAACAAAATGTATAAACGTGTGTCGTTTGTAATATAGGAAACGATTAACAGTATCATTGCAATATTTAATTGTATTGATTGCTCGTAATTAGCCGCATTTCTGTCATCACGAGTTATTGAGTATTGTAAAAAATTACGATTGTTAAGATTCTTTTATACCTGCTGACAATAATGCATGTGTTCCATGACTAATTGCTACTGGCAAAAAAGGGGTAGCCCACAAAGAATTAAGTTGTCTTAAAATTCGCAACCGAATCGCTGGAAAAAAACCCATCTTCGTCAATTTTTTTGCTGGGCGAAAAATTATGAAATCGATATGCTTTTATTGGCCAAAAAAGTAGACGTTAAAATTTAGCTTTTGGTTCTGTGCAAAAAAATTCAAAATTAACTAAGGGCGGAGCTTTGGATCATTATATAGCGACCGACCGACCGGACTGGCTCTGTTATTTTTTGTTAACATTTTTTTGTTGAAATTGTAGCTAAGAGCACAGAAACCGTTTTGTTCCACAAGGTTATCTATCATACTTTTAGTCGTTGCTATTCGGCGTTCTCTTGAATTTAGAAAAAAATGTTTCTCCTGACGCTGGTGGTGCTAGCGGAAAATTCGATTTTCACACTGTAATGTGCCTTTCTAAATCAGATTTTTTTGCCAGATTCTTTGCTTTAGCAAATCTCGGCCTCGGTTACGTCTTTAGATCACATTATTTTAACATTAATTTTGCACACATCGGTAACAGTATGTATAATTAAAACAATGAACTTCTATTGTAATACGCGTATCATGACTATTCTCATTATAATTCCCCAAGACTGGCTCTATCCTATTACCCCTTCATTACTAAAAGCATAAAACTCACACAACTTTACTCCGCCAAGCACTAAAAAGCGATTAACGTAGTCATTTGCATTAACGCGAAATCTTTGAAACAATTTACATTGAGTTCGTAGAAAAAGTGTCGTACAAGTAGCAGGGCAACTTCGTGTCTCCTCACTATAATGTCGGCCTTACAACTGTAGCTCACGATATGCAGGCATTTCAAGAATTCTCCGTGTTCGGTATTTCAAGTTCTACCCTAGAATAAGGGCTGATAACGTGATTTGTGGAGCAACATTTTCTTTCAATTGAATTTGTTGTTTGATGAATGGGAAACTATGTTAATTTCTTCCGGTATATTGTCTTTTCTTAGTATTTAGTGTCACGCTATTTCTCTGAGTGAGCGAATAATTGTATTTTCCGGCCGTACAACTTCAAATAAATCTTTCTGCTTCACTCAGAGCCATTGTTTCTATATTGGGTATACTCGACCCATAAGTGTCACATGAATCAAAATTTCGCAAAATTACACGCTGAAATTTATTGCTTCTCCCTGTGTACTACAATAATAGACTTTTATACCTTTCTACAAATCAACAGAGTTGCCATCCAAAATTTTAATTACCATAGTTTACACCGCTCACAAAATAGTGTTTGGCAGCTGAATCAAATCAACATTTTGATTGTGTTCACTTGCAATTTGCAATTCGTGGGTGTTTTTATTAGCACTATTATAGTTGAGAGTTGCTTAAGAAAATTGTTAGGCTACCTGACTTTTTGCAACAATAATTTGTATTTGTATGCTTATATGGAACGATTTAGAGTATGACTTCCTTTTGAGGAAGGATTAACATGGTATCGTTTGGAGTAATATGGGTAAAATTATAGCAGTTAATAGGTTTGTCGTGTACAAGAGTAATGGTTAAATTTTTGTCGTTAAATACGCATTTAATAGCTACAATATTTCCTGTAGTTGGTTAGCGTAGGACGGGAAATTTCAGTTGTTAGCGGTCGAAATTGTAGCAATGAATCCGTCTAAAGATTTTCTGTTCAAGTTTTTTTTAATATAATGAAAAATCTCAATTGTAGCTATATAAATTTCTTAATTACGTATTACCCTTTTCACTTCTCGGAGCGTAATATACAACTGATACAATTTTCTGTGCTTTTATTTTAGAACTGTCGCATTAGTCTAGTGGTCCCAAGCGCGACTGCTACCCTAGAGGTCCTGGATTCGATCCCCAGGTCGAGCAAAGTGTTATTGAGTTTTTCTATGAAATTCTCAGTAGCAGCTCGGAGTCTGGATTTGTGCCCGATTAATGGCAATAGGCTCGCCCCCTATTACATGGGACCTAAACATACCGGCGAACTGTGGGTGTACATTAGTACGCCTCTGCCTAACCCTTCGGGGAATAAAGGCGTGATGGTATGTTATGTTATGTTATTTTAGAACAGTAGGTATTTAGATTCATAAGAGTTAATCAATTTCGGTTTAATAAATTTCTTTAATTACTTGTTGGTTTTTATTAAGTAGATAATAATATTTTCTTTCATGTCAAGTAATTTCACATTGTGTTATCTTTTCAAGGGTAGTTTAAGATTAATGCATTATTCAGTAATTGTCGAACAGTTACTGTCGAAGCTACAATAAATAACTAACCGATCTTTGAAACTGACCAAATATTTTCTAAAAATATTCTACACCTAAATTCATGGTATAAAGCTAACCACAAAATTCATAATACACATTATACATTAAAGCCTCTACCCAAAACTAGATTCCTGGCGAAACTCCCACATGAAAACAGAAAGTCTGAAGACGAAATGGCTATAAATTTGTTGGGGCTCGCGATGACGGCTCCTGAAGTCGGCAGAGAAACAAAACTGCTGCACATATATCTTTGGGTCGTATTTTCCACTACCATTGTTTGTTTCCCCAGGTTTTTTGTGAAACGTAGGGTGTATGTGGTTTTGTTTGAACATTTAAAAACTTTAATATTTATCATTTGTTATGTACCTATTACCTTGTTAGATTTATCATTGACAATGCCAATATCTAAACGAATCGCCTGAAAATAATTAGCAGCTACTCACCTTTTGGTTGTTTATCTTCCTACATCATATAAATTAATGCTACCCATTATTGCAGCCCAGAAGTTGCACACTTAACCACAATCTTATCTAGTGCAATTAATTTTGTCATTGATAAAAATGCCAAATTATCATTTATGGTTACAAATATGTTTGTATATTTAATTATTCATACCTTTGCTTCCAATAAATAAACGTCCTAAACTGTTCTTAAGAATTAATCCAGATTACCTTTCTCTTTGGTAAATTCTTAATCCAAAGAAGTCTACCTATCCTTAACCCATAAATAACACCCCAAACATAATTCTAACCGAAGTTTCATCACATTTACAACCCTGGTTAATCCAAACCGTTAAACCGAAAACACCGTACCCGGAACTTAAGCCTTAAATATTCAGCAGCCTTCAAAACGTTAAAACAGCGTCATTAAGCCGACGGAACTCTAAAAACGATAAACTTTACGACGAGCCAAAGGACGACACTCGATCCCAGACACTTTCGAAAAAAAGAAACTTGTCTGCGAATTTTATTTCCCTTTATGATTTTTTCGTAAGGGGCATGTGTTGTTTTTGTGTTTTTTTGTCAAAGGTTATGCTTAACTAGGCTTAACCTTCAAATTGATAATAATGAACTTAGTAACTTAAAACCGTTCTCAACCAAGTCACTTAGTGAAAATCAATAATAAATTCATTTTACGCATTTTGCCATCATCTAAGTATGGGGTTAGGAATCGATCAGTAACTTTTTCTATCCAAACCTAATTAAATCCGAAGCGGCAGTGTTGTTTTTGGTGATCAGAAAAACCGAATCCAATCTAATTTCCTTGATTTCGAAATCATCCCCGAAATTAGTTCCTAATCCTCTTATAATCCCAAACTCACCCCTAATATCACAATAACAGAACTATCGATCCTCGCTCAGGTCGTAAGTGCTCGTTGGCTCCAAACTTTTTGTTCCCTCCTTGTATTCACTTGCGAGTTCTAATCGCGTTACTCTATTAACCCGTGGACAGCCCCTTTATACAATTAGCTACTTATTGACTTGGAAAAATCCTACCCTCTTTTAATCTAGTTTTTTGAAAGTTTGCGACTTTTCCAGCACATTGACACTGGCGAGGCGGTCTTCGCTTTTCGGAAAGTTAGCATTGACACCGGTTGGGGTTTGACTTTCAGAAAAGTATCTAACTCAAATTTCCTGTGAATTAAACTTATATCTTCGAGCCCCTCGGGAAGGTAACAATCTATAAAGGAATTATACCTGCTACTCAGTACCTTTTAAATAAAATGGATTTGGTACGAGAAATACTAAACATCAAACAAAGATGTTTAGTATTACTAAGAAACTCTAAAGTAATTGCAATTCTAAAATGCAACTTTATTTATATTAAATGGCTGCCAAGTGCAGCTTGAAGCACTCGTGAGCCAGCGAAATGAGCTTAGAGATCCATGCATACATTAAGTTGGATTTAAGTCTAGTCTAAGTGAGGAAGACCTCTGAACTTATAGGTGCGATTGTCCAACCGTTGACCCTGAGTCGTCTAGACAGAGTTACTGGTCTAGTCCTGTATTACTTATGGTTTCCTGCCACAAGACTAGAATTTAATATTGGGTTGTACCGAATTGAACTTGTATTTATAGTATCAGTGTACATCAATTTGTACTAAGGTGTGTTTGTTTTCTTACCAAGTGCAGTTATTTCAAATGTTAGAAGTACTAGAAACTTATAACTTTGACTCATATCTACCGATAATATCATCATCATAGCATCAAAATAGGCTTTATCGTATAATTTGTTAAGTTACCTTACTCAATTTTCGTTTTTTATAACGATGTGAGTACAGAATTTCAAACGATACTAGCAGTAAACGTCAGCAATAAAGTTTGCCTCAAGCAATCGCATTTCAGGCCCAAAAGTCAGGCAAAAAGGCAAAAAAATTCGTTCAAACATTTCAACTGCCGTCGTGGAACAAATCGCTCTTTGCAAGCTCAACGTTTGGCTGGAAATTTAAATAGCTCAAAAATAGCTTGAAAAAACAGCATCGGCTGCCGAGGCATTCGCATGATTTATACCTTCTGTAGCGTGACTATGAGGAACGGCCGGGTGGTTCGGAGAATGCCCGCTAAATTAATCGCTTCGTATTTGGCCGTGTGAATTATCAAAATTCCTTTGGGTCTAACTGAAATAGCAGGCGACTAGACTTTCATGAAGGCCATAATTTATTGGGGTAAAATGCAAATGTATCCAGTACGAGACAGGAAAATATGCGTAAGCCTAATCAAGGTTTGCTATAAATTTTATTTCATACTTTAAGTAATAGATTTTATATAAAATTTTTATACGAGTAACTTTTTTAGCGTGTTCCTTGAAACTATTATTCTTAGCTTAGATTTTTCTAAGATTCGTTAATCTCTTTTGCTCCCCATAACCTAGTAAGTAATTAATATAGTTTTCAACTCAACTTAGGAGTAGAGTAATAAACCTAATTCTGATCTTCATTGATCTCCTTTACTGATTCCCGAATCCTTTTTCAAGCTAAGTAATATTTTGTTACTCCCCACTGTGTTTTTAGGTTTTTCTTACTCCAATAGTACTGAGTCGTACAGCTTACCTACTATACAAAACTACAATATCTGACATGTTCGTGTTAACTACAACTAATGGTGATTAAATTACTTGTCCTAATTATGTGTTTTTAGATAACAAAAGAGCTGTTGCGCTAATGGTACTGATAATATTATTATGTGATACTACACAGTTGGGATTACGTTCTAGATTTATAGTAACGTCTGTTTTTGTTTAGTCGCTTGCTAAATGAGGAAGAATGTCAGCAGCATCTATACCACTTTACGTATATTTAAAGAAGAAGATCTGAATCTATTATAAAAATTAAACTGAAATAGATAAAAATAACACTTGATCCTTCACTTCATCATCAATCATGGAGTTTGATTCATGCATTGATTCAAATACTGCTAAGACTCGAGATTGAAAATAAAAATGTGGAATTAGAAATATTATCACTTCTAATAAGATAGAAATTCAGAAAAGAACCCAGCAGCTAAGTCTCTAAAGTGCTACCTTACCTTGCTGAATAAATAGCACGAAGTTTTCTTATAAAAACGGTACCTAACGATATTTAACATCTCGCACTTTGCCGAACTAATCAGGAAGTGAGAGATATAATAATATCTTCTTGGAAACTTGGACGGTTCTTAAAAACAAGTTATAACATGATTACTGCTGATCGACAGTTTTGCGATGTTCCGGAAAAATGCTCGTTTGTAGGTTATTATGGTGTGGTGTAATTGTTTTGCTGATCTTGGAGTTCAGGAAGTATAATAAGAAGCTTGCCATGATATGACCCTTTTAATTTCTTATTACGGTAATAATATTATCCTCGTAAGTGGATTCCTTTCTCAGGTTCTGTTAGAAACACATTATTATTTTCTTCATCCACATAGAGCTTCCTGTATTGTTTTTTTTATTATTTGTGATAGGCTTACGCTTGACCGCCAGTTCGCCTGATGTTAAGTGATACTGCGATCTACGATGGAGCGCGCTTGCCTAGAAGAAACCGATGCTACGCTCGGTTTTTGAGAATATTGGATTAATTTACTACCTTGTGTATATTTTTAAGAAGTTTTTGGGCCATCATTATTTTAATATTATAACAAATACATATAACAAATCTGGTGTATCCAACCAGGAGATGCAGGTTCGAATCTTGCCCGCGATTGAATTTTTCCTTTAAGTACTAAAATAAAATTATAAAAAATAAATTTTAATTTGAAATTGTAAATCTACATTATATCTCCTTAATTCGTTCTAAAATCGTGTGACGATGGATCGTTTCCTTTGCTTTTTCTATATATTTTAAATCATAGTAATAGAATCATAGCACGTTCAAACGCAACGCATTACAATAAACTTGATTGTTATCAGTATCCAAAACGTTGCCTAACATGACCGTGAATTTGAACAAATTTCGGCTAACTATTTGATCTATGTGATACGAGGCTTAGAATAATTTTAATAATATTTTTAATGCTAAGTTATACATAGATAAGATAAAGAATAATAAAAAAGCTATGTATTTTTCCTAAACTTTGGTAAAAATACACATGGCTATACAATATACGCAATGTTATTCCATGTAAATTTTATTCTAGATTAAGTTTCAAGGTAAAAACTCCATTTTCAACACAGCTTTGCATCTTAGTATAATTTCCAACCTTAATCAAAGTGACATGATAATAAAATATGATGAGATGATTTTCACGAGTTCTTGCTCCAATATTAAGTCATTAAACTAATAACTAAAGTGAACTCATAAGTTAGCTTTTTGTACAGTTTTTGTTCAAGTTTCTATGGAATAATCGGTCGATATTAAATGAACATTAGGGGTTCTACACAAGACTTGCGAAACGTACGCTAGTAATGACATGTCACGTAGGTATTAGAATTATTTTTGTTATAAAATCTAATAATAAACAATCTTTTTATTTCGTTGCACTTATTTTTAGTTTCAAATTTAAGCATATTAAGATTCTCCAAAAACATGACAAGCGGTGCCGCTGATCTTAAGATTCAAGTTTCGGGAGTATCATTGAGATTTTCTATTGAATTAATTTGCTCGGATTTCGCATTTGTGCAAGTCCGCCCCATACTACATGAGATCTAAAAAAGGTAGGTGTAATTCACACCTCCTCCTAATCCTTTAAGGGATACAAAGGTAATGTTAAAAAGTCTCCGAGAAATCTTCAGCAAACTATGATTTCATACAACAGATGATAATCGCACTTACTTACAAATTGTAAGTAGGTATTGTAAGTTATGTAATATATATATATATATATTGTAAGATACATTACAGATTAATATTGACTCTAATACTTATATAACTTCGTAATCATAATATAACTTCATTCGTTTCAATATGTACTCACTGAAAAGTCATTAAGTAGCCATTAAAGTGAATATCAAAGAAATTGTAAGATAATCATGATCAAATTAAATTCGTTCAAACCATCTATTGTCCATACCTGATGATCCTCAAGTTTCTTACACAAAAAGGATTGGCCTATTTTTGCCCTGACAACAGCATGATGTCATAGAATGCAGATAAGTATGAATCGAATCGGTATTGCTAGAAAACATCCGCTGGGTGACTCGCCCGGAAGAATTATGAGCGCACACTTGTTATCTTAAGTGGTCTCACTAAATCGCCTGCTTAGCCATGCGGATGTGAGATTTAAGTTGTGTAGTAACTTGTTTAAGTTAAGTGTTAAATATAGTCTAACTTACATAATGTTGCGCCGTATTATTTTGGGAGTAGACAGCGATAAGAAGAATAGATAAGTTATGCATTTTTGTTTACGTAATGCTTTTCCTTAATTACTTCATTAAATTAATTTGTGAAAGAGTGAAAGACGTTTAATTGACTATAAAATAAGTGCAGTAGGAGTATGCAGAACATTACCAACATGCATGTTACAGCATTTATAGAATCAAATGATTACTTAACTAAGTTTGATCAATCAAATTGTTAATATTATGATGAATGCAATTTTTGGTTACTAATGCAGATTATGGTTAAGATCAATGATTTGAAAATAAAAGCATCATGTCCTCAGGAAATTATCTACATAAATCCGTACTGCAAGAAAGAAAGACCCTTTGAAAAGAACTGTAAATCAAAATCAAAACAGTGGTAAACTAAGATGTTTATTGGAGTTAAAGCTGGTCTACCAGTTGTCACCCTACTCGGTTCTACCATCAAAACTACACGATCTACTGAACTAAATCAAGAACAACAAAAAAACTTGCACAAAAAACTGCAATCCGATGTCAAGGGAAAACCAGCTTTAAAAATCATCTACAAAGTTCAATGTACCATGTAGCAGAAGCCGGCACAAGGAAGCCGAAGCAGAACTTGTATACAATTCTGTGGCCTTGAACTTAAAAATATTCGAGGCGAGCTGTTCAAATGTGACCGGTGTGCCTCGAGGCACTCCCGATATGGCTAGGGTGAGGTTTTCAACGTACAACTTAATAATATTCTGTAAAAAACTTACTAAGGATATTTCATTCAAATCGGAAACTGATTAAAACGATAAAAAAGGATATTTTGTCCCCTTTTTAATCGCCCTTTTACCTCCTATTTTTTTTAAACTAAACCTGTGTTTGTTTTAAGTCATTTTATGCTCACGGAGAAGTTCGATTATCATTCAAATAGAGTATTGTTAAATGCTAAACCTAAGCCTTATCTAAATTATTCTTACTTTTGCTTTCTAGCCACATGAAAAATCAGTTAAAACGGATTGATAATATATCCTAAAAATCCAATTCGAAGTGATTCCTAAATTAAAAATCCAATAAAAAATTAAAACATTACTAACTGGATTCCCAATAACAGCGCCTTGGCACTTAATTACATATTCAAGTGCTAACACTGTTCTCTAATTGATGCCTCAGACATATATTTTACGATCTCTGTAACGAGCGGAGCAATTAAATATTTAACGTTAAATCCATTGTTAAAAACACCTAATCCTTGTGAATTAATTGAAATACCTAGAGACAACATAAATGTCAGAGGTTAGGGTGAGATGAAGAATTAAAGCGAAAATGAATTTGAACCGGTACGCTCCGTTGTAATTTGCACAATTTTTGAATCAGCTTTGATTGGAAGGTGTAATAGGATTGTGCTAGTCCCTCTCCACACCCTTCCTGTAAAATGTAATTAGAACGGTTCGTTGTTATCATTTAGTTACATGCTTATATGAAAGCCTTTCAGATGAGAATCAAATCCTTCTCTTTAAATCTAGACTTCTACTGAATCAATATTAAAGCTTTGAACATAAACCCATTTATTTTATGAAGTAGACGCATTTTCACAAAACGGTCCCAGAAATATTTGTAAATTAACTCCATCTCTAGACTGATAGATTAGTGGGAAGTCACACTCACCTTTCATCCTACAGAATCCAAAAGGTCGCGACAAACCAAATCTACATTCAGACAATCTCCGAGATATGTAGATGAGATTCAATGCTGACGATTTATGAAGAAAGCTGAACGAAATATGGCAGCGAGTCGACCGTTTTCATTGAAACTTTTTTACAACCTCCCCTTTAGATGGCAGATAAAATTGCAAATAGACGGACGGAAAAGGGAATTTTATGTGAAGGTGACTTCACGCTTTTTATTTTTTAAGGGGAGCCGGTGCTGTAAAGACGGTTAGTGAAAACAAATTAAGCTTGAACGGTCTGATATTGCGACGTAGGTTTCTTGTTGCGACGGTAAAGGTTTAGCTGACTCCGTTAACGCTTTCTACTTCGTAAGCATCTAAGTGGAGAAAATGGAGAACTATTTTCTATAATTTCATAAGACACTGTGAGCTCTTAAACGGTTGATAGAGTACACTTGATAACATCTAGAATTTTAATCTTTATTACACTTATGTATAAGACACTGTAATCCTTGACGGGTTAAACAGAGTCACAATTAGTGGCCATGCGTTACTTGAAACCGCATTAGGCGTAATCGTTTGGCATTCGACCTGCACGGAATGATAAACAGCTGATGTATAGTTCTGTGTTATATGTTTTGCTGCTGTAAACAATCTTTAATATTATGTGAAGTGTAAGTAATTGTTGGAGATCTTATTGAATTTCATTTGGTTTGCCAGTAAGTATTCTTTATTTATATCTACTTACATTGTCATAAAAGTAAAATAGATCCTCAAACTTAAACAAAGCCTTTATCTTTATATCAAGGGTATCACAAAAGGGTTTAAAACGAAAAAAACTAAACTAAGCTAAGAAGTGACTTGTTACAGCCATGTTCGCTAATACACGACCAATATTTGTTCTGGTGCCAACTCTCAGAGGATTGGACGGGACTCGGGACGCTCTAGTGAGCAAACAATGTTCTTTAGATGCATTCTGTTTCAACGTTCGACTCGTCTCGAGGGGGTGGCGACTAATAGTGTTAGTTCGTAGTGCGTCTATGGTATGTGCAATTTGGAAAGAGAAGTTTTGTTGCGGTTTTAAATAAAGTTTTGATAGTCTAATAAGACCATTTAAGAATTTTAATTAATGTTTTTTGATAAACTAATTGAAATGCATCTTAAGACATTCTATCCAATTGTTGCTCTTCCGCCTTTCAAAAGTGTTCAAATGATACAAGTTAAATTTTTTTGCATAGATTCACACCCAGTTTAAAAATCAAAAAGCCACCATCATCAACACCATTAACCAAACTCTAATAATATTTTAACGAACATTTATAACAAGGGTAATCTAGTAAGAGTAAGTAATAATACGGCTAACGCTATAAAATTGCCATTATTAATACCAAACGGGATAAAAACACACGCGGGATTCGGGCACTTCACAGCACTTGGCAATGTAACTGTTGCTACATAGTTTTTATTAAGCGCATGTGAGCGATAAATTCAAACATTTACTTCGGTCCAAAACTGCACTTTGTTTGTTGTAAATAAAAAGTTCCATATTGAACTACAATGTTGTATAGTTTGGACTTACATCTGCGGTTCAGGGCTGTATATTGATTCTAAAGAATGATTTAAATACGGCTTTGTTATTTTTCAAGCCGATAAATATTGCTTTATCAAGTTTGAGTGGTATTTGGTTTCCAATAGATTTGTTTGGAATATTTTAAGTATTGCTCTTGACTATTTAGAGTTATATTGCATACACGTGTTTGGTTTTCCAATAAATTGTTTAGAAAAACAAACATCACTACAGAATATTTTTTTAAATTATCGTTTAAACTTTTTATAAATAAATTATTCATTTTAGGTGTCTATAAATATTCCAGTATTAAAATGTTAGATTCAAAAAATATTTTTCAATTTATGAAACAATCAATTTTCTTTAATTCCATGTCGCAACCCTAGATTTGATTGTGAGCATCTGGAAATGGTTTTACGACATGCAGCTGATGCATCGGGCCGCGTCAGACTCGCAGAATTTCCTTGGGACGGCGGAGCACCGCCGCCAGGGACCTATGCACTACTTTGGTGTAAAGAATTGTGTGATATGAATTTGGTATGCGCTGTGTGCAGTTTCTTTATTTGATTTTTAAATATAACAGCAAAGGAGAACGTCGCCTGGAATATAAAATTTTTAACATTTTAACTTATGACAATAACAAAGCTAATTAAATTTATGTAGCTCAGTTAATTATAAAGACTAAATAAAAGCAAATAAAGTTCGTATTCTCTTTCGAAAGTCAACCTTCCGTTGGCAGACATTACATCACAGCTAATTTCATTTAGTCCGAATCTTAGAACTAAACTGAACTTTAATTCCTTACATACTTTTTTCGTTTATACTTTGTCGGCACCAAACTTGTTTGTTTCAGCCCTTAAGCCACTTGAATCAACTTAGCTTACAAGTTTTCCATCCGTTTTTTTCGTATCCAGGAATTTCCTTTATTAAAACTCGTAGTTAAGTTCTCCGATCATACAAAATTGGGACGAGGTCAGTGAATTGTGATCCAGCATCCCTGAATGGACCATTACCGCCACTGGATGTAATCGCTTTGGGAATACCTACCTCGAGATTTGTGTCAGATGTTTAATGTTACATTTTAGGGGGCCTGACCAGACATGTTTAGTGTAACGACGTTTAAGACACCTGGATCTTTACCTCTGCGATCACATTTTGGTAAATGGCACCGTCTTATTACTTATTTAGCAGACCCAGAACGCTATTTTATTTGACCCCAACATGCCTCTTGCGTTATTTATTCATTGATACACTCATGTATATTTATTTGCACAAAATTGGAAATACATTTACTTACAGTATCTACGTGCGTCTTGTTATCAGCTCTGGCAATTGACATGCTAATGTAATGTTATAATATACTTACGTACTCAGAAAATAAATTACGGAATTTATTTAAATATTAATGTGACTAGATCTAAACAGCGGAGATGGGTTTGTTTTATAAAAGTTAAATAAAACCAAGGAAATTATAACAGTTGATTAAACTTACGCAATCATGGGGAATAGTTTGCAAAATGTTGTATTACGAATTCCAATCACGACATAAGCCAGAAGTTAGCTGAAACGAGATCGGCTCAAAAGCAAAGATCTTATTGACTGTTCGGTTCGTACGGCATCTATTGACTCGGTAATGTCTTCCATTTCCGAACCAGCTCTCGGAATAAGAAAAGTTGGTACACGGGTAAGAAAAGAGGCCTTTTCCAAGCGCACTAAACTTAATAGGTACCTTTGATCTTGCAACCCAAAGTTAGAGTTAACTAGAACAAAGACACTGACCATCTGTTTACGACCCCAAAGAAGCGAGTAACTAATTTCAAGTTTAATGAGAAAATCACTTGAAGAGAATAATTCAATTTTCTGTATTGTTAATTTGGGTGTTCGCTACAGCTTCCAGTTTGGGATTAACAGGATTCCTGGCAAGGGAGTACTTAATTGAAACGCTTTGTATCATTGTTTGAATTGTGTCGATACAATTCCCATTAAAGCGATAAATATAATGCGGCCTATTTTAAAAGAACTTTCCACAATTAAATCAGTTGTTGTAAATTGGATAACATAACTTATACAGTATATATTTATTTGAGTTGATAGTTGAAATTTTGATTTTGTTTCTCTTCCTAAAACTTTCATTGAAAAATAGAATGATTGCTGCTTTAACTTTATTCTTGTGATTTACGCCGAATGTAATTCTAAAGTACCTACGATTCAAAACTCCTCAGTAACATTTCATTCTTCACAGCACAACCAATTACCCTCAGATTTTTTACGAGCTCTGGCAAACACATTCCCTATTACTTCTACCTTTTACATTTCACCCCCAGCTCGACATGTAAACATTTCCATTGCGAGACATCTTCACATATACACATACGACTATGATTTCTTTATTACGAACCCTTTATCCTTTTGTCCGCCAACGCTCGTTGCCTCTCAAGATATTTCTCTACGACTGCCTTCTGTATCTTGGAAGATAAGAATGTATTGAATTTTGAAACATAAGGTTTCCCTTTTTATCTCATACTCGAGATTCTTTTATATTTACAGACCAACAAACGTAAAGTGATTCGTCTGAGCACTCTATTATATAAATTGATATTTGTTCCTTTCAAAGTCGAGGATATGTTTAAAAGATTATTTCGTAACAAAGGTTAATATAATGTTATTGGGTTGTAAGCCTTTTGTCGGGAAGGTAGGTCTTTATTCTTTTCCTGGTCTTTTGTCAAGTCTCTTCCGGAAACACCTTCTTTCATTTTTCATTCATTTAAAGTCAGGTTGTGGTTATGAAATTGGCGGTCAAGCGTAAGCCTAACACGAATAAAAAAAAAGAATTTCTGCCAAATCTGTCATTTTCTTAGAATACTTTAATGTAAGAAAATGATCTCCATCTATAAAGTAAATTCGAATTTATGACATCTGTGAATTGTTCTTGTAATTCTAGGTATCAGTGTCCAGTTATTATCGATTAGTAATTTTCCACCGTCAATCATATTATATTGGAATTGACATTCTGCACATTGCGTTAGATGGTTTTTGTCAAACATTTGATCCATTATGACAACTAGGTTTCTAGTAAAGTTCATTTCGATTTTAAGTAATTTTAACCGGTCACCATTAAAGACAAATTTTGTTTGCATCGGTTTGCGGTATATCACTTTTTGTCGAATTCAATACATAGTAGGATTTATCACGTATTGCAGTTGTCGTTAGTGGAATATCACTTTAGTTGATTTTTTAATAATCGCAATTGAACGTTGCATCAATGATTTAAATGCAGGCCATAATATTCTTTACAAGGTAAGCACAGCTCTCCACAGTATTCAATACTTAGCAAATAATTCTAACGCTGGTAATATCTCACTTAAATGCTACTCCATCGCCATTCAGCCTAACCATGAACCAGAAACGCATCAATGACATAAGATTACAAAAATTACATGTAATTTAATTACGTGTGTTTAACAACCACGTAAAGCATGTTTCCCATGTGTATGGGAGATGTTTCGCCCCGTTACCGTAGTGTGTGGTGGTGTAGAATTATGGCTACGTGGAAAATTACTGTACAACACAGCCTGGCTTTTTGTTCTCACAATGTGTATGATACTAGCTTTTTACTGTACTGTATCTTAGCGGGTAATTAGAACTTTTTCTGAAAAGGTGTCATTACGTGGCACGAAATAGTTTTTTACTTGAAGCTAATTAATTATTTGGACGTTGAAAGTTTTTACAATAATTGAGTTCTGCTGAATACTAACTCACTTAGGTTCTGTTCCTAATTACCTTAAGGTTACTTATTGGAATTGAGATGCTTTTGCTGCAAACTCTTGACATTGAATAATTAAATTGTCATGCTGGGAGAAGAAGTGTCAATCAATACGTAATTTTAAGAGCATTTCTATAGGTATAGTACCTAATAAAATATTAATATATTATCTTTATTGCACACCTTAGAAACAAAAAAAATTAACATTTTTTAAAACTAAGAGTGGCGGTGATGGTATTGGCGGTCTTATCGCTAATAGCGATAATATCTACCAGTCAACCTTTGGATGGACAGGAATGATATGAAAAAAAGGTAAATTAAGAGTAGTCTATGGTGTACTTACCAGAAAAAAAATTAACGATTAAAAGTAAATAAACTACATAAATAATAACTACATAATACATATTCTCTATATGCAAATTACTGATATATAATTTCTCTTATAGTTTATTATAAAGCTGTACGCAGCTTTTTAAACCGTACTCCGTGCTATTTAAACCGTAATCGTTTTAGATAGGCAATTTTTATGGCTATTTCTTTGAAAGTTCACGGTGAACAAGCATTCTGCCTATTGTAATCATTGTGACGGTTTGTCACGAAGCAGCCTACATACATACATATATGTAATTATAAACGCATTACAGTGCTTTACTGTTACAGTAAAACATGATGTTATGGTTTAATATCATGGCGGAAGATTAAGTATTTTTTTGTGATTCCTATAGAGGCCTTATTTTTATGGTCATAATCATTAACTTGCTCATTGTAAATATCTCAGCACAGTTGAAAGGTAAAACATCGTTTTCAATAAAAATGGGTCCCCTTGTGGAAATCCACCAAATACCTTGGTTAATTTACAAAATGACTGCCTCATTAGTCTAGCGGTTCCAAGCGCGACTGCTACACTAGAGGTCCTGGGTTCGATCCCCAGGTCGAGCAAAGTGATATTGGGTTTTTCTATAAAATTCTCAGTAGCAGCTCGGAGTCTGGATTTGTGCCCGGTTAATAGCTATAGGCTCGCCCCCTATAACATGGGACCTAAACATACCGGCGAACTGTGGGTGTACATTAGGTACGCCTCTGCCTAATCCTTCGGGGAATACAGGCGTGATGTTAAAAAAAATGTTAATTTACAAAATTTATCGCATCTAACAGTTTCTTAAAAAAACACTTCGTTCGGATCATTGGGCCAACCACCTCAGGGGCATCTCAATGTTTACAGTCAATATTCTAACTGACCGCGTTGAATTTGTATTTAGCATAAATATTATCCATAATTTGAAAGGTAAATCTGTGAATTGGATGCTTATTTAGTTTCCTTCTGTTGTTATTTCTGAAAACTGATTAATGTTTGTAGCCTTAGGCCTTTTCTCTAAAATGTATTACTATCAGGGTCCCTTTTGATCATCCAAAACATTTCATAGCTGCCCGAAGCTTATTTTATACCAACTTGAATTTCACCAATAAGCAATAATATTCTGTCCGTTACCTACCTACTGTTATTACTTATAACCACGTCACAATCAGCTGACTTTAACAATATACTTTAGAAAATTATTGATGGACTCACTTGCTAATAAATACATAAGTTTTCCTTGTATAAACTGAACATTAAAAGTAAAGTTATAATTATTTTAATAATATTATTAGTAACAAGTTTACATTGATTTGTATGACACATTGCGTGGTTGCCACTCTGCCTCTGATAATAATCATTTCTAATTTAATTACTGAGCATTGCTGTACCTATGATATAGATATAATGTACCTAGTGTGCATTCACACATGTTTCATACACCAAATAAAAGCCCATACAAATATTAGTTTTGGCGGGGGCATCGAACTTATCCGTTTGCCAAAAAAATCATCATCACTGTATAGTACGAGTATAAAACAAAGTCGCTGTAGCTATCCGTCCGTCCCTATGTATGCTTAAATCTTTAAAACTACGCAACGGATTTTGAAGCGATTTTTTTTAATAGATAGAGTGATTCAAGAGGAAGCATTTAAGCTATTTAACATTACGCTACGACTCTTAGGAATGGGGCAACGCGGGTGAAACCGCGGGTGGGTCGCTAGTACATTATAAATACGAAAATGTTTCTTCATGATTGTATTACTGAACCGATTTCTATGAAAACTGACTTAGGTATAGAGCTATTTAAAGTACTACCTACTACTATGAAATACTTAGCATGCTAAGTAGCTAGTACGAATAGGTAGACTTAGTTCTTATGAATCTTTAAACTAGTGATATCTATAAGAAGTACTCTTAACCTGGAAGAAGATACTACTACTTACCTATACTACTTACCCTAATTTAAATTTTATAAGCTCTTTACGAGATTAAGGGTAAAGGGTAATCAGTACTTCCTTACCAATTTTACCTATAAACGTGAAAGTTTGTCAGTATGGATGGATGTATGGATGTTCTTTACTCTTTCACGCCAGAACATCTGAACGGATCTGGATCAAATTTGTCACACAGATAGATTATAGCCTTAAATATCACATAGGCTACTTTTTATCCAGGTTGAACTCAATGCTGAAGTCCACGCAGACAAAGTCGCGGGCAGAAGCTAGTCACTCATTAAAAGGAAGTATCTATTCAGTAATATTCGTACATATTTATAGATAAAACAAATGAAGGTCACTACTAGCTACTTCAAGAGAAAATCCTACGATATATTTACGTGACGCGTAGAAAATAACACGTGCGCACATCAACACATGCAGCAAACTATTAGACAAAACGCAAAATTACCGCAATTACCCGCTTTGACCGGTATATTCGCTTTCTAAATGTACACTTTGAGAAAATTATACCGTTTTAGAGCAGCCTGTTTAGTGATTTTCTATTCTAATGAGTGATAACGTGTGTTTGTCCCTATTATCATAATTTCGCGTGTTCATAAAGTTCATTTTCCTGTGCCCGGTCATGTTGTGTATTCCATAGAAAATAATCATTGCTCTAAAAACCCCAAAAATTGAAGTGCACTCATAATCCCTTACAATAAAATTGCTCCGGTGTACCCCTAAAAATAAAAATTGCTCTGAAGACCCCTTAAAAATGTATACATAATAAGCAATAAATTATGTTTAATTATCCCATATCGCGTGCACATACACGCGCTAAATTCTAGTGACGATTAAATGACAATTTTATCTAATGCGTACGTACTATCACTGTGTTAGTCATACTAGATAAGTTCTGGAAATATCCCCGTTTGGTGAGCGATTCAATGCAAATTGCTTTAATTTGGTACACTGGGTTATTGAGACGGTTGACTAATGTCGACAGTCAATGAAGGAGTTAATCTTTTTTAGAAAATCGCGTTTTTTATTTTGCGAAGGGGTGCTCGGAGCAATTTGTGCTAAAACGTATAGAATTATGTGTCCTATTTATAACTCTGTTAAAATTACTTTTTATTTTGGGTTATGAATAAATACTATTATCGTAATTATTTTTTTAGAAAAGTACATACATTTTATACCAATATATTTTATAACCTTCTCAAGCAATGTCTCAGTTATAGGCACTGAAAAAAGTATTACTTAGTTATACTAACTAGTTACTTAATTATGAAGTTGAGTTGAGTTAATCGTGTAAATAGGTATATGTTTCAGAATATAGAATGCTAGTACAGACTATAACTTCTATATAAATATCTATAATTACGATCACCAAACCAACTCTTAATAAATCTCGGTGTTGGCACGCTCACGGCCCGCACCCGATCACCATCCCGGGCTATTCTTCGCCAAGATAGCGAGTTATTGGTTCCTGATAGCATAAGTCAGGTTTATGCGATTTATACTAATACTGTCTGCGTTTGGTTTGTGATTTTGTTATGCGGTGGAAATGTTTAGGTAGAGGGGGTGAGATATGTAGGTTAAGTTTGTATACCAATTTTATTACCATATGAGAAATGCTATATTGCCTCAATGGTCATGTGGTCTCAAGCGCAACTGCTGAGTTATGAGCAGTGATCTTAGGTGTTTTTATGAAAATCTCAGAATTTGTTAAAGTTATAGGGGGCAACCCTATTGGTTGGTTATTTTGTTAGACATACTCATGGATACTTGCCGATAAACAGAGGGTTATATCGGACACTATTTATTATATCCTACCCTTCGACTTGGTAACTTTCCGCCAGGTCCCACGCAGACGACATACCACAGTAAGATACCACGATACGCTCAAGTGACGAGTTAGCATAATATTAGAGGGCTCGTGTTTCGAGATATGAAATGTCAAATACGTTAAATATAAATTAAGTCATTATCATCAGTCATTACGAGTTTTGAGTGTAGATCAAACTACTTTTTAAGCGCTTTTTTATTAAGATAACATAATAATTAAAAATACTACTGTAAATAATGACTGTATTTATGATTGAAGGAATTAAATTCGTCTATAAAATAATATACCATCACGCCTGTATTCCCCGAGGGGTTAGGTGGAGGTGTACTAATGTACACCCACAGTTCGCCGGTTTGTTTAGGTCCCATGTAATAAGTGGCGAGCCTACTGCCATTAACTGGGCACCAATCCCAAACTCCGAGCTGCTACTGTGAATTTCATAGAAAACCCAATAACCCTTTGCTCGACCTGGGAATCGAATCCACGCCAAGAATTCCACAAATTAAGAAAAATATGAAACGGAGCAGTCTTACATCTCCAGTAAAACACAGTCAAAGAGGGATAGCTATATCGAGAAAATATCTCCGTCTCTTCCTCACAAACAACTTGATATTATGGCCTTAGTACAGTTATACAGTAGAAAATCCATAACAAGCATCACTGCGCAGTTACATCACAAGTTCACAACACGCGGCGCACGCGCAGCGCTTTACCAAATAAACGTTATCAAACATACCACTTCCCTGAACCCATTCCACGTGGTTACTGAAATCGGGCCAGGGTCTTACAGGATCGTGGCTACACTATCTGGTAGGTTTGTGGCGGTAACGGACAAATCATCTCAGGTCACTGACCTCGTTATAACTTACAGTACTGCAGTATTTCCCCTAGTAACCAAAATTAGTTATTCTGTTAGAAAATTCTCAGTAGCAGACCGGAGTTTGGGACCATGCCCAATTAACGGCAAAAAGCTAAGTCCTCCTATTACTTGGAATCTCAAAACATCAGCAATTTGGATGTATAGCGACATTATCGTTGCCTTTTTGAGGGAAACATGACGGTATGAAATTTTGTTTTGCATTTGATACTAGGTATTTAGTTAGGTATTTGTTTTAGGATGAAGAACTGGTATTTTGGAAACCGCTTATTCAAATAGTTGCAGTTTTATGAGGACTTTTTTTAAATTCCAAATTTCAAAAATGACGAACTGAATTCTCTGATATAGCGATTGAAAAATCTATTCTATATAGAGGTCGATATATGGTCTTGCCTTTGTCCAACCCCAAAACCGTATTTAGTGCACTAATACGGCACAAAATCCGTAATAAGCGTAGCTACGCAGTTACATCATTACACGCGCGGCGTTTGCGCAGGGCTTATTAATAAACAGCCACGTGTATGATATTGTGCGCTTCGTGAGGCGAGGCCGTTGTGGGGAGCGATTAGCGGGTTAGGCTGGATTAGGAGTTTCATACGGCGATTTAGGGCTATATTTACGAATTTTTGGATTTCGGTCCATCGGGCAAGCGGTGATCGCTTCTGGCAACGTTTTATTCAATATAGAGAGAAATCAGTGTTCTTATTATTAGGTTCTTATTATTATTAGGTCAGGTTATTAGGTATGTAACCGTTTTAATTAATATACCTAAGGCCTAGTTTAGGAGAGAATAAGTTATAGAAATTACCTAGGTTTGCTTACAATAATACATTTTGGGAGTATTTTTTGTATTGTATCTTCAATGTTTACAAACAATAACATGTCAATATAATTATTATGACATTACAGTGTATTGATGCAAAATGTACACATAGAAAGAAAGAAAACATTATTTTGTACCTGCTTACCTATAGGTAAGCAGGTACATTTCTTAACATTAAGTAAATACAGCGACCCTTTTTTGTATGTTTTTAATGTTAAAAAACTTACACCAACTAACTATATTTAAAATTTACTATGAAATATATAATATTATAAATGACCACCTAAAATATCACTTTCACCGCTAACCGAGCCTTAATAGTATTTTAACTATCCCATTTAGATTTTATAGTTGCATATAAAACAGTTCACTGGCTAGCATTCGACAGGTTAGGTTAAAACGATATTGCTAAATCCCGTTCTTATAACTAGATCTATAATTTAAATCTGGCTCCATAAATGTTATGATGGCTTATTTTATGTAGTTATGATTACTGTCTGATTTCAGACTCATACATCCATAGATTACTACATCGTCACGGTTTCAATTTTATTTAGTAATTTCATTTAACCCCACCCTTTACTGTTTTATCGATAAAAGAGGATATTAATTAAAAATAAATATTTATTTAGGCTTGATAATTTGTCTTTAAGAATCAAAATAAACAAAATCAAGTTCTAAGTCAATCAAAATAGGTACCTACCTAGTTTATATGCGTTTGCAAATAATGGAAAGATTAACTTATAACATCAAATACACTACCTACTTATAATGTTTTGATTAGTACATATTTTTACCCGACTGCCAAAGAAGGGTTACTTATGTTTTTCGCACGTATCTTGTATGTTTGTAAATTTCTTTATTACCTCGTATCTTCCTAACAGCTGGATGGATTTCGACAGTTAACGTATCGTTTTATTCGTCTTAAAAAACCAAGTGTCCTTATTACTTAATGCATTTAGTATTATAACAGATCACAGCGAAAAAATGTATAATGCGTTATACTTAATTTACATAACTTGCCTAACTATATGTTTTTTCGTTTTATCTAAAAAAATATTGATGAAAATATTTTTTTGCCAACTACATTGGTACGAGATGGTAAGAGATAGCGGATTCACTATAGCAAATCCGCTATCTCGTACCAATGTAGTCATACGACATTACTGCACTCGCGGCCATATCTCGTCCATCGGCGATAGCGCGCTAGTCTCACTAACGTTATAATGTAAAGTAAACATACCGATATTTCCATTAAATATAACATATATTATTATATTATAACGTAATAACAAATAATAGGTATAACAGTTTGAGTAACGTGAAATATGGATTACTTCCCTAGGAATTGTCTGGTTCCACAGAAATTATGGTAAGTAATTTTTTTGGAAATATTAATTATGTATTTACCTAGAAAAGTTATTACCACATTTTTTATTTTTACATTTCACTTTTATGGTTTTTTTAAACCCTACAAGTTAGCGATAAGGCCGCCCATTGTATAAAAGTTAAATGTTATATTTTGTACTCACCCTGTAATCTACTTTCGAAATCAACATTTAATATTAACATTTACGAAATCCAAATTTGAAATTTGATACCGATCAGTTTCATCTGTCAGAATGAGATCTCTACCTAATACTAACTAATTGACACTACATTACCCAATCACATTTCTCACCACACTGCATTACTGATTTGAATAATAAATAATAACTTTTATAGAGGGTTATCAACATGGAAATACCATATTCGCAAACGTATCTAGCATATAAATACCCTACTTGAATGGGATAAGGCATTGTTGAGTATATATAAACAGAGTAGGTATAACCTCTTCGCAGTTAAACTCTTTAAACAACCAATTTATATGTGACCTTAACAGCGTTGTTGACTAGAAAATAAATTAAATAACATTACTGTGTACCAGGGGTCGTAAACATTTTGAACTAACGATTCTAGTATAACTATGTATGCTGTGATCGGTGCCAAAGTCACTTCCCTGTGAAGATATAGCACTCATCGGATGGTTTCGTCGAGTCTTCATGGATTTAAATTAGTTAGACAAATAAACTTGATGACAGCGTCGGGATATCAGTTTGGAAAATATAGAATTTAGAGCTATTACGTCATTAAGAGCTGTAAAAGATGTGCTATGCATAATATTTTATCATTCTACTATTTACGTTCACACTCACAGTGTTACGCGATTAAGATAATGGCTTTAAATTACCAGTGAATTGGTTTCTTCTAGGCAAACGCGCGCCATCGTAGAACGCAGTGTCGCTTAACGTCAGGCGAACTGGCGGTCAAGCATAAGCCTATCAGGAGTAAAAAAAAAGATAAGCATGACGAACGTATTTCGCCATTTTGAAAATTTTTAATTATTTTTTAGACAAGACTAAATACAATTTTTTTTCACTAAATATGGTTTTGGAAACAGGTTAGGTTACAGATCTCTTTAAAATACTATCATCGAATGCTAGATCAGAAAGTAATTTAAAATTAAATTTGAATATAGAAGCTCTATAGAAGCTTCTATAGAAGCCTCAACAATACTCAGGGACAGCTGTAAATAAGGAGCATAATCATCCTAGCCTTTTACCATCATCTTGACCTTCCAAATATGTAGGCAAACATTATAAAGTACCTAAAATATCACGAGATCATAATAAAAATAAGAGCCATTTCTTTTTATAGTACCTACACTTTCGCTATTAACTACGTATCCGGCACGTTTAAGATCGACGCCTTAACGTACTGACGGACGTAAACAATGTTATTATTAGTGATTTGTATCGCTGCACGCGATAACTCCTATGGGAATAGATATAACTAGTCCAGTACTGAACACACAAGCACACGTGTTGGACTTTTTATCTGTTTACTCGTTAGCCTACCCACTACTTGCGCGCATGGGGAGAGAATGTGGAATATTTTAGTGGGGTGAATGGTTGGTATGTAAAAAAGTTGTAACGAAAAATTTTAGGAGTCGCTTTTTCCTTATTTTCTTTTTGATACAATAGGTACATTATTTGTTTTTATTTTAAATTTTGCCGTACTCTGTAATATCACCAGTCTCCTGTCCGTTCCTAATTTATTTGGGGTCGGCGCAGCATGTCCTTCCTTTTATGTAATTACGCTTCAAATCCAGCAACTCTAATTTGTTTTATGCCGCATTTAATGACATCTAATTTTATTAAAATGCACCTTTTGTTACCGTCTGTACTATTTCAATTCCTTACTTGTACATTCGCATATACTAACGTTCATATAATGGCTTTCAAATGTGAAAAAAAGTTTAATTTTACCGCATAAAACCTGCGAGTGGTGGCCGTTTTACCACTTTTTACCGGTTTTTTACCGCCGCCATTATGTCATGTGTCAACTGCACCATCATAAAAGTATTCGTGTTGCCAACGAATAAATTAAAATATACACTTATGGCGCATGTGAGTACTGCGAGGTGGTTACGTGCTTTTATATCGATTTTGAGTTGAAAAATTATGGAGAAAGTCTTAAATAATGACTTAATGATTGTTTGCTGACGGCTGATTAATTTGTGTTATGTATTATTGTATAATTGTCGTGACTGGGGACCAAACAAATATGATATTGTATGGCTGGAAATGTTAGAGTAATAATTGCAGACAAAAATGACACATATTATCAAAATTACATTGAAGTGTGTCTTCTGGGTGTGGTCACTCCACCGTCGACCTCATCTTTGCCCCGGAGGCAAGATTGAGGTCAAGAACAAGCTCATTATTTTTAATAAAAAAAATGAAATTAAAAAAAAACTTGAAGACTATCATAGCGCTAAGGCGATGACCCTACGATAATTACATTCATCACACAACGATCATGATGAATGTGATGATGATTATGAATGATCTAGTTATCGTTTAATCTAGACTATAGAGAGACGCTTATTCCCCACCCTAAAAACCCACCACAAAATTCAGTCCCATAAATTTCCTTCGAACATAACCATTAAAAAAATTTAAAAAAGCAATGGCGAATTCGCCGTTCCTGTCGCTCCCAGTACTGCACCTCCACGTATTGAAATTATTGCTGACATACCACACAATATATGCATTCGCGACACGCAGGTAAAAAGTTTGTGAACTTTTATGAATCGTAAATTCATGTTTTAATTGAGTAATAATGCTGTATACTAAGTAAATCCTTACTAAGTATAGTTCGTTACGATAATATGCTGTGTTTAACTGATTTAGGTGGAGATACGTGAGTAATTTCATGTGTAGGTGTGGCCATTTCATTCTTTAGGTTGATCGTTGAATGATTTTTATGTTAGTGAATTTGCTTGAATTTTTATTTTTTGCAGTTCTTTTAAATTGATTGAACATTTAAAGCTTGCGCTACGGTTTTGCTTTTCATCCTATATGTATATATGTCAGTAGTATTTCAAATTATTGAAAAAAATAAATCCTACTGTTTTGTAGCAAATAAAAAACATTTAGAAAATTGTACCACTGTCCCCCGGTGATTTATTCTTATTTACAAGCAGTCCTTAACAAAACAATTTCAATTTATTTCTACGAAATATGGGGACTTCCGAAATTAAGAAACTTAAAAAGTCTTCAGAAAGTTCTTAAATCTCGAGACGTTGGGACAGGGTGTTTCTCTCGAAGGTCTTACTTGTAATATCAAGGTGGGCCCGAAGATAAAGTTTTGGTTGAGCCAGTATTATAGGATCAGATAGTTAAAATGGCCGAGGTTTGGATCTTTCGAGAATTAGTAATTGAAATTGAAGGAGTTCGAAAAGTTTGACACTCTGTTAAATGGCTTAATTTTCAACACATACGCTTTACCTACACTTAAAGATTTAGATTTCTTGCTACTCTATTTATATGGAAAGGCAAAGCCGTGCAGACTTGAGTCTTTAATTTGATCCCACAAAACATCACATATAGGTAATATCTTTAAAATAATGATTAGATATAATGTGATTTTGTCAACCAAGGTGAATTTTAATCAGATATTTAAAAAGATAATAGGTACCTACTTAATTTGGAACGAAGCTTATTGGCATTAATTATTTTTAAATTACTTAATGCCAATAATAATTAGATAGTTCCCAAACAGACACAGCAATTTAAAATATAAAAATACTGATTTAAACACATCTTTGGCTACATAATATTACACACACATATTCAATTTGCGTACAAACGTGAAATCCTTCGCAGAAACGGTCATAGCAACAGCGGATACCACCAAATTACATACGATGCATCATTTAGAGGCTACCTTGCGCTTACACTATAATTGAGCAGCTTGCTTTCAATCAAAGTCAAATGCAATATCCTAAATAAATAAGATTATCCTCGAGTTATTATTGGCTGCTCCCATCAAGACATTAGCTCTAGCGATTAAATCAAGTGGCTGATATAGATCGACGGTTAACTATGTGATTATTGCCGTGATGTAAAACATAAACATCAAGTGACCGCGTGCGATGCAACGTGACCTTGGCATCACGTGGATCGTTAGTTGAATTTAAAACAAAATGTGTCTACTTTGTAATGGAAAAGATATGTAGAGCGTGTCAGGTTTTTACTTTTACGTAGTTGTAGTATCAAGGATCGGATTGCTTAATCCGTAGATGAACGAGAAATGTGTCAGCATTTTTGACTAACATAGATTTAAAAAAATTGCGAACTCATATTTTATCTACTCAAATTTGGCATTGGTAACTGGGACATATTTCCCAGATGTAGAAAAAATCTTTGTAGTCACATATGGACACCATTATTGCACCATAAATTATGAAGATCTGACAAAATTTGGTCATACATTTTCAGGCAATTCTCGGTCCGTTTGATGTCACCAATCTACCAAACATATCTATGTAACAAAAACTAACCTACATGAGCAAAAATATATTACGTCTACTTTTTTGGACAACTACAGTTCTCAAAGAGATAGCAATTGAGATTTCTTCAAGACTGTGTTTCTTCATATCATATTAAGACATAAATGTCATGACTGGTTTTTGATCTACAAAATCTTGAATCTAGTTTTTTGGAAATATAACAGTACAATTTAGCTACTAGTCTTAATAGCTTCTACCTTAATTTTACCAGTTCTTACACCGTTTAGATTTTATTATAGTTTCTAATGAAATGTGTACAACCATTTTGCAAGATCTGGTTTTTACCATATATTCAAAATTCAAAAGACGAGTCTTCAGTACTTAAATGCAGTAAACATTTCAAAGTCCTAATAGTAACATTGTTAGGTCTTTAACTGACTCCTCAAGGGATAAGAGACATAAACACACACCAGTAGTATTTGTTCGATGATAACTGCAAGGTTGCAAGACCAAAGCAAATGTTTGTTTTAACAATATTTTCTAGCCACTTGGTGTCGACATCAAAATAAACAAGATCGTCTTTTATTGTATTAAGTTTTTATATTGTTTTCCAAGCTTATCTGGCTGTAGAAAATGCAGTGTATTAGCTGTTTGTTATGGCATAAAACTAGCAGTCTCTTAAATTATTTATTCTGGAATAAATTACTTTTAGATCTCACTAATATTGTAAATAAATAGTAGTCTTGTAAATCACATTATACGTATTGATCGAAGTTAAAAATATTGTTATACTACTTATTTCAGTTCTTTATCATAATCATCGACAGACCAACTTCCCTAATGTCTGCCTGTTTAGGTTCCTCTCAGTTTTTGAGTCGCAGTCTCATATTTATTCATTCTCAGCTTTAGTTTAGGTAGAACTTATTCGTTTTAAACAAAATTCTAATTACATAAACTTCACACACCAAGACTTCTCAGATTTGGACACACAACAATTTCCGCTCCCCCAACCATAGAGCTTCAAAAACATAAATCCAGATAAAGTTTATGAGACTCATAATAAAGTTAAGTGCTGGTTTTCTTTGATAACGTTAAGTAATAGGATTTCTTTAGGGTGCCCAATTTGTATTAGCTCTGCTTTATTTCAGACTACATGAGGTTTCATAATAATAGGATGGTTTGTTTCTTTGCTCTCTGAATTGAAATTTGGGTCAGGTATTTTGCATCATGCACGATGTTTATCATGCATGAGAAAGGATTACTGTTATCGCTGCATTATTTTGATGGACCTTTTGGGTTATAAGATGCTTATGTATTAGTTTTGAAATGTTGTATTGCAGTTTGTCAATGATAAAGTCTCAAAGGATATATCTCTCTTAGTCTTTCACTAAGAGAATACTTGAAAGAATATTGCGACTTAAATATTTCTGAACGTTACAAGTGTTCAATTTGCAAATGATTCGTAAACCGACAACCTCATTTATTCTTTTTGGTTCTAGAAATGTCATTCTCCATTTTAATTTTGTGTGTCAATATAAAATTCTTCAATTATTAGTCATCGAAGGAACAAATAATTGTAGGTCATGATGCCACCTGTCTCCACATTTTTGCAACTGTCGCTGCCACCATCTGTTGCACACGGAAACGAACAGTTGTCAATGCGCGATGTTTTTTGCTGTACACTTGGTCAAATATCTAAATGACGACCGAATTTTGCGAATTGTTTGGGCACTGGCATATGATTATGGAATATTGTGTTAAGTTTGCTATAATAACATGAACGTTGAATTGAATGTTAGTTTGTCCTTTTAGTTTTATTTACTACAAAAAGTTTTGCATGTAAAAGATACAACATCTTGCTAACAGCAGCGTCATAAAGTCCATTGGAAAATTTACCGTCTCTCATAAAACTTGGATAAATAGAGATCCATGCATTCTCCCAGATGACTGTCACTGAATCGCTTAGCTTATCTCGCAAATCACATAAGCCTTTTTTCCTCCTTACAAGGAATACATAAATACGTAGACAATGATCGCACATAAAACCGTAATTCAACCGAGATTCGAATCCCGACCCATACCATAAAAAGTCGTCAATAAAACCTGAATTTCTATTCATATTGAAATCACTATAAAATGAAAAAGAATCAATAGTTTTAAGACAAAAGAATTTAAAGAGCAGTCTTCACGCGGGTGTAGCACTACAGATAATGGATATAGAGATGAAAATAGAATGAACAAACAAGATGTGGGCAAAGCGTAGTGCGGTAGCTTAAAAAATAATCATGAAAGAACGAAAAATGTTTTTAAAACGAAAACATAGTGGAGTAGATAAGAACGCGTTTTATTGTCCTGAAACATGGGGGCGACGAAAAAAACTTACGATACAGGCTGTTTGTGTTTGTAAAAGGTTTCATTTGATAATGGCTGCCTACTTTGTTGTTATGTTGAGTTATTATAGAAATACTGGTTTCTGACACTTACGCGAATATTAGACATTAAAATAAAACTACTTTTACGGATTTTATCGCGTTGTATTGATATATAATTTCCAATGTTTCGGGTCCTTTACAGCATCCATGGTCACCGGTAGACTAAATTGTTGGACGTCTTAATGAATTGAAATTTATATTAAAGCTTTGCTTAGCAGTAAAGCAAAACATTGTATAGGTCAAGGTACTTGAGTACCTAAGTATTTATCAATTTGTTTAGTAGGTAACCCTATCAAGAAACAGTTTGAAATATAGGATAATAAAACATGTACTAGTATGTTGATCAAACTGTAGAAAATAATATCATTTACTAGGTTAATTCCCGTCCTGGTTCGAAAAAATAACCTTTACATTATACTTAGCTTTCAGATGCAAATCAAGATTTGACGTATCGCAATTTATTTCCCAGAGCTTTTTATACAAAACTCAACCTGTGTTTCAATGTAAATCGCATCATAATAAATACAGCACATTACTATTATCTGTGTAATACTCAGACATGTAAAACAAGTGATTCGTATCAAATAGAACGATTCATCATAACGTCCTGTATATCAGATGGGATAGGGCTGCGTCCAATGTCTAGTTACTTTTGAACATGAATTTTTCTACGTAGATCTGTCCAGATTATGAGTTATGAATAAATTGTTGTCTTTGCTGTATTTATCGTATTCACTCTTTTTAGATCGTAATTTGATATCTATTTTTTATTTTAAGACGTGAATATATTCTGCATTTCTTCGTAAAGAAATCCATTTTGAATCAGGTTTATTATTTGATTGCGTTTGTTTTTCTGTGAAGTCAATTTCAGCTGAGTTAATTCCAATACCATTGTTATTGTGGTATCTATACTTTTTTACCAGTCACATCCCTAACTGATCCCAGTTTGGTAGCTATCTCGCCCAAGCGTCCCTTCAATCTGACAACCCTAAATCCACTACCTGTCCTCATCAATTATATTTTTTTATCGGTTGAGTATCTTCTAACATTGTCTAACATCTGCGTCACGCCGTGATCGATGCGATTTAAATACCGGTGGTGTGGCCAGGTAGGTTCGGATGTCAGACAATTTTTGATTCTGAGATTTAAAAAAATCGGATATTGACTGCAATATAAATGCTTTTTATGGACAATATCAGATTCATGCAATTATACAAGCTTAACCTTGTAGAGCAGTCTCGAAGTTTTGATTCTCTTTTAAAACAGCTTGATCCTATGAAATGGTACTTCTTATTTTAATCACAAATTCCGTTTCGTTTCATTTCATAACACTAACAACGTAATTTTTTAAATCAACATTAATCTCCGATATATTTATATTATTAAAATGAAAATGGATGGATTTTATGGGTATGGCAACATTATCCAAACTTTCTTCCTGATAGACCCTCGGCAAAGCTGACAGTCTTATTCCGTTGCATTGACTTTCATAATCGACAGGGGGGAATTATATTGTCGTTTCTCCTTTTTTGTTTAGAACGTTTGACGTGAAAGGAGGAACGAACGATAAGTAGGTAAGTTCCATAAATATTCCAGAGTTTTAGGGAGAATTACAAAAGTTACTTCTTTAGAAATATAATCATTATTATAGTGTTTTCACCGTTAATGTGGTAATTTTCCAGAGATGTGTCGCTTTGTTTAATAAGCTTTTGATAAATACCATTTAGCAGACAAAGATACTAAAAAAATATTTTGTTTTTGTACTGTTATTCGAATAAAACAAATTTACATAAAGCTTCAACTTCGACCTTTCCCATAAATTAAACTTTTACACTAAAAGCAAAACAAAAGTAATCACATAATTTACGATGGTATTATACTTGCCGAAAATCCACCGAGACCACTCCTTAAAACTGCACATCCACAAATTCAGCAAACAAACGGAATGCACATTAAAAGCACATTTATCGTCAAAACAAAAACTAAGATCGGAAACATTCGTCCATGAACAAAAAGAAAAAACACCGTCCGGGCAATCTCGATCAAATTGTATAAGAGGATTAAAAGATTTATCGTACAAGACTGAAGGAAATTTTCGGGGAGGCACTCGGTTTTATATCGTTACATTTCTTCTCGTCTGGTTAGCGGTACGTGAGCCAGCATAACTTAACTGGGTGCTTAAAACATTCGTTTATTTGACATGTTTCATGTAAATGTATATTTGGTAATGCGGTTTCTGTGCGCCAGGATATTTCTTTTGTGTTACTGAGGCACATAAAAATTTAACGATGTATTATAACCGTTGGGTCTCTAATCTCTCAAGAGCTACAGAGATTGATTGCTGACAATGTTCATTTGTATGTAATAGGAGTTGGGAAGGAAAGCCAATTATTATTCCAGACTTGGGAATTGAATCCGGAATCCTAAACGCGTTCTAGCACTAAATCGATAAGCTAATCCAATTGTAATTCGAGCTAGATAAAACCGCCCAAGTAGAAATGAAAGCCCTCATTTGATGAATAGAAAAAAGTTTTTCTCTGACTTTATTATAACTTACATCTTTCACAAGACAATAGACAGATGATACTTTACATATTTCTCTCATTTACAATTCAGAATAAAAATATTATTCATCGTTTTTATCGGTTTATCTGTTCTGACAGTTTTAGGTTCTGGTATTTCCGGATCTTATGAAAAGGTAAATGATTGAGGGTTGACCCCGATGCGGTTTTGAATCTGAATCACAGGACAAAAACTCTGAATCATTTGACATTCAAACAATTTTAATATTATCGAGTATAAAAAGTAATAAACTTTTCCAGTTTTACAAGAAATCAATCTTATGTGTTAACCTGTTTCTTTATTACTTTCGTGTGTTGTATCTAACAATTTATTTCCTATTTTCAGGTAAATAGCAACATTGGCGTAAGCATTATGGTGAGACGGGGCAATACATAAGGAGGGTAATGCAGTATTTTATATCGACTCCTTTACGGCCACTCAGGCTTTACCTGAAGAAGCTATTGCGTTTCTTAACAAAACTATAACAATAAATTCAGCTGAACTTCGTTCCGCTACAACGTGGAACGTTTAAACGTTCGCCGTTTATGTTTACTCTGATATATACTTCATTAGTTTGATTTACAATAACGTTTAGATAGGTTTTTAGTTCATAGTGGCGTTAGTAATTAGTTTTGCTAATGTTAGTAGATGTTCACATGTAAGATACTTGCACGAAATTTTGCGTGAGATCTAAATTAACGGTCTTGTTTTTAAACTTGCAAATGTTCTGCCGTGTTTCAACTAATATTTCTACAACTCAAATGGATATTTTTAGTTTTCTAGCAGTATTCTTCATAGTAACGTATTTATTAATATGATATTTTTATTTTTATTTGCGTCCATCATCTTTGCCGAGTTTTGATTCCTACATAATGCCAGTACTTTGAGGTCTATAGTATTTATTTATGTATATCGAGACTGGATGTTTGTGGACGTGATTTGCATGTATCATGCTTGTAGATGTGTTTTGCATATTTAATATCACACATGCTGCAGAGAATCAACATGGTATGAGCGTAAAACTTTTATCAGCATAACTTTTAATTTCTTAGATTGAGAATTGATGTTTCTATACGAGCTTTCTCTCTTTCATCTTGTAAAAATAAAATTACATGATACTTTTTTGCTGAAACACTTTCCAAAACCTGCCTCTTCACCAGCTCATTCTTTAAACCCCCTTTTTTCCTACCAGACGTCGGGAACAAAGTAATTAAAAAGTTCCCTCTGTAGTTAGAAAGCACTTCAATGCTACCAGATTAATACGAGTATCGCGTGTGCTAGCTGGTTTTATTTCAACTATTTCATATTATTTACGGCTCATAGTTGAATTTTGTATCAAAAATGCATGCCCATGTTCTATATATAACCTCGCGTGATATGTTCCACCGTGTTTATTTTTGTCTGTGACAATTCAAATATGTGTTATTGATTCCATTTTGTGTAGATTTTATTTTATTTCCTGGGCCTGCATAAATTACACTCTCACAGTATTTTTAAAAATCACGGTGAATAATCCTTTCAATCTTTAAGATTCACAATTTTATTATTCAGTAATCAAGATAAATTATCAGAAGGAAATTTGATAAAACTATCTAATCCTGCAACAGACAATAATTTGCTTCAATGAGCACAAAATGGCCTCTTTGTAGAATACCTACGTACAATTATTATATTCGCCATTACCACATTTCCCAGAACTCAATTCAAAGGCCAAGAGTTCACGCTCACCTAACGAGTACTAATCCAGTCTAACATTAAATATTATGGTTTCCTGCTCCTATCTTTTAAAGTGACATGTTAATTTGTCTGCAAGTAGCCACTTCCTCATTAACCGTTAGTTGCACGTTCGGGTTTAGCTGATCAGCCGTTTGTCTCTATTATTATAGTCTGTTTATGCCTACAATCCTACACTAGTGTTGTGACCTGGTTTTGTGTAGTACCATTTTGATTTTGTATGTTACAAAACGAAACTGTCAAAGTAAAAAAATGCTATCAAAAATCAAAAGCGTATTTTTCTCAGTCCCATGTTTTATATCAATCAGAAGATACCCCAAGAAACGAGTTACCGAAATATTAAGATCTCAACCCTCAATTTAATGAGGAGCTTGACACCGAGCAATTAATACACATCCTGTCAGTCCTCCTCCACATTTCTCTTGTCAAGTTTCCTATTGAAATTAATACAAAAGAGATTCAAAATCGGTTCAATAATTTTGCAGATCATATTACTCATATAGACAGACTTCCTTTTGTGCTAGATACGTTTTGATGATGCGTATCACTGTTGGTCGTTTGATGTATAAATTGCGGTACTAATTAGTGGACGTACTCAACTAGTACTATGGAGTTGATTTAATTTTAGCCGGTTCAATTCCTGTGTTTGAATCATGGTCTTAATAAGCTCTGTTTAGCCAGCGAGGGATTATCGTGAATTCGTGATAATGATGTTGTTTGATAATAGAATCTAGTTGAAATTCTGAATTCCGTTATGGGTAGTTTTCGAATTATTGTTTAGCTTTTAGTTGTGACTAAAATAGATGTAAATCTACTTATACAATAATAAAACACAAAGGAAAATCATACAAGATTAATTCAGTACTAAGATTGGCAACGCAAAAGCATTTCAAAACTTTGTTAAACTAATATTCGTCAAATTATTTAATTCACAAGTCATAATAACAAACACTGTCACCAAACCAATCGAACCAAAAACAAGTTGAGAAACTTGCAAAATTAAATAAGACATCTTTTGTTTATTATTATGGAACCCCATTGGATTTCCATCGGGGCCAACAAATTGAAACAAACTGAAAAGTCGACTCCCAAAGTCCATGGAACTGCCTTCAAATTGGAACAGAATTCATTAATTCAGTGTAAGAAGTTGAATTAAATCATTCGAACCTTAAACTCAAGAATTTTTGGACACTACCCTTAAATGAAATTGTACAGATGTTGAGATATTAATTCGTTCCGATTCGAAAAACAAAAAATACATTTCTTTACTCCAAAGAGTTGGATTGTCTTGTACAAGTTATAATTTGATGGAATTGGGTGTAACTTTGAGAGTCGTTGTTAGGAGCATAATTGAAATTATTGTTGAAGTTTAGAGTGTTTTACTTGTGTAGTTATCTGGTGCTTGAGCCCATTTCAAAATTTTAAATAGGTTTTTGATCTCTGCAACAACTTTGAGCTCTTCGCGATTTGTATCTGAAAAACTTTTAATGTTCGCAAGCGTATTTAATCTGTTGAAGAGTTTCAATATTTAGGTATCTATTTTGGTTTAATCCATCTGTATTTTGTTATTCATTAAAATTAACCAAAAATATTTACTAGCTATATACCTATCCGTAAATCAATACTTCAATAATGCAAATCAGCGCGAGCAAAAAACACAACCATCGGAACCCTTTAGATCACATTTTTTCCCTTCAAAATTATGAAGTATAATGAACCAGTGGGAAGTAAGTTAGCATTAAGTATTCGCATTTCCATAGCTGTCTCTGTCGTAGCAGTTAAAATTTCACTTGGCTAAGCAAAATTTTCTGTCCGCTGCAAAAATCCTTCCCCTTTTAGGGAGAGGGGAGCGCCGAGCGAATTCTTGCATAAAATTTACATCGAGCGGTCCACACAAATTACCATTTCACTTCTTACTCTGATTAAATGTTGTAGAAAAAATATTGCTCTCTAAATGTAAGAGAAAATTCTTGGGTTTTCGACTCATTAAAATTGATGTTTTGTTTTTTTTTCGTTTCGGCCCGCCCAACTCTCGTTCCAGAGTGATTCCCTTCCAGTTTTGCATTTGACTTTTTGAGTCTCCTTTACATAATTCAATTTGTTTTTCTCCAAAAATGATACGGGCTTTTAAATTCGGCTTCCAAACCGCGTAGTTTCGTACGAAAAACAGCTGTAGCCCGACCGCAGGGAATTGCCGACGTAATGTCCTACAAAAAATCTGCCAGAACTTGGCAGTGGCCGAGCGGGATTCGTCCAAAAAAGGTGTGTGTTACAGCATCTTTCACGCAAAAGGGTGAGAAAACAGCGGAGCCGAAGCAAAGATATTTGGCAGGCCTTTACAGGCTAATGATCCACTTGATTGCGGTTAAGTGTCGCTATAAAAATGTCTAGATGTTGCCAACTAGGGGAAAAAACAGTTGTTCCTCTAAAGTGACTATTTTTCCTGGCAGCTTCCCGATATCATGAGACAATTGCCTTTGCGAACACTTTAAGTGGACGACAATTGATGTTTTCCCACTTCGCTTACACTAACTTAATTTTGTTGTGCTCTGAAAAACTTACTTCATTTCAGACGAACACTTCTTATAGTATTGAGTGTCGAGGCAAATGTTTTATTTTCCGGGGTAACGAACCTTAACGTAGGATAAAAGAGAAAACATATAAACAAAATGATCTCTGTTTAAGAAAGGTGAAAGTTTATTCTGTTAAAATATCACAGTAAAATTTATAAAAGGTGTTAGATTTTCCGTAACTAAAATTCACCAAAACGTTATATATTATACAATAGTGCGAAACCATAAAAATATGTTCTTCCCAAAGTTTCTTGGAACCGATATAGACTTTAGAAAAGGGCTTCGCACAATCTTGAACAATTCAATTTATATCCGTCACTAATACATCAAAGATTGCAAAATAACTTCTATAAGTGGAAAATTCACTATGAAATCATCATGAAATCGAATGTCTTGATTGAATTATTCCTCGGCAAAGTGTTCTGCTTCTCGGAAGCTCGCCATCAATCATGAATCTGTTGCTATTTTATGACAAGCAGTTACCGTGCCAAGTACGTGATATTTATATTGATGGAAACCTGACTTGATGGTTTGGGGAAATCCGGGTGGATTGGACGAATTCGATGAGTAATTTTCTTTCAACAGCGGATGTGGCTTTCTATTTTATATCGAACAATGCAGTTTTGTGAACAATATACTGCGTAATTATTGAGGAAAAATATTTAAATGCAATTCCATTGCCCGACTTGAAAATTAATATGAATATTACATTAGTCTAGTGGTCCCAAGCGTGACTGCTACGCTAGAGGCCCTGGGATCAATCCTCAAGTCGAGCTAAGTGTCATTGGGTTTTTCTATGAAATTCACAATAGCAGCTTCCGAGCTGTCTGGATTTGTGCCCGGTTAATGGCAATAGGGTCGCCCCCTATTACATGGGACCTAAACATACTGGCGAACTGTGGATGTATATTAGTACGCCTCTGCCTAACCCTTTTGGGTTAGTTTAGGCGTGTTGGTATGTTATTACATTATAATCACCTTCAATTTTATTGAAATATTTTTTGTTTACTCTATATTATACAAAAAATTATCTATAACTTTGTACATTTATGACTTCATTTAGGTTTTCAATTATATCATCAGTCTTACAAACTGGTAAATGTGTTTCAAATGTAGCTTCTGTTATTCTTTCAACACTTCGTGAAACATCAGAATCTTTGGAAATAACTCACAGCGGGTGAGCCAGTGAATCGATTTTGAATTCATAATTTAATCTCGAGCGGTCGCGTAGCTCGGAAAATGTTTAATTTGTTCTCTCGATACAAGGGTACATACTGGTATTTCGTTGACTTTGCGGCTGCCAATATTTCCACAGTGTTTCTATGCAGATTTCCAAATAAAGTGATTTATTAGCGAGTCGCAAGAATCCGGTCCTATTGCTTACGATTGATAGTAATTACACGTAGACTGTTTTAACCTTTGTATTTAGTAATAGGTTTTCTTGGAAATCTAGTTCTGTGTAACAATTTTTCTAAGTATTACAAATAAATTATTGTATGTGTCTAGATTATAAAGACTGGCCGCAGCGCACACTCTTTGAAAATGTATATTAGAAAAACCCCCTATGTAAATATATGGAGCCTCGATCCGGAAAATTTCAGACGTTGATAGTGGGGTCTAGTGCAAAATAACTCCTGGAGAGTGAGAGTGACTTTTTCTGACAGAATACTACCGATAACAAACAATGTAAAGCAGATAACATTTCTGGCTTAATTATTTGTCGCCCGAACATTATAACTTCTCTCCAAAGCTTAACTTAAGATACACACTTCAACATTTAAAAAAAATATATATAATTATCGCAGTAATGGTAATTCAAAAGTGGGTAATTCCTTAGAGCGACTTTATTAAAAGTTGATACAGTGTTTCTCAAAGTAATATAATACTTTTGGCGTCGGTCGAATAAACGTTTCAATATTCGAGGGCTTCATTAATCACGGTAATTGACAGGAAGGGGACTTGGACGGTGTCCACCCCCTTATCCCCCCTTTCAGCTGTGGTTGTGCTTTTGTTTTGTGATAATGGTAAAAAAATTGTTATAATTTTTCGAGGGGCGTCATTTTCTTTTGTTAACTTTGATTTTGTAAAGGGTTATGTAATTTGAGTTGTTTATCGAGTGTTAATTTGGAGATTGGGGAACAATGGTTTGGCACTTGTAATTTGATTGATATGAAGGAATTAATGTTGCTGTTAAAAGAAAAGAAAAAATATATTCACAAAGTTCTTGGATTAATAAAAATATCTAAAGATCTGCTAAAAGATTTAGGTATACTCGTATAAAACATTAAAAGATTCTTCATCTAGGGCTGCAATCAAGACTGAATCACTTTACCTATCAAAGATAAATACCGAGAAATACTTAAATCACCTTCTTCGAAACTCCAAACCTATCTCTATTTACTTTTCCAAGCCATTACTATGAACATCGGATTATTAAGACCGTCATTATCGAAAGGAGTAGACAACCTTATTCAAGGAAATAAAATGGAAACAACGATGAGAACCCTGTTTAATGTTGCTCGACGATAACGATTTGATTACCCGATTGTGTTCGAACAACAAATTATCTTGTACAACCAAATGTAAAGAAGAGTTAAGGAAATATTTTTTACATAGAGGAAATCCTGAATTATCTCGCTATTTTAAGGTTAAACTAATAGAGGTTAGATGTGCTGTGATAAGTAAAAATACAGGAAGCCTTATGTGTATGTTTGCCCTTCCAAGAACTAGTTCTTAGGATTCGTTTCATACTATACTAAGATAGTTTTAAATTAACTAAATTAGACTTTAATAAAAATAAAACGCGATTATTATTCTCTATTCTAATTAATTATTCTGTTAACTTTACTGATCTACTAGCTCTTTTCTTCTTAAGAGATTTGAAATGAAAAACAGACATCTTTAAAGCAAAACAAAGACCATACATTTTTAATCTAAAGAACTCAATTTTTCCAAGCCCTCCCCAGCATTTGCCTGTCACATTTAATTTGGTCGAAATCGTCTATTAATCATTTATGGAGTCATTAATCAGATATCAGCCTGATATCCTTTCTCACTCCTTCGAAGGCTGAGGATTTACTTGACAAATTACTTTTTCGCTTTACTTATTTAGGAAGGGTGGAATCGTTTTAAAGTTTCGGAAGGGTATTTTTTTCTGATTATGCTGTAAAATTTAGGAAATGCTTTATAAATTGTAAAATAATTTTGGAACGACCAGATGTTGTCTTAAATCTGTAACTTATTTTGAGTATAAGAGTTGTTTTGATGTATATAATAAGAATATATTCTAACGATATTGCGTTTTATATATATGTCAAAACAAAATCATGTCTTTAGCTGCATTTATAACTAACTCGTTTCTTCGGAATTAATATTAATGATTTGACTCCAGAAATCTAAACCAAACCAAGAAATTGTAAATAACAAAATCAAATTTTGCTGCACTGAAACCTTAAATCATTGCAGTTTCGCCAATTTCGCGCAGTATACTCGGTATGTTTACGTCAAACTTTACCGTAGTCATTTGGGCACGATTTTTATTAACTCCCGATGCCTGTAGAAAACTTTTGTTGCGCCTTTTTCTCCTTTTTACGTTCCAAGCTTTTTTATGGTTCTGCAGTTCAGTTTATCGTTTATTAAACTGTGTATAGATTGGATATTAAGGAACGATTTCACTCTCGTAAAAATTGAGAGAGATTCTGGGAGATTTGAGAGATTCGGTTTTATTTGAGCCTTGAATGGAAATCAATTGGGATTTTTGATGTGTAGTGACTGACATTCAGAGTTTTATAAATAGAGAAAGTTGCTAGCTCACGAAGAAGCGACATCGATTCATGGTGGACATTCAGAAAACCCGATCGAAACGCTTTAAGTCCACTTTTATCATGCGTACCGCTGAAATGTGGAATGCGGTTCCCGAGTGGGTCTTCCCCGATAGATATAATCTGGGTGTCTTGAAATCACGAGTGAATCGGTTTCTTCTAGGCAAGCGCGCTCCATCGTAGATCGCAGTGTCGCTTAAGATCAGGCGAACTGGCGATCAAGCGTAAGCCTATTATGAATAAAAAAAGATCTAATAACATCTAAAGAACTAATAATATCCATGTACAATTATATTTCTAGACTTGAACCTACTGCAGTGTTTGTTAAATATTACACGAGTTATTCTGTTATTACTACTGTTATCAAGGACTGTGTTGTACATTTAGCATGACCTAAGATTACAGCTTTATAAGTCCAGTCATTTCTTATACATCTTTCATCACTTCTTAAGGGTTTCTCGGTTTTGTGAAAAACAATATCTGATGTTTTGATACAGTAGGTATGGCATGGTAAATATAATTCAAATTGTGGAGTTACCAACGATATCTGAGTTGTGTAACGTTCATTATTCCACAGATTGCGTATACTATTGCAAAATATGTCACTGTATGAGGCTTTTAAGCACCCACGCGGGCTTGAGAGTATCAAGGAGATATTTCATTTCATACTAGAGTAACCTTTATTTCAAAAGCATTAAGATTTGAACTCCATTGTACATTATCAGCCAGCTGTCAATAATTTATTACGCTCTTATGAAGGGTAATTTTTATTACGGCGCCAGTAACATTGTATCTAACTAATTGGATTCTTGTATAATTTTAATTGTATTAGAATTTCAATTAATTTAAATATATTGGTGATTTAGATCTTTTATTACAATGATTATGTAATTAAAATGTGATTTAGAATTTGATCATTAGCGGTACGATATTCTTTAATGGGAGGTGTCACCCTATCACTTACTTTGGGTGTTCTAGCAAGATTAAATTATTGACCTAGATCAAAGGGAGAATGTACCTATTATTGTTTTAATATATTCAGTAATCTTGACAAGCGTTATACTTTCTTTTTCCATATCCTGCTTAAGGTTATCACTGGAATTAAGCACTTAAATGACACAATCCAAGGTGTTGTTTATTCACGGCTACCTGCAGCACTTAACCATATTTTTGTTAATGAAATGACATACAAACACAGTTTTGTGGACGTGACTGGGTTTTTGGCTGGCTTTATTTTGTTTTCTAGGTTTTTTGTGCCTACGTGTTTGCAATTTTGCCGAGGCTAGAGAATTATTATTACTCTGTGCTAAACAGTGTTTACTTGATTTTTTTTATAAGCGTTCTTTTTTTCACGGTTAGAAATTTCACACTTACATAAGTATGGGAAAATCGTTTCTCCTAAGATATTACAGGTTAAATGCCATTAACAACATAATTAGAACATAAATGTAATGAGTAGGTATTTAATTACATTACTTAATTATTATTTATCAATCTATTTACTGTCTTAACCAGGTCATCTAACTCATCGGCAGAGTTAAGTTTATAGTCCACCACACTGGCCTAGTATGGGTTGGCAGACTTCACACGTTGTTGAGAAATCTCTCAAGCAGTTACCTCTAGGTGCTTTCCTTCTACGTTTAAGAAACGAGTGATATATCTTGCATACTTGTTACTTTATTGTGATAACACTAAGCTATCGTTACAATAATGCACATCCCTAAACACTATAGAAATAATTATCACTACTAATATAATTAAACTTTTAGATCAAAATCGGATCGCTACAGTTCCCTTTACTCGCGAGGTGAAGTAAAAAATCACAGAAGGTCAAGTTTCTTAGATCCTACTAATGAGCGTTCGCACACGTAATGGTAGCACGCAAATGTTCTAGTGTATTGGTTTCGTAATAAGTCCGAGGTTACATTGAGTGATAAGGCATTGTTGCGTATTCTCTTTATTTAAAAAAATATGTTTTATGGACCCGGTTTTTTTATTATAATTATCTACCCATTTTATGATATCTGTATAAATTAGATTTTAGTATTATTTTTTTATATAGGTGTCTTTAATTTAATATTTTATTATTTTGGCAGCTTTTTTGTTACCGCTGTATACACAACTAATGTTTTTTCATGCGTTTGAAGCGGAACACGGCATATTTTTTTTATTTTAAAGCGGAGATGACGTAGAGATATTACCAAAAACTTAAAAATGCATGTTCGTTATAACGTTAGCAATGAATTTTTAATTACCTCTTGTCTAATTAATTATAATAGAGTTAAATATATTGCATCCGTGTCAGCTGTACTGAATACATACAACATAATTAATTAATTTCCATGTAAGACGGTTACTAGGTTTAGCCTGATTCAGGAAATGGGACGCGTCGGTAGCATTTTAGTCTTTATTATAGCTACATGTTCACGCGAGAACCGTTTGCCTATAAGTAGCAGTCTAAGTACTATCGTACTGTATCTATATAAAATACAGCTTGTATATTTACAATATAATAATTAATTTGGATACTAGACCGTTTGATATTAGAAATCATTGGAATATAATATAATGTACGAGTATTTATAATTTATGACACAAATTTAGTGTTTTTTTGTCTAAAAACATACCATACATACCATCACGCCTGTATTCCCCGAAGGGTTAGGCAGAAGCGTACTAATGTACGCCACAGTTCGCCGGTGTGTTTAAGTCCCATGTAAAAGGGGGCGAGCCTATTACCATTATCCGGGCACACATCCAGACTCCGAGCTGCTACTGAGACATAAAAAAACCCAATATCACTTTGCTCTACTACTTTGCAAGACCTTTAGCGTAGCAGTCGCGCTTGGAACCACTAGACTAATGAGGCAGTCGAAATGTTTGTCTGAAAAGTTATGTAAAATTGTTATAGAGCCCTAATACCTAGGTACTCGTATTAGGCCTCTAATATTTAAGATCATAATTAAGATCTTCAAATATTTTTAACGATATATTTATAATTAGGAACCTCATAGGTATCATTTGTTATATAAAATGAATAAAGTTGTAAAAGTACACTCACATTCATAAATACTCGTAATATGTTGACATATTTGAATTTCAATTGTGTTCAAATGTAAATATGAGAATTTATACGGAATTTATTAATGTGATGTTATAAACATTCGTTAACCCTTCATCTCCCGTAACATTATTTTGGGTAATAAAAAATAAGAACCCACAAGTATTCTGACCTTCACGGACAAGTACCTACCTATAAAAGCAGTTTCTTCACTACCGATTCAAATAACAGAGTATGAGAACACAAACAAATAAATGGATTCTATCGCACTACTTTATCCATTACCTTTCATGGTGTTCATAATAGGTGGTTGCCATGACAACGTTAACCTTCTCACGGTTCCCAATATTATGGTAACGGCCAATAAAACTCAAGTTCTTTGCCACACAATTTGGTACGTGAGTAAGTGCTTAAAACTAAATTGTTTTATTTTTTTGCAACTGACTTTAACACTTGATTTTTAAAGTAACTGTGTTTGATTTATATAAAAATGGCGCAATTTCAACCTACTTTTTTCTGAGAAAAATAATAAATGCCTAAACTAATGTCTTGTAAAGTGTTTGGTACTAAAAATATAAACGTTTTTGTCGAAGACACAACAAATAAAAGGTTTTTTCTTTGAGTAATATTCAGTGTTATAAGAAATTTAGGCTTTAATCGAAACAAAGTTGGAAAAGAATTGCTCTAAATTGGACTCCACGTGTAGAGATTTCTTTGCCATTTTATTTTAGATATAAGCATTTCTTTTGCTTCATTTATGACGAAGTAAATAAAGCAAAATGAACTACGTAGGAATTTTAGTTTTTCTTTTATTTTTATGTTTAAATTGCAACGGGTACCTACCTAATGCTGGTAATAACGGGTAACTATGGAACACTAATAAATGGTCTTAACTCATTCAGAGTAAAAGGGTCGAATGTTACCCTTCAATTCGATCAGAAATTAAACAAAACCCTTGACGATTTCCGCTATTTTATTTTTAATTAAAAAAAGTTCGTTAAAAAAAATAGCAGAAAAGCAATCGTTTGAAAAACAAAACCGCCTCATGTCCAGGTAATTCATAAATTTCATCGTGTCATGAGCCTACAACGAAATAAGTATATCATTATAAAAATCTTAATGTACCAGTTTCTTCAACACTTAAACCCCAACTGCCTGACAAGTAAATACTTGACATTGTAATTACAATTCACGCACCCATTGTTCTATAAAAACGTTTGCCGACTGTACAAGAAATACGCTCGATTTGCATATACCTGAGGCGTGCAGGTAACTTTTTAATTTGGTGGGGTAATGCTACCAAAATTAAACCATGGCGGTCGGAACACGCGATGTAATTCTATTTGAGATTTTTATCTGTCCAATTGATGGTTATATAGTTACGAAATGAGCTTAAAAATACGATACTGTAGTGTTCGGGTATGGGCTTAGTAGCACGACGATAGAGGGTTAAAGTTAATCAATTGTGTTAAATTTAACACATTATTACGCTGTCATTTGTGAATTATATATATATTTGTGAGCTGACAATACAATACATGAATGTACTATATTTTCAGATTATTGTACATATACAAGTACATATAAAAGTAGAACATAATAAATAAATAAGTAATAAAGATATTACAGAAATAGTGAAAGAAGAAGCTTACCAGTTCCATACAATAATCTGTATCTATACTGTAATTTTCAACAAAAACTGCTTCACTGTCCAAAGTCGCTTGCGCCTATGAAAACGCTAAATCGTTACTCCCCAAACCACAACCTTAACGTAGTACAGTGCGTGATTTTGTTAATGAAGATCGCCCGAAAACGTTGTATTTGGTAAAATAACATCTAACAAGTGTGTAAAATCTAATTATTTCTGCTATTATAGCAAGGTAGTATGTTATTTTGGGAATTTTAATCTGACAGTGAACGATTAACATGTCAGAAATTGTAAGGTAGGCAATGTTTTATGTCTTCATCTTTGTTCCGTGAAGTTGAAACATTTGTATTGACAGCACGCAATGGCGGAATGGTTGAGCGATCAACTTCTGCGCTATGGGTCCTAGGTTCTAATTTCGAACAGAACAAATATTTGTGTGGTCTAAAATTTGTTTTTACGGGTAAGAATGTGTGTTTTGGACACCCCTACGGTAAAGGAGATTGTAGAGAATCAACTGTTGATAATGAGGTCATATTTTTTAAATTAAACGAGTTAATCATCATCAGCACATACTAGTCCACTGTTGGACGTAGGCCTCAACGATTAAATAGTCTATACAAAATTTTCAAGTTTAACTAACTTGAAAATTTTGTATAGACTATTTAGGTGTATGTTACAGTGAAAAAAAGATGACAAATAAAAAGGAATTAGAAAGAAGGACGAACGTTAATTAAAAAAAAAAAAACCTGCTCTATTTATCTCGCATTGAACTCAACGTAGGAACAATTAATCTTTTTCTAAATGTAACATAATCCAAGCACTTGAACTAACTTCCTTCTTCTAACTAAAAAAATATCAAGGTGATTCGACGAGGAAGCGAGCCTGCGATCCGACCTTGGTCGGTGAAAGCCTCACCTTTAAGTCATGGTGCTTGAGAATACTATATTTATAATAATAAGATCATTAAAATGCAATGTCGTCGGTATTTATAGAAAAAAGTACTTGTTAATTTAAAACTCGGTAGTTATACAGCAAAAAATTTAGAGGGTGATGCTATACCTACTTACTTGATTTATTTTGCATGAATTGTTAATATTCCAAGTATTTTTTTTTCTTTTGTATTATACTTGTAATTGTTACCTAGGAAATTGTTTGCTTTATAATGAACGTGATTTCCTTGCACAATATTTTGTCTATTTACTGAATTTATATCTATTATTATTATAAACGTGAAAGTTGGTGAGTATGGATGTGTGGATGTATGGATGTTTCTTACTCTGTCACGCCAGAACGGCTGAACGAATCTAGGTAAAATTTAGCACACAGATAGATTATAGTTTGGAATAACACATAGGCTACTTTTTATCCAGGTCGGACCAAATCCTGAAGTCCACGCAGACCATTCATGATCAAACATTTTACCCTCTGCTAATACGGGTATAGTTCACCATATTAGGTAACCTGTGAACTAACTCGACTTATCCATTACGACAAATTACATCCATACCGTCCCTGTATCGCCTGTATTCCCAGAAGGGTTAGGTAGTAATGTACACCTACAGTTCGCGGTATGTTTTAGGCCCCATGTAATTGGCCTGTTGCCATTAACCGGGCACAAATCCAGACTCCGAGCTACTATCGAGAATTTCATAGAAAAACCCAATAACACATTGCTCGATCAAACCGAGAACCTCTAGCGTAACAATCGCACTCGGGACCACTAAACTAATAAGGCAGTTCTACGACAAATTCTATATTCCAATATGCATTTACCACAATACCCGGCCAATATCTACAATAATTTATAAAACGTACACCGACTATTGCCAAGCGATACGTAAAACTCTACTCGTTCACTCGGAATGAACGATTAGTGAACGAACGAGATCATGTTACCAAGGAATAGAGAGTTGCATACAGAAGGTTCATTCCTAAAAAACGATACACTTTTGCTTGATTTTTTAATTCGTTTTTTTTCTTAAACATGAACTTATATGTTGTAAACTTATCCCAAAATGTAATTAATATAGGTATCTTTATTTTTTGTGTTGGCTCGAATGCATTTGAATAAAATGCTTTAAGTTCACTTTTATGAAATGTGGAATGTGTGCTAAAAGCGACCGTTTAACTTGAGATTTAAAGACAATTATATCACGAATTAATTGGTTTCTTCTACGTAAGCGCGCTCCATCGTAGATCACAGTGTCGCTTAACATCAGACGAACTGGCGACCAAGCGTAGATCTATGAAGAATAATAAGCTGGGTCTGAGGCAGGTAATCACGTTATTTAAGTAAATACTATTTTGGATTTGTATGATTGTGAACATCAGATACCGTACACGTAAAATTATTTAGCGGTATTTAAAGCGGTATTTAAAGCAACTAAACTATTACAGTAATCTCATAATTTCTGAAAGAATTTCAACTGAAAAGAAAGTCCGCTAGATCGCATCGGTGTCGCGGGTTCAAATACACAGAACAAATATTTTGAATAGCTTGCAGATAGTTGATCCGGGATTTTTGTTACAACATACAAGAGGAAAACAAAATCGCATCACAATTTGAACATATTTATCAAGTTGGGACTTCTGTAGTTTCTTGTTATTTGGTTGCCTTGCGCAGGCCTTGGTCGCAGATCGGCCGGGGATTGCTCGATATCTTAGTAATCTTGACTTTCACGGTGGTGATTAATGTGGTACTTTGTGGTTTGTGGTGCTTTTTTGAGTACGATTGAGTTCATGTGGCTTATTGCTTAATAGAAAGAGGGCTGCTGTAGTAATAAAATCTTAATTTTTCCACATAACATATCATCACGCCTGTATTCCTCAAAAGTTAGGCAGAAGTGTACCACACGCCTAAGAGATTTCTTATGCATAAGCACCTATAAGACTTAAAATTTATGATGTAAAGGGTTTTGTCTAAGAGCAAATGCTTGAGGAGGATCGTTGCCGTGGGAGTAGCTTATACAAACATAATAAAAGAAAAGATTAAAAATAAAGTCATCATGTTGTGAGTTTTATTAAAATGAAGGACATATCCAAGGAGATTCCTACTACCGGGCTGTACGACAACCACATCTAAGTCCTCTATATTGTGACTATTCTTTCAAGCTTCCTCCGTCGTTCAGTAATTATTTTATAAAACAGAAAATTTTATCTACACAGCAAGCCGATTTTTCTTCTTATTTCATTTAGAATATCTATTATTTAAGCATTGTCAAAGTTCTTCAAAAGACTTATCAACGAATCCCGAAAGTTCAACTCAATCACAAACATCCCTCAAAATGATTTCACATGAAAATTGTGTACCTACATAATATTATCGGCTTTCAATATCAGAAAATACTTTTTCAAAGAGTTTGAACGGAATAAAAGTTTTCAATTCAACAAAAAAGTTGGGACTATTGACGTAAATCGACTTTATCATAATAAATTTATTGCCCGGGGCATATTACGGGGTCTTTGTAGGGTGAAAACGCCCGTTGTCGGCAGTGAGATGTTTATGTATGTGTAAAATATGGAAATTCGCAACGAGATTCATTTTAGATTGATTTTTGGCCTATAATGTGCAGAATTTAGAATAAATTGCAAATTGATATTCGGTTATTTGTTTTATTTTTAGCGAAACATGTTTTGAAAACTAGTTACGATTGTTTTCGTTGGTGCCAAGTATAAATACGTAAAAATAGAATAAATAAGGAACAGCAGTAAGCACTTGTTTTTAATAAATATTTTTCTTATCATTATTTTTATTTAATGGCACTCAAGGTTTCCTCCCGGATGCGTTTACAGACACATATATTTAACTTGCATAAACATCAAGACCCGCAATATCTATTTTTAGATCATACAAAATATTAAATGACACGAGAATGGAAGTGAGCTACAGCGCAATAAATCGCTCAGACACTTCACTTTTTAAATTTCGATGATGTTATTTGGTTTTGTGATGTGCTTGTCCCAAGTAGGTACAAAAAAAAAAGAAATTATGCTGAAAACAAATAGTTAATAAGCTTTTTGGTTGGACATAATAAAATAAGTCGTGTTAATATTTTACTCTTATAATTTTATCTAGATAATAATATCTCACTCTGTAACGGTCTTCTTTAGACTAAATGCTAATGGAAGTATTATGTTAGTAGTAATAGACAATCTCTTGATTGTGATTTATGTACCTCTTTAAGTTTTAAGGTCATTGTGTAAAAAAAAAACAAAGCAGTGCAATCTAGTTTTATTTTCTTAATGTTGTAGGTTAGAGACGAGTTGCTTTGTTTTCAATTTTTTATTCATATTTTTTTTCTGTATGCCATGAAACTTACTAAATGTGCTTTTGAATGAATTACAGGAAAAAAAAAAATTGAAAAAGATAATATAACCATACTCAGAATTTTCATCCAAACAACGATGAACATTTTGCAGTAATGTAGGGTGAAAACACATTTTCTCGTCCGTTCACTTAAAATCTAAATAAAACCCATAATGAAACCAGAAGAGTGACTTCGTAAAAATATATTTAAGGCCATATACTTTTATCACGTACCGTCTGAAGGCTTTGACTCTTAAAAATTGCAAATGTTACGCCCTTAACATTTTATGTGTATATTTTAAGAAATATTTTCTTAAATTCCCTTATTTTTACATCATGTAAATACTGATTTTGATTATTTCTTTCATACTTTTACGATCATAATAATCAATTAAATCCACGAATTGTTTTCTTCAATTATAATTTTACTTCTCTTACAAATAAAATCGAAATTCAACATAGGTTAAAAATTTTATGTGAACTGAAAATACTCCATAGAAATATCTCAGCAGTAAAAAACTTCTATAGTAAGTTTTAAGAGAAAAAAAACAACTCGTTGTAATGGCAGTAAAAGTGACTAAAATAGTTTTACACAACTTTTTGAACCATAGTTCTATGTAATATTTACTACCATTGCTTTTTAATTTTATTCTACACCATACGAGTAATCCGTTTTTAATGCTCATTTAAAATGTTCTAACCCCGTTACCTTTTGAAGTGATGTTAAAAACATTATCTCTATAATCTGCCTTGTTATGATTATCTTTAAGTTGTTCGTTTCGGGGATAAGCAGAGATCTACGGAATTGTTTACGTCGTATTCTGTATGTATTAACTTTGATGCGGCTATCTCAGAAATTGCTTGACCGGTTTAAGTGATTTTTACATAAATGGAAAGCTTATGTCTTCCTGATCGGCGTCAAGATAATGTATATAATTATGCTTCACTTAAAATGGTACTTACACGGTTCTGAGTACTTTAAACTCGACATATTATTACTGCACTGCACTTACACTTGTAATTTTTCACCTACATCCATAGATTTAATGGCAAAAATTTTTTTTTGGACATGAGCAAAGTACGATTTCATTTTTCGCCATAAAATTAATAAACGGAATGCGTCGAGTTTTTCGTGAAGCTCACTTTCATTTGTCTAAATGAAAAAAAAAAATGAATGACTAAATCACAGATTAAATTCAGCCACCTGTTTCAGCAGACTCACATTATATTAAATATAAAAAGTATGTTTTTCCCTCATTTAGTATATTTTATGTTCTATACCAAATAAAATATAGAATGCGGTACTTTTGAACGGAATACTCGTAATCTGAACTTCTTTACGACTTAGGGGACATTCAATATAAGGACTAAAGGTGGGCTCAGCGAAGCGCCATTTTATAATAACGCTTATACACATTGGGGTATTACTGTAATTTGTGGTTACTGGGCTGGAAGAAGGTACGAAGGGTGGGCTTGTTGGAACAAAAACCCGAAATTACGAAGCGGATATTCAAGGGATGATTTTATTAAGTGTATTGTTGATGTGTAAGCTGAAATAGGATTAAATTTACCTGTTTTCCGTTATTACCATGAAATGGCCATGAATAGACACTTAATTATATAATACTATGTTTACATCAATATATAAATACTTGTCAAGTAAAAAAAAATATTTTTTTATTCCATATTCAACATAATCGTGTAATCACCAACTGGTGATTACACCTTCAAATCTGTTTTATATATAGAGCTTGATAACATTTTCAACAAAAGCAATTATAACTGTATGTGCAAGTTAATTATTTTAACAATACTTAATTAAATGCATTTCAATGGACTGACTATAATATCATTAGTGATGGATGACTCTTACTTCTATCAGCTTCATGCGGGATCAAATAAAATCTGGAATATTCTATAAATCTTTAATAAAAGCAGCTAGGTAAAAACTATTTGGATGAAATTTGACACTTTTTAATTATTTAGTCGACTTTGGATAAGCAGAAATGTATTAACCTGGAAGTATAATCTACGTATCAATTACTAGAATTACAAACCTCCCATTTTTAAAGTCCCGTTATACCTTTCTACGTATCAAAATGTAGCAAGACTTCAACATTTGTTCACCTCAAATAGTATAAACATGATCAATTCTTTTCCTGGTCCGGACAATGAATGATAAATTATACACGTGACGATACTAATAAACTAAAAAAACACAGGCACAGACATAAGGGCGTGTCAACACGCATGCGACATAGGAAGCGAATATCTTAGCATAGCTTTTAATAAACATAGCCGATTATACAACACGGCTATCGCTATGGTGATTTAAATATCTGGATCGGAAATATTCTGAGGGGATCACTGACTTGGGGTTAAGCGCGGGTTTTCTCTAAAATTTAAATAAGTATAACATAGAAATCCGTAGAGCTGAGTTGGAGTTTTTTTAGCTAAACAAAAAGCTTAGCAAATCATCCAGCATTCAATGATGACAAGAGCAGCCTAATTGTCTTCCGTTTTTAGTTGTTTTCTGGAAGTTTTAGTTTTAGATTTCCCGATGAATGAAATTGATTGATTGACGAAATTTCAATAATTTTCTTTGGAAGTAAACTATGACAAAATCGACACAATATGTATGATAGTTTTTAGTCTGTTCTATTTTTGAATAAACTAAGCCTCCTTCTCAATTTATACTAAAATGCAAAAACTTTATCTCATAAGGAGATAGAGAGAGATAGAATGAGAAAGAGACTGGAATGGAGCCTTTGTTTGGTATTATGATTTAAAATAATTTGATTATTTAAAGCAAACAAATAAAAACGTGACTCGTATAATATAATGTATAACAACTACGAATTTCATAAATACACACGCACGGCAACCCATGTATTATTCAACTTTTAAATCGTATTATAATTTTTTTCACAAAATCTAGGTGCTGATTTAAAAATCTGGCCGGTCGTTCAACTGTATTGTGTGAGAATTCTCATGAACAATGGATCGTTTTCAAAATTCGGTATTTTTCGGTAAAAAATTAACCGTTAATGACGATTTTAATGGTGTTTCTTTTTTTTGTTTCAGGTAAGATTATGTTTTGGCATCTGTAAATGGATAAGTAATTTTTGCTGTTATAAAATATTGGATTTGCATGCGAGGTGGTAACTTACTCATTGAAGATCGGTATGTATGACTTACATAAAAAAGTAATTTTAATATTTACATAAAATATTCAGATTTAAAAGTAATTATTGAATTCATTACTTCACCGATGGTGACCAATTACACTTTTAATAGATCTCAATTTTTAACCCGTCATTACTGGAGTGACTAATATGCCAAGAAAACAGTCATTTCATTTTAAACATTCTTAAAATTTTATTTCTCATTCCCGGATTATTACCAGTAATAAATATGCTATAAAAAAACCTAAACATCGGCAATCAGTCGCGTCGAATTGTGTCTAAAGCGGTGGGGTGAACGGCCTCATTATCGGCCTCTGGTGAATAATATATGGGACGAATTTCGCGATTCCGCCAATGACTGTCGTCATTGTTGCGTCATTCTCACTTTGATTACAATACCTATGTTTTTGTTGAACGTTATAATTTAATTGAGAATTTTATACGGCACCTGAATTTAAAAATGATCACAACTTATCATTGGCTGTTTTAGGCCTAAACGGATGTCCATGATATCAAAATGTATCAAATTAATTTATTCATCATTAATAGGTTCTATACAGGGAGTGTAAGAAAACATCGTGATGAAATCGGTAGTCCCAGAAGTGGGTAGCTACGAATCCCAACAGGGTTATAAAATATCTTGGGCTGTAAAGTACTTAATAGTTAGTTGTTCCTAGCGAATAAAGCTCGACAGTTATAATTTAAAACAAGTAGCGACTTGTTTGTATTACAACAACCCGTTTTATTATCGGCTGCCGCAACTCGCAGAGAATAACAAACAGCTGTAGTCTTCCATTGCTTGTTTACCAAGTTATGAGTTGAAACTTTTGCCTACTGAAGAAGCAATGGCCTAAAAATTTAAGTTTTGTTTTTTAATGTTTAACTGTATTAATATATCTTATGTAGTGTGAATACGTTTGAAAATAAAAAATAAATTTCACATACACAAAGGGAACTTAACAATAACCATACAAATAATTACGTGTGTAAATATTTTATAGCAACTTAAACTTCATATTCTGACTGATGAAAAATCCAAATTTCTTTTAAAGAAAAGTTTTGAGTAGACCAATCTTAACTAATACCATAAGAAAAAGAAACAAATAAAGTAAATCAAATTAAACAAACGAATCGAATATGTAAAGGCAATGACTAATACATTTTCTATTATGCCTCAATTGTTTTAGAAATTCAGTTTATTAAACTAAGCTGAACCGCGTATTGAATACAAATAAATAGGTATTACATTTTAAATTCATGGAAGAATTGTGTTGCAAAAGTTATTTTTAAAACGAACCTTTTCCAAATTAATATTCCGTGCATATATTGTACGTGTATATTGACACTGTTTTCGCTGTCCTACTGCGGAGAAAACGACACGAAAAATTAAACGCATTATATTGAACTTTACTAATTATAACCTTAACCTTTTCTCCAACTGCTTTTTAACGTGTCGTTTTTTTATGGAAACAACGCAGAAGGTAAACAGTTAAGTGTGAATTAAACCGCCTTGCGACCATGTAAGAATAGTTTATTTGCAACAATATGTGGAAAATATTAAGCTGACAATTACCAATATTTAGCAATTACCAAAATGTTTTCGAACTTTATAAATAAAAAATAAATACTTATTATAATTAACTATGTTAATGCGTGTATGCATGTCATTGGAATATAATAATGCTTTTTGATTCCGACATTGAGATGGTAGAATTTGGCTTAATCCCTTTATAATAGAAAATAATATTAAAGTTGCTTTTTTATGTTAAAATATGTCACTATTAATATCATATTTTAATAAAACTATGAACACGAAGTTGTGTCTTTTACCCGGCAATGTTTGAAGAGGAGTGTATTTCTCCTAATTATCAATTAAAATCATTGTGGAAAATTTGTATAGTTTTAAAGTATAAATCGCTAAGTCCGCTCTTGTCACTACGAGGTCAAAGGCGAATAACCTGAGGTCAGTTCAATGGCTTTGATTTTTTCCTTGCGTCTGAAATTTAAGCTTGCATTTAAGCAGTTAATCGTTTGTTTTTCTGGTTAATTACAGTATAGGTTAACTTTAACTGGGTTTTTGTTACCTTTTGAATAATTGTGTGCTGATTTAAATTTAGACCAACTTGTTTATGATACCTAAGGTACACTTATACGCGGTTTTCGACATCTCGTTTTTGACAATAATCGCTCAAGTATATAATATATTTAAAGGGGAATAAACGTAAATATATGTTCGTCATCCATACTTTGACAGAGATAAGCTTTTGGCAGACAACAAACTCAGACAGAATAACTATTGTATAGTATCCCAATACATATCAATCAATGTTAATCTATACTAATAATACTAATCTACTGAACCTAATCTACTGAACCGATTTTGAAAATATTTTTTGTGTTGGATAGTCCATTTATCGAGGAAGGTTATACGACCAACAGGAGCAGATCAACGCGGGTGAAACCGCGGGCGGGTAACTAGTATAAAATATAATTGATTACTTATATGTTTATAATATCAGTCCTATCCCAAGGTAGTTTACCATAACGCATCTTATTTGTTTAATTATCAGTATCTAATCATACTGAGTTCATTCACCAGTGTAATCAGTGTGTATAAAACTTCAACAATTAAGATAACGATTGTAGATTTTTTAACGGTTTTACTGTTATTATCTGACAGCAAGAAAAGGTTTTTTTTTGCATTTTCGGTATTCACGCATAACTTTGTTGCTTAAGAGTCCGGCGGACCGAATTTCTCTTACAAACGTAATACTGAAATAAATCATAATTCAAACACAATTTAAGTTTATTTAAGTTTATTCTGTTATTATTCGGATTCCGATACCGTTAATCTATGTTCCTACTTTACCATTTCGTCCAAAATACTTCACTGGAAATAAATGTAAGCGAATGCAATTTTTGATAACTTTACTAAGTTTGGAACGATTTCCCGGTCTTTTATTTCCAGTAAAGTAGTAGTAGACGAAACAGTGACATAGGAATTAACGGTATCCAAATCCGAATAATAACATAATTTGATAGAATATTGTATGGATTACGATTTATTTCGGTATTACGTCTTTTTGGGCAATTCAAGCTCCACCTGAGCCTTAAGTGCACATTTTGTCGTATTTTTTTTTTATCAGACATAATTACGTTCCCGAAATGGGTTAAATATTTCTAAACCCTAACAGACTCGTAGTAACGATGGTTTTCTTGAGGTATATCATGTATGTTTAATTTCGTTCAGAACATAAAGTGTGGGATAAAACCGATATAGGTCTGAAGTCATTTCCATAGAAAAACTAAGCTAAATGAAAATGTGCTTGGTCAGATAAAAATCCTTCATTTTCCTGTGCGAAAATTAATAAAAAAAAAATATTCGTGATAGGCTTACGCCAATCGCCGCTTGACCGCCAATTTGCCTGATGTTACCTAAGCGATACTGCGATCTACGATGGAGCGCGTTTGTCTAGAAGAAACCGATTCACTCGTGATTTAAAGACACCCAGATTATATCTATCATGGAAGACCTACTCGGGATGATTTAAGATGAAAAAAAAAATACTTATTTGAAAAATTGAACTTTGCACTCTGCTTTATTTACTTTCAGTACACATACTAGTGGGATCATTAACCTTTTAATAGTGTTTATCACGACTTAGAATAGATTGTAGTTTGTTTGATAATAATTGAAAAAAGTACGTTGTAAATTTTTCTTTCTAGAAAGATTTCGTACCTAAATTAGGTTAGGTTAGTAGCCAACGAGTTAAAATAAATAAATTAATATACCTTCACGCTTGTTTTCCCCGAATGGTAAGGCAGAAGCGGACTAATGTACACATTGTATATATAATGGGGGGCGAGCCTATTGCCATTAACCGTCCACTAATTCCAAACTCCGAGCTGCTACTGAAAAACCCAATAACACTGCTCGACCTGGGAATCGAACCCAGAACCACTAGCGTCGCAGTCGCGCTTGGCACCACTAGACTAATGAGGCAGTTAATAAAAAAAAAAAAATGATCACAATCAATATTTTATTTACTATTTTATTAAAAAATAAACTCCTTACTCCGGACTTCCGGGTTCGATCCCCAGGTCGAGCAAAGTGCTATTAGGTTCTTCTATGAAATTCTCAGTAGCAGTTCGGAGTCTGGATTTGTTCCCGGTTGATGGCAATAGGCTCGCCCCCTATTACATGGGACCTCAACATACCGGCGAACTGTGTACATTAAGTACAACTCTGCCTAATCCTTCGGGGAATACAGGCGTGATGGTATGTTTATGTTATGTTAGAATATATATTTTGGATTTATAGCTATAAGTTCTTTATTGTACCTAATTATAGTTGTCTGTCGTCTGTAGAAGATTAAATGGACTAAATTATGATAGCAAAGAAAGTCTAAACATTAGTCTACAAACATCGTATTAGACATAAAAAAGTCTATACCTACTTATTTTAATTTACTAGAAGTAGTGTGTAGGAGTGCACGTAAATACTAGAATCAAGTTCATTGACCTCATTATCTTGGTAAATGTATCGGCGTTAACGTTTCCCAGCTGTCGGCCATTGGAAATGCTGTGATGTTTTTAATCGTGTAATTAATTCTACAATCTACATATTTTTTTAAATAATTAAGAACATAAATAGCCTAATAATTTAGGCTATTTATGTTCTTAATTATTATTATGTTACACGTAATATGTTCTCGAAAATAATTATGTTTTCGAGAACATGTTCGACAAACAGGAAATTAAAGTTAGTTTTAGTAATCAAATTAAAATGAATCTATTCAAAAATAAGTTACATATGTATTCGAAAACTTATTCAAATAAAGAACCTTAATATAGCGAGAATTCGACATTTTAATATGAATTTTATGTGAGTAATGTTTTTTTGCAGTTTATTATCGACATTAAGGCCTTTATGGGTGGTCCAAATAATTAAAATCAAACAAATTTATGCATCTCATTAGGATGGACCTAATTATTTATTTATTATTTAATAGTTAAGCCGCTTAAAACCTATCTGACACAAATAGTACAACTCGTTTGAGCTGTCATTTCGTAATTACTGCATCGCTAATGACCCATCCAGATATTTTCAACGTCTGTTTTATGGGTTTATTATGGGTCGTATTTTTAAGGTCTAGACCCCATTTATATGAGATAATTATCCATGTTTTACGTATTTACCCATTTAAAAAGCCGATAAAACTCATAGCTAATACTACCACGTCTAATTGATTGATTCTACTAGAAGCTGCGCTTGTAGCGGTGAGTCCATGGATGGTTATTATTACCTTACGAGCTTTTGCCAGTGACTTCGTCCGCGTGGAATAGTTACTTTGTTCCCTAGTTCTTCGCCCGCGGTTTCACCTGCGTTGCCCCGTTCCTAAGGGTTGTAGCGTGATGTTTTATAGCTTGAAACCTTTCTCATGAATCACTCATTTTCCCAACATTTCCCTTCACTGCTCTGCTCCTATTGATCGTAGCGTGATGAAAGTATATTATAACCTGCTCAGGAGTATGAAGAACAATTGTACCAAGTTTCGTTGAAATCCGTCGAGTGGTTTTTGTTTCTATAACGAACATACAGACAGACAGACAAAAATTTTACTGATTGCATTTTTGGCGTCAGTATCGATCACTAATCACCCGCTGATAGTTATTTTGAAAATATATTTCATGTACAGAATTGACCTCTCTACAGATTTATTATACTTAGGTATAGATTACGACATCGGTCATCGAAAAATGTCTAAATTATTAAGTTACGAAAATCTATAATAACTTGATTTGTTTGTTCGAAGCCTAAAAGTTAGAATAGTAATAAATCGCTAGGAGATCGGTATCGCCCAATAATTAGGAAGCGAAAGTCTGACTTCAGCGGCTTCCCAACGCAAATTGTACCAATTTATTGTATTTCATTCTCGTAAATGGCAACACTGCCCATGATTTCTACATTTCCATATCAAATTCTAGTGTTTAGGGAGAACTTTATTAAAAAAGTTATTCCCTTTTATGCGTCCATATTGTTTATTTATGTTCTTTAATAAAACGAGATGTTTGCAAGTCAGTTATTTTGCAAATGTGTTTCTTATCTCGGCATAAATATATTTAAGTGCAAATAAAATGCTGCAGGAGTTTTTTATGTGCACTTGCAAGTGCATACAAATGTAGGAAATGCATCTTAATACTTTGTAAAGCTTCCAGGTACTTAATTTCCAAGATAGATTTTTTTAGATATCGTTGGTAGCTTCTTATTCTTCAATATTTCAACTGTCATCTGTCTTAAGCATATTTTTTTTGGCCGGGATATTTTTTTTTATAGTTATAAGAAGACGAGCTTACATCTGGCGTATTGTAAGCGTTAATACAAGGGGCATTACTCTTGCATTGTTACTCGAGACATTAGTTGTTAAGTATCATTTTACCTGTAATTTCACTGGCTAAATGACCGGTTTCGGTGATAGAATGTTTGAAAATTCCCTAGTGTCCACTCAGACGAACTCAGCAGTAGATTTCTATCACTATCTAAAAATGGCCAATTGGTGGCCCTTGTTAGTGATACAGGTAACATTGCAAAGAGCTCTAATGCCACAGTCGTTTGCTCAGGCTTTTTAAATCCATTATTGAATTCAATCATCGTAATCCACACCCTTAATATTATTGGGATAGTGAGGGCTGCGGTAAGTTTGAGGTTTGAGGCTATCATGCCATTTTCCACGATCCTGCTCCATTCGCATCCAAGTTGGACCTGCGAATTTTTCAGCATCTTCGACTCGTGCCCAGATAACCAACGCTAACGTCCTCTAGGTTACCACTCAGTCAATGTCTCAATGAACTCAGTAGTGAGTCTTACCTGATGAAACTTGGATGTTTAAGTCCCTATGAAGTTAAACTTGCGAAGTCAGTTTGCACTAGCCTAATGAAGCGGCAAAAAAATTGAATCAAATGATTCTAATTTCTAAATTCAAGTGAAATAGGTGTGATGTCAGATGCTTTTTCTCAGTAGTCCAAAGCTCAGCTGTCCAGGGCCTACATGCATATTCCTTTCATACGAAAAATAATTAAGTTCGTTATCACAGACTCAATAATGATACAGAAATATCGATATTTAATCTAATCTACAAAGCGAATTCTAATTTCTCAGTTGCTAAGCCGAAAGCGAGTGAACAAGTTTAGTTATTAATAGTCTACGCCGAAGTGACCTAGTTCGAGACATTTGCAGATAACCTAACGTGGTACCCGACTTTATCTTGATATGGCATGTCTATCACTTTCCTGCGTGTAGACTGTCCTGAATGTATCAAATGTATGTTACGATTTTTTCCTTAAACATAATAATCAACATAACATAATAATTATTATTGTGCTTACAATTCTATTAGAAGTGACTCTTTGTTAATATTCTTTCTTTCTCCTTCAAATAAGTAGGCTCTATACAAATCCATTAAAATTGACAGTTGATTTATGTAGATGGGTATTTTCTCAAGGCTCACAGTTTTCATTCCTTATAATTATGATCTTACCTTTGAGATTAATATTTGTCAGTAAAGCAAAATATTAACATTATTTTCTACAATATCGTGAAAGGTAAAAACTTTTGCTTTAAATATTTTAGGGCCAGGCATTTTTGAAGTAGCGTAGTTCGAGAAAATCAAATAACTTTCACAGGCCAATTTTAGAACAAATTGATCCATTCTGTCTATCAACATGTCCATCACCACGCAAATTCCAAACCAAACTGACACAAAATCCCGCACCAAACGAAATATCGGCGCGAAAATATTCAAAATCAGAACGCCATATTAAAAACATGGCAGGACTTTGCCGGATTAAGGTTGATGTACATCCAGGTTTAATCTACGTTTATCGGCGACGGGCAGGCGGGCACAGTCAATACCGATCGACGGGGTAATCCGTCCGTCCTGCCTGTTATATTGTTTTAATAACTTGTGAATTTATGCCTTTTCGGCTTTTTTGAGGATTTTTTGGGGTGTGTGGTGAAATATTTGAGTTTTTTGGTGTAGTATTATGGATTTAGTGACGTAATATTTTTATTAAAATTGTACTTATTTGACACTATTATTGTAACACTAGCTGTATATTCATGATGATCTTGTTTTTGTCAATTAGTGCTCAGTTGCATTCTGAAACTCCTATGTAAAATTTCATGTAGGTATCTCGTCTAGGTCCTCTGGGTTAAGATGTGCTTTGTCAGCGAGTGTTATATTTTTAAGTACCTACATAATATTTATTTACTTGTCGAATATAGATAGTATATGATTCTTCTGCCTCATCAATTATTCTATCTCAGACCGCTTTTGGATATAAACATATCCCAATTTACACACACATTTTCCAAACAACGAAACATTTCTAAATATGTCAAGCCGGTATTCCGACTCGGTAATGGAACAAAAATAAAGTTGATTCAAAGCATTATTTCACTTTGGCAAAGAAAAATATCTGTAAATTATTTGTGTACACAACTCTCCTATAGATACGCGAGTGTTTTGGCAAACAGTCTTAAGGCTCGGACAGACTCGGCAAAAGTTGGGAATTTAACAACTTTTCTTCTTCGTTAAATGACTGCTGGTTTTATTCATAGAGTTTTAGGGTTGAAACGTATATTTTTTAGGAAATTGAATTTAACTGCCAACAGAAACTAAATTTGTCTTGGGTTCGATATCCAGGTCGAGCAAAGTGTTATTGGGTTTTTCAGTTGCAAAACAAAAAAGGTCTATTTACTTCAATTATTATCCAAAATTGGGGCACATTTATAAAAAATTTAAACAATACAATTTGTTTGTGATGACCTTAAGTATAACATATTTATATTTTTATATGGCAAACGCACATAAGGATTCCATTAGAAACTTCTTTAAAGCTAGGGTATTTTTTGGATTTCAGCGATGTAATGCCCTTAAATGTGAAGATATACTTTCTACAAAGATGATCACATAATTATACATTCCTCATACCATTTGCTTGTTTACCAATAAAAAATGCTTAATATACCATCACAGGGTAACCGTAGAGTAATCTACGGTGGCGTAAGGTTAATGACCGTCGTTACAAATGGGGTGGGGGTTGAATCTGAGCACCGATGGGTTTTCCGTCTATATTATTTATCTTCCTAGCTGGTGGGTAAGCACGCGGGATGTAATGGGTTTAGCAAATGTACCGGAGATGATACGACGGGGATTTTTTTTGTAATGAAATAAGAAAGGATTTTTTGTTAGTGGAGAGAATAGTAGGCTGTTATGCTTCAGAATATAGCAGTTAAAATAGAGTAATTATTTAAAAAAAAAAAGTTTTTTTTAAAAGATGCAATGTAGGTCGCACATTACTATTTAGTATTTTTATTAACCCCTCGTACTAAGCTAAATGCTTGTGTTACGAGTGGGTTCACGTCGGTAGTGCAATGGGTGAGTTTTGAACCGGCAACCACATGATCGCAAGTCTGACGCCCTAGCCATTAGGCTACCGCCACTTCATACATATAATATAACTGTCTCATTAGCCTAATGGTTCTGAGCGTGACTGCTACGCTAGAGTTCCTGGGTTCGATTCCCAGGTCGAAAACGACAAACAAAGTGTTATTAGGTGTTTCTGTAAAATTCTCAGTAGCAGCTCGGAACGTGGAATTTGTGCCCATGGCAATAGGCTCGAAGCTATTATATGGGGCCTAGACTTACAATAGTACGCCTCTGCCTAACCCCGTCCGGAAATACAGGTGTGATAGTATGTTATGTAATATACCTAGTATATATTCGTAAAATGTATTTTTTTATTTTTTTATAATGTGTGATATAATTTTATATTAATGATATGATTAGTTAATAATTTATTGAACGTAAAAACATCATCACGCTTGTATTGATTCATATGTACTAATATACGTCCACAGCTCTCATGCAGGCCTCATCAAATCACCAAATCCAAACTCCGAGCTACTACAAAGAATCGTAGGAAAACCCAATACCTCTACCATAACAGATCAATGAAGCAATCCGTCACTATAATGAGAGACACAAATAACATTTTACAAAAATTTTTACAAACGTGAGCTTTACGGTTATATAATATTTACCATAAATATATAGAAATGCAATTAGCCTCGTGACCCCAAACTTTACCGATATTTTTCCGCATCAAGTAACCCCGAACAAAATGACGAAACACCAGTACCTACTAACCCGAACTATTAATGCTACTGACCCTAAATTTTGTAGATAACGTATAACCAGCCTAATCCCATGTTATCATTAGACACACTCGCTCTTCGATAATGTCCTTCAACAACTATATCGAGCTGATAATATAACCATTATCACTTATACAATAGAGTTGGAAATGCTAGATTTCGGGTGTAAAAGGAAGTTGGTATATGAGTATTGGGGACGAAATAGATTGACGGGTTGATCCTCTTTGGTGATAAATATCTATTGTTCTAGTGTCTTTTCTTTGAAGGCTTATTGGGGAATTGAAGTCGGAAGTGTATCATTAACTTTAATTATATGGTAGAGGTCCTTAGGCTATGTACACTAAGCTTATCTTTAAAGCGATTTTGTTGCTACTTTCTCACATTATTTTTGAAATTTTGCTGCAAGTTTAGTGTAACGATCAACCCGCCACTACTGTTACGTCGCGTGTTGTAAGTTCGATTCCCACTTGAGGCAAATGTTTGTGTGTTCCACGGATATTTATTTCGAGTCTAGGTGTAATCGTTTAAGGTTTACGAAGTCCCCCGCAACACATGGCTTGAAAATTAGTGTGGGGTTTTTTTAAAAAAAACCTCTGGTCTTTGCTCTTTTATCAATTAAGTTTTCATTCAAGAATTCATACATATTTAAGATAAAAAAAAACTCACAAGAATACAATGCCTATAGTAGCTGTTCTAAAAAAACGAATTTAAAAGAGCTCCAAAGTTAAAAAGGCTCTAAATCAAAACATAAATAAAAACATAACTTTAAAATGTAAATAGCCATAAAGATGCAAAAATCATAATCTGGTACACGCCTTAATCTCCTTTTATAAATCTTAAGAGATAAAAATAAAAGCTTCTTTTAAAAAGCTCTTAAAATATTGATACTGTACAAAATGGTTCTGACTGCTTCGGATATTGTCGCCTAAGATCGTGACCAGACAACCACGAAGCGAATATTTATTTCGACAGTTGTCGAAATGTGGTCGAATGCATTACCTTTTAACGAGTAGCAAAGATTGAGCAGTAGCTAAAATTACTTGCTTTTTGAGAATTGAGAACAAGACAATATGAATCTAAAATATTCTAGAAGGAGCAATTGATTGACAAATGTATGAATGCCTATACACAACTGCTAGGATTATTAAATTTATTGGAAGATCCCCATAATATAATGTATAATAGAACCTTAGACTATTTATATTGGTTTTGGACAAAGCTACAGGTGAAACCTCGTAAAAAAACTCATGCATCTACTTCATTTTTACCCTTAGCGATCAACAACTCACTTTAAACTTGCAACTTAATATCGATAATAATTTTGATTATGTTACAAATGTCCCATAAGCGTAAAACTGGTAACAATATTTAGCCCAAGAATCTACTGAGTATCAATCATACATTACTTAATGATTAGAGATCTCAAACCCGAGGTGGAGGCACTTCGTTTCTTAACTCGCCAACGCAATATAAATCTGGCCATGCTGCAGCATCGATCTTTAACGCCACTTGGAGTTCTGCCCAACCCCATAAAATCCCCATTTTATCATAAAACAAAAACCCATTAACTTACCCATCAAATTTCACTTATAAACTCTCATATAAATCAAAATACATATTCGAAAATGTATTATATATATAATCCATTCACAATCCTGCAGTATTTTCATCTCTCTTTCATTCTCTGTCAATAATCTTAAGTGTCGTCTTGAAATATTGCCAGAGGTATATAATTTTAGTTTTAGATGTCTAGACAAAAATTAAGTGTCGGGTATAGAAAAGATTTTAGTAAACACCCGCTTAGGGCTGGGAAACATCGGTGTTCCTGAATAAAGTTGTCGATATCTTGATGGTGACTGGTGTCTCAATTTTGATTGTAGATGGTTATCTTTTGTGCATTGTGAAATCATGGCTAGTTTTTCTGATAGATTTTAAACCATAATTAGCAAAAGTCGTGACAAATTATGTTGAAAATATCCCCGTCTGTCTAGATAGGATGCCTACCAAGGTATGTGAGTATTTTTACCCACTCAATAATCCGAGTTTCTTTGATAGGTTCGTTTAATATTGATACCTAACATACATATCAGTACCAAAGCTACTTAGAATAAAACTTTTTATACAGTAATAGCTTGTACACTATCATAACTTTTGTTTATCATAACGAAAGAAATCCACGAGAAATTGCAGCCCGATGTGGAGCGGGGTTGAAAACATTTTGCTCCGATATATCGAAACGGTAGCAAAAATTGGCACGAAATATATCGTAGTGCATATCTCGATCTCCAAAACCCGTATTTACGTTTGCAGGTAACAGAGGAAACTTTTAGGGTTCCGTACGAAATTGGAAAAGGACAATTTTGTTTTTGCTTGCAGTTTGGCTCATAAATGAAGATGAGATTTGGGATCTTCAAATAACGTGTGTTTCTTTCTGGTACTCAGCATTTTGCTTTTCTTGACTCTATTTCCTTTCACGAAACAGCCATGCTCCAAGCAATACGCTTGAAAACATCTAGAGTTTTGTCGATATTAGTTATTTTGAGAAATCACATCACTCAAGTAATTTAAGCGCATAGTAAGTGACTTGATACATATTATTTGAATTTAAAAGCATTGCATATAATCTTTATTTTAAATTCTTAATAACAAAACTTTGAAACAGATTTATTATAAAAATAATTATTTAAATCTCCACACTGGCTTAGATTAAAGCACCCACGCGGCTAGTTCTTGAATATTTTAAAGATTTAATGGAATATTCATTATACTTATCACAATATTGAGACAAGCTGCATCTATGTACTTACCTACATATAAGTAGACTCACTGATTTATCCAACAGACATGTTTCATCATTTTAGTGACAACATTACAAAAAATGGACACGTACTCCCAAAAATTGTGGTATACTTTTTTTACCGGAAAATATAGCTCGTCACTATTATAATCTGTATTAATGACACCACACAGAAGAAGTAAAAGGTTAAAAGTTTCATTATCTTTCTAGTCCAGTTATTATAATCCTAGTTTTTCCCCACTTGGTTGAGGACTCAACCTGATCCAACCAACTCTGTAGAAGTTATCAACTTCTGGAACCCAATAGGTAAAATGTTGGTTATCCAACTTGGATTATGTTTACCCTTTTAAATACGTTTACGGTTTTCAAGAGTCGATTCCAAAATGTAGTCATTGTTTTTAAAGTTCTTTAAAACAGGCTGCGGAACCTCAAAGTTACATCATATTATTTGTGGAATCGAACGCTGCACATCTGTTGCGAGGTGTAGGTTTTTATGAGCCTGTTATTTCTGCAATCGGATCCGACGGCTCCCCGTTCTACATGTTTACACGGTGCGGGAAATTAAAATTGTGTTGCTGGGATTTAATTTGGGTTCAGGTTTGAGAAAATAAATGTTAATTGATTTAATCGTTAGTGTGTTTTTTCATCAAACCATGTTAGTTTAATTGGCTTGTGAATTCTAGTAATTAAATTAAAAGTTTGCTTAGATAATTGCCTACTTTCATAGTAGCTGATGGACAAAGGATTTTAATTATTATGTAGACAATCGTATCATCATCAACCCATATACTATTCCAGGCTGCTGGGCACGAGTTTCCTCTTAGAATGAGACGAATTAGGCTATAATCCACCTCGCTGGCAAACAGAAAATCTCACTGTATGTCTCCCTTATTTATCTTTATTTAATAGAAAGGCATTTGAAAAACCATTCTTCGTTTCAATTTCATATTAGTTCCGTCTTCCTTTCCAACTACGACAGAATTACTCTGACCACTTTTCTTAATATCACCGCACTGTCGCCCAGAGGAGCGATACAAAAGCATTGTTAAGTCACACATAGCCTTTTTGACGTCGCCTTTAGGCCGATTCCATTTTACAAAGTAACTTCGAAAGGGCGGCTAGACAGCTGCCGTGGTCCGTAATATTCCCGGAGACTAGACGTGGCACAAACGTTTGATGCCAATGTTGGTGGTGGAAATGTTAACTTTTAGTGTGTATTTTTTTTTTGAAGAAGTAAGACTATAGACCAAAATTTAATTTATTCTGTAAGATTGAGTACAAAAATATGCAAAACATAAATGAGTTTCTTTATAAAAAATAAAAATGATGTCTGAAATAAATTTATAGCACATTTTTCATTTGATCAATATGAAGGCGGGATCCCCCTCTAAATTATACCTCCTACAGGCTACTTAGTTAAATGGGTGATCTTTAAATGGCAACTTAATTGAAATTCCAAGATGATGAAACATTTCTACATTTTCTGAATTAAATTATTTTCCTCGAAGAAAAAACCAGAGTTGATAGTTAAAATCATTTTAAGATAAAGCATAATAATATTTTTTAATTCCAATATTGGTACCAATTATGGCGGCCAATACTTCGCAGACACTCAGTACACTGCGCTTTATTAAATTCTAGCGAGATTGTTTTTCTGACTGGCGTCTTCAAGTTTCAAGAGGGTTGAACTTTCGTAACTTTATAGTTAACTTGTTATGATTAATGCTAACTAACTATGAATAGATTAGTTCGCGAAACGTTTGAGAATAACCCTTTTAGTTTTAGTCGGTGATTCAAGGGTTGAAAAGTCGAAGAAGAAGAAGAAAATATCAAGTTTTTGAGCGTGAATTAAGTTTGTTTTATCGCTTAATTTTTTTTAGATGTAATGCTTCTTAATTTTTATCAACTGTCTCGTTAGCCTAGTGGTTCCGAGCGCAACTGATACGCTAGGTCATGGGTTCGATTCCCAGGTCGAACAGTGTTATTGGGGTTTTCTATGAAATTCTTAGTAGCAGCTCGGCGTTAGGGATTTTATAGGCTCGACGCCTATTACATGGAACCTAAATATACCGGCGAACTATGAGTGTAGGTACATTAAGGTGACTTGAACATTTTACATTTAGAAGATAGTCTACGATTCACCTTCTACAAAAATGCAGTCTGCTGCTATAAAGCTACCGACATTTTGACCAGGACGTGCATCCAACAATGATGCGTATTTCAAGAAAAGATAGATCATTCCCGGATGTGAGATTTATTCATTATTGCACTGGCCTCACCTTTGCTCTCAACTCGACCATAGAAGGTCAGTCCGTAGATAGGCCTTACCTAATTTTTTTCAGAACACTTATGGCCAGTCCCTATATCAAATCTACCTAAACATACCGGCGAACTGTGGGTGTACATTAAGTACGCCTCTGCATAACCCTTCGGGGAATACAGGCGTGATGGTATGTTATGTTATCTCATGGAGGGAGGTGAGTAGAGGAATGTTACATGGTGTGACAAAAGCTTTGAGATGTCACATGCAAAAATCTAAATTATTAACGAAATACTTAAAAAAATATTAATATATGACGTACTGCATGTACTGTGATCTACTGCATTCCAGAACTCAGATCGCCGACGTTGGTCAGAAAGCCGCAATCTTAAAATGGGAGTGGGCGGGTCACATCCGCCGCATGTCGGACGAGTTGTGGGCAAAACTCACCACTGAGTGGAACCCACACAACGTGAGATGACGACGTCGCGGCAGCGCCAGGAGGAGATGGCGGAACGAGCTAGACCGTTATTGGAAGGATTGGATGCAGAAAGCTCTAAACCAAGAGGAATGGAAGGAGGGTAGGGAGGCCTTTGCCCTGCAGTGGGGCGATAACGGCTGAATAAAAAAAATGTGACGTCAAACCAGGGGACTGACTCTCACAAATGTGACGGTGAGACAGGTGGAACCTGGGGGAGTAAAAATCATGAATTTCGTGTGACGTTATTTATGGTCCAGTTACCATATTCTGTTTATTTGTGATCCCACACTACTCCGCTGCTCTACATCATACCTTTACTTGAATTGAAAATCTTGATAAACACCAATAAATCCAATTATAACTTCTCTCAGTTCGTCCGTCAATCTGCCAATCGACCGTTGACGCAGCAAAGTTAGTGTTTGTTTATTTTTCTCATCAAAACTAAAAATAAAATGTCGTAAAATTTTTACGATTAACATTGTAGTGATATCGCAAGGTTGGTTGAATGAACTTTGACGTACGTATATAACTGTTTACATAAACACACACATACATACATTAAATACACCTGTATATGTTACTGAAGTAATTGTAGATACTATTGTAAATGAACCAGCTAACACACACAATGACGACATTGATAAAGCAGAAACATGAGTGGCTGCATGTTCTGATTTTGTTTACGTATTTTTATCACGATTTTAGCAAAGTGTAAATAAAATTGTGTTAATCAAAATTTGGGTTAGCAATACTGTGTGATTTTCCACTGTTTGGCCGGTGTATCTTGCATACAAATTGGTAAAAAACTGGACTTCTGATTGGACTGATGATCTTCTTAATATTAAATAATATAAATAACGTGGCATAATGTAGCGTATATATAATACTATTTTGAGTAGGTTCTTATTTGTATCAGCATTAAAATCTGTAAGCAACCGTTCAAACCAAAAAAGGACTCGTAGAATATTTTAAAATATTTATTTTCTTTACTGTATTTCCTTTACTACATGCCTATCGGTCACGATAACCGGTTATCTAATCACGCCACCTTTCACCTCCAACTCCGTGGGTTTTAACGTCCTCTGGCTTACCCTAATGACTGCCATTTCCCTTAATTAAAATTGATTGCTCACCATTTTATCCATACCGCCGTTTTTCTTTGAAATCACCCAATCCTAACAACTTCTCATATCTATAAACAATACCTAAATATGATCACTGGATTACATAATGCCATTCTCAGTTCAAACAAGACCTACAAAAGCGATCGAATCAGAATAAATAAAGGTCTCATTCTGACAATAATATTCTACTGTCTTCAGGCGATCAGCTCAAAAAAATACATTACGTTTAAGCAGAGAATACCAAGCTAAAACCACAAGACAATTGAGTTACGCATATTACGTCAAAACAGTTGGTAACGAAACACCGGTCTGGGTAATTGGCTGAAGGATAGCATTCAATCTTTGAGATACCGCAAGAATAATAGGCTCGTGTTACCGTCTCGATATCTAATAGTAACAGCCTATTAGAGATTTTGTTCCTGCAGATACTCGTGCCTTGAGTAAAACATTTGTTGCGAGATAAGATTATGTTGCGATAGAACAAGTTTATATTATTTTGAACTTTGAAATGACAGTTTAGTTTTTTAATGATTATACTTTTGGGATAGCTGGAACTTTTAACATTGCTACTTTATTATTAAACAGTCTCATTATATAAATTGAAGTTTTAAGTTGTTATTAAATTAATGACATTTTTATATAGCGAGATCATTCTAATGCCATTTAGTAACCAAGAACAGTAAACTCCCGAATTAAATTCCAGCCATACATCATTCGCTCCAATTCGTTAGTTGCAAATAAATTGCAAGCGAGGCGTCCGCGGTACCAAGCCCTCCATAGTCAAATTATTCACTCTCGCAATCCTAGTAAAGCCAGCAGTCTCCGCCCAAAGCGGGCTGTTCGTGTAATATTAAATTATAGTGGGCCAAGTAAGACATTTCGAAATAGAAAATTGTTTCCATTCGTTGTTTGTGGACGGTGCTCTTAATTCAGATGAATGTGTTTATGTTGCTGTGGGTTTCAATTGCCTTTTTTATAAAATCGGGTGGTTTTTGGTTGCTTTGCTTTAGAAATTAGAGCATTAGTATGTGTGTTAAGCATTTTGAGTAAATTTTGTACCATTTACTTACCATCACGCCTGTATGCCCTGAAGGGTTAGTTAGAGGCGTACTTAATGTACACCCACAGTTCCCCGCTATGTTTAGGTACCATGATATAGGGGGCGAGCCTATAGCCATTAAGCGGGCACAAATCCAGACTCCGACCCGCTACTGAGAATTTCATAGAAAAACCCAATAACACTGCTTGACCTCGGCATCGAACCCAGGAGCTCTAGTGTCGCAGTTGCGCTTGGGCCCACTAAAATAATGAGGCAGTATACCACTTGTTTTTAATATTTTTCTTCTGCTAAACAGGTTCCAATCTTTACCAAGTTTTTTTAAGCTAATTCATTTCTCTACTGACTTCAAAGTACATTGTGATTCTAAAAAATATTTTTTTATTTCTGTGAAAGAATTATTCTCTTTTAATTCATAATGCTCCTAACATTAATCTATACAAAGCTTTTATTAAGAATAGCGAGTTATTCAACACAAAATACAATGATACCTGCAAAAAGAGAAAATCACAGCGATTCCTAGAATTTCTAGGAGCTAATAAGCTTTCAGTATAAAACAAAAGGGAAAAGTCTACTACTTTGTGCGCTACATTTTTAATTCCTGTTATAAAATTCTGTTTGCTCTCGGGTACTTTTAATGGCCGAGACACATTGCCTGCAATTTCAGAATAATGCATGTCTGAACTAGTCATACTGTATTTATAGTATTCCTTAAGATTTTGCCTTTTCATCTAAAAGCTTGAAGCACATTCTCAAAAGTATGCACTTGGTATGTGCACTAAAGCATATACTTGGTGTCTGCACTTAAATTAGGCTCTTTAAGCAAACTAAAAGACATGCAGCCATCAAATTTCGAAATAGCATTGATCACATGCCCAAAAAAGTAAAAAATTCTACTTTTAAAAGCAGCTCTTTTTTCAAATACAATAATTCTCCGCAGTCGTACAAGCAAGTACAAGTTGACAGCAAACTGTTGCCTGCCTTTTATTTTTCCTATAGGCGCTCCTTGCCAAGTGTTCCAAGTTGTGGCTGTTCCGCGGGCCGCCAACTCAGCCGTATCGGCGGGACTTTTAAAACTCAACTCTGATACGTTTAATATAGTGTCTACTGCAGGCAAAACTTAAATAATGTCCATAGAAAACTTGTTTCGTTCAAGTTGTGGGGGTACGCCGCTCCCGGCTAACTTTCCTGTTTGCTTTCAACCGTACGTATTTTATTCTTTCCTCTTTTAAATGCGACGCTTTGCATGTCGGTTACCATCGTAGACGGACCGTGTTTTAAGAGCAAACCTTTTGGGACGTTTTCAAATAGAGGCTTATTGCCTCCGAACGTCGGATTGTTCTTTTAACGTCCGGCCTGCGGGGATTCCATCCCTGTCCATTGTTTAGTTGTGAATATTGTAATGGTCGTAAACTCACACGAAAAATAGCCTCCCTAAAAGGCAATAAGCATAAATACAACTCTGTAAAGTTGGTTTGAAAAGAGCTTCGCGATATTCAAAACAGGACGAGGGGGCTTAATGTTATTCATGAATGTTAAAGCGTCGTGTTGTTCCCAAACATCGTTTATATTTGTAAGTTACGAAACAATGACACTAACTTAAACTCTGGATGTAAAGACGGGTGTTATCTTGGTTTGATGGCTCACATAAACAACAGATACGGTTTATTGCTTCGCCGCAATTCCGTATTAAATTTCAAAGTTTTGAAGTCTCCGCCTTAATTAAAAGTGACGGTGTATTATAACGATATATATCACCTCGGTCGAGATACAATCTTAACTAGTCCAGATTCACTTAAATTCGGCGCTAACGAGATATTTCAGTAGTCTAGTGTCTTATCTCGGGAGATGCGAAACTTTGCAAGTTTAAGCAAACAAGTATCTGTTAAAGAAAGCCAAACAAATTTACGTCTTACGAAAGACGGCGAATGAATGGCTTAAAGATGAAATATCTCAACGGGAAAATAAAAGCATATTCATGTTTTTGTTTTAACATTAAATGAAATGAAGTCCAGTGAATGTGCGGAAAGAGAATAAATTAAAAGTAAGGACTCAGTCTAACCATTGTTGCTTTTTTTGCAAACTTCATATACATACGTTTTGGACGTTAACCGGGTTTACATAAAAAATGGATATTTCGGGGGTTTTATTTTAACCTATCACGGATGACAGCTTGGACGAAATATGAATACACAAAATGTTTTTGTCGTAGTTACACATGTGGATGTTTTCCACTGGATTGTTTTATACACATTTAGATTTAGATTGTTGATAGTATCTCAATATTTATCTCTATCAAAATTCCGTTATGAAGCACATATTTCAGATGCCAATAACTTTAAAGCTTCACCTGAATTGAAACAACCTCTCAATCATATCCAATAAACCGGACCTTAACTGATGCCAAAAATTCTCGTCCGAAAAACTCAAAACACAGTCAGGAAACATAACAAATATTTTAGGATCGTCCAATTCGTTTCGTAAAGCGTTCAATATCTGGAGCACAGCATACGTATGGACGGACAGAAACGTGATAAATTCGTTGAGCAGGCGAGGGAATGACACGGTGATCCCCGTTCATATTTCACAAGCAACACCAGCGTTGTTTTAACACGGATAACTCTCTACGTGTTTTATCGTCTCTTTGATTTTTTTTAGAATGACTTTCATTTGCTTTAGTTCATTCAACATTACATAAAAATTAAAAACCTTCATAAAAAGCAAACCATTTAAATGATCAGTACCGTTTCTCTTAGCAAAACAGGGTCCAAATACCATGTAGTTTTAATAAAATTTATCGCTGTCAAATTTTAGCAAATATTGTAATATTTCATGGTATTCAAACTCAATACCGGAATTTATGTATATCATTAGGTTGAAGTAATCATACATTATAACATCCGGTCAAGTGTATAGCGAAGGTCATTTCCTATACTCCTTGAGAATGAATTATGATATGATTAAGAACTTAGATTAATATAGAATCCAAACATATTTCAAAGGAAAACAGTACTAAGGTCCTCAAAACAAATTGGCTATTCAATTAGATATTTGCCAGAATTCCAACGGAACCCGACCCTTCGGGGACAATTTTGACAAATAGTTGAACTAATAAATTTTCATTGAAACCCCCGATAACTTTTGCGTCAGCCGTTGAAATTGGGACATTTCACTGAGTTACACTTAACTTAATTAAGAGTTCAATTAGTCTTGACTTAAGTATGATTATAACTTCTTAAGATGTTGTGAGTTCTCTTTGACTATATCTTAAAATATATCAAAAGTCCCGCTAAAATTTGAATGTTTTAATGAAACTCCAAATCCTTTTGGTACACGCTGACGCGGTAGAAAGTCAAAATTAAAATGTTTGTTCCAGTTTCATTAATTATAGAAAATTTTGGAACTTGATCACAATTTTATAGGTAGTCGCCAAAAATTAATGACGGCACAAAACACTCGTTTGTAATAAAAACTCAAATATATATTCTAGATTATCTAAATTAGTCAATGAATTCTTTCAAATTGTAATGATCAATAAATCAAGTATTTTCCATGCCCTCAATGCGTGCAACGTGTCTGAATAAGTTCAAGGTACAATTAAAAATGTTTTGCATAATTAAAACTGTTTACTGGCTAATATATTCTTTCGCATGTTCGCGATCATATCATGCTGTGGTGTTATTTTTTCTTGCCAACATTACTCGCCCATTATTAGGAGATTGAATCTCGTAGCGTGCACATGAAGCATTTTTTTAGTTCACCTCATTTATACGTTACCTTGACGCAGTAATTAACGCAGTGAATTTCGAATGCAGTTTCAGTATTACATTTATTATGTTCGTTGCAAAAATTTTCTGACGTTTTATTTAACCAAATTCTTTTTGATTTAAATTCCTGTTTAATTTAGCTTCGGGTTCTTGACCTGCACGTTTTCGCTCATCTTTGAAGTTTTGAATGGAAAATTAAGTCGGCATTTCAAGATAGGAATCTTCTAAATGCTGTGAAACTTCAGGCGTGCCATTTAATTAATTTAATATATTGTTATTTATGGCAACGTTATTATAACCTGAATGTGCTATGGAAATTGCAGACTGCATATCTGAAATTTGAATCAGATTTTAATTAACAAAATCTGAACACACCCGTTTAAACACATGTTACCTGTATAAGACTGTTACCTGTTTATTCAGATGGCAGACCGAAATGCAGACAATCGGAGTCTAGCATATTTGTGAAGCTAGCGTTTTTGAATAGAACCGGTGCCAGTATATGCAGTATAGTAAACCAAAATTATATTAGGAACGGACAAATACTAAATAGCGCATACACTATTGCTATATGCGCTATTTAGTATTTGTCCGTTCCAAATACAATTTTGGTTTACTATACTGCATATTTTGGAGACTGTTTATGTGACCGAAAGTATTTAAGTTTGGGGCTACTTAATTTACCACGCCTATGTGGATACTGTAAGTACAGATACACAGTTTTAATCCCACTAGGAAATCAATTTTGTAGTGAAAAAAAAAAAACTTTTTAAGAAATTTAAATCCCCTAAAATTGCATTAAGGGTCCGGCGAATTTTTTGAATTTCCCGTAAAAACGTAATCCCAAAATAAATGGTAATTCAAACAAAATTCCATCAAATTGTGTTATTATTCGGATTCAGATACCGTTAATATAGGTCCCTACACTACCATTTCATCTACTACTACTTCATTGGAAATAATCGACCGGAATACGGGTCGAAACTTCGTAAAGTTATCAAAAATTCCATTCACTTACAATTATTTCCAGTGAAGTATTTCGCACGAAATGGTAAGATAGGAACATAGATGAATGGTATCAGAATCCGAATAATAACACAATTTTATTGAATTCTGTTTGAATTACGAATTATTTTGGTATTATGTTTGTGCGGGAAATTCGCTTCGTCGCACCCTTACTTACATCCCCCGTTAAGTGTGTGTGTGTTCAGTATACCTTTCTGATATTCGCGTAAGTATTAGAAATCAGTCAATTATATTATTAAAGTATATTTTTATTATCATTTCGTGTCTCTTTATTACAAAACTTTTTACCAATATCTAGCTACGTACCTTTACCTAATATTCACAGTATTACGATCCAATAAAGAAAAAATGGTAGCAAAAAATTCGAAGCTTTCTTCTGAAATATAAATTTAACATCTCACAAAAAATTCTGCAGCAACAAACTCAATTAAAACATCAATTGGAAGTCAAACTATTCGCTTGAACTTTAATCCTCGATCATAAACTATGCAATTCGTTGCAAAGTAACTTTATTAAAGTTCCATATTAAGAGGTGCAGTGGTTTCGCTGGAACTTCAAGTTTTTACTTTGGCAACTTAAAACATTGACAGGGTGGATTTACGAGAGTTTCCGCTTTTCGACGATAACTGAGATGAGCTGAGGAATTTCTTGTAAATATTTTGTTGCTTCTTGTTTTTATAGCGCTCTGTTGGGGCTAACTTAATGGAATATTCCACAAACTTGGGACAGAGTGGATCGGTGATGAAGACAGTGGTCGTGTGCTTGAAAGATGGCATTCCTTGGTCATTTTGTACATAGTTACGTATTGACGAAATTGTTTTTTCTAAGCTAGACAGGTAAAAACTAACCTCAAGTCCTTGATTATTAATTAATTTATACACTTAGCACCGCATATATAATAACCTAAATTAGGATGTTTTAATATTGGTGCATGTAATTAGTTGCTAAGAGACCTAGCATTAAGCTATGCTCTGCAATTAACTTCAATTACGTGAAGTCCGCATGTTTTTGAGGAATGTCCAATTGAAATTCTTTATAAATACAATTTTCATGAAGAAACAGAACTAAAAAAATCATGAACTAGGTACCTATTTTAGTATTAAGACTCGAAGTTATCGTAGTGCATTTTAATATTATTAACTTCCTTGATGTAATTGTTTCTGCAACGAGTAATCCAAGTTAAGCTAATTTCAGATCAGTCTGTTAAGGTCTCGATTTAAAATTATTTTACGGATTTAGTTACGCTACCGTGATACTTCTGTTGTTAACAGTCACAGGCTGATCGCTTACTATCATTTGTCAGTATCAATATACTTTTTAAGGAATCCATGTATTTGACACGAATCTCAGCAGGTATATTCTTATTTTTACCACATGACGATATCCCTTGGTCTTCTTAACGATGCATGCTTTCTACTTCAAAACTAAATTGATCACGAAGTAGCTATTCTGCCTCCTCTCGGTCGAACTTATCTCATTTTATTGGCGTCCATTGTGGTTTAATGGTCTGCGTGACATTTCACATCATCGTCATTTGTCACGACTATCTCGATGTTATCGCGGTGCGTTTTAATAGCGTGAGGATTGTGCGTACTCTTGGCCGTGCGTGAAATGCGTGTCAAACTGTTAGAGGAATTTTAGCTACGGTGTTGCGTAAATCTGAATTTATATTATGACAGCTTAGTTTGGGTTTATCATAAAGATACATTTCGAGATATTTTACAAATCATTCGCGCTAAATTGAGCTAAGGTTTAAATAGGTTATAGAGTAATTTTTGGATAAAATATAGTCCTGTCCTGGCTTTACAGATAGCCACTAAAAGGACTATATTTATTTATATTTTATCCAAAATTTTAGTCCTATTAATCTATAGTCTTTTGTGTTCTACCAAATTTAGTCCTAGACTACAACAAGTAAAAATATACGTAATTACATCAGTATGTCAAAAGTTAAAGCTAGGGATGACACAAGAAAGTTTCATTCGATTGTAATTAACAAACTTTCTTCATACGACTTGCGTGTTTGTTTCTAAGTTGGAGATTTATCACTTAAATTCTACTGAGACACTTTAAAATTAGATTTAGAATTTATATTTGACCTTTATTTTAAAATCTTTTGGACTATCACAACTGGAGAATTTTGAACAGTTGCGTGTTAATATTCTTCTGGGAATCCAGGTACAGTGGCGATCAAAAGTCCATAGGCAATCTCACAACGCAATAGCTTGACGTTTAGTTTGACTTACTACCTTCTATTCATTGTCGTTAACAAGTGACACGCACTGGTTATATCGAGCTCGCTCGTACTGTCCTTAGCGTGCTTAAGGACTTTTAAGCGTTTACTGTACACTTTAAGCTAGAAAGAGTTTAAAAGAAACAAGTCATGCCTGATGCATGTTTCGTATAAAATTACCAAGCATGTTGAAAAAATTCTAAAGATTTAAAAAACTATAACAAAATATTAACACGTAATATTATTTTTACTTCTTTAACATAAGTACCAAAGATTAAACACGAGTAATAAAACTCTCAGACTCGTCATTTGCTACTTTGCCAAAGAACAAGTATTTACCAAGTGCGCAGACGTTACAAAGTCGTAGCTTTATGAGGTAGAAAATTTCAACTCCTTGTCCTATACTCGGTATGGTAATAACTGCATTTATTACGCATGCAGTTACTGAAAGTGCTGTGTACAGGTACGGGGTGGAGTTTTATTGTATGGCATTAAGACTTTAATGACTTCACTGAGGACGAATAGGTATAAAATGTTTTTTTGGTTTGGTCCTTTGTTGTAATTGATCCCTAAATTACTTTTTGCTTGTTACCAAAATATTTGCAATTTCGTTAATGACTTGTTAATTTTCGAAAATACAAATTAAAAATACCAGAATTACAAAAGTGACTAAAAATATTTTCCACCATTGAATAGTTGGTCATGCTGATTCTCTGACCAAAGTAAATAATAGTTGTTTATGATTGTTATAACCTAAAATATAATTTGAAAATTCAATACTAATGGAATCATTGTATAATTTTATCATCTTTTAGAAATCAAAACTCTTAGACATCTTGATGGGTTTCAATCAAAACTGCGTACTTAAGTACTCGTTTATTCTTTTACAGTCGACGACTCATTGTTGCTTCTTACACAAATCCCATCTGTGAAGGTCAATGCCCTGTCACCATTTTCAGTGGTGCTCCACCTATAATGCGAAGCCTTAAGTGCATGAAAGTTCGTAAGCGCCGAGGTGTTATTCCAAAGAAGACGCTCGCATATGTTAAAGTAAACAGCAAGTTTGATTGCACTTCACTCTGTGTTGTTTTTGGCGGTTACAAATTTTCCTCATCTTTGGCAAACATAATTTTGGAATATATTGTTATATGGGAAATGGCTTGTGATGTGATTTTATCTGTAACGATTTTGATTGCTATTGCAGTCACAATTTAGAAGTATTTCCTGATATCGATGAAAATAATTGAGTAAACCTATATTTAGGTACTAAAGGTAGGAAATTTTAATCTTTATTATATTAAAAAAATATAAGTAGCACAAGTATACAATTCCCATTCATTAACTGATTAAATAAATTTGTAATATATTTAACAAACGATTTCCTAAAAATGTGAAACTTCACAGCATTTTAAAATTCTCAATCATGTTCAAACATTCCAAAGCCTCTTCAAACCTTCTTGCTCTTTAATTTCCAATCAAATTCCCAAACCCGAAACTCCTGCCATAACTCCAGAATGTCGCAGACCAAGGCGACATTAGTGGGAACCGCATCCAGCTGTAAATGATATTGCAAATTGCATTACCACTGTTTATTTTGCATTCATATCGCCAAGGAGATTTAAATTTCACAGCTGTTCCTGTCTTATAAGTCTTGTTGTTTTATAACTTCGCGTTCTCTCTGAGGAGGCGACACAGAAGTCTAAATCTTCTTTTTCTTGCATTTGTTAATATTAAATTTCAAAGCCAGGTTGTAGAACTTTTAGAGGAAAACTCGGTCGTCCTTATTTTAGACATTTTTGCTTTATTTTAATTTAGGGTCTATTCTTTACTGTGTGGATTGTTACGAATACTATTAAAATACTGATTAAACAGAATAAATTAACATTCCTTGTTACTCTATCGATCAAAATTAACCATGACTGCACATATAATATATAGAATTGAAATACTATAACTACACACGCTGAAATGGCCAAACCTGCTATTTTATCCGTAATTGCAACTATTTCTTATATTCAACGAAAGAAAGATATTTCCCTGTTTTAGTGACATACCAGCTGATATTTTCTCCAGTTCAGACGAGTCCAGAAACAAATTGCATTTCAACTGTTTTACTTTACATTCATAACAGTTAAGATGACTTAAGTTTTACTTGTTAGAGTCCGCGAGTCTCGTTTGTCGAGCTTGCAAGTGTTTGTTGTTATGACACCTGAGTCTGAAGTCTGATATTTTTTGTTAGTGAAGAGATTTGTCGGTGCATTAAGCTTTTGGAGAAGAATCGAGTCCTTTAGACAACTTGACAATAGTAAAACCCCTAAGTAAGGAATGATTCTCACATAGAACTCCCATTATTTGTGACTTGTTTGCCATTGTGAAGTGTTACTACTTTCTTATATTTTAATTCCCTATTTTAGAATGTTTCCTTTTCGGTATGGAGCATGGAATGTCTTGAGGAGGACTTTGCCAAAAATAAAAGGTAGATAAATACCTTGATATTTCAAATCTATACTAATATTATAAAGCTGAAGAGTTTGTTTATAGGAACTACTTTTTCGAATGGAAAAATATTTTTGTGTTGGATAGTTCATTTACCGGGGAAGGTTATAGGCTATATAACATCACGCTACGCCTCTTAGGAACGGAGCAGCGCAGGTGGAACCGCAGACGGGTCGCTAGTTTACAATAAAGGAAACAAATCATATTCTACAATGGGTTAGTGAGACTAGAAACAGCTTACCACAAAAACATTGTTCGTACAACCCATGCATGAAACTTGTTATAGATACTGGGTATAAGAATCTACAAAACATTTTCCTCTCCACATAAGCTGTAAAATAAATCAGCTGTTATCACTATCCTCATAGTCTCGTATTAACGACTTTCGTAACCTACATTTGTGTGAATATTACTGGTACCTATATCATACAAAAATGGTTATTAAAGTGATAACTTACGGGAGGGAAGAGGCTTATATCTGTGATAGAGAATATGAGGGGTCTTATATTTTTACGATCATTTTTAATGAGGACATTGTCAGTAGACTGACATTGAGCCACGTCTGGATAAAGTTGGTGTTGACATCATCTATATAGCTGATTTCTGACTATGTTAAGTGTTTAGTCTAACTAGATTTTTTTTTATGGGATAGGAGGGCAAACGAATAAACGGATCGCCTGATGGTAAGCGATTACCGCCGCCCATGGACACCCACAACACCAGAGGAGTCACAAGTGCATGGCCGACCTTTTAAGAGTGGATTGGGCCTCTGGTAACCTCACTCACTCGGCGAAACACAACGTGAGCGTTGTTTAACGTCGGTTTTCTGTGAGGCCGTGGTATCACTCCGGTCGAGCCGGCCCATTCGTGCCGAAGCATGGCTCTCCAACGTATGAAAATCTGATATGATAAACTATGATGTGGCTGAATATCGGTATTGTAAATGTTGCTGTCGTGTGATTCTGATGCCCAAATACTATGACACTTTTAAAATTATTTAAACATTGGTTGCTAGATTCACAAGCTTCTATCTATAATCTATAGTAATATTATAAAGCTGAAGAGTTTGTTTGTTTGTTTGTTTGAACGCGCTAATCTCAGGAACTACTGCTTCGAATTGAAAAAATATTTTTGTGTTGGATAGTCCATTTATCGGGGATGGTTATATTATAGAGACATGGTCATCCATCTATGGACTGATAGTGGCAAGTGTAGCTGTGCTTTTATGAGATTTCTGATTAGTCCAAACTAACCTACCAAAGTAAAATCTTATGGAATTATTTTTCATTGACATACATTGGTGCAAGTGTTACGTTCAGCTTAGTACTTCTCGACTTCCCGTTCTTACATAATACTTCTCAGCTCCTCAATTATAATGCACAATCCTTACTAATTTTAGAAAACGCGAAAGTTTGTATTTATGTACGTATGGATGTTTGTTACTCTTTCACGCTAAAATGGCTGAACGGATCTAAATAAAATTTGGGACAGAGATACATTATAGTCTGGAATAACACATTGAGTACTTTTTATGCAGGTTGGACCTAATTCTGAAGTCCACGCAGACAAAGTCGCGGGCAGAAGCTATGATTTATAAACTGCATAATAATTTATCGGTGCTCTAAAAATTCCATCCGTGTTTATCGTCACTTTAAAGTCACCTTGTCTTATAGGTACTCGTCAAACCTTTATAATGATTTATATGACGGAAGATTCGCAATAAATTATGCACATGCATTGTTTTGTAACTGTCAACAAACCGTGATTTGGTTATTTAATGTTATAACCGGTATTACGTATCTTTATAGACTATTTAAAAAAATATATTATTGTTGTCAAAACATTCATATAACATTGTTTACATACGACAAATAATATTTCAAAATATCATTACAATGCTAATACGAAGTAACCTTTTAAGCCTACACGACCTTATATTTACGGCACATAATTTAAATTACATAAACATAATAGCTTCACGTTTTCTAACAAGCCTATTTGGCAGTAAGGTCATTCATAGCCACTGTTTTGATCTATGCAAGTCAATGCGAGATTCAATAAACATTACGGGTTCGAGTATAAAAAGCGATTCATTGACATTCGGCGGACGTTCTCGCGTAAACGTGACGCGTGCGCTAATGACATACAGATGACATACAGATGGTCGTAATTACGCATGTATTATGCCTATGCGCCGTGCAACGCTGTGAGTAACGTGAGTTGGGTTAAACGTATTTTTGTGGCTTGATGAACAGTTATTGCAGAAGATCATTATTTTAGTGTGTTAAGTGCAGCTAGCATTTCACGTTGTATCACTTTCTTTTGCTTCTAATATTTTTATTCAGATGAGATTGCAATGTTCTTTATTAAATGAATTATTGCTTGCGTATAACCTTACAGTGTTGTTGTGATTGGAAAAGTTATACAATACTATAAATGGTTTATGATAATGTGCTAATATGCATTAACAAGCTGCTCGCAAATGAATATATTAAATAATCATTTTATTACGTTGCAATAATTTCTATAGCAATAAAATAATTATTCCACTGCAGTACCTCGTTAATGTGGAACAAAACTTCCATAATCCGTGATTATGTAAAATATGTATTGCTATTTATAGCACAGAAACGTATTTTACCATTAATAGCGTTATTCAAATTTCGAACACAAATACCGAATAGTGTTTGACAGTCTCATTCGAAGTCACGGAACATCTTAGACCTAATCAGAAACTTGTAGGTAGAATACCGACTAAGTATAATCGAACTGTCGTATCTGTGTAGACTAATACTCTGTGGCAGCCTTTAAAGCCAACAAGCAGTCGTTCGCTCTTCGGAATATATTAAACTCAGGAAATCACGAACCGTACTAGGATCCAATTTATCTTCGAAAATCATAAATTCTGTATGTAATGATATTTTGCATCCGCCGTTTTGGTGTTTGAGCATTATTTGTTACTTGAGGGTGAGCAGGATTGAAAGTCGTGTGACAAAAAATAATACGAAATCAGTTTTTTTTTTACTTTTGTTTTATGTATAAATATTTGCGACCTCGGTAGCTCATTAAAAGTACAAATTAACATGCTCACTAATAATTGAATTTTTTTACATAATTGTTACAAAATTATAAATTTTATCATATCGTACAAAATTTTATAATACACTTAACGAATCTTTTTGATTTTAAACTAATACATTTTTAATCAGTTACCTATATATATAGCAACATTATCGTGTGACCAAACTGATGTCATATAAGTTTCAGATTACCAAAATAATAAAATCTTTTTTCTCTAACCCATTGGCACGCACCCTATAAACCGAAAGCTTTTAATATTATCTTTATTTTCCCACTAATAAACTATAAACTAAGAAATGTTATTCCAGTTAACTCTAGGTCAAATTAGAAACGGGCTTGAAACAGGAATTGAACCCGAACATGACAATTATCGATTATTAACCACTTAGCTGATGTGAAACTTTATCGTAAATGAACTGGTTTGGAAGAGAACATTCCGTTTATGAGTTAAAGATGGAAAGATGGAGGTATTGCTGTCTGATGCATAAGAGGCATTTCATACTTCACCATTTTTCGAAACACAAATTCTCGTTTGTGGGATTTTTCACCATTTTTTCTCTTATTTTGAGAAGAAACGTTTTTAACGAAAAAAGTGAAAGCCCAAAAATTTCTAAAATGGAGGTTATACTGAGTATATTAATTATATGAAATCTTACGTGTTCCAACGATTTACCATCAATTTTGTAATACGCTGTAGGACAAAAAATATGATGCACGAATCATATTATAAATTCTAAAAGGACGAATATTGTCTGACGTTTAAAAAAAACACAACATATCAGAAAAAAATACTACACGCTTCTTTAGTAGATGCACAAAATCGCCACAAGCATTTGTAAGACATGAATAACAATCTCTTATTACTCTTTTTTCCACTCTACACAGAGCTTCAGGCATCAGAGTACGGACGACTCCTTATCAAATCATACATACCTGACCTCTCATTGCAAAGAAAATTCTATAAGTGCAAGGTCTGATTATACACAAGCATTTAGTTTAGCACGAGGGATTAACAAGAATACTAGTAATGTGCCACCCACATTGTTAGTACGCGTTTTAAAAAAATAATACTGGAAATATATAGCTTGATATATTATTATAACCGTGTGTATGGGTAATAAAGCTGTCAACCCATTAAAACAGCGATATCAATTAGTTTTATTAAAAAAAACATTTAACATAAAAAATGTTTGTCCTTCCGTACTGAATTTAATTTATGGAAGTGCTAGCGGATCGTTACAAGCGAAGACGTAGTGTTTAAAAATTACTAGGTATATACATTTATCTTTATCTAAACTTGGCCGGGTTGAACTTCGTGCACAGATTACTTTTTTAGGATCTAAGTAGCGGTATAATATATTAGAGATATTGATTTTCTAAGTACCATGATTATAAAAATTCTAATAACTATTTTCCTCGCGACTATACATGCGCGGAAATTCGGGAATGTCTGTATTCTGTCCGATCAAATTAGGCCACGCGTACCCACTGTAACTTACTGTCCTAGATGATCATCCAGAGCTAGACATCAAGACTGGTTCTTTTCTTTGATAAGAAGACGCCTTCTGTTCAAAACAACCCATTACCTGCTGTTATTATTACTATTAACAAAATCCACTTGTAAACCAGATTTTTTTTTTCTAACAGTAGCTCACTCATTATTTATACCAAAAAATAATTACACCTATTAAACAAGTAGAAGGCATATAAATTACATTTACGCCTGTAGGCGAGTTTCGTAGTTGAATCGTTACATACAAACGGACAAGGTCGAGTACCGTGCTTAATAGTATAAAATTTATAACTATCATAGTTATAATCATTTAAACCGGTCCTATTATACAGTGGAGATATTCTTTGTACAGTCAGCAACAATACTCTGCCGCATATTTATTCGAAAATGAAAATATATCAAAATTATGTTAAAGTATAGTGTTAATAATAATAATGTCTCCCGTTGAATGTGAAATATGTTCAACAACTCGAAAAAATAATCCTTTCAAAATGAACAGAAGTTACCATTCTTAAATCTAATTTAAAATAGGTACATTTAATATTGAAATTACTGCTATGTTGTAATGGAATTTTACATAATAATAAGACGCCAATTTATGAATTCCAGGCATGAAATTATATTTAACAAAACTATGTATAAGTAAAGGAGATAATTTTTCGTTCTTCCTATTGCACACAATTGTTAATTACATATTCGCATAATTGTAATAATCTCGCATAAAATGCACACACTCGCTTGTTTCTGTAACTGTACCTTAGTCTAATCACGTCCGCGGATAATAACTCGGATTATGTTTTTACAAGCATGCAAATAATTGTTTGTATTGTAACATAAGGATCGTGGAAGAGAATGTTCGCTCTTATTGTATTATTTTACTGTTAGGGAAAAATAATGAGTCATATATTATTTTTTAAAGTGGTATATAAGTCATTCTACTGTTTCACAATGCTTAACAAAATATCTCATTAAAAAGTTGTTCATGTGAATTAAACATTACTAGCTAGTAACCGCGGCTTCACTGGCATCCCAAAAGACTTTTTGAAACAAAAAATAGCCGATATATTTCTCCAAGGTCCAATCTATCTCTGTACCAAAATTCATTAAATTTCGTTTAGCGATTTAGGCGTTTGGATTTAGTACTGAACGTCTTGAAATAGGAGTGACTTTTTATGAAATTCCTCTTGATGTATTTCTTTTTATATTATTTTAATATGTCATAAACTTATATCGTGGCATTTTATACAGTGTTTAACCTTTGTGTAACCTTGAGTAAAAGTCAAGCATTAAGGCGAACAATGCAGAACACAGATTGATATAACACAATACTGTAACATAAAGATTTGTTACGAAACTTGATGGATGGGTGGTACCGCAAAATGTTATATTTGAGAGCGTATTTCGTATCATTATTCATTGCTACTATTGCGCAAGATAGATTTGATTTGGTATATTGTGGACCTTCAATCGAAACTGCTTGATTATAATCATTATGCTTGAACAAAATTGTATGAAACTGATATTATATAAGGCTAAAATCGTATCTATTAATAACATTTTGTGTTGAGCTAGTGGCTATAACTTAAATGGTGGTGGTAACCCGACAGTACAAGACCCTGAATCTTTTTTTTGCATTTTCATAGGAAAAATTCGACCTCCGGCAGGATACCAGCCTGTGTCGTCTGGTTAGATATACTAGACGCTATGCGACTCGCGGTGGCTTAGAGTTCATAGCGTCTGGTGGATCTAACCAGAAGACGCAGTCCTTCACTAAAATAACAACATGTTGTCAATTCCAAAAAATCTAATTTTAGTATACAAGTATTAATATATTAGATGGCAAATTAGTGTTTTTAGTTTGACTGAGAGCTTTAATATAACTAGCAAAAAGACAGTAACAAGCTCATCAAGTTAAAATATTACCTATTAGTTATATTCGAGAATATATAACTAATGATCTTTGACTTCAGAGATAACTTTATGTTACCGTTTGATCGTCTCAAATTCTAACAGACGATTAGCTACACAGATAACATAATTGAAACCCGTTCACGCCAGTTGACTCACAAAATTATTAGCAGCTGTTATTTATTATAATCCCGGATCACCTTGAGAATACCTAGTTTTAATAGTCAAACTAAAAATAATCTAAAACTAAAAAAAAAAAAACAACAAAAAGCTCAATAACAACAGAATGACTTGTGTCACGTCAAACAGGTCAAAAGAACAAATTCAAGCCGAATTAGAGTAACATGACGTAAGTATTTTGTAACATGTGTTTACTAGATATGTACCTGGTATATTCGGAAATATTTTGACGTACCAATCGAGAAGACGTGTCCATTAACTTTTATCTATCAACTTTTAATAATATCAAAATAAAAAACCAATTTCCCACAAACAAACAAACAAATGATAAAAAATATATAAATTCTATTTATCTTGAATCCTTTCCTTAATCACCTCATTTCTAAGAAATTCAAATGTCTGCTTTTAGACTAGGCAAACGGATACGCAAAAAACGTGTCTAGATTTTAATTTAGACGCTTTTTATCGCCAATAGCAATGTTAAACAATTGATTTGGAACTATATATCATGATGTATATATCGTGATGTTACACGAAGCAATCTTAAAATAACTCTGTGAACATTTGCATATAAATCGATGTAGAATTTCAATCCGTGTCTGAAATTGGAGCCTTAGAACGGGCGAGTTTAAAGTACGACGGACACTTCCAGATCGATGGCATTGAAGTTATACCTTGGATGACTATGAACTTATTCCTATACATGCGGTAATGGGTTCAAAATCAAACAAGAAAAAAAAAGACATTCGGGACGGCTGAATGTTAGTATTATACACACTGCAATCCAATCTCTGGGCAATACTGATTTTTAAAAGTTGTAATTTTTTTGGCTTCTGACACTATTCAATTGTTATCAATGTTATCATCATTAAGTGTTTGTGTGACAAACGTGACCCATGGCTTTCTCATGCACTCTGAGGCACGGAGACAACGAAGACATCGATACTATCAAATGAATTTTTGATCAGTCCGAATATTAAAACTGCACCACATTTTGAAGTTAATAATGATCTAAATTACCTTTTCTAGCTGCAAAGAACCCTAAAATACCCCCACCTTACCCGGAAAACAAACAATCATGCATTCTCAGCACATATACACATACATCATCTTCTGACACAGCGCGTGTTTCGTCGCCCCACTTTAAAAACCGTGAATTTATTGTTAAAATACAAAAAAAAACGTACGTGATGTACGGATCAACCTTGGCCTACAAGTTGCGCTTGGTTCACCGTATACGGTTACTGAGAACAATGTAAAAAAATGGTGCTGGGTGCTGTCGGTTGCGATGGGTTCCGCATATAAATTATACAAGCGAGGGAACCGATTTGCTATTTTACTGGTTGCTAGGCTAAGGAGACCTCCTTACGCTTATCTATTTCTCTCTCTGGGAAAGATATGGGCAAAGATATGCCGAATTTGAAGGGGTTTCGCAAATGGTTTCGGGATTAAGACCTGTTAAAACAATATGAATACGCTATCAAACCACGGAACTTGAACCATAGACAGATGAAACTTACCAGAAATGTGGGCAATCTTAGGCAACTTAGGTACTCCTCCTCTCTCTCGTTAGGGACCGAGCTGGTATTCAAAATAAATGTAAATTAGTTTCCAAGTGCATATAAATAAGTCTTCGAACTATGCATACATCTTATTTTATAGGTAATAAATCAATAAAAAACCCGAATGACACACAAGGACAAACACTTGTACATTTGTCATTTATATCCACCGAACTCTAAAAAAAACTGTTCATTGTAATTGTTACAAAACGCGATCAAATCACGTACAAATTTACTGCCTTATTGTGCCCTTGCAAAGGACTTTTTTTATCTAACTGTACTTAAACGCGTCGTTTCTAAAGACTATTACGGTCTTTGAAGTTCTGTGACGTGAAAGTACTAACAGATTTCAAGGGTAATGATAGTCTTTTATTCTGTAAAATATTGGTGGATATCACTCAGTATGATTGTGTGGGAATTTAGACTGAATTCAAGAAATATTATTTGCATATGGATGGGGCTTTGGAATAAGGCCGATTTTTGAGATCGTCTTTTTTATGGGATAGGAGCGCAAACGAGCAGACGGATCGCCTGATGGTGAGCGATTGCCGCCGCCCATGGACGCCCGCAACACCATAGGAGTCACAAGTGCGTTGCCGTCCTTTTAAAAGGGGATTCGGCCTCCGGTAACCTCATACACTCGGCGAAACACAACGTAAGCATTGTTTAACGCCGGTTTTCTGTGAGGCTGTGGTATCACTCCGGTCGAGCTGGTCCATTCGTGCCGAAGCATGGCTCTCCCACGTAAAATCTGATTGGACCGAAATTCAAAGTCAAAATATTTTTTACTTTCGCGTTTAAAATATTTTTATGGCTATGGATATTGTCGTGGAGGCTCTATTAATGCATACATCAACATCAAACACATTAAGCTCCCAAATCGGAATATGAAATATTAGCCATTACTAATACGGACCAACTTTGTATTAGAAGCGCCTTATTCAAATGTATTTGGATTGGAAAATAATGAAAGTCTTTATAGTGTAATTGATAAAAATGTCGCAATTAAAAACATAAACTGTTCAGCTTGAAGCCAAATAAAAAGATGAGATAGGTATCTTTATTATTATTAAGTGTCATCTGATTATAATGATATGTATTGAGGCAGGTCATGGCATCCTAAACCAGTTTCCTTTCGAACCTACATAACCATATTTGTATAGCAAAGTTGTAAAGTTATAATGTAGACATCTTAAAGTGGTTTCTTCTCAGAGCAAGACGGACAGGAAAGGCCAGCGCCATCTACAACAAAAAATCGAGAACGAATATTATTACCTAAAATTAATCAAATCGTTTATCTTGTGCCCATTATATTTCAAGTTTGTTGGTAAATTGCCGGCGTCATCTAGCTAAAAAAATAACGAAGATCATTGACTTGTCAAAGATTGTCTAAAGATCTACATAAAAATAAATGATCATTTCATTTCACAATGTCCTAACAACAAAACCCAATAACACTACCTGAGAATCAAACAGAGAACCTCATACTCCGCATTCACTTGCAGCCGCTAGATCAATTTTGATATCAACACAGTAGAATTATGACATGGGTAAAAACTTTTGGTATAAAATAACAATATTAGCCAGTAATTGTCCCAAAAAGGCAAAGCCCCCAATAATAAATCTTTTTTATGTGTATTCAAATGATCTGGTCGTGTATATATGTGAGTAAAACCCTCACCTTTATAGGTACTTACTGTATTATTTATGATGTGAAGCATGTTTCAAGTTCACGATATTTTCCTTTAACCAGATTTCTCTGTGAAAAAGTTAACTTGATTTGCACTCTAGCTAAAGTAATCTTTATCAATGCTTGAATTTCAAAAATGAATCAGCGCAGCGTGGCTGCGGTCGTATTTTAATCTCGGAAACCAATCTGACAGATAGCACTGTCCAGTTTTTTTCATCGAATACACTGCTATTTTTCACCAAATCATAAGGTTTTAAATTTAGAAGTAAAAACCACCGTGACAGATTAATCCGATCGACCGGTTTTAAAAAATGGTAGCCAGAGAATTGATCAGATTCTCTCGAAAAATCTATGATAAAATTATATTTCTTTCTGTAAATATACTACTTTTACAAGTATTTTGTGGAAGTGGAAGTTACATTCTAATTTGTCTGTTTCTTTCCTTCATTCACGTCACATGAATAAAGTTTTTTTTTTAAATATCCAGTGTCATTGACAGTGAAAATATCGTCGGTAGCCAGACGTAATAGTGTTAAGTTTATAATTTATTGATCATTCATCAAGTTGCTAAGCATTGTATAACACGACAATAACAATCTTCTGTACTTGGCCATACCAAATTAGTAGACAAGCATATATGGCTGCCGACCTATTTGTATAGACGTTTTTGTGTACATTAGTGGCAAAGAGTAAGACGCAGAGGCGACATTTCATACTTCAATGTAGCACTAGAATAAAAACCAAAAGATTATTATTCTAAGAACAGCATTTTTTTTAAACATAACATACTGTCACGCCTGTATTCCCCGAAAGGTTAGGCAGAGGCGTACTAATGTACACCCACAGTTCGCCGGTATTTTTAGGTCCCATGTAATAGGGGGCGAGTCTATTGCCATTAACCGGGCACAAATCCACTCCGAGCTGCTACTGAGAATTTCAAAGATAAACCCAATAACACTTTGCTCGACTTAGGGATCGAACCCAGGACCTCTAGCGTAGCAGTCGCTCTTGGGACCACTAGACTAATGAGGATTTTTTTAAAATTAATTTAAACTGTAAATCGCGATAAATCATCATAGATTAAAAAAAACCATAATAATAATAGTTCCTTGCCAAACGGCGGCTTGGTGGATTATAGCCTAAGACTTCTTAAACAGGTTATACAGAAAGAAAAACTACTCTAACAATAAAAATGTGTCATCTCTATTTGACCCCTCATTTACGATAATGTGGAGTTTGAGTCATGTCACTTTTTTAGGTTAAAATTAACATTCACATCATATAGGTACTCATGTGAATGGGTGATTATAGTAAAAACTGGGTCAGAGTGGACATATCTTTGAAAAGGTTTTGACCGGCTATCGTGACATTACGTACGAGCTACGAAAGCATGAGTTTCCAGCGCCATCTAGTTAAGGAAACTAAAACTTTTGACGTTCTGGAATATATTAACAACTAAATAATTTAATATATTTATAATGCTATTGCTGTAATAGCGGCTTCTATCGCGTTATATTTATAGCATTAAATCAATGCGATAAAATCTGTAAAATGTCTAATATATTTTCGTAAGTGTTTGGCTAAAATAAGATCTATGTTGGAAGGCACTAACCAGCTAATAACACCATTAATACAAAAGAAGGAATCCTTATTGAAAATTATTTCCTGATTGCAAAGGTAAATTAATATAGCGTAACCAATCAATTTCACTTATATGCGGAACTACTCGCACGTTTGAGTAATAATCTTTGGCTACATACAATTTAAAAGTCATTACCTCTTTAACTTTACACTTCCATATTTGGAGGGGGTAAGTAGTAGATGAAGTATGTTGCTAACCAGCTTACGGAGGGTACCTAAATAGTAACTGTAGCCAACAGACACTAGCAACATCAGAGGTGCACCATGAGACATCAGGTATTATGTGTCATTTGCACGTTAATTTTACTGGCAACCTTTCCTTTGAAATTGAAACACAATGACGTTAGTACCGGTAGTAACGGTAGAATATTTGCAACCGGAAAATTCTGCAAGAGATTTTTTGCATCAAGTTGGCACGAATAATCTGCATATCCTCTCTGTAAAATACACATAATACATGGAAAATAATAATGATGACAAAGACAAATCTTTTAAAATAAAATAACATTAAAGTAGTCAATCCACAAAATATGATTTGTTAGGTATGTCTGTGTTAGACTTAAAATATTCTATAATACTAACTTAAAAACTTTACTAAGATTTTACAGTATTCAAGCAGCCTGTTTTGCCAATTACATTCGCTTTCAGCATTTTTAAATTGAAATTTTAAAATCTAAAAAGTAATCTATCTAATAACATTAAAAAACCCCTAAAGAGCTAGTTATCTTTCTCATTTTAAAGACAAAAAATAATGAAGATAAACACAAAGAAAAGATCTTTTTTATAAGTTCTTCTTCAGATATTAATAGTGATTCAAATTTTGCTTGTTAAAGTGAGACACTTGAAATTGTAAAATTGTTCATCTCCAGTGAAAAGAAACCATTAAATTGTAGACAAAAATATTTTATTCGTAATTACGAAGTTAGACAGTGAATTATATTCATAAACACTGAGATTTTGTCTCTTGTTTAAGCTTTTAGTGTGAGACTATAATTTTGAAATTGTACTTAAAGTATATATAGGTACTACATACATACACTCACGTCTTTCTCCCACAGGGGTAGGTAGAAACTATGGACCGTCAAGATGTATGAATGTGGATGAAGCAAAAAAAAGTATGCAAGAATCGCAGCAAGTGACGGTCTATATAGGTAGTATAAGTAACTTTAAATGGTATTGGAGGGTTAAAGAATGAAACATATTCTATTGAGCTGTCGACTAGAATGACCACTTGAAGATTTTTATGACATGATTTTTCATATTGATCGGAAAAAAAGGAATTTACGAACGCCACTAAGCTTCAAAATAAAGACCTTTTATGCCACCCCAAATCCAGCGAGTATAAAAAAGTGATGGCATAAAGTAAATAAAATGCATCCCTGTTGCGTTGGGCGACAATCCTTCACTTATACGCAATTTATATTCGCTTCCTAGAGCGGGCATATTCCAGCCTTTTCTCTGTTGCCTGTTTAACATATATTGAGTCAACGCCGTCACTCCACGGATACATTTAAATTTAAAACTTAAACTTTATTTTTACAGATTTAAAGTTGCAGATTTAAAGGTGTTTTTATTGATTTTCCAATATATTATGAGGACTTCTAATATTGAGGTAATCCTAGTGAAATGACCCATTAGTGGTTTAACTAATAAAAATATTTTTTTTATTAACATTATTCATACCTGAAATATGATGTAACTTCGGTCCTTTCATTAAACTTTTAAGTAGCTTTGTTTGCAAAATAAATAAAAGCCGAAAAAAAATATTGATTACGTAAATTTTATTATTGGACTAATCTCAAAGTCACTCCAAAAATTCACACAACGCGTTTTCAATTAAGGACCAAATAAAAAATAAATCAGAGTTTAATGTACACAGTAAAAATCTTCGCAAAATAAAAATCAAACTTAATAACTGCCAATACGGCGCCAAATTCCAATCTGTATTCTTTGAACCGGCCAAATTGCTTCAGTAATAAGGGTCCGATTTTAATAAAAAAGGAACTTTCATTTTGACTATTATCCACAAACAAAGTGAGGACATCATCTGGGTCCTCGCGACAATGGGGGTCCCTTAATCGGGGGTCCTTTGTTCCGCGTTAAAAGCCCCGAAAGTGTCGAACATCTTCATTAATATTTCTCGGGACTCCGACTTTAGCGGAGTGTACTTGGGCGACATTGTAAGCTCTTTATGCTGGCGTATCTAATTAATTATTTTAATTACTTGCACTAATTGTTCTTGAATATCGTTTTGGAAGTTCAATAGAGGCATTTATACAATACAACTAACAATTCTATAACCTCCAAATGGAACTAATTATGGGATGTCTCATCACCGTTTATTAGAAAAAACGGTACATACGTTACGGAAAATGTAATTAATATTGGGAAAATTTCTAGTTCTAACTTTTGTACAATGGGCAGTGTTTTGAGGAATTGTTTGAAATAATGCCAACAGCTACTTTTTATCACCATCTCGCCATCGGCTTGGAGTTCAACCACATACCTTAGAACCACTCTGGTCTCATACTGTGCGATTCCAGAGGAATTTCCTCCCACGCACAATCAGGTTGTGTAATCGACTCCCCGCCGAGGTTTTCCCAAAGGCCTACAGCATGGGGTTCTTCAAAAAGAGTGTGAAAATATTTTAAAGGGTCAGCAACGCGCGAATGATACCCCTGGTGTTGCAAGCATACATAGGCTACGGTATCCGCTTACCATCAGGCGGGCCGTATGCTCGTTTGCCACCTTAGTGGTATAAAAAAAAACTTTTCACTCCAATAATGTCTGGATTGTCGTAAGTGACAGAATACTTGTTATTTCAACTGTCATCAATCGGCAAATATAATACTCATTGTATAAAGGAACTTTCCAGTCTTTACAACTTGGGCTGTCTTTACAACTTGGGCGGGCTTTATGTCATCATAATACGTAAAATACAAATTACAATAAATAGATTACGTATTAATACAAATGAACCGATCGTTAAAGCTAATAGATCCATAAAAATACGTATTACACTCAAAACAGACTTTATATGGCATAAACAGCTTACGAACGAGGATCAAACATTAATTTTGGCATTTCGAAAGCCGTTCAGCCAGAGAAAATGCCGATACGACTTTTACACCAAATATAATGCCAGTTTTCGCTTAAAATAGATAAGGCTTTGCTTATATAGCATGATTTAAATATTGTATGCCTTAAGTAACTAAATGTAGTTATCTTAAGCAGCTTTTATCTGATTGCCTATTAATTCCTTTTAAGCTTAAACTTGATACTTAGCTACCATCAAGCAGATATCCAGACGATGGGCAATGGTAGTTTAGTAGTTATAATGTCAATGAAAATGGTAGTTTTTGCATAATTGGTTGCTGAAATTGTAGAGCAGCTTTTGAACTATATAGAGATGAAAATAAATACAGGACTTTGTTGAATTAAATTCATATAATCATTAATTAAAGAGAATAAATAAGCAGACGTTTCTCTGTTCTATAAAATCTACCAGAAATAAAGTTTTTGCTCCTTGTTGTAAAACGTATGAAATATTCACAAGCTAATTTAATTCAGTCAAAATAAATGTAATACCTATTTTAATTAACATTATTATTCGTTATAAAAAAGTGTTGCCCTAATTTCCGTGTAAATAGAAATAGATCTAAAATATGCCAAAATAAAAAATATCTGTTACGGTATCCAAAAATCAGAAAAAAACCGGTCACATCATTAAAATAAATTCGTTTCCTCGAAGGAAGTCATTATTAATCTTCTTCAAAAACTATATCTAAGCTGACCTTCTAAGTCGAAGGCTCGCCAAAATTCCGGAATAAAATTGAACACGTAAAATGACTAGGAAGTGTGTTAACCTTGGTGCAAGCCGATACAGTATATACCGAACATTAGTGGTAACACGCACTACGACAAACCGCCGGCGGTTATTAGCTACAAAAGACTGATATATGTGGTTCAAAGATCCTAAGAGCACGCACTAGCTGTTATTCCCGTGACCGATTAAAAAACGCCTAATGTGTGTTACTGTTAGCTACTTCTCTCTCCACATTTTTCCTAGGTCATTTTTTTATTCATAACCTGTTTATTCTAGTAACTTAAAAAAACTAATATTAAACATTGAAATAAAACTAATTGTTACGGGTTGTATCGTGTTATAATATTATAATTTAATGCTTGACGTTTCGGATCATCCAGATTATGCCAGAATACTTTAGTTTTATTTCAAAACATAATAATTCACTATTTGAGCCGCCGTTGAAGTAACACAGCCAATATTTTGTGAAAATCCTCCGACATCACTTTTTGCGTAATATTATACTAGGTACTTAACAATAGAATATCTGCACGGCTTTTTAACGTCAGTACGTGTATTCGCGGTTGGAAGTCAATCAACCGTTTGCGGCAGGAATTCGTAGTGCGTTCATTGACTTAGTTGCCTACATGACATGCGGACACCGGATTGGTTTTGGATCATGATTGGCCATATATAGCGGTCACGCTTACCTGTGGTCGGGGAACTTCGTGTTATTAATCATTCCATTTTTAATGAGCAACGCGGCTATTAATTATCAATATTAAGTCCCCATGAATCCTTAACAAAAAAAAAATCTACAAGAGTTAATGTCACGAATGTTTTTTAAGAATGGAGTTAGAACTTGTCTTATGTTTCTTAGATTCTAGAGATACCTCTACAGGTATCTCTAGAATCTTACGCACTTAACACATTTTTAAAAAGTTTTATACATTTTGCAAGTTTTCTCGTTGATATATTCTAAGCAAGTGATTTAAGTAATTTCTTATAAAAAGCCAGAATTTTGTCCTGGCTCTAAACCACATTGCATGTATATAAAAATAATTATCTAGTTTATATAGTAGTTAAACTTGAAAAACGAGAGAGGATAAAAGTAAGAACAGCTAAAAATAACATAAAAACAGATAGTCTAAGCAAAGGTCACACTAAACTCTCGATTTGCGAGACATTGATATAGAGCTTGGTAGAGCAATCTCTATTTATCCAGGAAACGAACTGGCTGCCCTTGTAGAGCCGACTGTACGCGCTCGCAATAATAAGCGACTGCTAAACATATGGTGTTGCCAACCAATACAGGATGTTCCGTATAGATACGTTTATTATATTATATAGTTACAAGCAATTTATATGTATTCTTGCCATTTATAATTAACATTGTTTGTTTGGCGCCATCAAGTACTTAAAAATTTAAAACGTTGACTTGTAAAAATGTATTTAAAAGATCTATTTACCATTTGTTAGAAAATTCTTCATTCCTTAAGAAATACTTCTTTTTTGAAGGTTTTTTTTTGCAATATCGATTTATTGATTTATATTATAACTTAGAAAATATTCTAATTTTAATCAGACACTTTTAGTTGGATAGTTTCAATCTTATATTTACCGTATTTAGTTAATTAATCTGAATATTTGATCTGAGTTAATTAATCTGAAGAATTAATTAATAGACATTAAAGATATTTAAATTAATTAACTGAAATAACTAGCTTAGACTGATATCATTATAATTCCTGATTACACAGACACACACAGATTGTACAGTTGTAAAAGGAAAAAAAATACGAACGTTACAAACATAGTATTCTCGAAGCAATGCTATATTGACATTGGTGTTATCTCAAAGTTGCAATCGTTATTTCTCAAATAATATTATTGTTATTTTATTTTGCCACGAAACGCAAAAATTAGGTCAAGTACGTCATAACGTGTCATCTCACCTGTATTCAAAGGGTCAAACAGCCTGTATGTTTTATGTTCCTTATAATAGAGGCAAGCCTATTTCCATTACACGGAGCGCAAATCCAAACTCTGTACTGCTAAACAGCTACATACAAAAACCAAATAGGTAACACTTCACTTCACCGAATATAATTATGACAAGTCTTGCAAAGGTCAGTAAAAGGTATTCCGAACTCCCAATTTTCTAGGTAACTAATTGTTATGGCAACACACAAGCAAAAGCAAGCAAAACACTATAATTTTCCACTGCCACGTGCCTCTCACGTGTTGTTTAAAGCTTAGATCGTGCAAACACAGATAAAATACAAAAAGGGAAAGACACAAGGACTGGGCACACCTTTTCCGTGCGAGCTAGTCAATAATATATCAGGAAGTTTAATGTTTTGTATCTGAGGTAATCTAAGACTAATCAGATTCATATATACGTATGTGGAAATATTAATGATTAGTAAATGAGAATATATAATTGGACACGGGCCTAGAAACAAACAGTCTTACTTTTATATGAAAAGATAAGTGGAGAATTGACTAGATTTTATGCTAGAATTTACCACAGTCAGAATTTAGTGAACTGATCAACTAAGTACCATAACCTTTTTTTTTAAATGATAGATAAAACAAACAACAATACAGGATCAGATTAATAGCGTTTTTGAAAACAACAATGACATGGAAAATCGTCAATTGAAATAAAATTAGAGTAGGTACTTATAGTAGGTAGAACAATACTTTTTTCCAGTACCATAAGCATTTATAAAGAAACCAATAATCAAGAATATTATAGGCTCTACTTTGCAAACAGACCTATCAATTTACTCAATTACCTCGAACAATGCAACTATTTAATAATTCCTTTTCTACCTACATTATAGGAATTCTATTTGCTAAAGTCTACTAGTTCAGCTGTCTTTTCCCCATATAGTTTATTACCTATCCTAGCTCCTGAGCGTAAAAAGTAAGTAAGTCTATAACGATCGGATGTTCTACCTCTACAAGTAAAATAATTTTTAATTTTATCAAAAGAAATATCAGGTAGAATTTGATCCTGCATTCTCGGGTTCTGTACACCATCACTACCTGTGATATCAAATTTCTCTTCTATATTGTCTTATCTTAAAGTGATATCAGCATAATTTTTATGTTTGAAAATGTTTAACACTGGTTAATACCAAATACAATAAAATTAAAATCTGTACTACTTAGCATCTTGTATTAGCAATGCTTGATTTTTTCGAAGGACCTATAAATAATTTTCACTGCAACTAATACTTACAGCAAAAAGTTAAAGCTACTTTGAGTCACCTAACATCACGACACACAACCGCAATAACTGCAAGCACAAACGCATAAAAACATCCCAAAACCCCAAAATAGTCACTATAAGAAATTTCATTTTAAGCGACCAAAAATCTAAAACCAACACTGTCCGAACTCAAAACCGTACAGAAACGAGCGCAAAAAACGACCTAGCAACAATCTAGTCACGAACACCAAACACGTGATTAATCCAGTCACAGCCGTTGCAATTCTGGCCTAAAACAAATTGTAGGGGCCCAAAAAAACTAGCTTTGATAATAACTGCGTTTACAACCTGGATAGCGGGCCGCAAAAACTTCTTCTGGTCACCTTGAAACTGTGTGTGGGTGTTCTGAACTTGATTTAGTTGCTATCGTACCAACCCTTTTTTGTCTAGCATATAAATAAGTTAGGAAAAAACTTTTTGTCGAGTCGCATTCAACGAAAGTGGTTTTGTTTAGGTTTAGGTAGGTGAATCCGAGGTCGTGTGACGTTATGGTTTACCAGAGACTTATTATCTAGATATTGAGGAAGAGTTTTGAATATGTGCATTGTTAATTTGTGTAGTTAACCTTGACAAAGTAACTTTCTCAAGGTAACCTTCACACAATCTTTTGAGTCATTCAATGTGGCGACTTTTCTATTTGAAGAGTCCGGCTTTGCTTCCTGTTTATGTGTCTAACTTTATGAATTGGATTGGTTCAAACACATTAATATTTCATGTTGATTCCCAATGGTGGGTCTTACAAATGACATATTATATAATACTTTCCCTAAGATCGTTTCACTCCAAGGAAGTTAGCCTCTGTCCTTCCATCGCATCTTCTATATAATAACTTCCTGTGTCCTTAAACATCCTCGTTAGTCAATGTTATGTATAAACAAATTGCGGAAATGTTAGTTGCACTTGAACGTTTATAGTTCCAGTTGGTGCTATCGTTACGAATATTTCAAATGAGGTCACTAGTGGCAGACGTTATCGCGAAGTGTTGTTTTAATTGCGCTGAATTTTGTCCATGTTTGGTACATTTGGTACCTTATCAATAAATGTATAATGGAGTTACGTGAAGAAAACAAATTACCAAATCTGTGTAAATGCTTATTTAGTTCTACAATAATATTATGTAAAGCTACCTTGCGAACATTATCTAGATCTGGGTAAACTCTGGTAAGCTCAATATGTTCCAGTAACTTGAACAAAACATACACGAACCGGCATTACAACGTAATAACTGTATAATAATGTAGAGATTTTGACTTGTTTGTTAATAATAATAATTCCTATGATAACAATATCATTAATAGTAAGGACACTGAGTTAATGTTGCACCACCTTGCATACTAATTGGTCGTGGCCCGGCTCCGGCAATCGGACATGCCTGAAATAATAATAGTGCTCCCACAATTAAACAGATAACGTTGATTTTCCACTTCGAACGCGAATTTACATTATAGTTGGGCACAAATTGCCTGTAAAATTTGAAATCGTGATCTCGACTAACAATGTTTTCTTTCTTGTTCACAGACGAAGAAGAACAACCCAAACCACATAAAGAGGCCAATGAACGCCTTTATGGTCTGGTCGCAGATAGAACGCAGGAAAATATGCGAGCAGACACCAGACATGCACAACGCGGAAATATCCAAAAACCTCGGCCGCGTGTGGAAGACGCTCAATGATGAGGAACGCCAACCGTTTATCGATGAAGCGGAAAGGTTGCGGCAGCTACACATGAGGGAGTATCCCGACTACAAGTACAGGCCGCGTAAGAAGACCGCCAAGTCCGATAGGTCGGGCCCGAAGACCGGAGGTGTAACGAAACCAAAACGTAAACAGCGAGCAGATTCTAATAATAACAGAGGCGTTGCCAGGCGAAGGAGACCGTCTCCATTGGTGCCATGTGGACCAGTGGAAACCCCTGCGCCTCCGCCACTGCCGGCGAGTCCAGCTGGGTCACCTGACTCTCCGGAATCAGCTTGCTTTTATGAAGACCATAATCGTCGCGAGCAGGCGGATCTTACAGATCTCTACTCCATCACGGACCTGCTGCCGCTTCCAGCGGACTGCGAGGTAGACCTAGAGGCCCTCACGACGGACATAGACTCGTTCGAGACAGCGTCCTCGTCATCAGGGTCACACTTCGAGTTCTCGTGCACGCCCGACGTTTCGGACATGCTGAGCGAGATCGGCGTGGCGGGCGACTGGGTCGACCACACGTTCTCGTCGTATCTGACGTCGTCTTAGAGCGGTGTTCGGGTCGCCACGGCCGCTGCCGGCCGGTTCCACTGATCTCATGCGGTCGGCCAACGGGCCGTCCCCACGGAGGCCGACGACGCGGCGACCGCTCGCCGCTCCGCCTAGAGAGTGCCTATCCAAAATGACGTGTCGACATTTGGATTTAATGTACAAAGTTATTTAATAAGGATCGAGGGTGAAAATTGTTTTGACAACCGACCTCACGGTCGCGGTCCTCTTCGGTTCGTACGATTACTTTAATCGATTAGTTTTAAAGTTTCTTTTTCGATAACGGCGACGCTTCGTCTAGGAAGTGGCATCGGGTCTTATAAACGTAGGCTGTGAGTTGGTTCTTGTTTTGTCGTTTTGCTTTCGTTATTAAATTTTATGGTTTCGACACATAATGGAGGTAATTTCCAAACGACACGTCTCAGACGCATCTCAGTAAATAAATCCGTCTGCTCTCCGTCGCCTGGTTAGTTAGCCATGGGCCAGTCAGTCGCCTGCCCCACGCTCGCATCGCGTTGTTGCGCCGTATTCTTTGTACGTGTACATTACACGACTTGGCTTCTAGTGCATTCTAAAATCGTGAGTTTGCATTCTACGTCACACCTTCTTTTTATTTTATTAACATTTGTACTTTTAAGGGTCGTCTTTTTTATTTTGAAACGTCTTAGATCGAAATATGTATCATTCTTCGAGTAATAGAAAAATAAGACTAGTTATAGTCGTACGTCTTGCGTTCATATATACTGTACGTAAGTTCACTTTATACTTTGATGCACACGTAGATGTTAGTTAAACATTATTATTTTACTATTGGAAGCTGATCGGTATGTCATTGGAAGAATTTCGGTGTGCGGGAATAAGTGTTTGTCTCGGTTGGATGCGGTGGGCCCCTACCAAGTTGTTTGGGATCGGAACGAGTCGCGCGTACTTATTGAATTCTGTCGCTGCTGTATGTATAACAAATGTCTCTTCCGCTACGCGTTTCTCGCTCCCTCGATGTGGATTACAGTGGTTGGGGTCCACTGTTTGATTTATATTAAATGTTTCGAGTCGGTCTTGTAAGTTAGGATTCGTAAAGTAAGGTTAATATTTGTTCAGTGGTAAGGTATGAAATTATATTGTATAGCATGATGGCACCTTTGGATCGATGTGTAGGGACACTTTCAATTATCGTTTTTTTACTCTTCTCGCTACATTGACAAAACAATAATGTCTATAGAAAGATACATATCAATAATTGGAATGCGTTGTACCGCGGGATGGCGGGTTATAAAGAAATATTATATTGGATGGGTCAACAAAATAATTGTTAGTTTTCAACACAAAATGTTTTGCTAATTCAAACTCTGTGATTTACTTTACGGATTTTCTAAATTATAAGGTTCTAGTGGAGACTGATATCGCATAGATTAGTTTTAGCAGCGCTAGCTTCTCTAACTCTTTTATTTTTTGTTAATTTTTAAAACTGGGCATAACATTTTATAATGTGGAAAGAAAATTAAATACGTACATATTTTTGATATTTTGCGTTGCTGTGGAATGTGGACTTCGGTCTTTTACAAATTTGTCAATATTATAATAGATAGTCAGAATATTTCGGGGATTAGATAGCAAAAAGATTACAAACAAAAATAATATTTTAGGTAAATGAAATTAAAAACCGTTTCGATTCCGATTTCCACAGCAGAGCAATAAGCTAAACAAATTGTATTTAAAGAAAAAAGAATAAAAAAATGCTAAAATATCTGTCAATTCTTTGAAAATCGTGTCAGTTAAGGGGTAATGTTTAAAGGAAAATGTTACCTCATTCATTATTAAGATAGATAACCCTTCTACATAATATACCTGTTTTCAAATTGTAACAATATTTGTAGATATTTCTGTGTCCCAAAAATATAAGGGATCCGTTGTGCTCTAATAGGTAAGAAAGAAAATGCTTTACCTATATTATATTCTTTATATAATATATTATATATGTAAAAAAGTTCATGTATTAATTAGTAAGTGTCTATGGAAACCCATTTGGATAAGGAAACAAATGCATAAAAAGCGTTATCTATATCTGTCTTGTGTGTCGTAGGGCGATAATATATGAAAGGTCGAAATAAATAAATTTGTGCCTAATGAAAAAAAAAACTTGAAATTCTTGTAATACTTATTTTAGTGATGCTCAAACAAGTATTTTAAGCGCGTAGTGTATAGACGCTGTTAATGAACAAAACTTGTATAAAAGATAATGTAAGAATATATTATTCGATGCCAGATTTGCATTTTGTTTTATCATTTCGCTTTGTTCATATGAGATCTAATGTAATTCCTTATTTCAATTTGCAATTACAGTATATAATCGACTACACCATGTAGATTTCTGTCAAATCATTCCGTTTTCTAGAACCGTTGAATTTTGTTTAAATTCATTATATATTTTCATATATTTTTTTTAATTTTTACTTTAACATTTTGAATGCCAAATAAAATAACTTTAACGTAACTTATTTATAGACTGCGGTTTGCAATCTCGAAGCAGTTCCAGCTTCCCAACTGGTCATAGTATATCATTAATAACAAGCATCCAATAAAATAATAATGTTGTTCTTGATTTTCTTTTCAATACGAAAGCAGCTTTTGCTTTTGGTTACGTTTTTCATTGTTTAAGTGATTTATTTTCCAAACCTACGTTAAATGGACGATATTGTTGTAAAATTCGTCAAAAGTAAATATTGCGTTTGAATGAGGAATTTCATCAGATATATTTTTTGACTGTTATGCCAGTCCCTCCATGTCTTCAACTTTGACAATAAAGTGTCATTTTTCTGCGGACTTCCTTATTGACGTTTGTTTTTATTTCCCTTTTTTGCAACTTTTCGTGTATATTATGGGGCTCATTACCAATAATCAACGATTGAAAGCAATATTCATGTCTACAATTAGTGACATCAAGCTCAAATTAGAATAATTCTCTTCTACTAATAAAAATTGTAAGTTTTTCCGTCATTTACAAACAATACACATAGAATAAGAAATTCAATCAGAATTTTAAATTGTATTAATAAATAATATTTGAAAATAATTCAACACAAAATCGTCGTGCTTCGCATAAAAATAATACCATTTACATATTTTGTGTAATGTACCAACACGTGTAATAAAAGAAAGCAACTACCTACATTTTTATTCGAAGCAATGCGACCAGCCAGAGGATTTTAATATTGTTTTAATATTTTTGAATTGCAAAGCCGCTGTACAAATCTTGTAAATATGATTTTTATTAGTGGGGAGTTGTCAAAACCCCAAGAGTATTTTATAATATGCAACATCGAATTTAAAATGTTGTAAATTAGCGCTTCTCTTTCAATAATTATTGGAGTTATCAGGGTTTAATAGTTTTTCATTTATGTATTTTAGATGTATAATCATTGAGATATCCCTAAGATTATCATTGCCTTCCTTGGACAATGTTCTTCTAAATTCTTTGCTTAAGGCTTCCTCTCTTTGTAGCCTTAAAATTCTTTTAATGAATACCATGGAAGTATATTTTAATCTCAGGTATGTAAGTAAGTATTGAGAAAAAAAATGTTTATAATAATGAAGTCAAAATAAAGCGACACTGTGAGAAAAAATTAGAGGGTATATAAAACGTAAAAATATCATAAAGGATATGTAGTTGTTGTAGGTTATATATGTATAATATAAACGTATATATGACGTGCATATAACACGGTCAAATACTAGCACGTTACAAAGTTAGTGGGTATGGCAGACATGATTGGTATATTTCGCGTATTGTCTCGTTAGTTGTAGACCCGAGTAGGTTGGCCGTGTTATATGTAACAATATTGTTGTGTATCCATTTATCGTGATCGCATGAAATTAAGCTTACAATCTCGCTTTGAACCCGACTAGTTGTATATTTCCTGGCAGGCGAACATTGATGAGAAGTAATTCACTTGTATGATAAGAATTGGTTATAACTATAAATGCGATTAAAATGTTAGTGAAATCATTCACAGAACTGAAAAGTTGATATTCTCGTTACGTTGTTTAAAAAGATAATTGATCGTAATTATATCTCTGTATCATATGTATCTACGCTATTGTTGATTTATTATAAGCATATTCTATCTAGTACTCTTCTCCTTTGGTTTCGAAACAAATGGGAAAGTTTCAAGTTGTAAATTAGGACTTTCTCTAGACCACAACCAGGCATTTGTAAATATATCTCATACAAAGACAAATTTGGACGCAGCTTAGGTCGTTTTCTCCAATGCTACGTACACATTTGAAACTACAGAATGCGACCAAATCTTCAATGCTGTTATTTGGTTGCAAATAAAGCTACAAGTAATGGTCGCGATCTAGAGTAGCATGTCTCTAAACCTATTTGCTTCGAAATATTCCAAGACACAACGAATCTTCTGTTCCCTTCTTATTTCCTCATGCACTTCATTAATATTAAATAGAAAATAATTGGTGTCTGTAACTCAATATAAACGATATTGTATTATCGCCAGACCGTAGTACGCATATATTCGTTGTTATAGTAGAGTGTGTCATAATTATTGGTATCTATAATATTATTAATAATTAAACATGAATATTAAAAAATAACGAAAATTTTCGCACAACCTGAGTCAAGGAACTAACATAAGAATAAAGTTGATAGTTTTAAAGCATAATGGTTAAGAAAATGTTACTGTAAGATGCGAGTTTTTGAGTTAAAGCGTTTTTAATCCAGGGGAATACGCCTGCTATATTATGTATGTATTGTCGAAACGATCGCAACGAAACCTGCGTGTGCGATGCACTTTGTTCTTATTAAATTGTTGAATTGAAAAGTTTCACGTTAATTTACTGTATATACTTTGAACAAATTAGGAACAAAAAATGGTCCATTAAATTTTAACAAATAATATTAAGGTAGATGCGTGTATACATACATTCGGAATATATGCTTTGGTGTACAATGCCAAACTTGATAATGATGCTATAAAGCATGGCTTTAACCAATATCGCTAAGGATTGGACTGATGTTCTCATTTTCCAGCTTTTGTATTGGACTTGTAAATATTTTTGGCCACGTCGGAAGCTGCATGATTTTTCCGAGACCCTCTAGTCTGATAAGACGAACCTTCATCATCAATGGCCCCTGATACCTGATTATTAGTTTGTGTTATTCAATTTATACCAAAAAAATACGAAGCTCTTTCAACACTGTTACCGATGGATCTCTTTGTATGTAGCGATAAAACATTCGGCTTACCAAAAATTGGAAACTGTTGTTTTCAACTTTTTTTTTGTAACATTGGTTTTAAAGATTGTACATATTAGATCAGTTTGGTTTATGTTTAAGTAATCAACCCTAGACGGGTACATTTATTCATCTTGGTCCATAATTTAGGAGTTCTATTATGTTTAAGTTTTTCATACAAGACATATGTTTAACATCGTTTTCCCCTCGTCCGTTGTATAAATTATTGTCACTGTATCTTTAGGTATATACATAAAATGTATGAGTAGTCTTTTAAAATGATAGGTACGATTAAATATTAATGTAGTTATTGATTAATACATAAGACAAACTGTAAATTTTGTATTTGTAATTTGTTTCAATGAACATATAATTATTATATATCGTAAAGTAAAACATCCAGTTTTTAAAAAATAACCAGATTTTTATTGAAAAATTCCCTTAACCACTTCTTAGAAATATGAAAGAATATACACGAATGAAAATAGAAACTTAACCACACGAAACAAATAAACACAAAAATAAAAACATTGCAGATATTATACATAAAATATTTAAAGATATGTAACTTAAAATACTAAAGTTATTAATTCATAGATAAAATATAAAAGGTTAAGTATCTATCTGAAACATTGCAAATATTAAATTAATGAGAAGTTGACATAAGGAGTTGGAGAAAGCTGAGTGAATAAAACGAAGACAACCAACGCAGAGAAACGACCTAAAGGAACGGACGGAATAGTATAAGTAGGTATAAACATGTTAAAACGTAAGTATGTTAAGCGAAAAAGAGCAACATGTCCTTCCAATATTATAAACGTGAAAGTTTGGATGTATGGTTTATGGATGTTTGTTATTCTTTCACGGTATAACGGCTGAACGGATCTGGATGAAATTTAGTACAGAGATAGATTATAGTATTCAATGGCACATAGGCTACTTTTAATGCAGGTCAGATCCAATTCTGAAGTTCACGCGGATGAAGTCGCGAGCAGAAGCTAGTATGAACAATAAACGATTACTACTCTAATTATTATCTAATTACTAATCAAATACTATAATATTCTTAAAGGCTAGGTACTGACAACCGACAGTTTCACTCACGTGCCAATATGATTAACATACTAGAAGTCCGATGCTAGGCGGCGTATCAAGATGAAACATGTACCAGATTTTAAGTTAGACCTCTAGCGATACATCGATAAAAACTGCATTCAATTCCATGTAGTAGTTTTTGCGTGATGCGTGTACAGGCAGACAGACAAAAATTTTGGCTTCTGTTGCCAATATTACTTTTTCTTCAATATGTATAAAGTACAGACATCGATCAGTAACAATTTTATTATAGGTAGAGATGAAAAAACAGCTGTTAGTCTATCCTTCCTTCCTTCTCCTTCGTAAGATAGGGATATATAATATAACTTTATAGATAAAGGAAGGTAAATCCTGAGATACATTTTAATACCTGAAAACCCTTAAAGCGACTAGCTGAAAATCTTAGCCAAATAACATAGCTCCATGCTATGTTGTGTTCTTAACGGTGAGCAAGGTCGTCAGAGCTCGCGACGACGCATTGTGTTGGAATTGGGGGGGACTGGTGGTGTTTTGTTACCGCCACTCTCATGCATGGCAGCATGGTCTCCTATGCTTCAAGCCCAACTATTCCTCCTTAATTTACAGGGTCGGCAACGCGCGAGTGATACCCTTGGTGTTGCAAGCGTCTATAGGTTACGGTAACCGCTTATCATCAGGCGGGCCGTATGCTTGTTTGCCACCTTAGTGTTATTAAAAAAAATGGCCTCTAATAAAAATCACTTGGGTGACCTTTAACGTCACTAGACGAGCTTGGACCTACTGTAAGGTCCACTTAGCTAAATGATAATGATAAGATATTATCAATACTAGGGTCATATTAAATTCTCCCTTATGCAATTTCATTAAGGACCCTCACAAATAAGACCTCGGCTGAGGGTCCTAGCATCATGTTATTCAAATTTATAGCTTTAATTTCGTATGCCACAACGCATTAGATGGATCATTACTCATTTTTGATGACGTCATCATATTTGGAGCGATTTTGTAATGCCCTCAAAATTATAATGTTGAAATGTACCCAGATGGATTTAATTTTGACTTAATGGTTTCGCGAAATGGGTGTGGGAATGACCCGAGATCTATCTAAATATATATAAATAGATGTATAAATGTTTTAGAGATGCAAGATGACAACATTTTTTCTACATTTTTAATATTAATGAAGGTTTGGATAAAAAATAAATTATTGAAAGTGCGGGCTGTACCTAGTAAGAATCGCACAGGACCATGATGTTCCGCAGTGAACCGCTTATTAAAGAAGCTTAGCTAACAATGGTTGAAGTCAGATTATAGGAAAACGTAGGTATTGATACCAGGTCTTATAGTTCTTAAATTGATAGTGACAAATATTGAGCAATTGGTATTTTATCTTGGCAAAAATATCTCAATCACGGTGCGGAAGAATTTCCCAGCGACCTAATAAAATACTCTTATCACACAACTAACGGGTCTGTTCTTGGAGTGATATAATAATAAATGAAATACTGTTAATGTATCGAGGTTAGCTGTATCAGTAAAAAAGAGCTTACTCAATGTAAAATTAAATACAGGAAAATGAAACAAAGTAGCATTATTTAATGCTGACGAGGAAGCTCCTTATACAAAGAATATTGTTATCATTGAACAAGGTAAACTGTAAGTTAATATGTTTGTGAAGGTACAATATATTCAGGAAGAAATAATTCATTTGAATGTAGATATCGCTACGCTAGTCAATGCTATAAGAAAACCGACGCAAAATATTAAAAATTATGATTCTTGGTACTAAAAATTAACTGCCTCATTAGTCTAGTGGTCCCAAGCGCGACTGTTACCCCAGAGGTCCTGGGTTCGATCCCCAGGTCGAGCAAAGTGTTATTGAGTTTTTCTATGAAATTCTCATTAGCAGCTCGGAGTCTGGATTTGTGCCCGATTAATGGCAATAGGCTCGCCCCCTATTACATGGGACCTAAACATACCGGTGAATTGTTGGTGTACTTTAGTACGCCTCTGCCTAACCCTTCGGGGAATAAAGGCGTGATGGTATGTTATGTATGTTATGTTAAAAATTAACGTTTACCGAAATAATAATTTATATATATGACATGATAGTATCTTATGTATTAACTAATAATGATTATAGACACAATGGAAAATTAATTATTGTTAGGCGCCATCACTTGAGCGATGAAGGAATTGAAGCAATTTTTATCCATAATATTCTTATTTTGCATCATGTTGTTTACAAAGTTGGTAAATACTCGTGTGATATCAAACATGAACTCCGTTAGGGCACATCAATAGCTTAAAATTAAAATATAAAAAAATAATTTATATAAAATAATAGAATTATATTCTCATGACTATATTAATTACACATAATAATTTAAGTTGACACGTTGACAGGGACCTTTTTTTAGTGTAGAATAACCTCGTGAATCGTCGCCAGGGGAGGTGTCGTGGTATAGGATGGCTGGACTCGTATCGACCTTAACTATGTAAACCATACTTATTTTCCCTATAATAAAGAGGGTTTTAGGACTCGTAGTCTGGACCCTGACACCCTGACACCAATAATCACCTACATTTATGACAAAAATAGTAACATCAGGGTAAAATAAAATCTAGTATTATCACCGATTATGTCTATTGAATTATATGGGTCTTCGAATTATCACTACAATGACTGGTCAAAGAGGAGAGTGTAATATATTGCATTAAAAAGAAACAGAAATAATCTGCCCTGTCCATCCTCCGAGGGTAATCCATTAAGATCCAACGACACTCATGGATAGGGGAAAAGGGTAGCCTTTTCGAGCAACACAAACATTTGGGCGGGATATCCCATCAATATATCTGAAACAATCAATCAATCAACTGAGTGTCTCGCTATCCCTCTTAACCGCACCAGAGGACAACATCAAAGGCGTTCCCTGAATCAAAAATCGCATTCCAAAAGTCCTGCTCCTCACCCCCATTAAAGCCACTAAACAACGAGCGTCGATTGTCTGATAAATACAAATTAGAATCAGCCATTTACATCGCAAAGAAAAACGACTTAACCGACATTTGCGGTGAAAGAAGTTTTATTTTTTTGTAATTTTACTGAAAGTTATTTTTTTTAAACCAATCTATTAATAACAACACAAGATTTCTTCTTTTAAGACGTTTAATTTCAGCTTTGAGATATTTATTTTAAAAAGTTTTATATAATTGAGGGTAGTTTGAGAATTCATTGCAGAACTCGAATTTGATGGACGTCGCTGTGTCAATGTCAATCAGTTACACTTTATGCTTTGAACTGGGTGAGCGCTTTATTCCTCTATTTACCGTGTCTTGAGATAGATGTTCTATGATTTGCAAGTGTAGCTTATCAACATAGACATCTATTATGTCGATTTTACAGTCGAAATAAAAATGTTTAAACATAAAAAGTGTTATTTTTGTCGACATTTTCGTATTGATCATACTATGTGCGTGATGTATAAGTGTTTGTAGATGTGGACTCAATGCAGAGTAGTGTGACAACATGTAACCTTGTTGACCTTAGAAATGTAGCCGTTGTGTCCTAGTGGCGAAGGGTCAGTTTTGCTCAGAACCTGATGCAATGTATGGTTACCTTTACTTATTTGGTAATATTAGATTAGATTAGGTAGTTTAAAGGAAAGTTTCAAGAATCGAATAGTTTAAGGTTTTCATCACTGCAGTGAACGCTGAAGCTCATCTGCTGTCCTGGGAGCTGAACGAGGTTAGTGATGTTCAATTTGCAATTGCTGGAGACAGCAGAATCAAACGTTTTGCACTTAACGACAAATCCAAATTCATAAAGTTACCTACTTAATTTCTCGTAAAGATTAACTATCAATTAATTGCCGCATGTATGAAAGATCATCCCTTGAGAACTCGTCTCGGCCGATTTGGCTGTTTTTGTGTAGTCTTCGTTATTTCTATATATTTTTTTGGAAAAGTCTGAAATTTAGGTAAAAAAAAATTACGCAGGCGAAGTTTGATCATGTTTACCACGTAACCTTCTGGAAAAGAAACTATTGACTTGTAATAACTTACTATTTACTTGTGGTAAAATTAATTACCATACACAAAGACATAACGTTAACAGGACAAATAGGTATTTTGTAAGTGTACTCCTTCACTTACAGGAGATCACAGCTTTCATAACTTAATTAAGTAACACAGTAAAAATATTAATAAAAATAAATATGCAACACATTAGTTCAATTACTTTTTCCTGAGATATAATAATAAAGAAAAACTATAATAATTTGTGACATAGATACATCAATAAATATAAAAAAAGTTACATTATCATCATTGGGTGCTTCATAACGAAGTTAAGCGGGCAGAAGACAAAATTTCTTACTATCCCATGTTACGATTTTAAACTGCGTTATTTCTTAGTGCACCTGTATAAATAGTATTGCTATGGCGATCCAAAAAAAATGATGTACTTGTAGACGTGGTGTACGTAAATACATCAACTATGAAGGAATTTTTAACCTACTTCAAAAAAAAAGGAGGTTCTGTTTGTCCGTACATGTATGTTTTTTTATCAAAAGTAATTCCTCTGCCTTCCAAATGATAGAAATAATGTTAAGTGCAAAAAGTCTGAAAAGGGACTGAATACTGATTCCCAAAGTATTGTATTTTGAGAGATATTATTTGAATTTTAAAACCGAAAGTCAGATACGACTTTCTATTTACTGGCACCGGAGCTTGCTTCGGCCGCAACGTATTTTTTCATCACGTCCGATATCTAGGAGCGTTCGCCGTGAATGCTAAACAGTGTTTGTTATTCAGGCCCAGCGTGAGCTTCTTATCTGTTACATTACAGAGCTAAATATTTTCCTCCTACCTACATATTAATTAAGTTGATTGATGAACCCCCTGTTTTACGATACGATGTGCTTTTCGGTTGTAAATTTGGAAGAATGGGGTGCTGATCCTGAGTGGCTTAAGAAGGTAGGAATTAATTTAAATAATTTATTTTCAACGGAATTGTGGATGCTTAGATGTTTCTTTGAAATTGTAGCAGCTTGGATCTTGGATTTGTGCCCAGTTGATGGCAAGAGGCACACCTGTATTACATGGGACCTAAACTATCAAACTCTGGTTGTATATTAGTAGACATCTGCCTAGCCCTTCGTGGAATAGAAGCTAGATAGTATGTCGTATGAAATTGTAGAGGAAAGTACCTAATGTGAATGTAATGCAATATGTAGGTCAATGGCCTTTTGATTACTTCCTTATTATAAAATTTATTGTACACCAAGTTTGTGAGTTTGTAGGGGAAATCTAGAACACGGTAGATCCAGATCAATCTATAAGAATTATTTGTGTTGGATAGTCCATTTATCGGGGAAGGTTATAGGCTATATAACTTCATGCTACGCCTCTTAGGAACGGAGCAGCGCGGGTGAAACTGCAAGCGGGTCGCTAGTACAAAATAAAATTAAAAACATACTCGTACATGTGTGCCTTTATTGCATTCTGCGATTTCTTCCCGGTAACCTTAGCATGGACATACTAGAACGTTGGTATAATAATTTATGCAGTATTATTATAAGTTTCGATTGTAGATTGATAGAACTGCTTCATTAGCCTAGTGGTCTTGAGTGCGTCTGCTATGCTAGAGGTCCTGGGTTGAATTCCCCGGCCAAGCAAAGTGTTATTGGGTATTTCTATAAAATTCTCAATAGCGGCTCGGAGTTTGGGATTTGTGCCCCGTTAATAGCAATAGGCTCGCCCCCTATTACATGGGACCTAAACATACCGATGAACTGTGTGTGTAGGTACATTATTACGCCTCTGACTAACCCTTTGGTGAATACAAGCGTGCTGGTATGTTATAAGTTTAGATGATGAGTGAATCGGTGTCTTCTAGGCAAGGACGCTCCATCGTAGATCGGTTAACATCAGGCGAACTGGCGGTCAAGCGTAAGCCTATCACGAATTAAAAAAAAGCTTACCAAGTAATAAGGTAACAAACTAAATTTACTCAGCTCTTAATCAACTGAAAGACTTTATCAACAACAACAGTTGATTAATTCAATCGTATTAATGCAACATGGGGATCGGTTTGTACGGGATGAATGCTAAGTAGGTTGGTCCAAATTAATTTGGTATGTTCTTGTAGAGGGCGGTGTTCAGGCTCCTTGTACTCATGAATATACATAAACAAATTGAACATTCGATTCCCCATATTCGGACTTGGATTTAGGCGAGTTTGTAAATGGCGTGTTGTTTGAGAAAGACACAAAAATTAATAGAGGGTATTTTTATTTTATATTATAATAAGTGCGAGTTGGTCTCGCCCACCGAGGGTTCCGTAGAAATTTGTAGGTACATATTATAATTAATTACAAATGTATAGTTTTCAGATTTTTCTCTATAATAATTGTAGTTTATGACGGCATTACTTGCCAAATTCCATAGTTCTAGATCAACGGAAAATACCCTATAAATTTGGATTCCGTTGAGTGTCGAAATATACGATTTTTGCGGCATAAATGGCCGTATCTTTTTTTACGTTAACTTAGATATTTGATTTCACAGTTTCAAGGGACTGTAGCTCTAAGTATATGGTTTTGATTTCAACTCTATACCTCCACGTGTTCCGGAGATAAAGGGTCTTGACAGACAGATGGACGGACGGACAACAAAGTGATCCTATAAGGGTTCCATTTTTTCCTTTCGAGGTACGGAACCCTAAAAATGAACTACCTCATTAGTCTAGTGATCCTAAGCGCGACTGCTATGCTAGAGGTCCTGGATTCCAAGGTCTATGAAAAGTCTATTTTTATATGAAATTCTCAATAGCAACTCTCGAGTTAGGCTTTCATGATGGCAGTAGGCTCGCCCCCTATTACGAGGTACCTAAATATACCGGCAAGCTGTAGGTATGCAGGTACACTTTCAAGCAAGTCAATATTTTACATTTTTAGTACCAGATAGCGCGGGTTATACCTAACTCGGTACTGAATCGGTTACTTCTAGGCAAGCGCGCTCCATCGTAGATCGCAGTATTGCTGGTGGTCAAGCGTAAGCCTATGACGAATAAAAAAAACCTTAACAATTTCATTGCCATTGCAGATATTATCCGTACACAAATCCTTACTCCAAATTGCTACGAAGAATTCAAAGAATTTGAAGAACAATTTACGAAAAATTTGAAGAAAAATCGAACACGTAGTATTAACACTTTCTTTTTAATTGACCTTTGGAATTATTATATAATTGGCCACTGCAACCACTTTACCCTCTTAATAATATTGAATATTATATAAAAATCTATATACATTTTGGATGAGTGTAAAATTAAAAAAAAACTTTCCTATTTCATTATGCATAGATACCTATTGTCATATCCATTTAACTTTACGTGGGAGAGCCATGCTTCGGCTCGATCGGAGTGATACCACGGCCTCACAGAAAACCGGTGTTAAACAACGCTTACGTTGTGTTTCGTCGAGTGAGTGAGGTTACCGGAGGCCCAATTCCCTTTTAAACGGCGGAAAACACACTTGTGACTCCTCTGGTGTTGCGGGTGTCCATGGGCGGCGGTAATCGCCTCCCAGCAGCATGGGAGCCATCAGGCGATCCGTCTGCTCGATTGTCTCCCCTATCACATACAAAAAAAACTTGTTTACAAAGTCTGAAACACAATATATTGTCGCGTAGTATACCAAACGCCCCACTATAGATATAAGTAAACCTATCCATATTCCCCGTATCAATTTTATCGCCCGTTCAACAAGCGTGTTTTCATTCGCCAATCGCACTGGCAGACAATCTGTCGCTCAGATAAGACAAGTGATATCTGGGCTATTTTTAGTGTCGCATATATACACGACGTTTCCTTGAAGGGGTAAACAGTATCAATGCTGTAAATAGCGATAGTGTGACCTTTTGAGCAAAGGGATTGGTCCTTGAAACCTTGAGTTACCGATACGTAAAAATTCGAGCAAAAACTTGATTAAGAATTTATTATGAGTATTTTCACTGGTTTATTAGGCTAGTGGTCCTGAGCGCGACTGCTACGCAAGAGGTCCTGGGATAGATTTCCAGGTCGACCAGTGTTATTGGATTTTTCTATATAATTTTCAGTACCTAGCAGCCCGGAGTTTGGAATTTATGCCCGGTTAATGGCAATAGGCTCGCCACCTATTATATGGGATAAACATACCGGCGAACTGTGTGTGAACATTAGTACGCCTCTGCCTAACCCCTTCGGGGAATACAGATACCAATATAATCCTATGCACAATATTGGACTGCGATTTTTTCTGCATAAAGAGTGATCTCTTTCTTCTTACATATATACGGGTAGATACGGGTTTCCTCTTAGAATGAGAAGGGTTAGGCTATAGTTCACCACGCTAGCATAATGCGAGTTGGCAGACTTTACACACCGCTGAGAAAATTTCTCAAGCATGCAGGTTTCCATACGTTGTTTTTCTTTACCGTAAAGCCAGTGATTACTAATTAAGTAATTTAAAAAAGGCACATGATTTTGCGGAATTTTCATAATTACACGGAAAGTCCAGTGTGTGTGCCTTGTATACTGAGTTCTGAGACATACGCGTATATTGAATATATCTATACTAATATTATAAAGAGGAAAGATTTGTATGTATGTATGTTTATAACGAATAGGCTCAAAAAGTACTGAACCGATTTCAAAAATTCTTTTGCCGTTAGAAAGCTACATTATCACTGAGTAACATAGGCTATATAATATCACGCTACGCCTCTTAGGAACGGAGCAGCGCGGGTGAAACCGCGAGCCGGTTGCTAGTTTAAAATAAAACACTGACGTGACCATGGACCTTGTAAAGGATCCGAAAAGTTGGGATTTGACAGTGTGAATAAAACGCGATAGAATCCGTGAATTGTTTTATTTTGAATAAATTGGTGTGGCTCGGTTTTGAAATCGAGACCTTTTTCATGGATTAAGTCGGTACATGAGCTGACGAGTAACATGGTGATAAGTAGTCAACATCGCCCATGGAGACACCAGAGGAGTTACTCATGCGTTGCTAATCTCTAAGAGCCGCTACGGACTATATAGACTGCCAGAGCCGTAGCAGCCCAGGGGAACTGGCTCTTACGTGCAGTAGCCAAAACACACAAAGGTGCTTTACGAGAGACTCCGACGTAAGTCAGACCCCAAGAGGTCCTACCACCGAACAAGTCCGATATTTTCACGCCTCTTACGGGATGCCTATCTGAAAGGCAGTGAGGAACAGTATTCTAAGCCGTTCGCACACGGGGAAAGAGCTATCCTTTTGAAATTGTCAGTATAATATTCATACACTACACTATCCCTGTAGCTTTATTTATTTAACTCTAACTGTAAACTGTTCCCTAATATAACTGAAACAGACTAGACTAGAATGATGACGGTTATAGTAATTACAACTTCAAAACGATTTTGTCCTTGTTTTGTGAATTATCTCATCAATTTAAAGTGATTTCGCACTTAAAGCAGAGTATTACAGCATTTTAGTATTTATTTTGCAATTTTATTGCACGATCGAGTAGACTTTAAGAGATAATATCTTTTTTAACCTTGGTTAAAAGAGTATCTGATAAATATTATTTTTATTTTAGAAATAAGGATAAATTAATCATTATGATTTTAAAATCGTAAAAAACCTGTCTGTATATTGAAGATATTTAAAAAAACTAAGTGAGCTTGGAGTTTATAAACGTCTCCGAAACCAAAACTGTGATTTTAGAGTTCTTGTCTGTTTATATTATGGTTTTTGTATAAAATTAATAAAACGTACCTACTTGATTCGTGACTTGGCTTCATAAGATGTAAATCAATACTTTGGCGCTTAAAAAGTATTGTAGGTTTACGTGGGACAGCCATGTTTTGGCACGAATGGGCCGGCTCGACCGGAGTGATGCCACGGCCTCACAGAAAACCGGCTTACGTAAACAACGCTTACGTTGTGTTTCGCCGAGTGAATGAGGTTACCGGAGGCCCAATCCCCTTTTAAAAGGTCGGCAACGCACTTGTAACTCCTATGGTGTTGCGGGTGTCCATGTGCGGCGGTAATCGCTTACCATCAGGCAATCCGTCTGCTCGTTTGCCCTCCTATTCCATAAAAAACGACACTATAAAATAAATAAATTATAAGAAAATTTCCCTAATCGTATTGAAGATGTTACTGAAACGATCTATTTTATTTCACGTTCATTATTACATGGTTATTAGCCGAAGAATGGCTTGGTATTCAAAGTCAAAGTCAAAATGTTTTATTTCAATTAGACCACTAAATAGGTACTTTTGAAAAGTCAAAACTATTTGCACAGTTCCAAAAAGTGGGTCGTATGGAGAAGAGCCGGCAAGAAACTCCATAGACACTCTTTTAAAAAAATAAAAAACTTGATTACAATATTAAGTTTTACAACTTTGTTCCAACTAGTTGCTGAGAATTCTGCAGTTTGATGTATAACATTTATTCAATATACAAAAGGAATTAGGGATTGCCACAGCAAGTAAGAGCTGACCAGCCCCGACAGACAGCACCCGTTCACGAGCATGACGTGCGTATCGGCGTGGTTCGACTCAACCATATTGTAGGGAATAAAACAACCCGACACACAACGCCACCATCAGCAGGACATTTAAGTGAGCATGACAAGCTCAGACCGCGGGCACAACAATTTTACAGATAAATATATGTATGTACTTATACAGATTGCTACATCAATATCTGCACTATACTCGCACATTCTCTTCTTACGTCGTCGTCACAAATGAAGAAAATGCATTTTTTCGAATAATTTATTTACACAAAGTTGTATCTTAACAAATGCCTGACAACCAGTCTATCCTGCGGATATCGGTATTGTCCAGAAGGCTGTGGAGGTCAAATGGCACTCGTAATTGTTTTTTTCTGATAGGCTTATGCTTGACCGCCAGTTCACCTGATGTTAAGCGATACTGCGATAATATACTAATATTCAATCGTATCTGGTCAGCCTGAATACCGTAGACATATCATTAAACCATGCATTATTACATCTCTAAATATTGACTTTAATTTTATCATGATCTGTCAATTGATGACGTCACGACAAACGTCAGTTGTCATTGCTGACATCCTCGCCGTATTTTTTATGTACAATGTGACCTTAGGATATCTAGATCTGACGTTAAACCGATTATAGACTAATTCCGTGTCGATTAGGGTAAAAAACTGTAAGGTCATGATGTCCTTGCTGTTTTTTTTTATATTTACCCGATTTCATAAAGGAGGGGTTTTATTTTTGTTTGATTGATATCTCCCGAGATGAATCCATATATTGTCCGACCGTCCACTGAAAAAGTAGAATACGTATAAAATATAGTATTTTTTTTAATCCAAATGATTTTTTTTAAGAACGTTGCCCACTTTTGCAAATCTGCATTTTCTCCTGTAGCGTTGATGCTTTTACCGACACAAATACCTGGAACTAACACAATTTATATAATGCCACACCTGGAACAACTATCTGTAGATCATACAATAAATTGCTCCGTGCGGGGATCGAACACACAACCCGCGGCGCAGAAGCCGATCGCTTTGCCGCTACGCCAAACGTGTCATATCTACGATAATCAGCATTAATAATATAATCTATAGTTGCCAAATCAAAACATTTGTATATTACGGAGAGAGAGGTCAAAGTCAAAGTCAAAATTAAAAGAAAAAGTCTTTTGAAAAGTCAAACTAATTGCACGATTCCAAAAAGTGGGTCTTAGGGAGAAGAGCCGGCAAGAAACTCCATAGATACTCTTTTAAAAAAAAAACATGATTACAATATTAATCTTTACAACTTTGTTTTAAATAGTTTGACAATTATGCAGTTTGATGTGTAAGATTTATTCAGTACTAGCTTTTGCCAGCGACTTCGTCCGCGTGGAATAGTTACTTTGTTCCCTAGTTCTTCGCCCGCGGTTTCACCTGCGTTGCCCCGTTCCTAAGGGTTGTAGCGTGATGTTTTATAGCTTGAAACCTTTCTCATGAATCACTAATTTTCCCAACATTTCCCTTCACTGCTCTGCTTCTATTGATCGTAGCGTGAAAAGAAGAAGAGGAAGCAGAAGAGAAGAAGAAGCATGAAAAGTATACTATAACCTGCCCAGGAGTATGAAGAACAATTGTACCAAGTTTCGTTGAAATCCGTCGAGTGGTTTTTGTTTCTATAACGAACATACAGACAGACAGACAGACAGACAGACAAAAATTTTACTGATTGCATTTTTGGCGTCAGTATCGATCACGAATCACCCGCTGATAGTTATTTTGGAAATATATTTCATGTACATAATTGACCTCTCTACAGATTTATTATAAGTATAGATAAGTAGGTGTTATATTTAGTAGTTATATAGAAAGAAAGGCATTGCCACAATAAGTCAGAGCCGACCGACAGCATCCGTTCACGAGCATGACAACATGAAAGGGGTCATCAAATCATATAAATAGCTTTTCCTGAAAAATAACTTAGCTAAAATGTTCCAGATATAATTATGTTTGAAACGTAAACATTGTACGCAAAACACAACAACTTTCTATAAACACAGATACCTACAAACAGTGACGAAACTAGGTGATAACAGAACGGACAAACAAGTCCTTATCAATTATCACCATCTGACCTTGAGGCGAGGAAGCAAGGCGATGACTTCTCAGGACATGATCTTGCCATGATGCAAGGTAACGTGACGGGTTAGTTCATAAGCCTGGTTTATTAAAGGCGCTATTTTTCCGATACGTTTTATATCAAGCTTGGGGTTAGATAAGGTCCGTCCGATTATTCACGACACGTTTGGCGTAGCGGCTGAGCGATCGGCTTCTGCGCCACGTGTTGTGGGTTCGATCCCCGTACGGAGCAAATATTTGTATGACCTACAGGTAGTTGCTCTGGGTCTAGGCGTTCTACCTGTAAGAATTCGTGTTTGTAATCGCACCCACAATACAGGAAAATATCCTAGAGTAGCGTAACTTTATTTTTCTTTTAAAAAGGCAGGCATCAATATGTACTTGTATGTCTTCAAAATCGTTTCCTCTCTGTATACTACAAAATCAATATTTGAGTTGATAATGATTAATACCTACTTCCTAGTTGGTCTCAAATAAATTTGATTATTGTTTACTGTCGGTTTTGATTATACAATTTCGCTTGAAGTCAGATTTATATTTTATCTGTATGTAGTCCAATTCAGTACCGTCTTTTCCATAAGGGCACACGGCACGGGCCTAGGGCCACGGCACTGTCACGGGGGCCCCAAAAAGCCAGTATATTTGCGTATACAATAAATTCTATTTTTGATTGATATAGTCTAACCAAAATATTTACAGAGTAAATGAGGAAGTATTTTCGATTGTCTGGCAGCACTAAATGGTAATAATAATTGCCATTTGTATTATGTAAATATTGTTATATTTTGCTACCATTTATGCTTTTTTGTTGGGCTATATACTTACTAAGAAATTTGAAATAGGGTCAGAGTTTTTTCCAAATAAAAATTTTGACTTCTCCGAAACTCCTGCAAGTTTTCCAGATTCAAACGGTAAAATAAAAGTTGACAACACCATTGTTTCCAACGGGCACCATATTCTCGTATGCCCTGGGGCCCCGGAATGGGCTAAGACCTAAGACGGCCCTGGTCCAGTTAAGGCTAGTTGTATGACTAATTGCTATATCTACGTGACTATAGACGAGTAATTTTATCTAGTAATATAGTACTGTAGTTGCGTGTTATAATTGCTATAAATTATTTCGTCAGCTCCTTCGCAAAGCGGTAACTGTGGTTAATGCACCTGTTACTGTAGGTACCTACATGTTTAGCTTACTAGGTTTGTTTATAATAATTTCTTCGATCATAATTTATATACCTAGGTAGGTATAGGACTTTCATTTAAACACGTATATTGTACAATGTTCAAAGTTTGTATGACATAATAGCGTCAAAAATAATTCTTGAGATTTATTATTTAAAATATTGAACGTATCGGTATGTTCTTGTTTATGGGTTCGATCCCCATATACTTAGGTTGTCATACATATGACAACAAATAATGTTAAAAATTATAATAGTAAATAATAATTATAGACACACATTGCTTCCTCCTACATTGCTGTGCCCGACGGGGTCCATAATGAACCTAATTTATTGTTAAATTTACCATCTAACATTGTGGAATGCAATAAATATTGAGTATCAGAAGCAAATATTTGTGTGTTCCACAGATATTCGTTTTGAGTTTAGGTTTATTTTGTGTCCGTTATTTGTATGTTCGTAAATTCGTCTGCGACACAGGGAGCGTTTCGTGTGCGGGCGTTATCTTAAAAAAATGCTATATTATTAGTTATACAAAAAACCCCTGTCCGATCTGAAAGGGGCATATAGGTGTCCCAATCACATCACCAAATAAAATAAGAAACATTAAACATTCATGACAGTAAACATAATATTAATGAAGTTTAAACAGCCACCTGATGGTAAGTAGTCATCGCGGCCCATGGACACCTGCAACACCAGAAAAGTTGCGGACTGCAGATTGACAGAGCCGCAGCAACCGAGGAGAACTGGCTCTTATGCGCAAAAGTCGAAACACACACCAAGGTGCTCGACAGACTCCGACGTAACGGTTGTCGCCAACCAGTCAGACCCCGAGACGTCCTACCACCGAGCAAGTCAGATATTTTCTCGGCTCTTACGAGATGCCTAACTGAATGGCATTGAGGAACTGTATTCTAACTCGTCCCCACATGGGGAGAAAAATCACACGTCAATGTTCTATATTTTTTAACTAGATGTCATCGACGACTCCAACTAACGACATCTCAGAAGAAATGCAGAAACAATCTCAGATAATCATGGCATTTAAGTCCAAATCAAGTACAATGTCTGAAATGCCCTTTTGAAGAAAAAACATGGCAGTTTTTAGTAGACCAGACCCATTTTATAGTAAATGCAACAACGACATGGAAGAAAATATTATTGCAAAATACGAATAATTACAAAAAGAACTACTTATAATAGGCCAAAGTAATTACTACAATACAAATTACTTCTAAAATCATGCAAGGCGACGAGGCAACACTGACCCAGTATATAGTTATTAAGTATTTAGGTAACATTGAAACGCACGATATGCGAAGGGCGAGCAGTGAGCTACCCAGAAAACAGCTGCACTATGAACAAACTGTATTGACTCACTTTTAGATAAAGTACAAGGTTACATGCCGCTACATAGTGTGTGGACTTGGGCAAATTTGTATAAGTAGTAGGTATGTTAATATAGGTATGTTTAAGGATACGAAATATGAAAGTTTACTTTTATCTTTTGTATTTCAATAAAACGTAAACGAATCCGTGAAAGATATTTCTAAATAAATTTACTCGTAAGTAATTATATAGACAGAAAAAAAATATATTATGAAGAAATTTCATGATAATATTATATTAAACTTATAAATTACTTATAAGTTTATTATTTATTATTTATTATTACTTATAAGTTTATTATTTATTATTTATATTTATTATTACTTATAAGATTATTACTTTTGTCCAAATATCAAAACCTATAGGTTTTTGATATTTGGACAAAAGTAATAATCAATGTATTCCCCGTGTCGGGACGGGTTGAATACTGTTCCTCACTGCCGTTCAGATGGGAATTCCGTCAGATGCGTGAAAATATCTGACTTGCTCGGTGGTAGTACCTCTTGGGGTCTGGCTGGCTGGCGACCGCCCTTACGTCGGAGTCTGTCGTAAAGCACCTTGGTGTGTGTAGCACGACTTTTGCACGTAAGAGCCAGTTCCCTTCGGTTGCTACGGCTCTGGCATTCTGCAGTCCGTAATGGTTCTTAAAGATCGGCAACGCATCAGCAACATCTTTGGTGTTGCAGGTGTCCATGGGCGACGATGCCTACTTACCAGAAGGTGGCACGTCGACTAGTTTGCCGACTTAATCCATAAAAAAAACACTTGGAAGCAATAAAACATCTGAATTTGAATGTTGCCCTACTCTAGATTTTTTCCTGGTTTGTTTTCAAATTTAAATTGTCACATAGGTACAAAGAAACACTACAAAAGTTCATGTAAATATCTTTCGGAGCTAGGATCAAACCCTCAAGCATCCCCTATTTTCATCACACAATCTAAACGCACGGAACGTACAGTGTTCCTTTATTTTGTAAATATTTTGTAACCAGATAATATCCTACAACCAACAACGATAGCCTCGAAGGCCGGATAACATAAGGATTCAATACTGATTCAAGTTCAAACTTGTTTATAAGTATGTATTTGAATCATTAGGCTAAGCTAACGTGTGAATAATTGAAGTCCGGTCAGCCTGGAGATGGTACAATGTGGTAACTATCGTAGTCGAGGCACGGAGAGTCACCCATCAACTGTCTGACCTTGGCATGCGCAGCTTAATATTGCTGTATAACTGAGTGTTTTTGTTATTTAAATATATTGAATTATTCGGAGTCCAAACTTAGCTGAGTGCTACCAACTCGGTGCAACACGCGACCGGTTGATTCATCAGCGATACTTCCTACATAATTTATAATTTCATGGAGCTTATGCCTCGATCGCAATATCTAGGTTAATTGTTATGTACTATGATTCATGGACGGCAGCCATTTTGGATTTATAATCGAATGTTTGTATATCATTAGTTTTAATTCGTTTTTGTAGGGTGCATTTATTTATATCGATTTTTTTTTATCGGCCCTATTAGTGTAGTGGTCGTTACCGCAACGGCTGAGCGTGAGATCCTGAGTTCGATACCCGGGTAGGGCATCATATCTAATATTTAAGAGATTGTTAACAACTCTGTTTTTATCGTTTCCCGGTTAATGGCAGTAGACCGCATGCAAGTTTTCAGTAGACAGATGTGACTGAATAACAGTATTTTACACGAAGCGAGTGCCATCTAGTCAACCATCCGGTTTTCAAGCTTTTTGATTCCGACCGCTGACGATTGATTTGTTATGCGTTTGTATTAGGTCTATCCGAGACCAACAGCTTCGCGGTACGAAGGACTCTTATTGCGCTAAGAATGATCACCCATTAATACACTGACCGCGGCAAGTAGGTACAAAACAGACCTCATAAAATACATACTTATTATGATTTTTTCATAAGTTTATCAAAAAAGGTAGGGTATTTATGTGTGTTTAGTTAATATTTTCCTTGTAACCGTAATAACTACCTATTTAATTGGTGATTAAATATCAAATGAGTATTATTGTGTTAATATTGGGGAAAACCCAGGACATGGAAAGTCAACATAATATAATTATTAAATTTATTTTTGCTTTTCTTTATTAACAGTCACTCCTGAGTAAAAGTGTCCCCCCATTCTTTCTACTCTTAAGATTAAAGCGCCTTAGCGACCCAATTAGCGAAGCTAGTAAAAATACAAAAAAAAAGAACATGATACTAGCATATATATCCTAACTGGCGACCACCAAACTTTTCACAGTACTAGAAGCCATAACGTGAGTTGCAACCATTAACACTACTCAATCTGGGAGTTGATATCAGGACCATCCTCGCAGCAGCACTAAACCAAGGTCAAAAATATGTGGCAAACGGAAAAAATATGTAAAGGAAATAAAATTCCAGCATAAACAAGCATACCAGAATAATCATTGTTGTGTCTCATCCTGATACAGTATCGGTGATACTGAGGTCGCCGTGATAACGTGGTCATTGAACCCCGATTATATTTTTATCATAGTGTCACCTTGCTATGTTGTTATCTAATTTTTTGATCGTATCACCGTGACGTCACTATCATATGATAGGTCGTTGGCCTTCAATTTCCGAATTAACTTTCCATGCTGATTTGAGGAAATGTTTGTTTACAATCAGCTGTTTTGCGTCGATGTTGATATTATAAATAAATAAATAAATTACACAGAATAAAGTATTATATTTCATACATAACGTTATACAACATGTAACTGAATAAGCAGAAGACCTCGAACAGGTCGATTAGAATATCAAGTCATAAATATAATAACGAAACCCAAAAGCCATTTTGAGACATGTAAGCATATTTTTTTTCAAGAAATTACTTATATTCGCTAAACATAAAACTTGTGGCCGTACCACAATAGTACTCGCTACGACTACTATATCGTTGCGCATACGCACACAATAACAATTTGTGCAAATATGTATCAGTTTTCCATACCACTGATGGATATTCCATATTTCAGGTATTAACAATTTTTTTTGAAAATTAACATATGTTAAAAACCACTGTAAACGATTTAGTAGTCGATTCTGAACTAACTACTTTCAGGTCTTGAGCTTATTCTGTTACATGTTGTATAATATCATTTCGTGAATAAGGATCTCCACATTGAAGTTAGTTTAAAGATCTACCACCTTTCCTTAAGAGTCTGGCGGACCAAATTTCTCTTACAAACGTATTACCGAAATAAATCGTAATTCAAACACAATTTAATCAAATTCTGTTATTATTCGGATACTAGTGGACCCAGCAGACGTTGTCCTGCCCTGAAAATAACCCAAAACTCGATTGCAGCGCCACCTACCGGGTCCAATTGTGAATCTAAACCATTCCCAGATCCCCTTGAACACACACAAAAAATTTCATCAAAATCGGTCCAGTCGTTTGAGAGAAGTTCAGTCACATACACACTCACAGAAGAATTATATATATAAAGATACGCTACCGTTATTAAATGTTTGAAAGTGATTACAAAATAATTAATGAAATATTAAGTAAATTTCAGACAACTCATAATAATAATTACTGGTTGCTGCGGCTCTGGCAGTCTGCAGTCCGTTGAGGAGTAGCCTACAACTCCTCTGGTGTTGCAGATGTCCATGGGCGGCTATGACTACTTACCATCAGGTGGCTCGGCTGCTCGTTTGCTAACCTAATCAACAAAAAAAATACAAAAATATATTATGTAGACTTATCATAACACCTGTATTTACCGACAGGTTATGCAGCGGTATAGTAATGTGGATACATTACTATACCACCGCGCTAAATAACGGGGTGCTAAAATCTCAATCCCGAATCCCGTAGCTACGGAAATGTGCCCGGTTAATGGCAATAGGTTCGCCTCACATGGGACCTAAACATCCCGGTATTCTGTGGTTATACATTTGTACGCCTCTGCCTAACCCTTCAGGGAATACAGGCGTGATAGTAAGTATGTAAATGAGAAATATAGGCATAAATATGACAGTAGATATGTTTTGTAAAAGTTATAAAACTGAAAATAGCTGTCATGTTAATGTGATGTGGGTAACTGCCACTCAATTCAGGTGACGGCTGAACATGAGAGGTAATACATACCTGCACGTGTAAAAAAAATACGAGTTACACGGTCTTGTTTCTGTGCTGAAATTTGAGTCGATTATTTAAAATTTAAGTTTTTTTTTATTACGCTTGACGTTAACGCCAGTTCGCCTGATGTTAAGCGATACTGCGATCTACGATGGGGCGCGCTTGCCTAGTAGAAACCGATTCAAAGACACCCAGATTATATCTATCAGGGAAGACCCACTCGGGCAGTGCATTCCATATTTCAGCGGTTTGCATGATAAAAGTGGACTTAAAGCGTTTGTTCGGGTTTTTGGAATGTCCACCATGAATCGATGTTGCTTTTTCGTACTTCTGGTCGTCCGGTAGTAGAAAGGGCTAGAGTTAAGAGTCCGGCGGACCGAATTTCTCTTACAAACGTAATACCGAAATAAATCGTAATTCAAACACAATTTAATTAAAATTTTGTTATTATTCGGATTCCGATACCGTTAATCTAGGTTCCTACGTTACCATTTGACCCAAAATACTTCACTGGAAATAAATGTAAGCGAATGCAATTTTTGATAACTTTACCAAGTTTGAAACGATTTTCCGGTCTTTTATATCCAGTGAAGTAATAATAGACGAAATAGTACCGTAGAAACCTAGATTAACGGTATCCAAATCAAAGTATAACACAATTTGTTAGAATATTCTCTGGATTACGATTTATTTCGGTATTACGATTTTGTGGCCAATTGAAGCTTCACCGGACCCTTAACTAGCTGTCTTCGCGAATTTCAGAGTTGTCATTGTGTAACAAACAAACAAATTTATGATTTGACGGCACGTTTGGCGTAGCGGCTGAGCGATCGGCTTCTGCGTCACGTGTTGTGGGTTTTATCCCCACACGGAGCAAATATTTATATGATCTACAGGTAGTTGCTCCGGGTCTGGGCGTTTGTGTATGTGAGAATTTGTGTTTGTAAACGCACCCACGATACAGGAGAAAATCTTAGTGTGGGGCAACGTTCTTTAAAAAAAAATTCATTTCGCCTTTATATTTTTGATATTGTTATAATTATAACAATATTTGATTGGATAAGAATTATTAATCATGACACGAATGTCTAAATTTTTTATCGTACTCGAGTTATAATAGCTAATTTGAACAATACGAGCTCGCTCAACTATATTATATATATAATAGTTAGACATACATCGTCGTAAAATTTTTGTAGGTACCTATCTAAATGAAATCAATAGTTTTCGCAGCGCACGCCAAGTAATGTTATATTTAAGATATTTATTTATTTATGTTATATTTAAGATGTTTATAAATTATAAGCAAATTTTGGACATAATATTATGTTACATTATTGAAATTTTCGTAGGAATTTCATTTTTTAAAATAAAATATACCTAGCTCATATTATTCCTTAATAATGTAGCTTTCCATAATTTTTTAAATCGGTTGAGTAGTTTTATAGTTTATCGATTACAAACATACAAAGAAACAAATCTATCCTTCTTTTTAATATTTATTTATTTATTTTATATTGGTGTATACTAGCTGTTAGCTAAGACTTTTTGAGACAAAAGTAGTCTATTTTCTATTCCAAGGTCAAAATTCATTAAATATTTTAGTGTAATTTGCTTCAGTGGTTTAGGCACGGAAAATGCAACAAACAAACAGACAGACAGTTACGAGGTATATAAGCGTGATGGTATGTTATGTTATATTGAGCTTTCAGCCTCCCGATATTATGACTCCGGGATTGTGGCCTGAATCTTTCCTTTATCAATATCATATTCATCATTTTAAATCAAATCCTATACTAATTACCTAAAAATTTTAATAAGATCAGTAAAAAACTGTTACTTTTTAATAACATATGTGCAGAAATATCAAAATAAAAAAAGAAATTCTCTATCGGATGCGACGAAGGTTATTGATAAGGGGTCGATGACCCCGTCTAGTCCGTTATCAATATTATCTGTATTTAAATGAATTTAGATGGCAACTTAGTCCGTTTGTTAGAGAGGTCAACGACATTCTTGAGACATGTTGTTTTAATACAGAATTATGTCGAAATATTTAATCTGCAGTTTCACATAAAGTTTATTTAGAATCTTTAATTATCTAATTACCTCTATACCGTGGGAGAGCCTTGTTCCGGCACGAATGGGCCGGCTCGACAGGAGTGACCGGAGTGGCTTCACAGAAAATCGGCGTGAAACAACGCTTACGTTGTGTTTCGCCGAGTGCGTGAGGATACCGCAGGTTCAATCCCCCTTTTAAAAGGCCGGCAACGCGTGTTGTGACTCCTCTGGTGTTGCGGGTGTCCATGGGCGGCGGTGATTGCTTGCCATCAAGCGATCAGTCTGATCGTTTGCCCCCTATCTCATAAAAAATACCTCTATGGTATGGTACAAGTGCGACTTGTAAGCCTGACGTTCTGGATTTGATTCCCAGGCGAGCAGTGTTATTTTTTTTTTATGAAATTCTCAGTAGCCCCCTATTACATGGAACCTAAGACATATCGGTGAACTGTGCGTGTACATTAGTACACCTCTGCCTAACCTTTCCTAGAATACAGGCGTGATGGTATGTATGTAGTAGCGTAGCATGGTTCGGATTGAATGCCCAGTTAAAAACAATATGGGCATCGCTCTACTTCTTTTGATTAAATACTTCATTACTATAGTGATAAAGAAAAATATCGTGATAGAACCGGTACCTACAGGGACTATTTACTGTTATTTCTCACGTCAAATTCTCGTCTAGCCTTAAATCCTTAGCTGACGTTTCAAGGTTAAAATTCAATTTTATAAAAAGTTAATTTAAAAATCAAAACAACAGAACTTTTATATTTTATACTTTTTAGTTTTTGATACCTATAGATACCCAGTGTCACCCTCACAGTTCAGATGAATCTAATGACACCTCTCAAGCTAAAATCCATCAAGCCGTTTAGGCTGCAGAGCGTGACAAAGAAATATACATACATACACTTGAAAAACATAACCCTCGTTCTGGCACAGTCGAATACTTCACATGCAAAATTTTCTTGTTTACTCAATCTAACTTATTCAACTCAGCTCTGTTCCTACATTCGAGTATCCTTAGTAACATTCAAAACTGACCCAACCCTTCCGAAGGACACAGGAATGAATAAATAAGTGGTGTCAATCAAGCGATGTCCCTCAGCCCTCTGCCTTCCGTGTCGTGAAGTAATAACACCGACCTTTTCTGTTGCAATCATGTCACGTGCGGCCACCAATGACATTTGATAAGGAAAAGATAAAACTTTAGTGTGTTCAGACCACCTACGAGCGACAATTGTGGGAATTGGGACGAGGAATTAAAAATATTTGAATATGTGATATGTTGTGAAAATTTCGAGGTTATTTTTTTCTTTTGCTCTTCTATCCGTTTGCTGTCGATTCGATAAGAACAAGAAAAAAAGACTATTCAGCTTGTGCAACATTTGGCGCAAATACCTATTGATTTTTTATGCGATAGGGGGCAAATGAGCAGACAAATCGCACCAGAGGAGTCACAAAGTGCGTTTCCGGCCTTTCAAAAAGGGGTTTGGTTATCGTCTCTCACACGGAAAAACACAACGTAAGCGTTGTTCAACGCCGGTTTTCTGTGAGGCCGTGGTATCACTCTGGTCGAATCGGCCCATTCGAGCCGAAGCATGTATGTAAAAAAAAAATATTAAAAAACAGGATGACCAATTTTGTGCAACCTCTCCGATGTGTCATGGGCGGCGAAGACCGCTTACCATCAGGTTGCTCGTTTGCTGACGTCATTGTATTTTATAAAGCTTCTACAGAGTATTCACAGTGTGATCGACATAGAAAATAAATCCTAAGTTATAAAATACATTAAATACAGTAAAAGAACCGCCATTTGTCATTGTAATAGCTTCACTGACCACATCATCGGTTAATTAAAGTGTTTTTATTCATGATGTCGTTAGTAATAAAAAGTGGTTTACGTTAGCTTGTAAATAATTAACTGTGGTATGAATACGGAAAGTCTAGATCAGATAACTGTATTACTGTGATTGGTTTATATGGAATCAATTACCTATTTATACGTTTAATCTTTGACCATGTTGATCTTTTCATTCCCAATCGAAAATGAAAGAGAGGTATATATATATATAGTTATATATAGTTGAATCGAATAATTCCACTCATAATTGGAGCTGCCAGACTGGGGAAGTACCTCCACCTTGCAGAAAATCGTAGCAAAATAACATAGCTCCGTGCTATGTTGTGTTCCTAATGATGAGCAAGGTCGCCAGAGCTCCGCGAGGAAGCCTTGTGTTGGCAGATAGGATAAGCATTATACATTATCACCTATGCTGCCAGCCCAACTATTCCTTGATTTACAGGGTCGGTAAAGCGCGAATGATACCCCTGGTGTTGCAAACATCGGGAATGGGATAGGAGGACAAACGAGTAAACGGATCGCCTGATGATAAGCGATTACCGCCGCCGATGGACACCCGCAACACCATAGGAGTCACAAGTGCGTTGCCGACCTTTTAAAAGGGGATTGGGCCTCCGGTTACCTCACTCACTTGGCGAAACACAACATAAGCGTTGTTTAACGCCGGTTTTCTATGAGGCCGTGGTATCACTCCGGTCGAGCCGGCCCATTCGTGCCGAAGCATGGCTCTCCCATGTCACAATTGGAAATAAAGGGGCCAAAATGGGAAATTTCAATGAATCATAATATTATTTTCGGTCATTTTAGCACCTATGATCCACCAGAAATTTAATCTAGATATTAGGCTATAATAGCCTAATACGCACAGTCTAGTGCGTATTCGTAGATATCATAAACCTTGACGACCCTTTAAGATTCCTTGGGCGTGCATCGCGATTTTTAAACCTTCACAGTGTCTTTTTATTTTAAATCTTTCCATCTTCCATTGATAAAATTAACATCAACAATCACTTAGGCGGGTTTTGGACGGAATATTCAGAGCAATGGCTGCCCCGTTGTGTTTGATGACGCGTTACGTGCTCGCCCTTGCGGTGTGACACTCGCCTTATTTTGCATACAGGCTGTTGATATTATTCATCAAAATACTTATTTTACATGAGGCAAATACAACTAAAATCATATTCGTAAACTTTAATTATAATAATAAACACTTTTGTTGATAAAAATTGAAACATTAAAACTCTGGATACTTGATTTTTTTTAATTAGGTAGGTGGTACTGTTTTACTTTATTAAGATATTTTAAAATTATTTAAATTAATTCCTAACGTTTTAAGTATAAAGAGTCAGACTTAAATAAAAAATAAGATTTATGTGCACAAAAAAGTCATATTTTTACAATATTCATTTTAGTAAAATAATGAACACGCAACAAAGTCGTGGGTTTTAGTCAAATAAGGAAATATAATTATTCAATGCACGTTGCCCGCTTATACTATGATACACATTATATAGTTTTTACCATATTATATAGGTACTGATGCAGATATTTAGCATATTTTTAAATTCTAATATATAAGGAAGCAGTGCATGTTATTTCAATAGCTTAATTTGCATAGCATTAGTGGTTATTATCATTCTAGTTTGTCTTGTAACTTGCGGTAATGTTTATTTGTTTTAGAAATCGCTATTTCGTAGTTATATGAAGTCGTTTTTCGTCAATGTCCATGTCTTCCTGAGGGCTATATTGCATTGATTAAAGCGTTACATTTATAATAAATTGTTATAACGCTATCGTTATTTCCATGTTAGCATTTAATAAGCTTCGCTTTTTTACGATAAATGCATGGGAATGTAGAATGTAGTCTATTAATATATAAGTATAAACGTTAACAGTGATTCAACAAATTTATACTCTAAAATGAAATTATTTTGGCAATATATTACAATAACTGTCAAAATTTTGCCGTCTCATGCGAATATTGCTATAGTAAATGGAGTTTAGAAAACGTTAATTTTTACCAGAACTTCTAGAACCGTCTAGAAGTATTCTGACTTCACTTCTCTTCTCATCTTCTTAACCCTTTATAAGAATCTATCTTTAAGGTTATTTATGTAAATGCATTTTTTGTTGCAGGTTAGGATTTTGGTTTGTAAAAACTTTTTACAAAGGCCATACTAAACATCGCATTTGAATACCGTATAAATTAAAAATACATGTATGTTATTATTAACATACATATATTTAACATTAATATTAAAAAATAACAAAATCACTAGAACACGACAATACAAATAGAATCCCGCTGTACATTGTCATATTTCTGAGTAATTTTCTTGAAAGGGAAGCGGTGGTTATTTTGTTTATTCATTTGTAAAATAGATTTTTGGGGCTCCCGACGCTCGCCGATTCTGTAACAACAGCACTTTGCGACAATTGGTTCTTGAATAAAGTTTCGTGTGTCATGTTAATGTTTAGTTACTCTGAATAAAAAACACATTTAATGATTAACACTAAAAGCGACTTGAAGCGGGTAGCCTAATGCGATCATCAGGTTGCTGGTTCGAAACCCACCCATTGCACTACCGACGTGAACCCACTCGTAACACAAGCATTTAGCTTGGTACGAGGGGTTAATAAGAATACTAGTAATGTGCGGAAAAAAAATGTTCGCGCTAGGGTTAGCTAGGTACCTGTTCTATCGCTTATCATCCTCCGAGCCTTTTCCAAATTATGTTGAGGTCGGCTACCAGTATAAGCAGATGTGTCTGAATATCATTATTTTACACGAAGCAACTGTTACCAAATTCTTTACTGGTTGTAACCAGTTTAAAATTTGGCGATATAAAAATATAAAATCCTTACAATGCTAAAAGCTTTGCTGGCTTCTAGTTTCTTCCTGTCTTTCTTCTTCTTATTTCTTTCTTTCAATTACAGGTGCTGAGACTGCTCAGCCTCATGAACTAGTGAAACTGTCGTAGTGATAATTTGACACTGAGCCTGATTACTAGCTATCAGGTAACCTATTTCACTAAGACCGCACTGAATCTTCAAATTGTCACCCGCCATTTAATCAAAATTTACTCCTCAGCCAAACGCCAACATATAAACTGTATAATACGCTAATAAAACTCTTAACAGACGAAAGAATTACGCAATGAAGTTTAATTAAAAACGTTTTCAGCCATGTTAGGGTAGTACTTGATTAACTTGACGTTTCGGGCTTGGCTCGTAAAAAACTCCGGGAAATGACGAACGCATCGGGAATTTTAGGGGGTAGTTAGACTTGATATATGAATTGTGTCGAATTGAAAAAAAAAAATACTTTGAACGGGACAGAATAGAATAGTAATTATCCTATTCACATAAAAAAGTGGACCATAAATAGACCCGAAAACCAAAATAAAATTAAAATCGTAGAATTAAAACTATTTACTTTTAACGGATTTTATCGCGTTATATTATTTATCTCGATGTTTCGAATCCGTACAGCATCCTTATTCACGGGTAAATTAAATTTCATGACTTTATTTTCTAAAATCAACATAAAACTTTAAAATCCAAGACAAATGCAGCGAAATATCATTCATCTACCTTCTTACCAAAAAGAGGAATAAGGAACCGCCAAACGTGGATAAGAAAAACTCCGTGTCGCTATCTCCTCGCCTTGATTCGTTGGGTTTTACGAGCCGAGTTACCTTATCAAGTGTGTACACTCTCTAAATTTATATTAGGAACAGTGTCAAAACATTTCCTTGACGTTTTACGACGTTTTTAAATGAGAAACTTGGGGTTCCACTAGAGCTCATCACCAATTTTTTACAGTTGGGTTCTTGGGTTTCGGAACCCTTGTTTAGTTTCGTTTTGGTTCGTTATTTACGCATGGTTTGTTCTATAATATCAGATGAATTACAGCCCTCTCCAAGAAGGAAAACATCGCTGTATAAAAAGATTCAAAATTCGTATAGGCCGCACGGAAAAATATTTGTATGATCTATAGTTAGTTGAACCAGTTCTGGGTGTATGAGGTTGTGAGGAATTTGTTTGTCAACGCACCCAAGATACATGAATAAATCATATTGTGGGGCAACGATTTAAAAACTTTCACTGGACCAGTGTGGTATAGGTAGGTACCATATCTCTTATTGTGAGACAAACCCCATAACTTGTAGTGAGAATAAAATTGATTGATAACTAAGATGAAAATGAAGCACGAATATAGTATAGTGTCTTAAACAAATCATTTCCGACCGAATTAATCGTAATTCAGACAATATTCTATCAAATTCTGTCATTATTCGGATTTGGATAACGATAATCTAGGTTCCTACACTACAATTTCGTCTCCTACTACTTTACTGGAAATAAAAATTGGAAAATCGTTCCAAGCTTTGTAATTTAATCAAAAATTGCATTAAAATTTGCTTACATTTATTTCCAGTGAAGTATTTTAGATGAAATAGTAGAGTAAGAACCTAGATTAACGGTATCGGAATCCGAATAATAACGCAATTTGATTAAATTGTGTTTGGATTACGATTTATTTCGGTATTACGTTTGTTAGAGAAATTCGGTCCGCCGGACTCCTAAGATATTGGAGCTGTGCGGCTGTTCGCAACGACAAATTTCACACGCATGTTGATATTTCGGTATTTTACGTTTTTGTTAGAGCAATGATAGGTGCTTACATAGCATAGTAAAATTTTACTCTCATCAAAATCATTACTAAAGTCATAAACTTTAGTAATGATTTTGATGAGAGTAAAATTTTGTGCGGAATCCTCGGTGTGCAGGCCAGACTCGCACTTGTCCAGTTTTTTTAAACAAACACCTATTCAAGATATCTAAAGTTTGAGTTGCCAAATTAAGTTGCAACCTACTTGCGTCTTCATTATACGGTTTATACACCTCAGGGATTGACAAACTTATTCTTGAAACAGAGCTATAAGACCGAGATTGCTCATCACTATTTTGCTGTTCAAAAATTCTTTATATATAGACAATAAGGTTCACTTTTGCGTGGTTTAAATTTGTTTTAATGTTGTGAACTCTTGAAGTAATAAGCTTAATACTTTGTCTAAGTAATGATAAAATGTTTTGTGCGATAATTTCGCGATGGTTCTCATTATTTTTTACATATTTCACGTGAAATAAGGCTTAAAGTAATTCGAGTTTGTAATGGAACTGCCTTGTAGGTACAGTTTTCGGCAAATCTTCAACAGTCTTGGAGTGAGTTTCCTTGTAACTTGGTTTGATAATAATATTTGTGGTGCTATTCTGTGAGACATTTCTATGTATTTTGTGAAATATCAGGTATACTTTCAATATTCTGACGGGTTTAAATACATATAAAATAAATATAAAACATAACATACCATGACGCCTGTATTCCCCGAAAGGTTAGACAGAGGTGTACTAATGTACACAGCTTGCCGGTATGTTTCTGATCCCATGTAAGAGGGGGTGAGCCAAATGGCATTAACCGGGCACAAATCCAAATACCGAACTGCTAATGAGAATTTCATAGAATAACCCAATAACACTTTGCTCGACCTGGGAATCGAACCTAGGACGTCCAGCGTAGCACAACAACATATTGGGACTTGGGACCACAAGACTAATGAGGCAGTATTTTTTTTAAAGATTGTGAGTAATTCCTGTATTGGAGACCCGTCATATTACTTACTAAAAATACTCCCAGACTCAAAACATATATTTGCATCGGGTGGGAATCGAACCCACGACACGCGGTGCAACTGTAGTGGCGAGGCTACACCAAACGTACGGTTTTGGTTAACAAAACAAAAAAAAAATTGACAACATGTTTGGCGTAGCGGCTGAGCGATCGCCAGCTTCTGCGCCACGTGTTATGAGTTCGGTCCCCACACGGAGCAAATAATATTTGTATAATCTACAGTTAGTTGTTCCGGGTCTGGGCGTTTGTGTATATGAAAATTAATATTTCTAAACGCACCCACGATACATGAGAAAATCCTAGTACGGAGCAACGTTTTATTTTTTAATATCTAACTACTCTTGTTCCTTGTAGGTAGGAAATTCCCAAAAAAATCTGTTTAAATACTAACTTATCGGTCTCCTGAAAACGTTCCTTATCCTTTGTATTAAATATTTTTTAATCTTCCTACAGCGCCCCTAACGGTCATGGGAGGAACTAAAATAATAGTACATGTATAGCTTAATTCATCGCTAGACTCTAGCTACCATCGTGCGCATAATCTTGCCTTACCTCACCACGAGTTTATGTGACGGAATAAGGCTTTATATTGCCCACATTAATTTGATTTATAATTTAAAAAGCAAAAAAAATATCAAAATCTGATCACTACCTATGTCAAGTTATGCATGACCATACGGTCATACGTCGTCGTCGCCTTAGGAACCTCCTCGCTTTTCGTTAGTAAAAAAACTTTTAAACGTGTGCAAAAAAGCTTCAAACCTCCTTCATTTAACCTTGCCGATATACCTATCTTAATAGTTTATAGAGGTTGCAATAAAGATGAAAGGCTGGCAGCTTAGATTTTAAGTTCTCTTTTCAAAAATATTGCCAATTCATTCTTTATTTGACAGTTTTTTGTTTCTTGTGAATTGATCAATTGGGCAATTTTCGTAAAAAATATTTTTAATAATCATTGTAAAACTGGTGGCTCGAATTGCAGGTATACAAATATTTTTTTATGTCTGTTATGTTACAAATAATTATCTTATTAGGTACTTGATCCAATCTAAGTAGTTATATTAATAGGCACAAAAGAAATCTTCTGGTAATCGCTTTAGCACTGCTGCATCTAGGATGATTCAACATTTCCGTGCCCGATGCTCTACATATTTAAAAGATGAATCTTGCTGTAATCAGCATAAAGACCGGTGAGTTCATTTTTTTGTTGCTTTGAGTGCGTTTCCCTAGTTTTGTCTAATGGGAAGTACAAAGAGGTTTGTGACGTCCAATAGTCACATAGAATACCTAATAAGTAAATTAAAAAATAAATTAGTATTTTAGACAGCTAAAAAATGACATCTTGTACTTTCGGCGTCAACAACTATATCTTTTCTATTTATAATTACGTTATGGGTTTAGGATGTGTAAGAGAGAGAAAAAGGTAAATAAAAATATTATAATGATTGTGCCCCTCATGCACTGCACACTTCCACTGGAAGCAGGGATCCTTCCTGAGGCTTGTTCGGCGGTGTGGTACTTACCAGTAGATGTTACAATTTACCCCAAGCGCGGGGTAAGGTGTAACATAGCACTTCCTCTAGGAAAATGTTAATTGTGAAATAATGACCTATAATTCTGGTATTCTTTTTGCTTGATTTGATAAAGGAAAAGTAACAGTATCAATCTATGTTTGTTTAGTAGTAATTCCGATCGTTTTTCTGAAAACTGTTGGATCAAGCCCCTCGCTCCCCTACAAGTGGTGGCGAATAAGTCGTAAAATGTTGATTTCTATATTCGTTTATACGCCGCTCATGACAAGCGTCAGACGCCATTGATTTTGTATTTTGGTCTATTTTGTGGATTTTTGCCGGCGTACTCAGATAAACCAGTCCGTATTAGCTAATGAATCATTTACGTTAACTGATTTAATTGGGACGGTAAGTAATGCTGCGTATCCAATGCACGCAGCAGTGTTCGATGGTTTGCCGCACGTAATCAATACACATCTTTATAAAATTCAGTTTTATAAACAGCTGGTTTTGCATTTTGGTTTGTTTTCTTTTGCTCTGCTTTAAAAAAAATGGTTTTGGTCTGGTAGATTTCTGGTTACCGTAAATTTGTACTAATGTAACTTATATTTTACTCCTGTCGATGTTTCGTTTTATATAATATTGTCATGAAAATGCTATTTTTTTGGAACGGTTGCACCATTTTTTGTATTTTCGAAAGTACCGTACCGCATTTTTCTAACGTTCTTATTTTAATTGTCTTATTGAAATGAAATGACTGATTAATAAATCTCAATAATTACCACAGCCTTACCTTTAATCATCAGTGTCACAATATGTCTATAGTTGAGTAGGCATCGGCTTTTTGGCACAAATGATTCTCAGTGAATAAAGCTTCAGATTGGCATCCATGCAAATGGCATTAAAAGTCACTATGTAGTATTATTTCGCAGAAACCCTTTCGCACCTAAAATCAATACTCCAGCTACAAAAATACCAGGACATTCGCAACTCACCAGCCCAATCTAGTTAGAAATAAATTGCAGCAAGCCGAAATCTATTATTATGTTAAAGAGGTAGCCTGAACATTGCACTTTTTGCTCGCCCGCTCGCATATAAACATGCTGTGTCGCTTTGCATCGTCCTTTGTAACATGACACAGAATAGAAAATTGTTGCGAAATATTGCAGTTGATTAATTTTTTGTTTGTTTTGCTATATTTGTTTGAGTTATTGACGAAAACTGACCATTTTATGGAGTTTTTAAGTTTATCCCTTTTAAAAGATGTCATTGATTACGAAAATATAGAACTAAAGGTTTAGTAAAATAGTGCTATTAAGGTGATAAAAAAATTAAAAAACGATTTTTATTGTAGGTAAATATTATACATAGATTTTGGTTTTTAAAAATACTTCATGGATGAGATTTTATTCAGATTAAATTGAAATAATTTAATTTGTTTACTCCCTATTGTTTGTCGACTTCGATGTTTATTTTCAACTGGTATCCATAATATTTGCACACGAGTTTTGGAAATGCGTTATTGGTGATTATTTTTATATATCTCTAAATCTATACTAATATTAAAAAGTTGAAGTGTTTGTTTGTACGCACTAATATCAGGAACTACTATTTGGAATTGAAAAATTATTTTTGTGTTGGATAGTCCATTTATCGAGGAAGGTTATAAGCTATATAATATCACGTTACGACCAATAGAAGTGGAGCAGCGCGGGTGAAACCTCAGGCGGATCGCTAGTTAACATATAGGATCATAAAAAAATACGTAAAGTTGGATACGCAGCAAATAAATAGTTACTTTTATATCAATTATTTTATTAAAACCTACACTATCTATTTTAATAATCATACAAAATGTACCAAATACTCTGAAAAAAATGCAAACATAATATCATACAATGAAAAATATTTAGTCTCTTTCTTTCTTTGTCCCACTGCACATCGACATATTTTTTTAGACTGTAAAACCAGAAGAATTCTCGTTACAGTATTCGAGATAAAGTTAAAATATTATCGTACGGCATCGAGGCGAATGGATCCAGCGCGAATAAATGTACTAATACATTTGGAGAACAACAGCTCAATTCCCCCATTGTAGGTTTGGACGTATCGTCTCAGGGATGCGCAGAAATGCAACGAATTGTTTCTTTGATTTATCTGTTTGGCGAATTGCATAGATGGAATTCTTTTGCGGTAGCGAAATTGTTTGTAACATACCATATTGCTATACCATACTATTATGGCTTTGTATATACATATATCGACTTAAAAGTAACTTTTACAAAGTCCAAATTTCAAATTGTCGAATTTCTCTTTCTGATATCGTTTTTTAATTGTTTCGAAGCTGGATGTCTTTGTGTCCGGTAATTGTACCATTTTTTTTTATTATTTCTGTGTCGTAAGAGTAAGATTGTTTCATAGCGCTACAGATATATCTTATGAACATAAGAAAACCTTGATCTACTCGTATGTATCTCCGGAAAAAAAGATATATGTAGGTATTTTTAAAATCTTCATTTTCTTATTGACAGTATCATATAATGCTTCAAAAATATCTTTGATTTGGTGGTTATTTTCTTTAAAGTCAGTGTAAAAACTGGTAAATTTGAAATTTAACATAAAACAAATACTTATATACAAATACAATAATTAATGAATTCCAATTATTTATTGTTATGACCAGCATAATGGCATTCAGCTTTTTATATGATTGGTTTATTTTAATTAATAATAGAGTTCATGGAATATTGGTGTAACACGACGTCATTATGTCTGTACCGAGAATGTATTATTGCACACTATTTTCTCTTCATATTAATTTGTAACTGATTTCAAAGTAGCCGTTTTCATTGAAAATTATACATTATTTATTCAAAATAAAATTCCAGATTGAATATAAATATTAAGGGCTCGTGGCTAAGTAATAACTACGCTGATCAAATTACCTGTAAGGTTAAGTTGCGCATAGCGCGGTCTGTCAGTGGATGGGTGACCATTATTAACACACCTTCATGCTTTGGAGAGCAGTTACAGCCGTCGGTCCTTGTTGTCATTCGAAAGCTTACGAAAACCGTTAGTGTTAGTCAAATGCCCAAAAAAACCTGGCAAACAGTCAATGGAAATTGGTTCTTGTAAAACACTAATATTCAGCCGAATCTGGTTACATTGGACGATTCCAATCTAAACAGACCCCAAAAAAGGTAGGAGAACTCCATGTACCTCACTGTTTACCAGCCTACTCCAATTAGTTAGCAGTCGTGACAATATTTAAAAAATTTGTAGTCCCAAATATTGCCTGAGATTAACCCTAATCTTGCCTGATGCAAAGCAAAAATCCTGATATATTCCGGAGCACGCGATTTAATTAAAATCCGCGTACGAAACAGGACAATGAAACTGTTTGGCGCCGTCTTACAAGCTAGGGTGTTAGCTATCCAGACGGATCATTGGATCCTAGAAAGTTCATAGCTTTGTGTTTTTATTGTCACCTTCAATTTTTTTCTGGAAACTCATAATAACCTATAGTCTAATTAAATAATAATCTATACATGACACATAGAAATCGATAATCGTGCAGTGTCGCGAATTTTGGTGGGTTGTTCTGCGTACGCTCGCGAAAGCCAAACTGCAAAAATACAGTTCCATTCTTCAAACTTTCCTGATTAATTTTGTCATAACGCATAAGATGAAACATATATAAATATGACCGGGTTCAAAAACAAGCACCAAACAAAAAAAATACTTACACCTAAAATTCAAGCTCAAAACTAAAATTGTTGGAACAATAGAATTCTCGACGAGATACCCGGGCATCCCTACCCGGTATTTAAACCGGATATCCGTGCGAATGTAACGTCTTGTGGCCGATATTAGAATGTCCGGGTTTTAAAGATCAGCGTTCGAGGGCGGTGGATTTTCTCTAGTTTGTTGCCTGGCATGCTGGCTTAGTCCTGGCGATTTTGCTTATATTTTATTCTTTGCTGGACTTATTGTGTATTTTGTGTGTTCAATTAAAAAAGTTACTTTTGCAATGTAAATACATGATTTATAAGTCAGGCCCCAAATTGAAGGAGAAAATCGTTCAAGAATTTCCCTTCTTTTTCCGTAAAAGCACAATCACCGTATCCACGTCTGAGTTGGTCTTTTGTAGTCCTGTCCATTAACAGGCTTCCATACAACACGGAGAAAAAAAAGTGTCTTAAAAAGCGGTCCTCGTAATAGTTTCAAGCCACGACTAATTCTTGTCATATTTTTTGCTTTTAAAAATCAATACCAACAAAGGCCTTTTTACCCGGTAAATAGTATTATTTTATATTTTTAAACTTTCCAGAATGCAGAGATATATATTCTCACATATATTAATTGTTCAGAAATTGATTTGCCTCTAGAAAACCGAGTCTGTTATCTACATACATACATACGGTACGGTCAAGATGCATTCAGAATTTCCACTTTGACAGCTGACACTATGGTGTGTCACTACGTGATGGTGTTTCACCACACTAGTCGTAGACTAAATTATGATATCGACACTGGAAGCTATTGTTTCTAGGATCTCATGTGTACCTGACATTATAGCCGGTCTTAGTCTAAACAATATCAATGTCACAGACAACGCGGTCTGCATTCCTGGTAATAGTAGGTACATCCCTTTCAAAGTGACTGATGTTAATAATTATGCAATACTAGGAATAATGGAAAATTTGTAGGCTAAATTTGTGAAGTCACAATCCTTTGATGTTTTGCACAGCATCGATTTGAAAAATAAATCCAAATGAAATATGCTGATGACCGTTATCTATATTAATGTTGTTTAATGTCGTATATGACATAAGTTTCATACTGTTGCATAATATTGATAAGTGGGCCCATTTTTTGTTTATTAGGGTATTTTACTCTATACATATGAGAAAAAATCCAAAAATATATTATTGAGATTGCTTAGGCAAAAAGCAATCGAAAAATCTTAGTTTTAGTTCATACAATAACAAAATAAATTTTATAATTCAATTCAAAGTTTTCAGTTTTATAATCTGTTTTAGAACACCATGAAATATTACGCCATGTTACTACGTCATACGGCTGTGTAAACTAAACTAAAAAGTGTCAACTGATCAGCACATAAGGGCTTTGTACTTTTATTATTTTCGTAACCAACGTAAGTTTTACCAATACGTTCAGCGTTTTTGTCAAATTAAGCGCGAAATTTGAAATGTAAATTTTAAATGCAGATGGATTAAAAATTGCAATTGAAGTTGTGTTTTTTAGTGGTTTATCAACACTATAGAATCTAATTGAGGCACTTTTCAAAAATGGGTGTAATACCATATTATGGCCATCCTTTCAATTAAAAATAATTGTGAGAGAAAATTGGGTAATATAAAGAGGAACATAGGATTTAACTTTCTAACAGATTCCAGTCGTGATTATAATAAGTTTCTATTCAATTCTATTATCTACAAGCTGCGCTCACCCCTCTTCTTAAACTCTTCTCTTAAACAAACTTAATAAATTAAACTGCACACGCCTTTTCCCATCGGTCCTTCTACAAATTAAATGTAATCAAAAAACATCCATCCAGTTTTATGATGGTCGTAAACTGAAATCCCAGCCATCGAAACTAAGGACGTAAAATGGCGGCCAGACTCGCTGATACGGGATTAGGATGCGATGCTGCAGAAATCAGGTGGAACAGACTAAGTGGGGTCAGCAGGGATGTAATCGAAGCTAAGTGACAGATTTTTATGGGGCGGTTGTAAGACCAGCGATTGTTTTGGTCTTGTGTACAGTAGTATCTCGATGTAGTATTTATTTTGTTTTCTGTCAAAAAACATAACATACAGATCTCAGATCTTAGATCAGAACACGCTTACATTCCCCGAAGGGTTAGGCAGAGACATAAATAATATACCCACAGTTCGCCTGGTATGTTTAGGTCCCATGTTATAGGGGGCGAACCTATAGCCATTAACCGGGCACAAATACAGACTCCGAGTTGCTACTGAGAATTTCACAGAAAACTCAATAACACTTTGCTCGACCTGAGGATCGAACCCAGGACCTCTAACGTAGCAGTCGCGCTTGAGACCACTAGACTAATGAAGTATTTGAATTTTCAGTAGGTAACGATGTTTTGTGCATATTATTACGGTGTATTTATTTAAATAAAACTGCGGATTTTATATATTATTAGCAAAACACCTGTCTGACGCGAATTCTAGCTGTTACATGCAAAATAATAGATGACCTAGACGACTAAGCAAGTACATAATTAATTGTTAATACACACATGATTTCGAAAAGTCAGAGTTATGTGTTTGGAATTCGAGACATACTATATGATTTCATATGACTAGACTATTTCTACTCTAGTGATTCAAGGTATACGTATAATCTAAAATACGGGTTATAAAACCCGCCCGCCACCACACGTTCCGATGATACGGGCTTAAATCGATGCGGTTGTGCAGGAGAGGTGAGCCGATTTCCAGGCCGAACTCGGCTTTAGCTCTACAGGTTACCTTTTACAACTTTCGGCTAAAATATTTTGAGAGAGAATTTGTTCTAAATGGTTTTTTGGTATCTTTTGTCTGAACTAATGTTGCGTCGTCTGTTTATTATATAAAGATTTTATTAAAGGGAATTGTAAAGATAACTATCTGACATTATGATATTACTGACACATGCTTATTTTTTTATATATCTTTCTGAGTACCTAGATCTAGTATCCCATAAAATAATATCCGATAATTTTTAGGTTCCATTGACAATAATGCCTCGAAATTCACAAAGAGGACAGTGTAAGCTGATATTTTGGATTTCAAAATAGTCTTATTTTGCTATTTAGTTTCCACGAGCAATTTTTTAGTGTGACTATAAATATTTATAGACATGTTGGATTTCAGGATTCTAATTTGGATTGTGTAATATGAGAAATCTTTGGTGACGATATATTTTCATATCACATCGCTGTCACTGGTTCAACCTTTTTGATGTTTTTAAGTGATTATACCTTGTCTCAATTCGAGTTTATTATCGTGATTCGGATATAAATAAGGGTTCTCTACATCCGATATTCGATCCCAACATATATTTTATTTTGTTGTTTCTCAAATATAGTGTTTAATATGTCTTCAAGATAAATAGAAATCATTATTTAAGTTATGAAATATGAGAATAACGTTATGACAAATTAGGCTGTCAAATCATTGTATCTTAACTCGGCCTTTTTGATGTTATAATAGCAAAAGATTCAACTTTTTATTTCCGTATCTATCTGCTAACTACATACATCTTAGTCTCCGACATAAAAAAAATTGACTGCTGAGTTCACGGATTCTATTCCAGTGCGATGCAACTGTTTGTAGATATCATCATCCTCTTAACCTTTTCCGCTACCAGTCTAACCAGTGATCGAGGTCAGCTCAAGACCAGAAAACGTATAAAAGTATTTCTGTGTTTATATTGTTAATATAATACATACACCACCACACTTGTATCTATTAGAAGTTACGCTTCAAATATATTGTGGAATGAGTGGCTATAATAGTCCAAGACAGTCAATGATTCGAAAATTGATACTACTAATAAGATCTGAGAATCACCAAATAAAACATGTTATTAGTTTCCAAATTAAACAGCATATATTGACAACCAAGTTTTTCAGTGTCACGACATCACTATTACTACTACTTAGTATTTCTTTTTATCAATTTATACACAGTCTTTAATATATATAAGCAGCTAGCCTAATAGCTAGGGCGTCGGACTTGTGATCATGTGGTTGCCGGTTCGAAACCCACCCATTGCACTACCGACGTGAACCCACTCGTATCACGAGCATTTAGCTTAGCACAAGGGATTAACAAGAATACTAGTAATGTGCGACCCACATTACTAGTAAGCTTTAAAAAAATCAGTTTCTCCCGAAGAATTAGACAGTGGTGTAGGTACCAATGTATTTACTCCTACAATTCGCAGGTTCAGGTCCCTTATAATAGAGAGCAACCTATTGCCAATAACCGGTCATAAATAAAAACTCCAAGCTGCATCTGAGAATTTCATAGGAAAATCCAATTACACTATGCTCCGAATCGAACGCGGGACCTCTAGTATAGGTATAGAGCTAACGAGTAATGACGTAAGCAGTTATTTGTTAGATTATGTTGTTAAATTATTGAATATTGCACAACTATCGTAAAAAATGAGTAACAGGCAATATCCTAATCATTTGATAACTATCAAATAATGCTATTTTGCTAACATTGATAACGTGATAGTAAAGTTTGTACCTAGAGTGTTATTGTGGATAGAACTGTAATTGTATCCTTTTATTTAGATTAACACCATCGACCGCAGAGTCATCTAAAATTGTTGGTCCAGAAAATTTATGAAAAAAATAACCATTCCAGCAAATTTGTAATGCAAACTACTAATAAATCGTGAACAACTATATCGTGATTTATATCGGTCCACATACAATAGAGGGGACAAACATATTTCTGAAATGTTTTAACAGTTAAAAGGTTAACGGAAATGAACAGCTGTATGATTGTATAACATAAATATAATCCATCCGTCAAAACAAGTTGCTTTTAATTTTTAATTTTGTTTTCCCCGAAGGCAGAGGCATACTAATGTACACCCATAGTTCGCTGGTATGAGTATGTTTAGGTCCCATGTAATAGGGGCAAGCCTATTGCCATTAACCGGGTACAAATCCAGACTCTAACCTGCTACTGAGAATTTTAAGTATAGAAAAACCCAATAACACTGCTCATTTTATTTCATGATGGGTGTATTTAGTTATTTTAGTAAAGGAAACATTCAATCAGGCGGGTGGGGTTCGCGGTGGCTTAGAGGTCAGAGCGTCTGGTGTATCCAAGCAGGAGACGCAGGTTCGAATCCTGCCCGCGATTGAATTTTTCCTTTACTAAAATAACTTTATAATCATGGAAAATACAAAAAAAAATCACAAAAAGAGGGTGTAATTTATTTCGCTGTTATTTTTTTTCCTTTCCATTTCATATTTAGTCCCCAGACAAACACCAATTTAATCTTCATAAGCTACTCCAAATTTATGTAAAATCAATACCTACAAACATTGTAAGTACCAAAATAAACATGGCAGGTGATACCTCAATTCCACAGCATTACCCATTCTGAATGTATTATAAGACTTGTGGGTTTTCGCGCCACATTTTCCTCAAGCTGTACCTGAGAAAATATGTTACATATTTAACAGTATAGGTATGTATACACGAATATGGTTGTGTCGATTTTAACACCGACGAGCAAACTTGTAAATCCATGAGCAAATTTATAAATGTGCTTTTGTTAAAAATCTTTATTATGGGTCCGGCGGAGCTTGAATTGCCCACAAAAACCAAATACCGAAATAAATCGTTACCTAGACAATATTCTATCAACTTGTGTTATTATTTGGAATTTGATACCGTTAATCTAGGTTCCTACATTTTCGTCTATTACTACTTCACTGGAAATAAAAAATTGGAAAATCGTTTCAAACTTGGTAATTTTATAAAAAATTGCATTCGCTTACATTTATTTCCAGTGAAGTATTTTGGACAAAATGGCAACGTAGGAACCTAGATTAATGGTATCGGAATCTGAATAATAACACAATTTGATTAAGTTGTGTTTGAATTACGATTTATTTCGGTATTATGTTTGTAAGAGAAATTCGGTCCGCCGGACCCTTAAGCATTTTTTTATTCATGATAAGCTTACGCTTGACCGCCAGTTCGCCTGTTCGTAGTAAAATTTCATTTCATTTCGGTCATAACATAACATAATCAACCCATTACACTGTCCCACTGCTGGGCACCGGTCTCCCTTTTAGAATGAGCAATTTATGGAATTTCCAGTTTTATAAAACTATTGAAGAATTTTACTGTAAAGTGACCGAAATGACTATATAGGCTATAGTCATTTCGGTCACATTACAATAAAATTCTTCAATAGTTTTATAAAACTGGAAATTCCATAAATTGCTTATTCTCGTGATCATCACATTGCTTATTATCCCCTACTTTCTGAGTTTTCATCCATAATCACAGTATAGCAACTGATTGATGATTTTTAATAAAGCGCACACGCACAGACAAAATAAGTTAGATTCTTAAGTTTATATTAATTTGATATTAATTTTGGCGTATTTATTATGGAAGTCATGATTTTTTTTTGTGTTTATATATCAATTCGACGCATGAAAACTACGGATTTGTCAATTCTAAATAAGTCCTAGTAGTCTAGTGGGTGTAACCTCGTGGTTTTAATAAAAAAGACCAGTTAATCGAAATCTCTGTGCAATAATAACATCAATCTATAAAGGTAAAGTCTTATTCCAAAAAAAAAAAAATCGTAATTTAAAAAAAAATATTATTAATTATCTCGATTTCAATTTCCAGACCCGCAATGCCTATATGCCTCTAGTCACAGGCACTTCAAATAACATTTTCAATCCATAAACTCCATACAAGACCAAAGCGCCAAATTATAAATTCCTTATAACGGCTGCCACAAACAGAATCAAACCTCATTCTATTGAATTGGAAAGCTGTCATTCCCGACGCGGACTGAAACACTCCAGTTCAATTGTTCCACGGTTTTTCTCGATGTTAGCTTCTTGAAGGCGTATTTCTCCATTTTCGCATGTAAAACAAAAATTTCCCGCATTTTCGTTTGGATTCGCACCGAGTTGCTGGCGGTGACGGGATTTTGATAGGGTGTCTACGGTTGTATGGTTTTGTAGGACAGTTTTTTTACGTCCAGGGTCAAGAAAAAGTTTTTGGTAACGGTCGGTTACGATGTCAATAATTGTTTGGATGAAATAATCTAAAATAAGCATAGGTGTTTGGAGGTTTTTATTCGCAGCCTATTAGTTACTCTACTACTGCGTTTAATATCTTCATCATCATTATCTATGCCCTTTACAGTTTGCAAGCATCTATCACTATCATTTTCCTTCTCGTTTTTACTTGTAAGCTTTAGTTCAATCATTAGCTGGCTACCCTTATTACTTACTACGGTTTACACTTGCCATCTGACTTTGTCAACTATTCAGTTTCGTGATACATTTTTCAAAGTCCACTTTTATAGTTCTTAAGTCCTTAATAATATTTTTAACTCGGCTCGTAATTATTTTTTATGTTGTGTATAATACGCTCCATGTTACCGTGTCTCGCCTAAAGGCGAGTTGAGTGACATCACTGTGGATTAAACTTTTAAAATGTAAGGAATTTAGGACATCAAACTTCGTTTAATTTACAACCACATAATTTAGGCCTTTATAGTAGAGGCAATCAAGCGAAAAAAAACGTTTTCACTATTAAATTACAAATAAACAAACCAAAACAAAAAACAGTTAAATTGTGTCATCTATTACGCGCGATTAGGGAAACAACATAATTGTTAAAATGTTTTACAAGAAACACAACCAACTGATTCAAAATCCCACTATTAGGCGCCACGCCAAGAATTTTCACTAGGCAGTCCGAACAATTTATTTTCTTCTCGTATTGTTTTATGAGTTATTAATAATGGTGAAACGACTCTATAATTATGGGTCGTTCCGTTAAAAGCTTAATGAATTTGCGAGATTTCTGTTTTTATCGCTTAAATTAAGTGTTATCCCACTTCCTTGGGAATAAAAGAAACGTGGCGTGTCTGAGATGTTGTTTTGTTTCGTGCTTTCGGAGGCAAATGATGGACATAAATTTTGTGGGTGATAGCTCGAAAATTGGGTTCCATTTTTACTGTAATGCAGTGGTGAATCGTTTCGTTTTTAGTGTTCTATTTATCTTTCATATAGTCGTTATCAAAATAACCTGCATAAATTAACTTACAGATTAATTTAATTACTAAACCGGATTGATTTTTTGTGGAACTAGCTTTGTTTGATCTCTGGTCTGCCAATTTATAACCATGACTTTCCATACAAAATCAAGTTTTTTAATTATTATACTTCTTTTTAGCCTTGAACAGGACGCAAATTCAAGAGGCTGGAAGTTGTTTCGGTTGTCCTTACTAGCCTAATAAGAGCGTGAGGGTTTGTTTCTCATGATGGATAAAAAGGCACACTTTTAGTACCTAACTGTTTGGAGTTCGAATTAGAGCGGCAATAGTTGTAAGTGAAGTGTAACCAAGTTTTACCAGTAAAAACATCATAGCATAGTCAGAACCTAGAATTTATCCCAAAAACGTCCTCTATTATGGCCCCCCTAGAATCGCCGGCGAATAGTTTCGCGTCTGTCAGCCGCGTTTGAAGGGGATTTATTATTTTTATTATTGTTTCGCACAACGACTCGGCTTGCCTTATTTCTCTCCTTAAGTTATGACCGGCAAAAATAGAGAGAATTACCCAGGACGTACGGCGTTATTAAACCTTTTTGCTTCATCCTTGGCTTTTGTTGTTCCTGTAGTGGAATTTATAAAGAAAGGTGATAAACTCGGGGATTTGAGGCAATCGTGTTTATTTGGGTGAAGATTGGCGGTTTCAGGTTGTTTCTGCGAATTCGTGAGCTGAGCTTTGTTATTTGCGATAAATAAACGAATTAAATAATATATAAATGCGATCAGTTGAATTTGAGACAAGATTTTCCGAAACAAAAAAAAACATCTAAAGCTATCAGTTTAAGAAATCTTAATTTTTTTTTTTGTGAGACATCTAAATTTAGCTTCAAGTGTCTTACATTTTAATTGAATTGTGATACTAATTATAATTATGTCTATATAGAAAGTCTCTATTCCAAAACGCCATCTAACTCAAAAAGAGCACCAATACAGCTGCAGCCAATTTAGCGTGACTTAATACTTGAAGTCTTAACCCTCGCAGAACAAGTTGCCGGCCAACTTCGAAGCGACTTTATTAAAATTCAAACTAACTGAAACTTGTTATTGGTAGTCTTTGTAATTTTAAAGTCGTTTTTTGGCCTTATTTTTTAAAGATATAACATTTTGTAGCTGAAGCCCGAGTTTTTGTTATAAAAGTATGAATTTTATATATTGTTTTTGATACGGTATCCATTCCCAAAATCGTCCCATTTAAATAAGGTTGACTGTCGATTGTGAAGATACCATGACATAGGTTTTCTTAAAAAAATATATTGTTCACAATATCTTGTACTTCTATGTCAACGGAGTATTTACATAATTAAAAATATTGGTCTGCGTTTTTATGACAAATCCTAGTGGGTTGTTAAAAACAGTTCTAAAAATGTCCCGACCTAGTACAGTTTAGTGTGAATGCAGGTGATAACGATACATAATCTAGTTTCTAAAATAAAAAACCCTAGAACTTTTCAAAGATCCCAGACGAATTCAAAAATATTTAAATATCTTTTTTTAATTTTTTAAAATGAGTTTGTTCGCGAAAAGTGTCTGAACTGCACCGGAGCTAACAAGTGGCTCGGTACGGTGTACGATGGCATAGTTGAACGCCGTTGAAGCAGATGAGCGACGACAAAAAATGGCAACTTTAAACCCCGTGTCGATACCCTGGGTTCTGTTGATTAAAGAAGATTACGTTCGTGTGTCGTAATTGTTTAAATGATTTAATAACAAAACTTTAACAATTTTGATATTCTAGTAGGTATATACATATAATATCCTAACCCTTCTCAATCTGAGAAGACCCGTGCCCGATAGTGGGACAAAGTATGGGTTTTTTCATGATAATTTAATGGTAATAGGCTCGCCCCCTATTATATGAGACCTAAACATACCGGTGAACTGTGAACACCTCTGCCTAACCCTTCAGGCAATACAGACATGTTAGATTATTGTAGATAGAGTTAGATGGTATATTAAGTTCATGTTAATGTTTTTTTTTCATACGAACAATGATCTCACTTTTCCTTAAAGGCATTTAATTCCCTAGTTATTGCAGTTTATTTTGTTCTCTTAATATATATTATGATAAAATAATTTACTGCGAATCTAATGTTCAATATTGTACGCTTTTTTGAGAGCTAAGATTTTAAAATTTCATTCTGTCGCTAAATTAACACTTTTTTATATCGTAAAACTTAGCTTTAACAGCTGTCGCAGACATGACCGCTTCTTACGGACCCCTAAAAATGGTCCGGTATATAATTGAAAATGCCTAAAATAACCGGAATGCGCCGAGATACCGCCACGATACTCGACGGTAACAATTTAGATAATTTTCTTTAAACAATATTGTCGTTGTACCAAGGCTTGTTATATTAGATTCCTTCTGAGAATCTTTCGAGGTTGTATCGATTACTTTTGTATTGATTTCAATGTGTAAGGGGCTTTGCATTAAGTTTGTCAAGGTTGAAATACCTGCACAGAACATTTTATAGAACAGTGAACGCTTTTATTTAGATTTTTGTTGTTTTTCTCTCAGGCATATAATAGGTCGGGGAAAAAGTTTCTTCGCATTTAATATGAAAACTCAAGACATTTTTTTTTTCAAAGTTAATTTACATTTCATTATAATATATATGTACCATTTTGCTCAACGACTTTTTGCCATCTTGTGGGTAGTGACATTGTTGTAGAAATTTTGGGACTTCAGATCAAAAAAACGTGACAAGTAGTTTTAGCAGTCCTCTTTTGATGTTAACCTGACACTGCCTAAAGAATTCTGAAGAGATCGAAACAGGTGAAAATCTGAAGGTACAAGGTCAGGGCTATATGGCGGATGCATTAACACCTCCCAGCCAAACTCTCTTAATTTTTGCTGAGTGGCCAAAGATGTGTGTGGTCTAGCGTTATCGTGATGAAAGACCACACCCTTTCTATTGATCAATTCCGGCCACTTTCTCCCAATTTCTTGCTTTAATCTCATCAGTTGTTGGCAGTAAAGATCCGAATCGATGGTTTTGCCTGGCGGTAAAAGCTCATAATGAACAATGCCCTTCCAATCCCACCATACACACAGCATCACCTTATTGCGAGTTAGCCCGGGTTTTGACACAGTCTGTGAAGCCTGACCGACCTTTGACCACGACCTTTTTCGCACGTTCTTGTCGTACGTTATCCACTTTTCATCACCAGTTATCAATCTCTTTAAAAACGGTTCAGTTTCATTACGTCTTAATAAAGAATCGTAAATGAGTTCATTAGGTTTCTTTCAGTGAGCTCGTGTGGCACCCAAATATCGAGCTTTTTTTGTAAACCCAGCTTTTTTCAAATGGGTCAAAACTGTTTTGTGGTCAATCCCCAGTTCTTCAGCTACGTCGTAACTACTGATATGCCGATTTTGCTCCACTTTTTCAAAAATTGCGTCAATTTTATCTGTAACAGAGCGACCAGAGCGAGGTGCATCTTTAACATCAAAATTCCCGGATTGAAAACGCTTAAACCAACTTTGTGCTATTCTTGCTGACACTGCATTAGGTCCATAAACGTCACAAATTTTTTTCGCGGCTTGCGTTGCAATTTTCCCCTTTTTGTAATCAAACTTTAAAATGTATCGAATTTCTCCATTAGATTCACTCATTTTGACAGAAAGAAAAACAAATGAAAAATAGCGGGAAACAAATTTTTACTAATTTGTTTCTTTTTTAAAATGTTTTTTTTTTTTAATGTTATCAAAATCAGCCAGATAAAAATAGTACAGCCAAAGATTTTTTATTAAAAGTATTTACATACTAAATGCGAAAAGACTTATTCCCCAACCTAATATTTTATGTGCGGGAAACAAACCTGCTACACAGAAGTCAATTACTCAATAGCAGCTGTCGTAATTATTGAGCATTATGCTCACTCACAGCTTGTCGCCATGTCTTTAGGTCCCAAGTAATATGTGACGAATTTATTGACATTTACCTAGCCCAAATCCAATTTCGGAAAAGAAAGAAATAAATTTAATACATTTTGTATGACGTGAGAGTTAAATCTGCCGCAAGACACACAATCACACATGCTTGAGAAAAAAGCACATCTTGGACACTCCATAGAAACGCACCGATTCCTACTACAACTACTCGTACAGATGCGAGATGAACTATTGTATGCCTAACATGGTGGAGCTGTGCAAAAGCACACGAAAATAATACAATAACAACTCTGTTACCACTGTCTCACAATAAAGATCTTTGACTTTGACGTGAGCACACGTGTAAAGATATGCGTAATGTGCGCTGATTTTGTTTAGCAGACAACAAACGGTGTAGTAGCAGTGTAGGGAGTGTACACCTCCCTACACTGTAGTAGCACTGTAGGGAGTGTACACCTCTCTACACTGTAGTAGCACTGTAGGGAGATTACACGTGCTATTCCCTACACTGCTACTACAGTGTAGGGAGGTGTAGGGAAGAGCGGTGAGTGGTCGTTTCTGTACATACCTAGAACTATTATTGATTTTTATTATTCGTGATAGGCTTACGCTTATTTATTTATTTACAACATACAATGTTATAAATAAGTTACAATCCTGCACTGCAGAGTGGTAGCGGTTATTGCTCAGCAATTTCTGCAACGTCTTGTGCAAATAAAACCACTTGTCCTTTACATCAATTTTGGCTAAACCTATTTTGTAACTTAATAATTTTTAGAAACGGAATTATTCTTGTAAGTAGGCATTGTTCTACATCTGATATACTAGCTATTTCCAGTGATACGGGTGATGGTACTTTACGTTTCTTCAGGTTGGTAGAGCCTCGCGAACATGTCACAATTTTACTTGTGTAATATTATGTTACTCTGTGCCAATAGGGCATTCACTCAAATACATCCGCTCCAAATCAACTAAGCTAAGAAACTCAAATAGGAAAGTATCACAAATATATTCGGGCCACGAAACAAGCGATCATTCAGGGGACCGTTCGTCGCGTAATTTTGCTTTATGACGTCATTTCACGTAATCCCGCTGCGAATTTTACGCGTCGTTTGCACGAATCCGTCTCGAGTTCGCGTAATGTACGTAATGTTACGTGGGATTAATAATTTTCTAGTTTTACGCGGTGATAAGTGCTGATTGCTTTCGAGATCTGTTTTCTTTGCTAATGTTATTGCTTGTTTATTTATTGGGATAGTTGATCCGTGTCGATGTTATTCATAAGTTATTATAGACAGGTTTCATAATAAATGATCTGATTGTAGAAATATAACAGTAATGAGTAGAATATACTAGTCTTTATGTATATCTATATGGCACACATTGTTTCAGCTTAAAGAAGTGCTATGATGCAAAGCTATTTGGTTAACCAAATTTTTACTTGTTCTAAATCAATATTTTCAATAGTTCTATTGCTTTTTATTATTAAAAAAGGATTTCTTATATATCGTTGGTGCGTTTACAAGCACGAATTTTCACATATACAAATACGCAGAACCTACAACTACCTTCTAACCTCATATAAATATTTTTTTCCGTGCGAGTATCGAACGCACAACCCGTGGCGAGGAAGTCAATCGCTCAGTTACAGTGCAACATCTTCAACGAGATTATTTTTCTCTGCAACTTTCACTATCCTGTTTGTCCGTCTCATAATCATAATGTAAACTAAGAGATTTAAATACGAGGACATGTTAAACAGTATGACAGAATATACTTACGACAGTGTAAACAGATTACAATAGTGTTACACATATAAATATACTTTCCTTCTGTCCTTCGCAGTGGTTCAATGTACGATACCGGCTAGCTACCGTGAGGTACAATGTGGGAGATGAAGCGGTATGAAGGAAATGTGAGGTATTTTTTAGCAAATGTGGGTCAAGTCTCCTAGACTTTTTTCCAACCATGATGTGGTTAGCTTCTAGTCTACGTAGATGCAGAATGTCAATCATTGTACACGAAGTATCTGCCATCAGACGTCAGCAACTTTCAACAACCGACTTTAACACAATTAACAATTTCTCTGTATCTTGGCATGCTTTGGAGGGCTTCCTGGAGATTTTTTTACAATTGAGGGTATATAAATATTCGTTATAGCGTTAAGTCTATGCTAAAGAAGCGGACCTAGTTGGGGGCAAACTATATCTTTCCATTTTTTAGTAAACTCAATGCTGAAGGGAAGGGATGTGTGCTGTTTTAGTACTAGATTCATTATGAGTAGCTGTCGGACAGTTAGTACTCTGCAGGATTTATACAGGAGGTTAGTGGGAAAAGGAAAGGGCGAAATGTGGACACCTTGAGAGAAATGTCTGATATTGGTTGTGTCCACCATTTATTGTCAGTTTGTGCGAGATTCGCCCCTGCTTTGTGCCAAACGCGCAGATAGCAGCGACGATATGCGCTATCTCGATCGGCTGCCAAGGTGCGCACCGCCAGACTAGTCGACGACGCACGATAACACTGTTTTTATTTCGGGAACCAAACATTGACACGGGAATCACGCGTGTCTACCTTCTAATTCGTCTGATTAAACGTACATAAGTATCCCGATGTTGCAATTTTCTTGGCTAATTAAGAAGATGAAGCGTCAAATTCATTATCATCATCCCCCGAGTCTAACCAGATGCGGCTGAATGTCAATATTTTACACGAAGCGGCTGCTATCAGACCAGCAGCCTGACCTGAGCTGACTCTTGAAAACAATACAATACCAATCCAAACGTGATTCGATTCCAATGTCAATTTGGCTGTCGGGCGATTTCGTACTCTTGAGCACAAATCCGTGAACCTTGTATCGGCATCCCTGATTGGCCAATGGTTGGGTCGTTTCCCAATCCTATTTAGTTCACTCAATCACCGCGCAATATTGAAACAATTTGGCGCTAGTCTCGGATTCAAGAGTACGAAATTTGACGAAACGGCACAATACCAATATCGATGTATCGGAATTGAGTTCAAGAGTAAGCCCCCTGGTTGGTCTTACCTGGTTGGTCCTGGTTAGTCTGGCCTGTAATATAAAGTTTTCTAATAAAAGTGTACACCCTTATTTGACTAGAATATTTCATATTCATCAAGATATTAACTTATCAATATTCCTAAAACTAAATATGTAGGTGGCCATTAATTCCTTAATTTTTACAAGGAGTTTAAGCTTTCCTAGATTATAATCACAAAACACTTACCAATACTTAACATTTCATATAAAATATTGATTAATGAATCTCAAGAGTAATTTGAAATAAACAGGTATCAAACTACTCCCAACAAAAATAATAAATTTGCGTTAACTTGTTGGTATATCTTGTTTGATTGCAACATTGAATACGTAATAGAGATTTATACAACTCTTTGTAAGTTAAACCACTCTTCTTGTATGCATAACAAGGTTCTACTTACTTTTTTCCAATCATACATATCAACATCGAAAGAAAAATGTGATTCTTCAGGGCTGCTCAAATTACAAGATTTTTTCATAATGAGCATGATAGAGCATTCGGTTCTAAATTTTTTTAATAACTTTTTCTAAGTATAGATAACATTATTTTTTTCGATTCACGATTAGATGAGCATGATAGAGCATTCGGTTCTAAATTTTTTTAATAACTTTTTCTAAGTATAGATAACATTATTTTTTTCGATTCACGATTAGGACCCTCAATCGATGATGCGGTTTTTTTTATTTTAATCTTTCAAACAGCTGTATGAGCAATAACATATCAATCAATAATCGTTTTGTTTTATTATGATTCACACAATTTATTCAAGTTTTCTTTGATCCCTCCTGCCTCTTAATATTTTTCTATTATTTCATAATAATATGTCAATAAATAAATAATCATTATGAAGGTAAATTGGGAGAACCTTTAGAGTAACTATATACCTAGATCCATAACTTTATCTTCGAATCGAATTCGAATATCTACATATTATATCCAACGCCCATAATCCCAATTTCTTTCAGTCATAATACATTATTTTACAGAAAGAATAATTTCTCGTTGAACATTATCACAGGGCTCTGAGGCTAAACCGTATCTATATGCAAGTATATTCCAGGTCTTTGGGTGTCAGCCTATAATTGCGTCTAAGCCGATTCTTTGAGATGAAAAAAATGGATATAATATTCTTAAGAAATTCTTGTTGAATATTTCGGGTTCAGTGCATAGCAATATAATATTTATAGAACTTAGCCTTTGAGTTGTTTGAATGGAATATTCTCTATCTGAAATTTTCTTGAAAAGAATTTTGCTTGTGTTATTTATTTGGGTAGTTTTTCTAATATAATATATGTTATTTTATTTCATTAAATTGGAATTATATCTGTATTTTGTATCATCATAGGATCGGTCTAGTTTTCTTATTTCGTATTGATGTAAAATACCTAAATATTATCTGTAATGGAATTACTATTGTTTTGTAAGATCTATGCTAGCGAACTCTTTTTGATGCAAATTAAGATTTACAAAATCAACATTTCTATTGATATCTCGGTTAATGTTTCTTAATAAAATTACTAAATATAATAACATTAATCTAGGTACCTACTCCGACTTACTTCTCTTTATTATCAGCCAGATGGCTGCAAAATGATAATGCACAAACAATTAGAACAATCCATTGCAAAACCGGTTCAAACTAGCTTCCACCTAACAAAAACCACTTCAAACCAGTTATGTGTACACAAAATGTTGATGCGAAAAAATGCATGTTAGTGAATAACAATTTATAATTAGTGTTTGCACAGGTGTTACTTGTGAAGTCATTGTATCGTTTGTAGCTTGAATTAAATAGTTCCTTTATGGTACTTGTTGTTTTGCAAGCTCCGTACCAGGTTCCGCACGCGCAGTATTGATTCAGCTCATTAGCAAGCATAAAATAACCTTACTTAGCAGTTTTATATAGATCTCTCTGATTGTAGATCACTAGGGCAATAAATAGTCAGTTCTTCTTTCTTGGCAAATAACAGTTCTGCAATCGAATCGAATAATATCGAAATGACGTCTATCTTGAATGGTTGTCTAGACACAAATGAATATAAAAGAACTGAGCCGATTCGGATGTTCTCCAAAATTGCATGGTCCAATCATCGGTTGATCATGGTCGTGGTGAGTGTCATGGATTCATGGCCATGACTATAGGGAAAAGTAAGCACAAGTGACGGTCTTAATGAGGGATACTGAGTGTGTATTCGCCGCTAGAGGCGCTAGTGTAGAATGAGGTCTCCGAAATGTCAAACTACACTGTCGGTGGGCTACGCGGGTTTATTACTAACTAACGACCCGCCTGTTGTTTCACCCGCGTTGCTCTGCTCCTATTGGTCGTAGCGTGATGTTATATAGCCGATAACCTTCCTCGATAAATTAACTATCCAACACAATTATAATTTTGCAATTCCAAGCAGTAGTTCCTGAGATTAGCGCGTTCCAACAAACAAACAAACTCTTCAGCTTTATAATATTAGTATAGATAAGAATAATTTTTCATTTTTCAATATCTAAGATTACGCGCATAATAAAAATCTTTAAAAGCTGAGTGGCTAGTGGCGACATCTAGTGAGCTTAAAAACGGTAGCCTTCATTGGTACGAGTACTGCTACGTCCAGATGATAAGATATTGTATATAGAGAAAATTATTCCGATCAGCCATCATGTAGAGGAGCCAGTAGTGCTATTCCAATATAAAAACAAGGATATCACGGTTTAAATACGATCATGTTACCTTTCAACACCTGTAAGAGTTGTTGGAGTCATCATGCTAGGCCCGAAAGCCCAATAATTTTTTTTATCTGTACCATTGAGTGATTACTTTTCAGACATGTCACAATGCCAAATAAATTATCCTCTTCGCCTCTCCCCGAGTACATCGGTCGGTTTCCTCGAAGTTCCAATTTGCAGGCTCATCTGTGCAAATTAAATAATTCAATGGTGTTTCGGAATTTGGGTCGGTTAATTGACAAAGTGACCACGTCCACGCCCAACTGCGGGTCGTACCCTTAAACAATTACTGGACAATAGATTTGAGAACACCTGGTCCAACTCGTATTAATAAATTAAATGCTGTTATTGGGGATTACTTAAAAGGGAGATAGATATTTATATTGTAGTATAGCCTGAATCCATTTCTGTATAAGCTCAAAAACAAAAACATTCCGCCGTATGTATATATTTCTGTAAATAGATCCATAAAGACATGTTTGAGGATTTTTTTCTTTAGAAAAAATAAAAAACATACATATCATGGTCTCTTTTAATGTTCAAATATGGTAAGGCCAGTATCAAATAATTATTTGAGTCGATCAATGTGGGGGAGGGGTAAAGATTTAAGCATACATAGGGACGGACAGACAGCGACAGCGACTTTTAGTGTATACTATATAAAGATACTATGTAAAGATAAGAATTAACAATAGGTAATTCACTAATTGAGAAACAAGATTTACAATTTATGTTTTAATAGCAGGCGTACAGAAACAAATAATTTAGCGGGTAGGCGATGCACATAATAAATATCATCAACCGAGCAAACACGGATTCAAAAGTAAAAGTTACAACATACTAGATGTGGCATACAAGGCAGCGTACTGACTAATTGGATCTTTTTATTATATTTTTGTATTATTAGATTCGTTTTAAGTTTTTTCATTCGTAGTCACTATGTTAGTTACGTTTGCTTTTTTATTGTTTACTCATGTGACGAATCATACACTTCAGACTGAGTATTACAAGTATTTATTCATCCAACAGTATGTAATTATCAACAATCACTTATCACTTAATAGCTCAATAATTATTAACAATTATACAACAACAGCACTGGCTTATAAGATATTATGTCTACTGCTCAACGCCTCGGAATAGAATGTCTCAGTCCAGGTTGATCTGTTACCAGCCGAATGTTCCCCACTCTTAAACGTAGGCAAACACTCAGCTGGGTTAGACCAATCAGAGCGAAGTACACAGTACGCATGATCAACTGATTAATTTAAATACATTAGATTATCTTTAAATTTAGCAATAGTTATAAATTGATTACACAGACAAATTGATAATATAACACCTACTTATATTTGACTAATTTGTAATAAAAAGGGCGTTTAATAACGAATAGTTCAACTACAAGCGCCATCTGTCGCTCGTGATAAGGAAACCTATATAAATGTCTTGTCATTATTTTATAAAATCATTACATTCGGCCATCCGACAACGTGCGATCTCCTGACGCACGTTATCGTAATTCAATAACATAAGTCATACATACAGAAATATTACATGCTTAAACTGTTTGAACAAATACGAATCAAAATGCAAAATCATTACATTCGGCTATTCATTGATGTCCGACTCCTTTCTATGAAATAGTTTGTCGTTATCATTATTGCTTTCAGAAGATGGGCTACTATTACGATCTGATGAATCTTTATGGTCAGGCGAATTTATATTTATATTTACATTTTCATTATATTTATTTATATTTTATAAGGTCTAACACGATCAGCGGAAACGACGCTCTTAAATGAATCTCTACGTTTGCTAAAACCGGAATTTCAGTGATTTTATATCTGTCATTGCCCAAAACTTCTGTGATTTTATCAGATCTATGAATTTAAAAAGTTTTATTGCCTTTATTATTATAGTCAGTTCTGGTAACCTTAGTCAAATCACCTTGTTTATAGGTTCTAGGGGTGCTACCGGCATCATAATAGAGTTTTTCGCGACTTTAGTATTAGTACGACCTCATCTCTTACGCTTTGTAACATGTTTTGTATAATGTCAGCTCCAACATCGAACTTATTACTCTAACTATCTCTGAATGTCAAAGTCAAAGTTCTTTAATGCTTCATGTGTAATTTATATACATAGATCTCTAGTTTGGTAAGTATCAACATGAAACCCCGTTGGGGCACAGCATAGAATACATGGGTACTAACAAGTTAATTACATAATTATAATTTAACAAATTACAATATTAGAAAATAAAATTATAAACTTTTACTTAAAATTAAATAACCATTTAGGTAGTCAATTTACAGAAATTTAAGGTATTGTTATTATTTTGGTAAATGTTTTTTTTTTTTGCACAAAGATTTTATTGTTATTAATTATAATTTAATTATCTTTTATTTTTATCTTCAAAGAATTCTTTTAGCGTGTACATGTAATAACATTATTGTAATAGGTGTTTATTTAGTCTGTTTTTTAAATACATCGTCATTTAGGATATCTTTTAGTTCTCGAGGTATTTTTATTGTGGTGCCAAATAAAGCCCCTATGGCAGTCTTTTTAGTAGAAGAATCAACTGAATTATTTACACCCCATTGGATTTTGCCAAGACACATTTCCCAATTGCGTTCGTCATTTTCGTCATTATGTTTTGCTAATGCGTTTAAGATGGTTTGGTTATATCTTTCAGTTTGACTTTTTGCCCTGCGACAAACTACAGCGATAGGGACATGTTTAGTGCTATGACTGTCGCAAAAGCTCGTGATCAGGTATTATTGGAGATGGTAAGCCAAAGTCATTTTTTTTTGTTTTCGTGTCTTTTACCGCTTTCACATATATATATTTTGTAAAGCAATCAACTATTGTAATAATTTAGGCATTGCCGTTTTTACTCTTTACAAACGAACCAAGATGGTTTAGGTGAATTGTATGGAATGGGACGCTAACTTTTTCTATAGGATACAATTATTCAGTCTTTTGTCTGGATGCATCATCTTTATTATAAGCGTACCGAATATACCGAATTTTATCGCCGCAGCCTTGGAAACCAAAAGACAGATTGAATTCTCTCAGTCGTTTTAGTAATGCCTAAATGTCCTATATCATCATGGTTATAACGGCATATTTTCCAGCGGGCACTACGAGGGACAACTAGGCGTATTTCATCGTCAATTCTTTATACTCTATGATTTTTAATAACATAATTTTTCCTAATATCTTTAGATTCTTCGTCAGATTAGGCAAAGAATGTTATTTCGGCTTAATGCATCGACACGTGTCATACGAATACCGGGTCTATACTCGCTTGGTTAGTATGGTTCGGAGCGTATTATGGTCTATTACAATTTGAAATTCTAATCCCAACAGATAAACACAACTTCAAATTTCATAAGATTGTAAATGACGCCTTTCAGGTGTCGTCTGCCTACTAAAATAAGCAACCGGCTTAAGTACCCGAAGGCTAGACTGCCACTGTACTAATATTTCTCCCACACCTAAGGAGCTAACATCTGTGTGCAACTCCGTATCAAGTTTAGGATTGTATAAGGCTAGTGTTGGTCTATTACTCAAACTTTTATTTTAATGCTTGAAATTGATCTTCTACCCAAATGATACTATAGGACTAGCACAATCGGAATCGGATTCTTGTATTATATCATTTCGCAACAAGTCATCAATAAATTCTCGTACCTGTCCTCTCTCGAAGTGCGATAAGCGATAGGGTCTATGTGTCTATCTAGGTCTATCATTAAGCAAGTCTATGTTCATTTTAATAGAGTTATTACAACCTATCTCGCTCAAGTTAAATGCAAAAAAAATTCACGATACGACTGCGATAAAGCGTAGGTAAGGCTTATCCATTTGCCAACTTGAGGGACCGACTTTGATTTCAGACTTTATCAAAGGAGTCAAGTCAGTAATATCTCTCGTGATTTTGTTAGGGCATATAATTCTTTTTTTTTTACAAAAGGCATTGCTTTTGCAATTAGGGCATCGCAATGCAACGAATCTTGGGCAAAATTCTTTGGGAAAATTCAGGGTTTGACTAGCTAAATTTGATAATAAGGTGACATTTACCCATGCTTAGACGATATGTGCCTTGAGGTAAGTTATATTCTTTGCCAAGTTTATTACTATTATAACCTTCTATATAAACATTCCCAGGATAAGAAGAACTTAAATCCGAAACTTCAACTAATTCCGATTTGTTTCTGGCTAATTGAATGAAATCCGAAAAGGTAAGCTTTAAGGGGCCCAAATCATTGGTTTGCTGCGAAGCTCAGGACTTTAAAATTTTATCCAATGAGTAACGCAGTCTGCATAAACCCATAATTAACCATAAGCAGGTACTTCTACATTTGATTCGATTTCATCAATCCTAAGAACGTACTATATACGGGTGTCACCACCAAAACCCTTGACTATAGGTAATCTCGACACAGTTTTCACGGGGTCAAGGCTGTTTGCATCATATTCACGCATTACATAAGTCAAAAGTCAAATCATCCATTTCAAATAAACCAATAATACAGGTACTTTTGAATTGCCAAAACTAGGTGCACGGTTCCAAATAGTGGGTCCTACTATACCCAATCTTAATAATCTATCAATCCCAACGAAAACTCGATTATTTACCCGTTTGTAAAACTTATTACTGTTACTGTGTGTAGAAGTTGTAAGGACTTTACGTTCTATTTCATCGCTTGACTTTGGGTCTATTCATGGAATTAACGGTGTCGGTTTGCAATTTTTCGTTCTAGCGCCCTGTCACACTTTAGACGCTTGTCAAGGGACTTGGGACATCTGGTGTAAGAGTGTTCTTTACGACGACAATTAAAACAAATAATTGGAGGTATCATTTGAAGTCGAAGGCGAGGTATGATCATGAGTTCATGACGCTTTCTATTTGTAGAAATAGGTTCTAACTAGGTATGCTGAGAACTGAGAATATGTAGCGAGTCTTTCCGGTTCATTACAATTTAAAGCTTGAGCTCCATTTCTAATGGATTTATCATAAATGGCGTGAGTTGCACAACCTACAGCCTTTTTATCACTAATATCATATCAGCTTGTATATCAGCATCAATTTATCATAAAAATATTCACGTAAACTTTCATTACTTCATGTTGTACCTTTTCATTTTGACACACATTATTGTAACTCGTAACATCCTAATTATATATGAAAACAATAAAGATTTGAATTTGTACGTACCAATATTTCTTTACCTTTCCCTTTTTTTTTTTTTTGCAAAATGTATGATCCGCTTCTCGTCCCATTCATATATTACACACTTACCTTTCATAAACAACCTTCAATACTCTGAGATTTACTGGAGGGATTGAACTTCGGTATAACATTTGGTAAATGGTTGTACGACTAAACTGGCGGCTCTTCGTCTGGAGTATGCATTCATTGGTTTCATCATCATTCATTGGTATCATCAGATTCCATGGCCTCAAAACATAAAAATGTATAAGTATTGTTTCAATTTGACACTAACAAGTTAAAAGCTCCTTTTTTTACTATTATTATTAAATTCATTTTATATTACTAAAATATCTACTCGAACTGGTTAAAATTAATAGCTCCATAAATTCGAAGTTATGCATGAAAAGTTCAATCAAAAATATACGTCTTCCAATAAATGTTTCCCATTTCCAATTTATAAAATTAATAGAGGGTATATACACAACTATTTGCAACGCCCTTAGTCGCATAATAATTCTTTTAATTGTTCTCTTAGTATAAATCATGCTTTACTTACGCGTCTGAGGATAGTTCCGTTCCTATTGGGCACACTTGGCCCAAAACTTTTGACTGACTTGGCCAAAATAACTTTAAGCACACTTGGCTTACCATCTTTAAGCACACTTGGCTTAATAGGCGTACATAGCCTCTAGTAGCTAGAGCACACTTGGTTTCCTATTGTAGGTACACATAACTCCTATTCCTATTGGTATACTAAAACTACTTTATACTTCTTTAGTGGAATCTATTTTGGATTATGCTCTTGATTGCTACGGCCTCACATTTAAAAACCCATATAGATAAACTGGAGAATATCCAAATAAGATTTATAAAACTGCGTGTAGATAAAAAAAAAAAATAACTTATAGATACCCTACCATAAAACATTAATTGTGCACTCCATTACTAATTATGTACCTACCTACATGTTATTAAGACTAAAATTGATCCCACAGTCAAACTGTTTGTACAGTTTTGTGGGGCTTATATTACTTCGTAAGACCTAATATGTACCTCATAAAAATTAAATAAATAAAATAAAAATAATTAACCTCTAACAATCTAAGCACACGTGGCTCAATAGGCATACATAGCTTCTAACAATCTAAGCACACATGCCTCAATAGGCATGTATAGCCTCTAGTAACTCAAGCACACTTGGCTTCCTATTGTAGTCACACATAACCTCTAACAATCTAAGAACACATGGCTCAATAGGCATACATAGCCTCTAGTAACTCAAGCACACTTAGCTTCCTATTGTAGGCACACATAACCTCTAACAATCTAAGAACACATGGCTCAATAGGCATACATAGCCTCTAGTAACTCAAGCACACTTGGCTTCCTATTGTAGGCACACATAACCTCTAACAATCTAAGCACACATGGCTCAATAGGCATGCATAGCCTCTAGTAACTCGAGCACACTTGGCTTCCTATTGTAGGCACACATAACCTCTAAAAATCTAAGCACACATGGCTCAATAGGCATACATAGCCTCTAGTAACTCAAGCACACTTGGCTTCCTATTGTAGGCACACATAACCTCTAACAATCTAAGCACACATGGCTCAATAGGCATGCATAGCCTCTAGTAACTCAAGCACACTTGGCTTTCTATTGTAGGCACACATAACCTCTAGACATACGTCACTCAACATTACTGTATCTGTGGATTTTCTTGTAGGCATATCCCACTTCTGAAATGTGACGAATCATACACTTCAGACTGAGTATTACAAGTATTTATTCATCCAACAGTATGTAATTATCAACAATCACTTATCACTTAATAGCTCAATAATTATTAACAATTATACAACAACAGCACTGGCTTATAAGATATTATGTCTACTGCTCAACGCCTCGGAATAGAATGTCTCAGTCCAGGTTGATCTGTTACCAGCCGAATGTTCCCCACTCTTAAACGTAGGCAAACACTCAGCTGGGTTAGACCAATCAGAGCGAAGTACACAGTACGCATGATCAACTGATTAATTTAAATACATTAGATTATCTTTAAATTTAGCAATAGTTATAAATTGATTACACAGACAAATTGATAATATAACACCTACTTATATTTGACTAATTTGTAATAAAAAGGGCGTTTAATAACGAATAGTTCAACTACAAGCGCCATCTGTCGCTCGTGATAAGGAAACCTATATAAATGTCTTGTCATTATTTTATAAAATCATTACACTCATAATGTATGATTTGAATAATTACTATAACTATATTAATTTATTAATTTACGAACCTCAACAATGTGAAAAAATATGATGTTAGAGGTACTTTTGTGGTTTTGAGGATATCTCTATCTTTGATGTGATCCACCATATTATTCTGGTCTCCAAGTCTGTAATGATGACGACATATTATCTTAAAATATACCGATTGCAAAACGTTAGTATTTTTTTCTTGACCTTTGATTAGATCACAGTTATTGCTTGCACAACTGGTCTAGAACAAACCTTAATTTTAACAATGCTGGCTGTGTGGAGTGATGCAATTATGCATAACATTTCCATAATTTTGTCCTTCCCTTAACTTTTGTTGGAAAAGTCTTTCAGTTGTGAATAGGTTATTCCTCCTGAATGCACTTGTGAAAAATGTATAGGTAAGTAGGTACTTATACATATTTTCACAAGTGTGTCTGCCAACCCGCATTAGTCCAGCGTGGTGGACTATAGCCTATCCCTCTTATTCTGAGAGGAGGCCCCTGCCCAGCAGTGGGACAATATAATAGGTTGATTATGTAGGTACTTGGTGAAAAATGTGCCAAAGTCTGTCTTTTGACTGTTTCGTCTACACGGAAAATTAGTTATTTGGTATGAAAATTTCAGATATTTACTATTATTTTGATGTCTATTAAAAACATAAGAAGTAATGAATTATGGGACCGATTAAATACAATTGGGAAAATCAGTTTTATAAGATTTTGATTAAAGATATTTTAATGAAATTTTATGTACCTGTTCTTTATTATGTACAAACACCAGGTTTTTTGTAAAATACGATATATTTAACTATAAAAATATCGTTCGTCGTATTATATAAATATCACGCAATAGAATTGTGCGAGGGCGGGTCACACCGGCCATATAAATATACGATACGATACTACTTTATAAAACATATCACCTGTTTAAATAATTCATATAAAAATACTGAATTGATAAGTTTTTGCAGGTATATACAATTCTAATATATCGAAACCCATAATATAAGACATAGTTGTGATTTTGTCCTTGTAACGTTTGGTCTTCTAATCTTAGTTTGGACGCAAATTAATTGGTATACATCCGTATACCAATTAATTAGCGTTAACCCTGTAACCCTTTTGATTAATCAATGCGTGTTCAATGATCGTGTGGAGAGGGGTTACAATACTGTTCCTCACTGCCTTTCTGATAGGCATCCCGTAAGAGGCGTGAAAATATCTGACTTGCTCGCTGGTAGGACCTCTTGGGGTCTGACTGGTTGGCGACCACCTTTACGTCGGAGTCTGTCGTAAAGCACTTTGTTGTGTGTTTCGATTTGTGCACGTAAGAGCCAGTTCCCCTCGGTTGCTACGGCTCTGCAATCTGCAGTCCGTAGGGGCTCTTAAAGATCGGTAACGCATCAGCAACTCCTCTGGTGTTCCAGGTGTCCATGGGCGATGATGACTACTTACCGCCAGGTGGCTCGTCAGCTCGTTTGCCGACTTAATCCATAAAAAAAATTATGTCTGAATTGAATATACCATCACACCTGCATTCCTTATAGGGCTAGGCAAATATATGTATAGTACCATATGCATGCATGGGTACACTCCAGTTTCCTTGTATGTTTAGTCCATTAACCGGGCACAAATTCAAACTCCGAGCTGCTATTGAAAAGTTCACAGAAAAACCCATTAACTAACTATGCTCGACCTGGGAATGAAATCCAGGACCTTTAGCGTAGGATTCACGCTTAGGAACACTAGACTAACGAGACAGTTAAAATAATAGATAAATTAAAATAAGTAATCTACGAGAGCTATGCTTCGACACGAATGGGCCGGCTCGACCGGAGTAATACCACGGCCCCACAGAAAACCGGCGTCAAACAACGCTTACGTTGTGTTTCGCCGAATGAGTGAGGTTACCGGAGGCCCAATCCCCTTTTAAAAGGTCGGCAACGCACTTGTGACTCCTCTGGTGTTGCGGGTGTCCATGGGCGGCGGTAATCGCTTACCATCAGGCGATGCGTCTGCTCGTTTGCTCTTCTCGCCCATAAAAAAAAACTTCGCTACAAAATCCCAACATCTTCGTGATCAAAGGGTTTTTATCGCTCATTAAAAAAATTGCGTAAGCAGTGAACACACGGTTGCCAGTTGCTCGTAAATAACTTGCCCAAAACAATCGACTACAAAGTGACCACGTTGGAGTGTATCGACACAATATTTGTGTAGTTTCGTCTTAATCCCAGGGTCTGACGCGAGCGATAAATATTTATTGCCACTAAATGTGAAAGGTTTGAATTGGAAGCGGGAGCGGGAATGACATCAGAACTTACGCTGGTTTGCGAAACTGTTATAACAACAAAATATTATAAAGTAAATATGACATTGTTATAGTTTTTTTCGTGGCTTGAATTTGTCCTTCTTCTTATGATTTTTTTTTTATAGAATAGCGGCAAGCGAACAAGCTAGCTGAGTGATCGACGCCGCCCATTGACACCCACAACACCAAAGGGGTTGCAAGTGCTTTGCCAGTCTTTAAGAAAAGAATAGGCTCGCCTCTTGTAATTCCTCTTCGATCTAGAAATTAGATAATTTAAAGCAAACCTTTATTACACTGTTGAGAAATTCTAGTAATCTAGATTTGCACAATAGGGATCAAGACTTCTGTAGTACATCTATACGTAGGTTCTTGTGAGATAGAATTCGAAGTTTGTAGTAGAATGTAGTTTTTTGGGGAGTGTTCCGAGGAACTGTTCGAACTGGTGCCTCCGTCACCTTTTCATCACCGCACGACCCGCCTCAAGAGTAGGGCCCATCCTCACATTCTGGAAACCTGGGTCTCCAAGAATGTTAGATCGTCGCGAGGCTTTCTCTCGCGCACCGTCAAGATTTGGAATGGTCTTTCTCCTGAAGTGTTCCCACTGCACTATGACATGGGGATCTTCAAATGGCGTGTATACAGGGCTCTTAAGGGCCGGCAACGCATCAGCAACTCCTCTAGTGTTGCAGGTGTCCATGGGTGATGATGATTATTTACTGTTAGGTGGCGTGTCTGCTCCTTTGTCGACATCTAAATATTTAAAAAAAAACTAAAAAAAATCTTAAGCATTACCCATTTTTAAATTTAAATGGATATATCGAATAAGGCGTTAAGCTCCAATCTTGCACCAAACATGAAGATATAAAATCTATTTGTGCGGTACCCGTTGATTTGTCTGTAGATTGTACAGTAATTGTAAGAACCCCTCCCACCGATGTTATCAGTATAATGGAGAACATTTGTTGAGCTTTGCAAGATGCCTGATTGACTAAGTTCTATTAATTGTGCTCGAGAATGGAACCGCAATTGTTTGAGCCGCAGTGTTTTTTGATAATTGAATGTTAAATTTTAAATGGTGATGCTTGGGAGACGATTGAGTCGTCTTTATCTACCGTGAGTCTTCAATAGATGTTGATTAAGTGTCTTGATTGTGTTCTATATGAAGTGGAAGTTGCAGCTTTGGCTATATTAGTAACTATTCTTTTCGACTTCTCTAAAAGATCGTTTGGTACTAGCATTTGTGGTCCTACTGATCGCAACTTCGATCCTCACCTCTATCAAATATTTTTTGCATTTTTATGACTCGAATTGATTTTTGATGCCTATTTTAGGTCGATAGTAATAAGGTTCAAAATGTTAGTCATTTTAGTTTACAAACCAATCAAATGTATTTTAATCCCTCTATCTAAACCAAATATGCTTACACAAGGAGTGGGTTCACCCCGATAGTTCAATAGTTCAATGGGATTGAATTGAACTTACGACCTTTGCCAGTCATTGCCTTAGCCGCTGTGTTATTGTCACTTAAAATTATTAATATACCATTATAACAGATTATTGTTGTAATTTAGACATTTTATGTCTAGTTTAGTAATAACTTTCATTGTATTATAAGCTGATACGATCTAACTTCTATGCTTTGGACGAAATGAGAAAATTAGTTCTCTAATGAGAATGTGAATTTCTATTCCAATTTTCTTTTATCTTCTTCTATTGTCTCTACCAACTGTTTCTAGTTTCTAGTTTTAGCCTACAAAGAAATCTAGAATTTTTAAATGATCAACTAACAAATGGGTATCATCTTTATTATTTTCCGGCTCCTGTAATACAGTTCATACTAGCACAGAAGCCAGGGTTCTAACAATTTATTGGTAAACTTTTTTATGTCAATAAAGATGTATCATTATTATTATTTTATCGCTTTTACTATGACGCCTGCATTTTCGAATAGACCAAAAGACCAAGAAGTGGTATTCTAATGTTTCAACCATGATTCGCCGATATGTTTTAGAAATCATTTAATAGTGGGTCGATCCTCATCCCGCGATATTATAACCAGTATTCAAAAGCTATTTGTGCATCTAAGAAAAAATAAAAACCACGTCATGGACTGTCTCCTATTCTACTAATCCTATTTTCAAAAAGAATATTGTCCAGGATAGATAAAAATAATTAAAAAATATATGATTGCCCTCAATATCTTATCAAAACAATATCAACTCAATAAATTATTGTTTGTCTACTTTGTAGATTAAAAGTTTGACATTGGTGTGTACTTTAATTTATAAGTTCTATAACCTTAACTGGAGATTAAGTTTGATCGGTATGTCAATATTTGTGCCTTTTATAGCACTAATTAAAATATTTATATTACCATTGCGTTGCTTCGATAAGGCATATTTTCCTTTAGTCGTAAAAACCGACAATGTAATCGAATAGTAATTGAATCATAGATATACCTATGTTATGTTACCTATATTATGCTACCGGAACAAGAACTTTTTTTACATTTTGTAGATCTCAGCGTCATCCATACTGATAGATCAGTATGGATGACGCTGAGATCTACAAAATGTAAAAAAGTTTGCGGTCTTATAAGAACAAAATTTTATTTTGAAATTCAAGAAATCGCATCTGTTTAAATTCATACATCCACGACACTTCTGTTCCCCGAAGGGTTAGTCAGAGGCATACTAATGTAAATCCTCACCATGCCAGTACATTTAGGTCCTATATAATAGAGGGCGAGCCTATTGCCCGGACATAAATTCCAAACTCCGAGCTGCTACTAAGAATTTCAATGTAAAACCCAATAAGACTGCTCGACCTGGGAATCGAACCCAGGACCTATAGCGTAGCAGTTGCGCTAAGGACCACTAAGTTACATAAAACCTTAAATACCAATGTGCATCTAAAAGCGTTACCAGAAACCCTGAATGTACAAAATGGGTTCTTGCACTGTTAGGTTAGTAACTGTTATTTATTATAGTAAAACAGTTTAGAATTAATACAACGGCGCCAAGCCAGTATAAATTATAAAAAAGTGACAAAAAAATTAGCTAAAGCAACTGGGTTGCCAACACTTATTATTTAATATAATGTGGCCACATTTGGCGATAAAAACTACTGTTAATAATGTTTTATGTTCATTGTATCGAACATAAGCTGGGGCGGGCAAGAATGAGACATAAAATTAAAGGATAACAAAAGGAAACTTAATTTGCACTTTCATTTAAAGGGAGAGGGCACAATTTACTATAAGACCGAAGAAACACCTTATTCCTAGGTCATGTCATCTTATTACATGTCCATCTGGTCCAGGGAACGTTTTGAAAATACGCCCCATAGGCCAATTAAAAGGAGCCATATCCTTTAATTTTACAATTATCACATCACCCTCTTTGAGGTTAGCATGTTCATTTTTCCATTTAGGTCTATTTTGAAGTGAAGTCAAATAGTCCTGAGACCATAGCTTCCAAAAATCTTGTTTCAATTTTGAACAAATATCCCAAAATTGTAGTCTCGTAATATTTGTATTTGTGAGATCTACGAGTATCTCAGGGTAACTGGTTAATGGACAACCAATTAAAAGGTGCCCCGGTGTTAAATAAGTCATATCAGATACATCTTTGGTCATTGGAAGCAATGGCCTTGAATTATGGATTGCTTCTATTTGACAGGTGACTGTGTACAATTCTTCAAATGTCAGAGCTATATTATCCACAACTCTTTTGAGGTGGTGTTTGACACTCTTTACACCAGCCTCCCACAGGCCACCAAACTCTGGGGAGTAGCTTGGTATGTATTTAAATTGAATACAATTTGTAGAGCAAAAGTTTTCAGTTGAATTTACATGACACTCAGATGAATGCAATTCATAGAGCTCTTTAAGTTTGTTTGAAGCACCCTTAAACGTTTGGGCATTGTCACAATAAATGGAGGTAGGTAAACCCCGCCTAGCTATAAACCGCTGAAGATAGGCCAAAAATGCTGAAGTTGTCATATCACTAACTAGTTCCACTTGGATAGCTTTAGTAGCAAAGCAAACAAAAAGTGCTATATAAGATTTCTTAATATAGGTTTTCTAATTCGTGCGACTTTAATGTCAAATGGACCACAGAAGTCAATTCCAGTTATCTGAAAAGGTCTTGAAACAGTTATCCTCTGAGATGGTAACGAATCCATCAGCTGCTTAGCAGGTACAGCCTTGACCCGAAAACATTTGATGCACTTATGTAATACTTTTTTAACCTCTCGTATACCATTTCGTAACGAATATTGCTGAGACAAGGAACTGAGTAACTACTAACTTTGCACCTGCATGTAAAAGTCTCAAGTGCAAGTGCTCTTTTTTAATGATCATGTGAGTAATATAGTTACTCTTTGGCAGTATGATGGGATGCTTTTTGCCATAAGACAAGTTGGGGGCATTTTGAAGTCGGCCGCCCACTCTTAACACCCTATTACTGTCCAAAAGGGATGGTTAGTTATATTTGACTTAATTTGATCTCCTATTTGTAAGGATTCTATTTCTTTAGATAAATTCTGACTTCGAACATATTTCACTATGAGTATATTAGAATTATGGAGCTCACGAGGCGTTATACTACCTAAAAGCTTATCATTAGATTTTGAGCAGTTATGAACAAATCGTAAAATAAGAGCTATTTGCCTTTGATATTTATTATAATCAGAGTACTTGAAAAAAATGTTATTACTGTCATCAAACTTTTGAACATTACACACAATGCTAGATGGTTTAATAGGAGATTCATTATCTTGAAATGTTTCCGTATCAGTGTCTGTCAGATCAAGGCGCTACTACATCTTCAGAGTACTCAATTTGGATTTTTGCTGCCTTTTCCTTTTTCTTGTCGGGGGAAAGATGTTCAAAATCGAACTCTTCGCATTCTAACCACCTCTTTCCCAATATCACATGTTTCCCTTGTTGTTCCACTCTTTTTACTATATCATCAAGGTCTCTGGACATTGTTGACCTTGTGCTATATGAGATTGAAGAATCCTTTATGGCTGTGTATAACACTCCTCCTATAAAGACATTATGTTGCTCTCCTTCCTCTATCTTGGATGAATGTGTTTCAAGAAATCTAACGGTAACAAGTTTTTTACCCTCGTGAGCAGGATGTACTATTTTATAGCCTTCTAATACTCCGCATAGTAGTTCCGCCTTACAAATTTTACGTAGTGTTTTTGCTACTTTCATTCCAGCAGGTAGCTAGTGTGCCCTTCACTATATAATATAAATATTCTCTGTTCTGCCCCCATGTCTATGATTGTCCCATCGGGTAGACAATACGTAAGAGGACCTTGAGAAGCATTCCTAGGATCACTATTTGTAAAACAATAAAGAAAACATATATACCTAATGGTAATTTGTGTACGCATTATTAACGAGTCTATCTATAATAATCCTTGCCATTAGTGACATTGATCTAGCTGAAGCTCCTAGGAATTTGTTAAGATAGTTCTTCCATATATAATCTTTATTTGTTATCTTTTCAATTAATGTTGTCACATTTCTTAAATAATAGTAGAACATCTCCTAATCATTTTCTTAAGATTGAAATACCTTATGATCTTGTGGTTTCTACAAACAACATCGTAAGCAAATGGTTTTAGATTGCTCCTAGATGGGAAAGATTATACCCAAGTGTAATCTTTCCCATCAAATGACGATATTTCGATGATTGGTAACTTTGAATTGGAATTAACCGAAATTCTGCTATCATTTCTTGCCTTCATGGACTCTTTTAGCTTAGATAAAATTAAAAAGTACTTAGATTATATTACAGAAATATCTTCACTGTTAGCCTCATCCAACGATAGAATGTCAAGGTTCACTTCTTCATAAAGTTTAAATGTACTCACAAGTTTGTCCATGCGGGTCTGGAGCATGTCCTCCCCCGCCGCATTCAAAGCATCGGGATCGTTACAAATCCTTCAATGCGAGTTACCGTTCCTTTCAACTGGCGACGCTTGATGCGTAGACGCTTAAGATCCGCCTCCATTGACGACTAACGCCCAAGGCAGTTATTATCCCGCAAAAATTAGGCCACGCCGCCACCGCTGTGCCGGTCTTAACACGCTTTGTCAAATGATAAGTTAAAGCAAGAACTCAGTATTGTTTCACTGGTTCACAAATATTCGAAGGATCACTTGTTGTTAGGTATTAAGACACTAAACAACTTTAACTTTTAATTGTAACTGTTATTATACTTAACAGTTTAGAATTAATACAACGGCTCCAAGCCGGTACAAATTATAAAAAAGTGAGAAAAAAATTAGCTAAAGCAACTGGGTTGCCAGCACTTATTATTTAATATAATGTGGCCACATTTGGCGATTAAAACTACTGCTAATTATGTTTTATGTTCATTGTATTGAACATGCACATTCGATTACCTATCAAAGAGCGAGGAAACAACAAAAGATCTAATTATGAAGAACAATTTCCTGTCCTTTTTCGAGATTATTTCAGCCTATCAGAAACATCAAAACAAAGGCCCTGTCAACGTACGAATCAAATACAGAAAAATCAAAACAAACATTTCTGAATCTTTTCTCAGAATAAATAATATACAAAATCTTAACAAATCACTATTTCATAGAACAAAATGGAAACAGAATTGTACGACATATTGCTTCCTCTGTAGTCTGTCTTCCATTTTAAACTTTATTATGATGTCGACAAAGCTTGAATTGAATTGTGAATCCTTTTTAAAAAACTAACGACTTCCAAGAAAGCTGTTTCATACTTCGATGATGTTTTAATCGTATAAGAAGATTATGGTTTCTCGTAATTCTATTAAAGTTTAATGTTGCAGTGATGTGATATGGACTGTGTAAATTTTAGTGGCTTGGCTCCCAGTCTAAAAATAAGTTAATCTTTGCGTGGGCGGGTGCCTGTCCAGAAAATCCTACTTTTTAACAATTCGATTGTATAAATACTTAATTTTTATATAGATTTTACTTAACACACCATCATTTTACATAAATTACCATCATGCCTGTATTCTTGAAGGGTTAAGCAGAGGTATACTTATATATACCCACAGTTTTCAAATCATATGTAATAGGAGGTGATTTTATAATTTGTCTAAGTTACTGTTGCTTTCATACAAAAACTTAATAACACTGCTCGACTTAGAAATCAAAGCCATGACCCCAAACTCCAAAGTCCCTAGCTGCCATTAGTGCAATGAGGCCGTAATAACTCTCACCTCACGTGTGATGGTTCAATCGTACGTATAAATGCATGTTGTAGCGTCAATGCTGACGCATATATTTTGGCTAGTGAGAACTTGTATTGCGCTTTAACTTCAGTTATTCCGTAACCCGCACTACCGACGACAGGAATTGTAAGATATTGTAACTTTACTGACTATAACTGCGGATATTCGCCATCAATAGTACGAGGGTATCGCCGAAAACCAGCGCTGGTAGTATTGTTGTTAGGAATAATAACGGCTACAAAGCTGAGCGATTTACACGCCATGCTCGTGAACGGGTGCTGTCTGTCGGGACTGGTCAGTAGCCTTAGCACGAACAACTTGCGAAAAAGTATTCGTATCGTCATGGAGACCAATTTGTATGAGATTTGGACCAGCGCCTCTATCGTGACGATACGAATACTTTTTCGCAAGTTGTTCGTGCTAAGGCTACTGCTCTTACTTGCTGTGGCAACCCGTTTCTTTCTAAATATAACACCTACTTATACTTAATAAATCTTACACATCAAACTGCATAATTGTCAAACTATTTAAAACAAAGTTGTAAAGATTAATATTGTAATCATGATTTTTTTAAAAGAGTATCTATGGACTTTCTTGCTGGCTCTTCTCCATAAGACCCACTTCTTGGAACCGTGCAACTAGTTTTCAAAAGTACCTTTTTAATGGTCTAATTGAAATAAAACATTTTGACTTTGACTTTGACGGCCTGTTCCACCACACACGGGAGATAGACAACCTCTTTATTCTAAATAGTTTACATGTTATTTTAATCGTCTTTTTATAATTACTTTTGTTTGTTTTATTTTGTGTTCATGTTGTGATTTACCGCTTGTACTGTCAATGTCAGTGTCATTTTAATTTTTTTAATCTATGTTAATTTTTTTTGTTTGTTGCTTTTTGTCCTCGTGAATACGAAATAAAAAAAAATCTTTCTTTCATCTTTCTATTGTTTACGGATTTGCAAAGTAATTTAGAGTCAATTAAATATTTCATCATTCGGCCTTCGGACTTTTATTTAACATCCTGCACACAGTCACCCTGAACATTGACCACGCAACCCAGTGACCACACATAAATACGGGTGGATAACCACAAAAATAATATTTATTCTTTAAAATACTTGATTCTTCGTAAATTCTTCTCGATCTTTAGATAAACAGTTCATAGCTATTTCAATGTTCCAAAGCTTCACGCCACCAATGGCTTTCATTTGTTTTTCTTCTCTCGAGTCCATTATCGCAGGTGGCGATAACCCGCTTTCTACAGGGAGGAGAAAACAATTCGAGATTTTATTCCTTATTTAATTCGTTTTTAAAACAAATTTTTGTCTTAATTTTTTTGATACATGGCTGGTTAATTGCGTAGAATGAAGCTGTAAAAAAATATATCATAATAAATATGTTAAAAAAATGAGGGCTTTTCTGCAATAAAATGAGGGCTCGTGGTTAAGTAATAAAAGTTAAATTATTCAATGTGCAAGGTTATGATTCGCTAGCTACGGCCAGTCTATGAATGGGTGAATATTCTTAACACATCGAGACCCTCCATGTCTGGGTGAGTAAAAAGGGCAGAAGGATGATGACTACAAAAAAAAGATAGAATTACGTAATTATTTATTTATATGTAGCCCTAATGCTTATTTTGTATGTTTTTATACAAATGAAAAGGAATTAAATTAAATTGTATTATTCGTATCGTATTGAAGGCGACCCTCGTCGTTGTTGTGATCCTTAAATCTTATTAAATTATTTTTATTTCTGTAAACCGAACTTTTAAGACTTACAACATACATGTATGACTACAATCCCCAATCAATGAATAATTAAGTAAAACAGCATCAACCTGTGAATAAACATTTGTAGAGCGGGCACCAACCGACGCTGGACGCAATTAGCAGGTACATTGAAATCGCATTATTGGACGTCGCGGGAAAAGGATCAACCTGTAGATGTTTTTTTTGTTGAGAAAAAAATTGAAGCGAGGATTTTACTTCGAAAACTTTAAGTTTGAAGTCAGGACATCTGGTAGTCACTCGTATATTCAGAGTTTGATTTCGTAAGCTAATTAGACAAATAAAATATCAGTTTTGTGAATGAACCAACATCATTTTCAAATAACTATTTTCTGTACGTAACACCTGGATCTTGCCACATACTCCAAATAATATTTTCCTTTATGAATATGAAGTACACATAAAACGACGTCAAACTTTACAGTTGCTTTACAAAAGAAGGGTTCAAAGGGTCGGTATAAACTGTAGGTACTTATAGCTTGATTTGTCGCCGTTCGCACTTAATCTGATATAAAAAGTATCTTAAATACATAATTATATACTTATGGTTTAATCAAAGACTAAGTAGGTGAGGATAGGCAGAATACATACGTCTATCAGTTTCTTCGTGAGGATAAGGAGGTTATCGTTCATTAGGTTTTTTATGGAACATTGGTATTAGCTGTCAAATAAAAAAAGTTCCTGGAATACTACAGTCAACATTTGTGTGTATCGACTTTTGCACCTGAGAGCTAGTTCCTTCTTGGTTGCTGCGGCTCTGGAAGTCTGAAGTCTGTAGGAGCTGTTAAGGTTCAGCAACGTCTCGGCAAATTCTTCGGTGTTGTAGGTGTCCATAGGCGGCGATTACAACTTACCATCTGATGTCTCGTCTGCTCATTTGCCGTCTTAATCAATAAAAAAGTCAAGTAGATCTGGATCTACGTAAACGAAAATATTTTTCAGCAGTAAGAACTTAAATTTACCTCCACGATCACTAACATAAACTGTGGCTATTATAAAAATGATTAACTAGCATTAAAGTTGACAACTTTTTAGCCCAAAGTTCAATTAGCTCATACTGAAATTTGATTGCAAAGTTTCATCACGGTGAAGTTTTAAGACGCTTAGCAGCAAGTTCACAGAGTAGCTCGGTATCGATTCAGGTAGACGTGTTCTTGGAAAAAAATATTTTAGATACCTATTTGTAAGATTTTAATGGTTCTCTAAACATTGTTTCACTTAAGATTTTCTCCTTTATCGTGGTTGCATTTGGGTCACACACATACAAACACCCAGACACCCAGACCGAGATACCTAATATTTGTTAGTCCTACAGAAAGGAATATTATGTGCACTTTTGCAGGAACCCAACCCGCCCTGCGTGGTGTAAAAGCCAATTGCTAAGCCACTACGCCAAACGTATCTATTGTCGAAAATATTAGTAGTAAGTATGTAATATGCTGCCTGCCTCATTAGACTAGTGGTCCCAAGCGTGACTGCTACGCTAGAGGAGGAAGGTTCGATCCCGAGGTCGAGCAAAGTGTAATGCTGTAAGTAGCAGCTCGGAGTCTGGATTTGTGCTCGGTTAATGGCTATCGGCTCGCCCCCTGTAACATGGGACCTAAACATACCAGGCGAACTGTGGGTGTACATTAAGTACGCCTCTGCCGAACTCTGCGGGGACACAGGCGTGATGGTATGTTATGTTAGGTGTTAAGTATGTAATATTTGTAGATGCGACATTCCCGTGCCCAACGTTGTTGCAAAATAATAACCATCACGCCTCGTATTTCCCGAAGGGTATATAATTCTATATTTTTTGAGTCGTACACTGTATGTTGGATATTAAAAGGCAATATCAGTTATTCTTTTTGATCGACCATTATCTGTAACCCCTAGTCATATTTCATCATACCTCATTTTGAATGTTGATATTAATTTATTTTTGGTTCTTGCAAATAAATACTCGTCAGGCTAAAAGTTAATATGAACATATTTTGTACCCACTGGTAGGTACTTTTGAAAAATCAAAAGTTGTGCATGATTTTTAACGTGAGAGAGCCATGCTTCGGCACGAATGGGCCGGCTTGACCGGAGTGATACCACGGCCTCACAGAAAACCGGCGTCAAACAACGCTTACGTTGTGTTTCGCTAAGTGAGTGAGGTTACCGGAGGCCCAATCCTCTTTTAAAAGGCGGGTAACGCACTTGTGATTCCTCTGGTGTTGCGGGTGTCCATGGGCGGCTGGTCGCTTACCATCAGGCGATCCGTCTGCGCGTTTGTCCCCCTATCCCATAAAAAAAACGAAGAATCAGCAAGAAACTTCATAGATAATTATGCGGGTTATAGCATCGAAGAAAGACCACTTTAAATCAGTTTGAAATACAAACCACCTCATAATAAAGACCTTACCTCTTCCCAACACGCTTAATATTCCACTTATACCTTAAATTGTCTCGTTTTCAAGATATATCTGTTGCGGACCTACCTATTGTACCCTGAGGACATACAACTAGCCATGCACATTGGCTTTTATTTAGAAATCAACACGCAATTGAAATAGAACCGTATTTTGAAACTTATATGCTTCAAATTCGGAACCACGAAAAAATCTTTCAGAAGCCTTTAATATTTTAGATTGATCTAAACCTTATGCCATATGAGAGAAGGTGTATTTTTGTTGTTTCGAAGGATAGGTTGCACCGTTTCGTTCATCCACGGTTATCGACATTGGATAAAGGGCCAGCCATTAATCGTACTAAGATAATATCAGTCCAGTAATCGCAGATTGCTAAACGCTCTGTTAGTATGCCCGCGCGGTGTCGATGGACCTTAGTTTTGAGATGATACATTTAGGTATACTGGATATTTGGTAAAAAAATCATACATTACCTTTAAAAAGTTTTTTGTAGAATTTCAATAAATGTTCAGTTATTTTCAAGAGATTATAAATTGAATTAAACGTTATTTTTTATCGTGATAGGCTTATTTTCGAAACTTATGAAATAAATAATGATTCTGCTATGGGTTTAATTAGCAGAATTTGCATATTTCATGCATTTAGCTTGAGGGTTGTTTCACTGAAAATGGAAAACCCGCTAAAATCCGTGAGTCGAAGCGCAAAACTAATCGTAGTGCATAAAGCAAATGCTAAACCACAGCACTAATCGTACGTTTAATTTCTACCAAACCCATAAAGCGTCACACATTGTATCATATGTTTACAGTGCAGAAATAAACCGTAGTGCAGAAAACAATTGCTCAGTCTGTTTGCTTATTATTCCATCAAAACACCGCCGAACCCATAAAATATCATACCGATTTCATACATTTTAAAGCTGTCAATCATCAACTCATCAATTTTATTCAATACTCTCCATCATGAGTGCATTTCATACATACATCAATATTTTCCATACAACCAATTACCATGGAAAAAACCTTGCATTAAATATATTTAACACAGGCTTCGTTATTGTGCGGCGACCTAGCTATCCTAACAGGTACCAGGGCACAATAAGAGCACTAGATGCGGTACCAATTAACATTATGTAGGACTGACAGACAAAAACATTGAGTGACTAAACGGTGACTGGATGTACCACTGTTCAGTTTTTTCTTTGACGTTTACTAAGAGGCGGACAGTCTACATGATATAAAGTTGTCACTAAAGGTGCAAACGCTTACAATTTTACCAATGCATGACCGATTCGAGAAACGCAGAATGAAGTTAGTTATATGTTTGTCGTCTGCTTGCTATTGACCCTACGTGTCAACACAGTCATATATAGCTCTTGCCTACTTTCGAATTAGAATATATACTTAAGAATGATCGATTGACCCATCCATGCATAATTGCAATGAGCGTAGCTTAACTACGCTAAAGCAAAATAACGATACGACGAAAATAACGATAACGGCTATCGCTATTTTTATTTAACAAGCAACTACAAAATAACCTTCTAATTACGTTAAAATAACAAATCAAAATGTTCTTATGAGTGTTCGAAGTGGCAAGAAAAAGCAACTTCAAATTCCTAAGAACACATTAATAAAAGACTATCAATCGGCTTATCTAGCAAAGCTAAGTCCGCATGAATCACGGCCACGTAGGCTCGAGCGGCAAAGACCTGAGGCCAAGGACACGGGTTCGATGCTCGGTGAATAACATCATGTACACTGCACTCAGCGAACGGTGATGCATTGAAAAATCACTTGCTTGTTTACAGCGCTGAAATAGTGTTTTATTTCAATATTTTATAGAACTTTTTGCTTGATAAGTTGGTGAATGTCCGTGGTGATTTTGTTACGTCATCGCTTAATCGATCGGTTAGGTCGGTGATTATGTGATTGCTGGCTAGTTAGCAAAGTTAATTAAATTTAAAATCATTTTCCGATAAATATTGTATAATATTATAGTATTAATATTATAGACCAGTCTTCGGTACCTACTAAATATTTTTATTCTATGGATTAATAACCATTTATTTGAGATCAATTTCGATGTGCTTTTGAGACTGTTACAAATCTGACAGCATACATGAGATACGAATCAAATCAATAAAATAATATATATAAATTTATTTATAGTTTTACATTCTATTGCGCTTATAAATTTTCTAGAGATTTTTGTGAAATAAATATTTTACCGTGCTTAGGATTTGAACATCCACAAAAAAAAATTCAATTATCTAAATAGTACACAGTAGGTACAGTTAACGTGGCACTACAGGCTTGATATTATATATAAAAGATTAATAATGTTTTCGTTAATCCGTCGAATCTTTATGCGTTAATTAATTACTGAGTCTACAGATTTCAAGGGATCGGATCTTGACCTCAGACCATCGGTCAACGACTTTACCTTATGCAAATGGATGTTTATTTCTAAGAAACGCTTCCAAATTAGTGAAATCTGAATAGCGGCGATGCTTAAAACCGAATTGAGGACTATTTGGACATCCTCTTTGACTGTCACGGATTATCATTTAAATAAATCAAATAATATCAATAGTAGAACGCGATAAAATTCGTAAAAAGTAGTTTTATTGCAATGGATTATCATGTTAAATCACATAATTATATATCATACTATCTGGATGAAGGAAGAACGTTTTACTTACTGTAATCCAGAACTTAATAAAACTTTTAACGTCACCATAAGACGTAAATTCAGAATGTGAAGGCAAAATTTCAATCAGGCGGATAGGGTTTGTGGTGGCTCGCGAGGTCAGAGCGTCTGGTGTATCCAACCAGGAGAGGCAGGTTCGAATCCAGCCCGCGATGGAAGTTTTCCTTCACTAAAAAAAAACTTTTAAGAGATAAAAAAAAAGACAGCTATTACTTCATACTGCTAAACATCGTCAGCTGATCGGTAAGATTGTGGCTTTATTATCACTCCTTAATCTGTTGTGTATACGTTTATGCTACACCATAATAGTTCAAGAAATAAAAGCATAGTGAGACTGGACTAAGATGCGCAGTACTTTGTTTATGCACACCTGATAGGATAGGATATGGTCTAAGGAACTCTGTTATAATTATGTACAATCATTCAGGCAAATAAATGATTTGATTTGATATGAGCTGCTCTCAATTTGCTTTTAGCTGTGGCAGCATTACCAAATTTTCTTCTACTAAGCAGTTACGTGCTAACATTATTGGTGTTCCGATTTGAAGAGAATGTAGCCAGTGAAATTGCTGGGCAAATGAGACTTGATGACTGAAATCTCAAGATAACAATGCACTAGTGATGCTACTGGTGTTGCTAGCGTCTATAGGCTGCAGTTGCCGCTTACTATCAGGCGGTCCGTATGCTAGTTTGTCATCTTATTACAATAGAAAATATATAATCGGATACTCCTCAAAATAATTCCCTGTAAATATTCCCCATTTAGGAACTCATGCCTTCAGTTCAAAAAAATATCAAACCCTTTTGCAGCCGAAGGTGTTTCTTGTTACTATTCCATCCATGCTTCTAGAAAACCCGACTGTTTCCAGTGCTTAGCTTGGCGGTCTAATTTACGGGCGCACCGGGTCGTCGCACCGCCTATCGAGGGCCATCCCACGCCGTGTCTGGGCTGTACGTCTGCTATACGAGCGTAATCGAAACGTGCACCCCAAGTTCGGGTACGTTCGTATAAGTTCGGTTTTTTGTAAAGTTGGCGAAGCTGCGAAGGTTTGAATGTTTCCTATGAAATTCTTTTGCGGATAGCGTTTGTTACTGCATGTGAAGGTTGGGATCTAGAGCGTTCAAAAGATGAGGCCTACGTCATTTATGATGCAATAGGTAAATGGACCCTCAGAACAGAAGAAAAATATTGTATCGTTTACCTATTTCAAGGAGATGGAATTTCTTGCCGGCTCTTCTCCCATAAAACCCACTATTTGAAACCGTGCAACTAGTTTTGACATTTCAAAAGTAGTAGACCTGTATTAATGGACTATTGAAAAAAAACTGGTTTTGCCTTTATTTACGAATAAAGTAGTTTCTTGCTTTATTTATCAAACATGAATTAACATACACAATGGGAAATCGATCTTTACGACCCTCTGGAGGTTCAAAGTTGCTTCTTGTATAAAATGTGGCTTCTTATATGAAAAATTGTCATGAAATTATTATGTCGATTAGAGAGTCGATTAAAAAGTCATGTTATGTCGCTGCAAATACAAAAACTCCGACAGCAAATACAAAAACCCGCAATTAAAATTATTTCGCATAACCATATCCTAAACATCCTATGATATCAACGCGTCATTATGGACCGCATCTTAACTATATGAAACTGCCACTAATATTAGTTATGACGTAATTACTGTTAGTTCAACATCCTGTACTGCCTTTATATCACTAGATGTGGCCAGTTCCTCCCGCTATAAGGAAGCGTTTAACGTAATTATGAATTAAGTGACGCTTTACTGTTATTCGCAAATTAACAAGCTTGTTTATACGATAATAGCACTTACTGCCTTTTTAGTCTGCCGTATAGTAATGTATGTTTATTATATTATTGAATAGTTTTATTCAAATTAATTAAACGTCACGTTATGACGTAAATTCAGAATGTGAAGGCAAAATTTCAATCATGCGGGTAGGGTTCGTGGTGGCTTAGAGGTCAGAGCGTCTGGTATATCAAACCAGAAGACGCAGGTTCGAATCCTGCCCGCGATTGAATTTTTTCCTTTACTATTAAATAACTAAATTAATTACTTTTGGCTTTGGTATTCATAATAACGTACTACTCGTATGACCATTGATTACTAAGTCTTAGGTCTGGAGTTTAAACCCAAGTATTAAGTTTCCAATTTACATAAAACAAACATACCATCACGTCTGTATTTCACCGAAGGGCAGATCAGGCCAGGCAGCGTGGACTATGTAGCCTAAACAGAACAGGTAATGTGTTGGGTTGGAACAGTAAATGGGTTGGGTTGGGACAGTAAAAGTTGTGGATTGGGACTGTAAAAGGTGTGGATTGGGACTATAAATAGGATAGGTTGAGAAAGTGAATTGGTTGAGTTGGCATAGTAAATGGGTCGGGTTGGGACGGTAAATGGGTTGGACTGGGACAGTAAATGGGTCTAGTTGGGACAGTAAAAGGGTTGATGATGATGACCTACTTGCGGTTACAAATTATATCCTATAGGACTCTAGTTACAAGTATAAAATATAACCTTTCAGGGTCCAGTTGCAATTATTGATTTAATATTTAGTACTAATCAAAATAGTAGGTACGCAGATGTGATGTGAATGGAGCCTTACATCATAAAGTCAATTAGGCACGCAATTGTATCGATTGTGATCAGTTGATTTATTATAGGAGGTTGATTTCATCGATTGATTTCATACCTTCGTCAGTAGGTATATAGTTTAATGATGATTGAATTAAATTATTATCGGTCATAAAAAAGGAAACACCATCGGTGTAGGTAATATAATTAGTTACTACCCATTAGAGTAATAGTCGATTTACTTGCCTTTTATTCATCTAAACCCGAGCGAAACGCTTTAAGTCCACTTTTATCATGCGTACCCCTAAAATGTAGAATGCGCTTACCGAGTGGGTCTTCCCCGATAGATATAATCTAGGTGTATTTAAATCACGAGTGAATCGGTTTCATCTAGGCAAGCGCGCTCCATCGTAGATTACAGTATCGCTTCACATCAGGCGACCTGGCGGTCAAGCGTAAGCCTATCAAGAATAAAAAAATCTAAGTATAGAGTCATCAGTGACCTTTAAAATTGCTACTTTAGTTTTAGATGTCTGTCTTATTTTTAAATTTCTGGTTTATTTTTAGATTTCTGCTTTATTTTAGATTTTTGCTTTATTTTTAGATTTCTGCTATATTTTTAGATTAGGTACTGATTTATTTTAGATTTTTGCTTTATTTTTAGATTTATGCTTTATTTTTAGATTTCTGATTTATATTTAGATTTCTGCTTTATTTTTAAAATTTTGGAAACTGATGGAATTGGAAAAAAATGAAATTTATTTGAGAGAGAACAAGGTTTAACGAAATGATCATCAGGCTTAGGCTGTATTATTTATTATAGTTGAGAGAACTATGTTGGGGTAAGAGCTTCTCTGGTCTAATTAGATAACATAACATAACATACCATCACGCCTGTATTCCCTGAAGGGTTAGGCAGAGGCGTATTTAATGTACACCCACAGTTCGCCGGTATGTTTAGGTCCCATGTTATAGGGGGCGAGCCTATAGCCATTAACAGGGAACAAATCCAGACTCCGAGCTGCTACTGAGAATTTCATAGAAAAACCCAATAACACTTTGCTCGACCTGGGGATCGAACCCAGGACCTCTAGTGTAATAGTCGCGCTTGGGACCACTGGACTAATGAGTCAGTCTAATTAGATGTGACTGAATATTAGTACTTTATATGAAGTGATATCAGACCTCTGCAACCGAATTTCCGGGCAATATCGATATCTTAAGGGTAAAGGATTTCTTGAACTCGAAGTCGTTACTAACAATTGTCACGGGTGTTCTTATGCCAACTGGCATCACATAGCAAGCCCTACATAACGGAGGAGTCTCACCTATTCATAGAAACGACCGCAGCAATTACAGCTTAACTTTTCAAATGGTTTGGTCAGCGTAGTTATTATTACTTTACCATTTTGAAGTTATTCGTTTGTTTCGCAAGTTCTCCGTAAATCTCTATAAATGGTTTACTCATACACAAGATTAATATTCATGCCGTGTATGACACCCACACACAACGATGGGTTCAATAAGTCACCAATAAGTCACTTTCAACGATTCTAAAAACATCTCTATATGGTACACCCACTCGTGTATTACTTAATAATATAGATGCTGCATTATATGTATAAATGTATTAAAACTAACGGCAGATAATGAAGTCTGGGTTCACTTGTTATTAAGACAGTCATACACTATGGTGTAACATTTATAGGGTAATTATGTTTGATTATGATTTAGGTAACCTCGAACTAAATTACTATATTATTGTTTTATAATAGGTGCTAAAATTGCTGCGTTTTTACAAGATTTCACATAAATCGATCTATGTACATTATTGATCGATAAGAATACAAAAATAGATGTCTATAAAATTTTTACATAAACAATGACATTATCTGATTAGTCTTGCAAATAACCCGCATTTTGTGTGCATATTACAATAAATAAATAGACTAGGTATTTATTTGGTGTACAATAAACTATATAATAAATAAATAAATATTTTACAAAATCGACCACGTTTCCTTGCTACACATGCAAGGAGGTAGCTTGTAGATCATTATTTGCTGTGCCAGACTGATTTTCGGCCGATTCCTCAGTTTTAAAAAGATTAACATCGTCTTTGATTCGTGGAGAGCTTTCTTTGTGTCAAAAAAGAATGAAATGATGCTTGTATTGTTTTTATCTAGCTTCAAATCATTTGCTTCATAACATTTTTTTTATTAAAAATTCTGTTGTAGCGTTACGCAGCAGTGACTTAATGCCCTTATCTTTGAAACCCACGCTCTTATTATAAATTATTAAAGGTCTTCCACTTTGAGGCTATATTAGACTGATCGTTACCTTTACTGATTGATGAATAATTTTAATATTTTATCTTCTATAATTATTGTCGCTTCAATGGTCTAGTACTTGAGCACCTTGAAGTTCAATTTATTATTTTGCAAAATATGTATATTAAATGACAGTGCTATAAATTTATAGTACTGTCCATTACGCATCAAACATCTGTTACAAAAGTAAAAAAAAAATTAAGTACTTAAAAATTAAAATTATACATGCAATAGGTGTTATCGTAGCAATTACCCGTACTTCCTTGTAAATGGTAAGCAAAGAACCAAATAAAAATTACCCCTAATTTTAACCCTAAAATGCCAAAAGTTCGCCGACAAACGAATATCACAGTATGTGAAATAAAAAACATCGCAGCCGAGAGATTTATGCGACCAATATTCCAAGGGGATGCAACTCTGGGTGGTTTAAAAATGTATTAGAAAACTTGTATGATTTATTGATATTGGATTAGGTATTTTTTAAGGTTACGGTTCTGTCTGCATCGTTTTAGGGTTGAAACTTTGAAAATTTGAAAGGTTAAGTTTGTATAAATAGAATTTATTTTAGTTTCATAAGCCCATAGATTTTCCATCATTGATCTGTTCTTAAATTTTATATTTTTTAGTTGCTTTATGATTTGAGCGGCAAGTCAGTCAATTAATATTAGAGATGAAGCAAGTACTTAATACCTAAGTTATTTTTATTAAAATTATATTACATATATATATATAATTGAAAGATAAACGAATTATTTGTTTTATAACTTACCTACCCATATAAAATGTAATGCACATTTAGTATCTAATTATCTATTATATTTATAATGGCATCATTATTTTTAAGCGGAAAAATACTACCTATTGTTGATGCCTATAATATATAATAAAAAAATATGTTAGGAGCATTCACCTCAAACACGCGTTCTATAACCATTTCCTCGTCCAATTGTGTGACGCGAAACAAATATTAAATATTAACATACCTACATACAAACACATTATATTGAGGCGCATATTATAATCAAATAGAAAACAATAGAGTTGTTATGTGGTTTTTTATTACACGGTTCGTTAACCTAGGTCGTCTGTCAGTGACCTTTGTGACCATTTGTGACGTTACGTGGCTGTAGGTGTAACAGTTTGCCAGGTTTTGAGTACTTTCTAGGTTATATTTACTCGCCCCCTATTATCTGGGACTTACATGGGAAGTATATCAATATGCTTACCTCTGTTCACTCGGGATGTGATGAGTTAGCTGACGTGTGCCTACCCAACAGCAGGTCAAGTCTATATTTACCTACGCGTTATAAGTCATCTCAGTTAAATTGCTCGGTCTAGTCCATGGTTATTTATAACAGTCATTCATCCCTGAAGGTTAAAACTGGGTGTGTAACCACTCATAAAGATCACAGCAATTAACTGTTGCAAAGGAATCAGATAATAATTATAAATTGGATTGCTAATAGCTTGCATTGTACTGATAATAGTAAGGAGGTTTAAGTAGAATTAAAAGAAAACCAGAATTAAGAAAATTGTTACTAACATTAATTTAAAAGACCAAAACTGTTCGTTAAAATAATGTTTTTTTTATTTATAAAGTTCAGTGCCCCGGTTTTTAACCTTTAAAACAACCTCCCTAACCGTTGTGCCAAAAAAATGTCACAATCATTACATTTAATTTATTTTCGACAAAAACTAAACCCAACCTTTTCTTGAAAAGAGATCCAAAAATCAACGCCAATTATAACAAGAATTAGTGATGACACACACTTCAATAAATTATCGTTATCGATACTCCGCACGCTCGGGGACAACGTATCGACAGCCGACAGCAACACGAATACAATTTGTAAGATAAAATAATGTTTCGGGTTGCGAAACGTTGCGTCACGAACCGACCGAGAAGCATGATTAAACTTGCAAAAGCAAAATACAGCCGAGTAAAGGTTAGTTGGCGGTTAGTGGTGGGATGCCGTGTCGATGAATTTACTGTGGAATTAGAATAGAAGCTCAAGAAATTATCCTTATTTTACTGAGCAAGTTTCCTGTGCAAACTTTTACGTAGTTTTACTTTATTTTTATTATAATTAATTCAATATATACTGCTGCTTATTTAATATTCTTCTAATAAAGTATATTCAGCTTATTCTTCTTTATCGATTTGCTTTTTGCAAGTTTGTAACTACCGCTGGGCGTTTTATGAATTATTTGTAATTCCACATCTAAAAATCTTTAGGTACTTATTCAATGTTAGTATAACTTTTCAAATGATCGTTTAAACACATTTTTTCTCAAATTGCTCAAAAATAGTATCATTTATCTAAACAGAAAAATGTACATTCCATCGATAAGATCAGACCTTTATCGACATATCTCCGTCACTAAAATCGCACGGTACCGATCATTGTCAATGGGTTCGTGATCAAAATATACGTATCCGCTTATTATCTTAATAATTTTGTATACAATCTCGAGCAACTGAGTCATTTTTGAGCCAGCCAAGGTTTTGTACCAAACGATCTGTTTTAAACTAGGCAATGGTTTGTTTTACGGTGTGATTTTTTATGGTGCGTCATAAAATTTGTATTGATGGTTATGACTGCGTTCTTCGTATGGAGTGCTTTTTAATGTGTGGTTAATTCCTTGTATAGTAAGGTACAGTCAGCATCAGATATATCTGGATGTAAAAACTGATCAAAATGATATGAACAACTTCGAAAATTATAGTTAATCTCGGGATGAATGGATGTTTCAAAATGAGCACATTGAACGGTTTAACTTCTGACATGAATTTTATCCCATTGGGATAAAGATTAATTTCTTTAGTACTTTGGATAATTATAAACACTGTCCCGAATTTATATAATGCTGACTATACTTAGCCCTACTTTAGTAAACGTGTCGTATCAATTCTATTTAATAATCCTTTTTTTCCTATTTCTCGGTGCGTTTGAACTTGAGAACTTACCTTTCCCTTCCTTTTTATCCTGAAAATTAAGCTTCAACTTCTCTTTATTGACACCTGAGAACTGTTCGCACTTAGCAGGATTGGAGTAGACTCTTCATTTATTCATCTAGATGGGATATTCCTATACGATTATTCTTCAAAGGGTTAGGCAAAGGTGTACTAAAGTACACCTATAGTTCGCTGGTATGTTTAGGTCCCATTTATAAGGGGTAAGCTTTTGGCATTTCCAATCCAAACTCCGAGCTGTTACTGAAAAATTCATAGAAAATCCCAATAACACTGCTCGACTTGGAAATTGAACACAGGATCTCTAGCGTAGCCGTTGCACATACAACCACTAAACTGATAAGACAATATTTATCATAATGTAATAAGGTGTGGTTGGTTAAAGGTTCAAAGTCTTCTGTCATTCTGGAACAAATCCAAACCTTGAGTTGCCCCTGACAATTTCATAGAAAACCAAAGCATAATGCTTTTTACTCTCAATACAGAATGAAAATAAAAAGTAGTAAAGAAAACAATCTGAAATTATTAGGTTTTTATTATTACAGATAATTTTGGATTTTCCAGTCAAGATAATATTTTTATGATTATGTAATTTTATTTTGTTCTCAAGGTGTACGCATCAATAAAGTTCCATTTTTGAATTAGGTAATGGCCAAATGCTTTGGCTGTATCACCACAAAGGTTTGTTATCGTATTTTTAAAGAAATGAGTATTTATGCAAGTCAATAATTTATCGTTAATTTTCGAGTATTTTTATAAATGTTTTTTTTTTATTACTTACAGTTAATAAAATAGCTAGACATTTGGAAATTGTTTTCCTTGGCGTTTACTAAGATTATTAATAAATTGGATAACGGTTTTAAGAAGTTGATATATCTCTGATTTTACGATTGATGACGAGTATATCGAATAAAAATATTAAATCGATTTAATAGATTCTTGATGAAGTATAGAATATTTCGCCATGATCATAGATGTATTAAAAAAATCTACTTACTGCGTGGAAAGATGAATCAAATTTTCCTCGTTTTTTTTTCAAAATAATACAATTAAATGCCGATTTTTTCATGAGGCAAATAAAACGCCGTAACGCCGTACATTTTAGGTGATTTTTCTAGTTTAATGGTTACTGTTTATTCCTACATTGCCATGTGCCTAGCTAGACAGCTTAATAAAAAAAAATATAACATCAATTCGAATTTTGAATACGTTGACAAAGAATAATAACACGTTGATGTGAATTTTTAATTTTTGAACTCACTTTTTACGGTATTCTGTGGGTAGGTTGATTTTTTTTTATATCGTATAATATTGTTGTCAGTGTAATTTCCTACCGCCGCTGGTTGCGTGTGTGTTCATAAGGTGTCGTGTAGGACTCTTGCCATTCTGACTGTTTCTGAATGTTTTTCTGCGTAATCCTCGAACTTGGTAGTGATTGTGGTTGAATGAGAAGTGAATGAAGATACCAGCCTCGAGGCGGATTTTTTGGGTGAGTCTGTGCATGCTCTTTACTAGATTCTTTCGTCATAAACGATCTCTTCACATTATAAGAGTAGCGGGGGCGTAACCATCTTGTTTTGTCAGAATGTTCCAATTTTGAATTTTGTTGAGAATGATGCACACTGCTACATAACATACCAAGCTATACAAATCCAGTATAAGTTGACATCTTATTGTACGGAATGCCTCTTTAATGCAAGGTCAGGTTATACTTGAAATTTATAATTTGATATGAAGGTACCCGTTGTACAGTATTTGTCAATAAATCGGATAGTATTGACTGACAAACCTATCTTTTATCACGAATTTTAACAATTTAACGTCAGAAGGATGTAATTGTCATAAATACATTAATATCTACAGCTAACTGACTCTTTACCCATACAGATTTCATTAACCCCTTTAGTGGAACCTCACTCTATAACTGAAGGTTAATATTTAGGCATTTAGGATTTGTCAATAAAAAAATGTTACTAAATATTGTGACATCGATAAGTTTAGCATGATCAAAAATATATGTTATTGTGCAATAGATTTTGATATTGTTGTGCAATTTGAAACCTTATTATTTACACCATTTTATTATTATAATTAGATAGGATGAGCTTAAATCTTGGCCTTATCGCCCGCTGTACTGTAGGTGCATTCCAATTTATTTCAATTTGAGTGTTAAATGACGCAATTGTAACACAATATAACATGTCAGGACAAGTCAATTTCGATATAAAATGTCATGTTATATAGTGTTAACGCTTCTATTTTATACAATGCTTCTTTATACTTCTCCAATATTGCAATATATGAAGAAAATACGTAATGTATAGCAAACTATGAAAACTGGTTGTGTTATTGGTGCGTAGTCTACCTGTCCCGACTTGTCGAGCCGGGACAACTCACGCATAACCAATGACCTCGGATTACTAAGAGGTGTGTCCACTTAAACGTTTTTAAACACGTTAAGTGTGATTCATTGTTATGCTAATTTTATTTCCACATTATTTTACAATTATACTTTGTGTCTCGTCCTCGAGATTAGGATACCTAAGAAAGAGTATATACAACATGTAGTATCGCTTCCGGTGATACTACTCATCCACTAGGTTGAGATCTTAAATTTTTGTTTTTTAAACTGTTCCCGCGCCGCGCCGAGCTGTCATTCGCGTTTCTAGTGCGCAACGCTCTCCACTAGGAAATTTACTCGTAGTTGTTTTTTCGAGTAAATTGTCCAATATTGCAGCCAAAACACTCAAGAAGTATATAAAATAAATATTATTAAGTGTTTGTGTAGTGATCTTAGCGTTATCTTTTAGAAATGTGATCTAAGGAAAACCCGGTCAAGTCGGAACTTGCCGGTACCTACATAATTTTTATTACAATGAATTGAAAATAAACAATTGTGACGAATCATACACTTCAGACTGAGTATTACAAGTATTTATTCATCCAACAGTATGTAATTATCAACAATCACTTATCACTTAATCGCTCAATATTTATTAACAATTATACAACAACAGCACTGGCTTATAAGATATTATGTCTACTGCTCAACGCCTCGGAATAGAATGTCCCAGTACAGATGGATCTATTACCAGCCGAATGTTCCCCACTCTTAAACGTAGGCAAACACTCAGCTGGGTTAGACCAATCAGAGCGAAGTACACAGTACGCATGATCAATTGATTAATTTAAATACATTAGATTAACTTTAAATTTAGCAATAGTTATAAATTGATTACACAGACAAATTGATAATATAACACCTACTTATACTTGACTAATTTGTAATAAAAAGGGCGTTTAATAACGAATAGTTCAACTACAAGCGCCATCTGTCGCTCGTGATAAGGAAACCTTTATAAATGTCTTGTCATTATTTTATAAAATCATTACATTCGGCCATCCGACAACGTGCGATCTCCTGACGCACGTTATCGTAATTCAATAACATAAGTCATACATACAGAAATATTACATGTTTAAACTGTTTGAACAAACACGAATCAAAAATGCAAAATCATTACATTCGGCTATTCATTGATGTCCGACTCCTTTCTATGAAATAGTTTGTCGTTATCATTATTGCTTTCAGAAGATGGGCTACTATTACGATCTGATGAATCTTTATGGTCAGGCGAATTTATATTTATATTTACATTTTTATTATATTTATTTATATTTTATAAGGTCTAACACGATCAGCGGAAACGACACTCTTAAATGAATCTCTAAGTTTGCTAAAACCGGAATTTCAGTGATTTTATATCTGTCATTGCCCAAAACTTCTGTGGTTTTATCAGATCTATGAATTTAAAAAGTTTTATTGCCTTTATTATTATAGTCAGTTCTGGTAACCTTAGTCAAATCACCTTGTTTATAGGTTCTAGGGGTGCTACCGGCATCATAATAGTGTTTTTCGCGACTTTAGTATTAGTACGACCTCATCTCTTACGCTTTGTAACATGTTTTGTATAATGTCAGCTCCAACATCGAACTTATTACTCTAACTATCTCTGAATGTCAAAGTCAAAGTTCTTTATTGCTTCATGTGTAAATATACATGGATCTCTAGTTTGGTAAGTATCAACATGAAACCCCGTTGGGGCACAGCATAGAATACATGGGTACTAACAAGTTAATTACATAATTATAATTTAACAAATTACACTATTAGAAAATAAAATTATAAACTTTTACTTAAAATTAAATAACCATTTAGGTAGTCAATTTACAGAAATTTAAGGTATTGTTATTATTTTGGTAATTGTTTTTATTGCACAAAGATTTTATTGTTATTAATTATAATTTAATTATCTTTTATTTTTATCTTCAAAGAATTCTTTTAGCGTGTACATGTAATAACATTATTGTAATAGGTGTTTATTTAGTCTGTTTTTAAATACATCGTCATTTAGGATATCTTTTAGTTCTCGAGGTATTTTTATTGTGGTGCCAAATAAAGCCCCTATGGCAGTCTTTTTGGTAGAAGAATTAACTGAATTATTTACACCCCATTGGATTTTGCCAAGACACATTTCCCTTTTTTTTTTTGCTAGCCCGACAAGTTTTTGTCGGGCAAAATGTATGGTCTGCTTCTCGTCCCATTCATATATTACACACTTACCTTTCATAAACAACCTTCAATACTCTGAGATTTACTGGAGGGATTGAACTTCGTTATAACATTTGGTAAATGGTTGTACGACTAAACTGGCGGCTCTTCGTCTGGAGTATGCATTCATTGGTTTCATCATCATTCATTGGTATCATCAGATTCCATGGCCTCAAAACATAAAAATGTATAAGTATTGTTTCAATTTGACACTAACAAGTTAAAAACTCCTTTTTTTTTCTATTATTATTAAATTCATTTTATATTACTAAAATATCTACTCGAACTGGTTAAAATTAATAGCTCCATAAATTCGAAGTTATGCATGAAAAGATCAATCAAAAATATACGTCTTCCAATAAATGTTTCCCATTTCCAATTTATAAAATTAATAGAGGGTATATACACAACTATCTGCAACGCACTTAGTCGCATAATAATTCTTTTAATTGTTCTCTTAGTATAAATCATGCTTTACTTACGCGTCTGAGGATAGTTCCGTTCCTATTGGGCACACTTGGCCCAAAACTTTTGACTCACTTGGCCAAAATAACTTTAAGCACACTTGGCTTACTATCTTTAAGCACACTTGGCTTAATAGGCGTACATAGCCTCTAGTAGCTAGAGCACACTTGGCTTCCTATTGTAGGTACACATAACTCCTATTCCTACTGGTATACTAAAACTACTTTATACTTCTTTAGTGGAATCTATTTTGGATTATGCTCTTGATTGCTACGGCCTCACATTTAAAAACCTATATAGATAAACTGGAGAATATCCAAATAAGATTTATAAAACTGCGTGTAAATAAAAAAAATAAAATAACTTATAGATACCCTACCATAAAACATTAATTGTGCACTCCATTACTAATTATGTACCTACCTACATGTTATTAAGAAGAAAATTGATCCCACAGTCAAACTGTTTGTACAGTTTTGTGGGGCTTATATTACTTCGTAAGACCTAATATGTACCTCATAAAAATTAAATAAATAACATAAAAATAATTAACCTCTAACAATCTAAGCACACGTGGCTCAATAGGCATACATAGCTTCTAACAATCTAAGCACACATGCCTCAATAGGCATGCATAGCCTCTAGTAACTCAAGCACACTTGGCTTCCTATTGTAGTCACACATAACCTCTAACAATCTAAGAACACATGGCTCAATAGGCATACATAGCCTCTAGTAACTCAAGCACACTTGGCTTCCTATTGTAGGCACACATAACCTCTAACAATCTAAGCACACATGGCTCAATAGGCATACATAGCCTCTAGTAACTCGAGCACACTTGGCTTCCTATTGTAGGCACACATGACCTCTAAACATACGTCACTCAACATTACTGTATCTGTGGATTTTCTTGTAGGCATATCCCACTTCTGAAATGTGACGAATCATACACTTCAGACTGAGTATTACAAGTATTTATTCATCCAACAGTATGTAATTATCAACAATCACTTATCACTTAATCGCTCAATATTTATTAACAATTATACAACAACAGCACTGGCTTATAAGATATTATGTCTACTGCTCAACGCCTCGGAATAGAATGTCCCAGTACAGATGGATCTATTACCAGCCGAATGTTCCCCACTCTTAAACGTAGGCAAACACTCAGCTGGGTTAGACCAATCAGAGCGAAGTACACAGTACGCATGATCAATTGATTAATTTAAATACATTAGATTAACTTTAAATTTAGCAATAGTTATAAATTGATTACACAGACAAATTGATAATATAACACCTACTTATACTTGACTAATTTGTAATAAAAAGGGCGTTTAATAACGAATAGTTCAACTACAAGCGCCATCTGTCGCTCGTGATAAGGAAACCTTTATAAATGTCTTGTCATTATTTTATAAAATCATTACACAATGCAATTCGAGTAGTCAAATTTGGGCTGTCTCAACGCATTATTATTTATTTGGCACTCAGAGATCATCGGATTGTCCACGCTGAATAATCTAAAGTCCTTTATCGAAAGGTTTTGGGAATAACAATGCACCTCGAGCAGTCAAATCTGGGCTGTCTCAACGCATTAAATTTATTTAGCAACTCGGACAGATCATGTAGGACTGCCCACGCTAAATAAACTCCAATTCTATGATGACCTATGTTACATACCCATATGTAAACAAATTACTTCCAACCACATAAAACAATGCAATTTCGGGCTGCCAGAAGGACTGTCCCACTGCATGGCCATTAAGTGTTCTCGGACATACCACTGGAATGTAAGTATCACCCATCAATAACCTACCAGTTGTTCAAGAGTTTGTTCAACTCATCAGAAATATAACCACAGAATCATGTAAATTATGCTTGAAATGAACACATATTACAAGGAAGTATAATACCTACTTAATTATCATAATATGGTAATGAAGCGAGTGCACTTATATCACAATATTCCAGCAGATAACTCACATTATGAAGACAATATCATAATGCAGGTAGACATAATGAACTATGCTTTGGTGATCTATTTCAAGTATTGCCAACAAATAAGGGTAAGACCAGGATGGCAAGCCAACCTACAACCCTGTAAAGAACTTGAAGAACTCAAGTTCATTTCATCAATATACATAGGTACCTATGTACATATTATCAGAATGGCCCCTTTGAAGGTGTTACTACCTAACACTGTCACCAATGCTGTCTTCAGGAAACCTTGATTAACAGGACCAATACTGTGAAAACAGTACTATACATGCCATATAAAACATATTATAAAGCCATTAACCTGACCAGACGGAGGTCTAAAATAAATGGCAATATTTCATATGCCTGCCTGCCTCTGCTGGGAGGCAATATCTCGAGCAAGTTAACACTTCAGATGCAGTCAGTGACAACATGCTGAAAACAAAAGGAGCTACCTCAGCCGGACCGGAACAATCAAGAAAATCTCCAAGCAGACCATTGAAAATCAGCGACCAATGCTCAATCTAATGAAGCATAACCTTCATACAAGTATGGAAATTTAAGGGAAGCCCCCCAAGCAACATAGCTACTTGCAATAGCACCGCTGGAAGCAGCAGCAGACCGCTTGAGTGAGCCAATTTATCTTTTTGCAGATACACAATCCTGACATCACCAATCTTGGTAATGTATGCGGTTACCTTTTCACACATTAGTAGTGTTATCACAGGTTGATAATACCTGTCTTATATATACCAAAAGAGAAAACTCAGTTTTGTGAATGATGGAGGTGCTGGAATAATTTATTTTAATTTTAATTTAAAATAATTATTTCTTAGAATATGGAAGATGCTGTACCTTTTGGAAAATATTATGAGTTCAAGTATTACCCTAAATACTTTTCATTTTTAAGCATAGGCACATTTTAAAATCATGTGAAAATATAATATGCTCTTTTTTTTTTTTAGGTATTAATACCTATGATATGTAATACATAAGCAACCCATTACATTGTCCTACTACTGGGCAAGGGTCACCTCTCAGAATGAGAGGGATTAGGCTATGGTACCACCACACTAGCCTAATAAATACCTGATACTATATTAAATACTATAAACACTACTTTATATTCAATGTGATAAAACCTTAACTAATAATGTAACAAATCCGTATGGATTAGTGGTTGATGGGGTTGTTACACAACAAAACATTTCAGGACTTTACATACTCTAGGAAAATCATCTATTTTACTAGTTATTTTCTGAAAAAATAACAATACATACAATTAATCATAATTATCTTATTGGATACCTTACAATATTACCATCTATACAAAAGTATGTATAGAAATCTGTACATAAGGATAGAATTAGAAATTAATAACATCAAATTAAATTTGATATTGTGATACAGATAGTCTCAGATGCCACCAAATATAGGTGGCTAGCTGTGAAACAAAACTTGAATGTTAAAAAAGTCAATAACTTAGTTTTCTCATGAAAATCTTGTTATGAACATTTAAAGAATATTATGCTCAGATGGTTGTCAACATACACAAGAATTAAATGTATACATATAATTACAAATGCAACATAATTGATAGTACCTAATGCTAACAATAGCATACAAACTTTTCATTTTTCAACAAAACCTAATATTAATATCTAATTGAAAAAAATGTATACTTATATTATTTTCTGTAAAATTATTAGGTACTCTACCTAAAATGGAAAATACATTATGGTAGAAAAATATCTTACCTACTTAAATGATGCTAACGCCTCAACAAGGGGGGGGGAGTGTTGCTAAGAGAGACAGGATAAGTGAACGGTCAGAGTGCCAGGTATATCCACTTACTAACCTCTGATATTTTTTGGCGACATTCCTTGCCCCACAATGTTTAACTCCTACGTTTAAAAACTTGCAAATAATTACCTTTTGTCATGCAAAGTAACCTGTATTATTGGTGCAAACAGCGACATAGTCTAATAGTTACACACACCATTACCAATGTGGAATCAAGTAAGAAGTATGTGATCCCGGGCCGTTAACATCTTAGTTTTAATTTTTTTGCATCTGACAGTTAAACTTTTTTAACCAGATTTGGTGTGCCAAATAGAAATGCGGCAAATATGTACCTAGGTACATATTAATTAAATATTATTTTACCAACAACTCCATCATTACAATTGAGGATTTGAAGTATTTTCCTATCTCTTGACATACCTATGTCACAATAAATGTTTACTCTTTGCTAATATGCATACCTTACCCTATGGTAAGGTGGTCTTATAGCAAGGTTAGCATTAGGTTGATCAGCCAGTCATTAGATGACATAATTAGAAAACCTAAGAGCTTCTAATACCAATATAATAAAATAATGTTAGAAAATTTTATTCAATTTTTCATAAAACTATTGAGTTGTGCTATGAATTATTACTAAGTAATTATTATTCATTATTCTGAGTTGGACAAATACACTACTTTTAAAGTGGCAGTCATGTGACTGAAGCTATTGACAATGGTCAATATTGAGGCCTAACATAATTATAGTTATAAATATCTATACTTATTCATATTTATGATTATTCAAGGATGCATTCTACTACCCACCACAAAGTTTAATGTCACTTTGGGTACATGTTAAGTAACTCTGTAGGTATCTATTAAATCCTAGAACTGTGAACTGTCAACTAAATTAACAATTTATCACTATTTTCATGAATTATGCATACCCATTGGCATGCATAAAAGGTAACGGACTACAGCATAGCAGTCCCACTATTCCCATACAAGTGTACAGTACACTATTCCCATCATTTGTAGGAAATTAAAAATATAATTAAAATTACAACTTGTTCCATTATGTTGAATGCCCAGGCATTCAACATTGTCTAAAGGAATGTAAACAATATGTTGAAAACATCAGTATTCCATCTTATCTAGTTACTGAGAACATAGCCCCTTGGCCTTTTTTATTTTCTCAGTTATTTTTACTTCCCTAAAATTTTTAACATGATATTAGGCAAGTGTATTATTGGCATCAACCAGATGCTCATGAAAAACTAGAAGTTATTATAAATTCCTAAACAAGCATTAAGCTGGTTGGATAGGAGTAGTACCTAACTTCAACAGTCTGATGATTATTTATGTAATCAACCAATAACAAATAACGAATAATTTGTACAAGTAAAAACTAGCAGTTTTCGAGATATTTCATAAAGACAAACGTTAAAAATTCATTTTACTCCTATAAAATATGTATAAATGATTAATACCGACTCTTACAGTCTGTTTCTATATTTAGTACTTTATGTACGTTTTTATATTCACCCATACAAGGGTATGGGTCCTAAATCTTATTTTCAGAACTTATGAACCAAGAACCTACAAGTTAAACGATGCTTTTTGTATAGGCAAAAGCACCTACTTATCTACACCTAAATATGTGCCCCAAAAACACAGAGTACTATGTTATGTTGCATGCGTTGACAAACGCTTCCTTACGTCGTTTATAAATCTAAATGATTACAACAAAATATTGTGACATCAAAATTACTTATGGCTTAAGACTGGAAATATATATATAAATAGCATATCATATCCATAACTTTTATGTAATAAATAGGTACTTGCACAAATCCAAGACAAATATTGTCAATTCCGTCTGAAAAATGTTCTTTCTTCAATCCTTTTGGCTTTGAATTTCAAGATATCCGAACCGGTCATACCTATATGGAGTATATTATAAAATATATATCACAATATATCCTCTCACGCTATGCGTATAGCAATATGATAGAAGTGCAGCGCTATTTGCTTCAGCACAAATTAATTGCCTTACTCTGATGTCGTAGAAACCATTACTAATGTTTTAACCTCTATACCTATGATTTCATAGGTATCGCTAAACGAGGTAAGGTTACAAAGTTGTGTACTTAATAATGTCTTGTGGAAAGATTTAACAATTTTCCGAGAAAGAATTCGCAGAATTCAAATCCGTCATCATTCAGTACAAACGCTTTAGCTTTAAAATTTAAAGCACATTAGTCATAAATACTTAGCTTAAATAACAAGAGTTTACTAGGTGCTTACTTGTATCCGTTGAGACAAGGAATTTCAGGCAAAACTATGGATATACAGTATACTATAACAGATCAATTTCAAAAATAATAAATCTGTAATTTCTAAGCCATGAAAAGCTTTTTTCACAATTATAGAAAACCATGATAACATAATTATCATATAATCGTACATATACTTATATCATGTTAATTATGATATTTAGGTGATATTACCAGAACTTACTCTCAAAGTCTACATGTTGTCTATACTCTTTCTTAGGTATCCTAATCTCGAGGACGAGACACAAAGTATAATTAATGATTAAACGAACTTACCTGAAGTGAAGTTCTATCATAATTATACGAAGTGTCTCGTCCGAAGAGATTAGGAACACCCTCCCAACCCTAATGACCATAGCCCAAAAGAGTTCTGGTAATATAACTTTACTCTGAACTAAATGACAGCTCGGCGCGGCGCGGGAACAGTTTAAAAAACAAAAATTTAAGATCTCAACCTAGTGGATGAGTAGTACCACCGGAAGCGATACTACATGTTGTCTATACTCTTTCTTAGGTATCCTAATCTCGAGGACGAGACACTTCGTATAATTATGATAGAACTTCACTTCAGGTAAGTTCGTTTAATCATTAATTTTACCGGTTAAATATTTTGCGGAAAGTGTTGTTTTTTGCGTAATTAAAAAGTTTGAATTACGAATTAGAAGTAATTTAAATACTGATTCCAAATTTGAATGCAATATGACTGTTTTATTATGATTCGTTTGTTTTTAATTTGGAAGAACTACGAATTTGAGAATCTCTAGGAGGGTAAGCCTACCTCATTTTATTAAGGTAACTAAAAGTTCTGTAAGGTACGCGTTTTCATTCTAAGATGTGGTTACTGCAGTAATGAGTTTTTCACATGAAATAAGTAGGTATCTGCGAACTCGCAGATTTTTGTAAAGACTTTTGTTTTTATTTTTTCATTTGCGACTGGTTCATATCTTTTATTTGGTGTGCGAGAAGTATACTATAGGTATAATAAAAAGATATTGCAAGTATGAACTGTAATTACTTCATCAATTAAAATTAAATAATATTATATTATATATATGTTTTGCTTTTAGCAATCCGGTTGCTACGCAAACTCTTCTCACAGTTCTAAAATTGTTTACTATAAACTAGCGGATACACTACAAACGTTTTTCATTGTAAATATTTAAATAATAAACAACACCTCATTACGTTAACTGTCATAGTAAATTATACCTACATAGTGTCGTTAAACACGTAATTTTACTACCTTAATGCGAAAATGACACCTAATCGTGGAAAAAAACATAGTCACCATGTGGGTACGGGTTAGAATACTGTTCCTCACTGCCTTTCAGATAGGTATCCCGTAAGAGGCGTGAATATATCTGACTTGCTCGGTGGTCCTCTTGGGTCCTGACTGGCTGGCGACCACACTTACGTCGGAGTCTGTCGTAAAGCACCTTGGCGTGTGTTTCGACTTTTACACGTAAGAGCCAGTTCCGCCTCGGTTGCGGCGGCTCTGGCAGTCTGCAGTCCGTAGGGGCTCTTAAGGGTCGGCAACGCATCAGCAACTTCTGGTGTTGCAGGTGTCCATGGGCAATGATGACTACTTACCACCAGGTGGCTCGTCAGCTCGTTTGCCGACTTCATCAATAAAAAATACAGAACAGCAGAATTAATAAGATGACCTTTTATCTTAACACTATAAACTCTTCAACATCATTGGGATTGTGAGTCACCGATGTCCGTTACCAATGACTAAGAATTAATTAAATCTGCAGGAATCGATAATACACGGGAAAATAAACTATAACTGTAAAAGTACAAGATTCATAATGCAATGCTGACGATCTACCGTTACCATCTCGCGAGGGATCGGAGAAAATCGCGCCAATTTAGGATTTTGTTTTAGTTGTAACTGTTTTAAATTATTTTGATGAGGTCCCGAGTTCGATAGCCGGACCTAAAACCCGTGTTTATGTAAAGTAAATTAATTTTAAAAGGTTTTTTGTAAGAGGTAAAAGTGTACGGTCACGATTTAAAATTATTGGAAATGATGGTTATACACAAAATCACTTATTTTGTTGTGGTTCAGGTACGTAGTTTGTAATCGGCATAAGAACTTATAATTTTAGTAGCGGACGCAGCAGACTGCTCTGCACTGAAGTAAAAAAAATCCTAAAACCCGATTCCAGTACCATCTTACCGGGTACAATAGTTTTCAAACCATCCAGGGACCCACTCAAATATACACACAAAATTTCATCCAAATCGGTCCAGCCATTTAGGAGGAGTTAAGTGACAAACACACGGACAGAAGAATCATAATACCTATATATAAAGATAATAAATTATTAGTACCATAACAATACCACAATATGTTATGTGATATGTAAAATTTTATTGTTAGTTTTCTGTAAAAGAAAGTTACTTTTGTAGTAATTAATGTCATATTGTTGATTGCTTTCCAAACCGAAATTGCGTTAGTATTGCATGATAAGTTCGCTCATAGGCTGACGCAATTCTATGATTTTAGTTATAATATATAGTATACTTCTTATAAAAAAAAGTCACGTATTCTCTTATGCAAATACCGTATAAGTAATTCTTGCAAAAGCTGGATTATTCCTAACAGTTTCAAAATTATTGCAATGACTAGCGACCCACAGTCACTCTCAGTTTCACCCACGCTGCTCCGTTCCTAAGAGGCGTAGCGTGATGTTATATAGTCTATAACCTTCCTCGATAAATAGACTATCCAACACAAAAAAAAACAATCGGTTCAGTAGATCCAGAGATTAGAACCTACAACCTCACAAACTTTACCTCTCTATAATATTAGTACAGATTTAGTCACACTTGAGTGTCTCAAGTACCCCATACCTACACCTTAAAATAAATAATTGATAGATTAGAAATGCAGTTCCAACATAATTGAAATTAGTTCAAAGTCCTCCAAATCGAGGACATCAAAATTGCGATCCGATTACAACACGACACATTCCGATTGACTAATTAAGGGACAATGCGGTCGATAAGATAGTACAGCACTACTGATCGACAAAATGATGCAGAAGTGCACAGAGTGACGTCATTTGATACTCTTTATCTTATCACAGTTGAACAGTGAGTGGGATTCGTAGACTTTATGGCGATGTTTTGGTCAGTATCTCGAGTTCCGTGTAGGCTAGATTGATTGGATATAAACAGAGATGGTAGAATTTGAGGATATTATTTTGTCACTCTTGTAGATAATAACACGACGGACGAGGGCGAATGCATCGTGTCTCCGGCAGTAAATGTCTCAAGATGATCATATAGACGTAAAAATAGCTTCCCGGCTTATGTAAAGGAAAAGCATCATGGGAAAACAGCTCTGTTTAACTAAAAATGTGAACGATGAAAAACGTGAAATAGTTTATTAAATGTATAAGGTAAAAAATGGGACTAACTACTAGTATTTTGTCATTATATTTTTAAAACATATTATTGTGACTCCCTAACTACTATCTAAGAATATAACCTTAACAGAAAAATGGCCAAAATCGGTTCATACAATTACAAAGTTATGCATTAACACTCTTACAAAACATATTTACTACAGATGAAATGAGAACTTCCTTCTTTTTCTTCAAGTAGGTTATCAAAGTATAAAATTACTAAGAAATCTAACAAAGATGAGGATAATATAAACATGCATTTATCTGCAGTGAGTTTAATTACCATTAACTGAGATAACTGAGAAAAAATCGTACCTACGTGATGATCCTCGCATGATACGTTTTGTTTAACCTTTTGAACCAATTAGTATTTTACGGTGTGTAATATATTAGTCACCTGATTACTGTTATCATGATTTTCTTTGTTTATTGTACGAATTTATTGACTCACAGGAACTAATCAACATGGATTTTCTATATACATCTCAGAAGCAACTCGGGAGCATCTAGTGCCTAGTTTCAATGGCAATTAGTCTCACCAGCGTGTGTGACTAGATGATTAGATAGGACCTAAATTATACAGGAGAGTTATTGGAATACGCCTGTGAGAACTAAGACAAGATTTCGGGGTATACCCACAGCATTGAGAAGAAGAAAACAAAATCATTAAAGCAAATCGTTTAATAAATTAAATCCTGCAAATTTTATCGAAACGAAAACTTATGAAATATTTATCTACAATATTATATAAGTTTTTAAGGAAGATAACTAGGTAGTAGCGTGCCTACGTGACGCTACCGGCATTGCACATTAGGTACATAGCGGTATTGTTATGATTTACTTCAGAATAATAATCTTTTTGCAAACTCATAGGGTGAGATACCGAATTATTGGACGCAATTTTAAAAATATTGGTTGACTAATATTGACATGAAAATTTAGTTGTAATTAGTAAGTATTTTATTATTTCTACTGCTCCCCTTGATTATAAATTGAGTTATTATGATAATTCTACTTAGTTTACATGCAAGTATTGCATATTTCCAAGAAACATGAGATGGTTGACATTTAGGACGAACTTTGATAAACATTTGGCACTTTCTGTAACTTGAATTTGTTTAGTAAATTTTAAAGTTCCCCTTCAATTGAATTTTATTGAATCAACTACTTACAACGATATGAAGTTATAAATTAATAGTAGATATTTTTTGCAAAAGCATCTGCATTTGATTAAAGACTTAACATTTTGACATCAACCCATCGACTCAATAAACGCAACAACCGGTTCTGTTACCCTATTTAGATAAGTTTCAAGTCGGGGTCAGATCACCGATTATGCGTCATCCCAATCCCGATACCTACGTGACTTAAATCTTGTAGTAATAATTTAAAACCTTGAGCGGCCTCCACGAGTGACAATTAAACGTCTGGCGCACCCTGGGTGGAGAAAAGCTTATTAGCTATGTACGTACGTGTTTTTCCCCGTATGGCGACGGTTCTGAATACTGTTCCTCACTGCCACTCGGATAGGCATCTGGTAAGACTCGAGAAAATATCTGACTTGTTCGATGGTAGGACTTCTGGGGCCTTACTGGCTGGCAACTGCCCCTACGTCGGCCTCTATCGTAAAACACCTTGGTATAATTTTAGACTTTTTCAAGTAAAAGCCAGTTACTCCCGTCGGTATCTGCGGCTCTGGCAGACTGCAGTCCGTAGGGGCTCTTATAGGCAACGCATCAGCAACTCCTCTTGTGTTACAGGTGTCCATGGGGGACGATGGCTACTTACCACCAGGTGGCCTGTCAGATTGTTTAAATTAATATGCATTAAAAACGTTTTAGAAGAGGCCCTTAATTGCTTTCAGCTTCACCGAACAGATCAACCCACAAAACTAAGAGACGTGAAGATTTTACATATCTTTCAATAACCTTTTAACTCATAACACAATGCATGGGATGGTTTGGTTATTCTTCGGACGATCAGATCTTCATTCAAATTAGTGGTATCTCTGGTGATCAGCCAAGCCCTAACTATTGAACCTAGGAATTTAGAGCATACGAATTTTATTTACGACTTTTTTTAATGAATCGACAAAGAAGACAAGTGTTTCACAAATAGAAAGTTATTAGTTAGAAGGAAGATATACTTATTAATCAATTTTAGGTATAACAAAAGAAGACTCGACGTACCTACTTTTAAAAACATAACTAACCTGCATTTTTTTTTTTTTAAAAAAAAACGTTGCCCCACACTAGCATTTTCTCCTGTGTCGTGGGTGCGTTTACAAACACAAATTCTCACATACACAAACGCCCAGACCCGAAACAACTACCTATAGATCATACAAATATTTGCTTCGTGTGGGGATCGAACCCACAACACGTGACGCAGAAGCCGATCAAAATGTGTCGGCATTGTAAGAAACTACATTCAGAGTCTCTTATTTCACCGTTTTATCTAATAATTATTAACGTATTCTCAATTCTCATCCTTCACCTCTATCAATCATGACAACTATAAAATTTTAACGATGCGTCAGATCGTTGATGTGTCAAAGACAGAATAAAGAAAAGCGGCCATATAAATGAGTGTTTTCCTTACATACAAAAGGAGTGAAGACAGTCTCGGTGTTTTTCAACAGTATTTTTTATTTAAATAGAATTTTGACAACCGAGTCACCGCACTATGAGTTTTTGTATATTTTTTTTTTCCTTACTTACCTGCCTAGTTACCATCAAAAAATTCCCTTGGCACTTGGTATGTACACGAAAAAGTGTGTATATCCTTTCCGTCATACGTTTTATAAACTGTTATCTATTTTGCTCACATGCGTCTTTACTTTACTTACAAAAACATGACTAACTAATTACATAGAGGCAAATCTTCCTCAAAATGTTTATTAAAATTGTTGAACAATAATCTAAACAAAAAATATATTAAGTAGGCAACCAACTTCTTAGAAAAAGTAATTGTAATTTTAAATATTTATATAATGTAAATGAATTAGTGAAATCATAATGATTTCAATATTTCCAAGAGATACGTGTAAGATGTGCAGTTAGTAATTGGGGATTTTACCCCTTTTTCAGACAAACCAACGAATATTTACATATTTTCCTTGTTTCAAAATTATTTTTAAAATTAAAGGTGGCGTGACTGACTACTTTGCGTAATTTCCGATTCACGGAGTTTATCTGTCGAATCAACTCCAGAGCCTCGAATAGTCATTTATTGAGTTCGGAGGTTGTTGATTTTCGCCATTTTTCTCTACCAGAAAACTGTGTAATTCGTATAAAAAATCATATCATATTCAGTATTTTTTTATATAATTAGAATACATTTTGATTACAATCTCAGTCTTAGTTCCCTGAGATTGAGTTTAAATACGCAATTATGGCTAGTGGAGGTCCTGCGTTTGATTTGAGGTTTTATATTGAAGCTTTTCGTATTCTCAGGTTAGGTTTTAAGGTTTTCAAATCAAACAAACAAGTACAATAAATCCTTTGTTGATCCACAAGAAACGCTGGATTCAGTTCAAAATACAATTACCATATAAATTATATGGTAATTGTATTTTGAATGTATAAACCAACGTTTACCTACCTACATTAAAAACTAAATACTGACGTAAAGTGGCCGCACAATAACATCAATTAGAGCAAAGCAAATATAAACTTCAACCCGTTTATATGTCAAGGGTAGATAGAATCAGAGGCTATAATAAGGTTGTATACATTAGTTCGCGACACGCCTCTACCTATTGTCAGCCACTGATTTGTTTTATGTGCGGTTTACTGAACAGCGGTATGTAGTACATTATATATTAGTAATTGACAGTAAGCAGAATATAGAAGTGACCAATCGCATGCCTTGAATATGTAGTACGAGTCAACGTCTGCGGCATGTTTCTTTTACATTTGGATTTCAAAATACGCACGAGAAATCCGAAGGCATTCGCTGGTTAATTCAATTTTTTTTTAAGTAATAGTTCTATAACACCCTGTGAATTCATAACAATACTCTATGTACTTAACTCTACAATCGCTCAAGTCAGATTAATCCGTATACAAAAATGTGGTGTCAATTCTGCCGAAGTCGTATTTATCTAATACTAGCTTCTGCGACTTTGTCGGCGTGGACTTCAGAATTGCATCCATCTATCTCTGTACCAAATTTCATCTAGATCTGTGTAGCCGTTCTGACGTTGAGTACCTAATAAACTTTCACTTTCTCACGAAGTTCTGGTTGAATCGTATTTATCTGATATTCCATCATACCTGTATTCCCTGAAGGTTTTATTGGTTCTGGGTATTGGCCAAACAATATTTTGACGAATTGTGATAGCAGTCACTTGTAACGTGTAAAATTTTGATATTTAGCCGCATTTGGGTAAACTGGAAGCCGAATTTAGCATAGTTGGGAAAGGGCTACGATGATGTGTGGCCTACTTTAGTATATATATATTACTCTAGTATATACTCAGTAAATAACACTTCCAAACCCTTCTGTCACAGTCGGGTAAAATATACTAAAAAGCTTTCTTTACATAAATTACGTTTTTGCTAAGTCTTAACATAACTTGAAGCTGTCGATGAACCCATAGTAATTAGTTAAACAATCGTATCCTAGTTCAGTGGAAGCAGTTTATGAGACAAGCAGTTAAACTTTAACGTGTGTTCGTAGTTGAGTTTCAACGTTAGTTAATTGCAGTGCTTACATCTGAATAGACGCGGTCTCTGAGATGTGAATTAAGAGGGAACAAAGATGCTGTGTTGTAATTGTAGAGTAACATTTATTAGTTAAAAATTAACAACAAAACAGATAAGTGTTTAAGGTATAATATTACATGGTATAAACTCCGTAAAAAGTAGTTTTATTTCTCTGTCTAATATTCGCTTAAGTATCAGAAACCAGTACAAAAAACGTACTATCATGCCTGAATTCTTCGAAGAGATGGATAGAGGTATACACAGCCACAGTACGCCGGTATGTATAAGACCCATGTAATACAGGGCGAGTCTATTGCCATTAACCGGCTATCCAAACTCTGAACTGCTAATTAGAATTTAGGTAAACTCAACACTAGGAATCACACCCAGGGTCTATAAAATAAATATAAAAAATGTATATAATTATCATATCACTGCCTTCATCAGTGAAGTAAAGTGTGAGATAATTCACACATTTAGTTAAATCATTAATCTATGGGACTCCTTTAAAGTTCTTGAAATTTTGTGAAGAGGCCTTACCTAGGCTAACAATTGAACAATTATTCAGTGGTATTTTTTATCATAAAATATCATGCTCACTGGATGAAACAATTCTTTTTCTATTTACTTCGGTATATTACTGGATGTGGTTTTATAAGCAAAAGTTATTATCTATATTTAAAACCATGAATTAGTACGTATAAAATAATATCATATTTGCCTCAGATCAGAAAATCCCGCGCATTTAGTAGCTGAAACGTTTTCATGTAAACGTGGGCGGTGCATCGCTGGAGATAGAGCGTAAGCGATGCGCGGGCGATGCCATTTTGTTTTACACAGATGTTAATGTCGGTGGAAGTACCTACATTAATAATAAAACGTACATAACTAAAAAGAAAAATACATTGCTCAGTGTTCCAAAACTGTGTTAAAATTACTAAGTGCTTAAAGTTCATTATAATGTCACTCAATTACACTTTACTGCCATTTTAGTCTAAAGCATAATGGATAAATTATTTTACGATAATGATAATAATAAAATATTTTCGTCCGGAAAATTTTAAATAATAATAATTTTAGGTGCATATTTCCAGTCAGGTTAGTTCCCCCCTCTGTAGCCCCATAGTATGCGCACATAGCATTTTCATTTAACGATTGTGTCCCTCTCATGCGCTGCACACTTCCACCGGAAGCAGGTATCCCTCCAGAGACCGGTGGGCCTCGTGGTCCCAAGTCATCCGGTGGCCGGCGACCTCCCCGCCGGCGTATAGGTGGTGGCGACCTCCCCGCCGGCGTATAGGTGGTGGCGACAGAGAGTAGTACTCGTAGCTGGAGCTCGACGCTGTTGTAGCAGCATCCGGTGATTTTCTTCCATGTTGCAGCTGCTGCAAGGCGGAGCTTGGTGACGAGTTGTTAGGCGTGTGTCTTTAATGTATCTGGCACGTACTCTTGTCAATATTGCAATAAATCTTCATATTACAAAATATATTTACATAGTTTATTGCAAATGATGTCTATTTTGATGTTACCATGGTTTCTATTGGTTTATGTATTATTCAGAATTGAGCCAGTTTGGAGATTTCTCTCTCTGGAGCCCTAACCACCGGTAGCTTGGTCCTTGCTCCCGATACCTAAGCTACCTGCGACTAGGGCTCCAAAGAGAGGACAAATTACAATGCGAGCCGTGATGAGAGGAATTATTTTTGAAAAAAAAAAAACATTAGACCATCGGGAGACATTTTTCTCAACTAAATCTGTTCCTATCAAAAAGTTCTCTAAGGTAATTAAGTCACATGAAAATATAGTACCTGTAGGGTATATTTATTTTAACCCGTGAACCACATGTATGCACTTAAGTACATTAGCACCGATCAGAAACACGTGTTCTCATAATCAGTTAGCTAAAAGCCCATAATTATGCTAATTATATTAGTGAGACTTTAATTTATTCCTCGCTTATAATACAAGGGGGCGCCTATGTATGTAATCACCTACTTATCTTGTTAAGTCTCATTAAAAGGTTTAATCTCTTCATGAGTTAAGTGCTCCTCATAATCGAGGCATTTTTCTGGGTTGGCTTGAAGATGTGTTCATTTCATGTACAAATTATTATTGTTTCTCTCTTTTACAATGTAAGAGTATCATTTATACAGGGTTATTTATCAATGTCCGGCCAAATTTCCAGAGGATGTGTAGAATCGATAATATTTTCGATCTATGAAATAAACTTTTTTTTTTTCACATTATTTTATTCTTGTCAAAACAAGGTGCACGGTGCCAAATAGTGGGTCTTATGGAGAAGAATCGGCTGGAAACTTCATAGTTACTCCTTTAAATAAAATTGTAACATTGTTATTTTTACAACTTGATCTTATTATGTGAGAATGCAGCTTGATGTGCAGGATAAATTACTTTTTTCGCCCCTAAATTACAGAACGCGTATACCAATACACAATTCAGTTCAATGACCTTGAAGATAGCAAAAATTAGTACAAAGGTTTGACAGCGCACGCATACGACCACAAATCCGAAATAAAAATTGACCGGTCTTTGCAATTTAATCCTGTATATTTTTTTTTTTAAATTGTTGTCCCACTAGGATTTTCTCCTGTATCGTGTATGCGAGTACAATTCACAAATTTTCACGTAGACAAATATCCAAACTTAGAGGAAGTAGGTCATACAAAATATTTGTTTCCGGTATTGAACCGTCAACCTGTGACTCGCGTGTACCTTTTATTAATGATAAAATTATACTAGTTTACAAATATATATATATTTTTTTACGCTTAATCTAAACCCGGCAAAAGGATTGCTCTATGACGTCAGAATCTAAACAAAAACACATAAAACACAAACATATTCACACATACACACACACTCCATACCTAATAAATACACACTCGATTGTATTACTCGTAACTTGTCACCGTAGCACTATAGAGATGTACCAATTTCAAAGTACTAAAAACACGGCTTTTGACGATATTTGAAGTTTTTTTTTTAAGACAGCAAATTTTATGGTCATTTCAATCAATCAATCAATCAATTTATTTTGTCTTAACTAAAGCATCCTTCAGTACTTTTTTTCTCCTTTCAAATTCATTTTTGTTTGCTTCGCTACGAGTTCTTTTTCTCAAGATATAAATTTTTAGCTACAGCACTTCGACATTACCTGTAAATTATATTTTGGATTTGAATGCTAACGAACTACATTATGAAAATAAAATAGCATAAAATAGTAGGTACCTCTTTATAATTTAATTCATTTGTGCTTTAATTTTCAATGCATTAAATTCCTTCTACTTAATTAATTTATAAAATTATCGCAACAAACGACGTGAAAAAATAAAAAACGGAAATGCAAAAAAGTATAAAAAAAAGCATAAATAAATACAGTAACGCAAGGTATAAAGTGCAACTACGCTCGCGAATACGCCGCATCCAGCGGCGTTCGCGCGCCATTTTCAGCCGCCATTATTTATTTATCCGCGGTTCGTCGCCCGGGCGACGCACCAATGGCCTTCACCTCGGTCCCAAGGTCCCTTCCCGGAACAGACACCGATGATTAATCATCGTCATGATCTCCATTTAGACGGTTTTGTAATGTTTCAGACTTTTCAGAATTTGTATTTCATAGAATCTTGCGGGATTGGGTGAGCGTTTAATTGTTAAGTAAAAGGAAAATTTGATTATAATTGCGTTGCAGTTTTGTTGTATTTATTGCTTTCCTTGTCATTTTTATTAATTTATTAAGGATGTTGTTGTTCGTATTAATAGTAACTGATAGTAGAGCTCTGAATTTATAGACACTCAACTCGACAAAATTTATAGATTTTTGTCCGCGAATTTAGTTTTTTTTTATTGAAAAGGTTTGGTTTTGACCACTAGTGATGGATTGGTCCCAAATTATAAGTTGTTCTAGTTGATTATACCAATTGCCCGATATTTTTTATTGATATTATAATAAGAGGCCATAAGTGGCAATACAATACAGTGATAGCCTAGTGGTATGACCGTTGGACTGCCAAGTCAAAGGTCTCAAGTTCGAACCCAAGGCACGTACCTCTGACTTTTCGAAGTCATGTGCGTATTAAATAGTTAATTATCACGCGCTTAAACGGTGAAGGAAAACATCGTGATGAAACCTGCATGCCTGAGAGATTTTCTCGATGGCGTGTGAAGTCTGCCAACCCGCACTAGGCCAGCGTGGTGGACTATAGCCTAATCCCTCTCATTCTGAGAGGAGACCCGTGCCCAGCAGTGGGACAGTATAATGGGTTGATTGTTATTTTAAGTGGCAATACTAAGTTTATAGGGAATTTGGTATTTCTCATAAAAATAAGAATAGGTACTTATGTTTCGGTGAAATTTTCTAGTTTTCAAAGCAAAATGGACAATTGACTTGTATATCATAGTTAAAATCCAGAGCGGACTGATACAATTTTTACTCGTTTACCTTTTCCAAACAGTTCTACGAATTAATTTCAAAAAGATTATTTATTATTATTTTTTTTGATTTTTGATTTTGCATATTACACCATGATTAGCAAAATTTGGCAGAACCAATGACCTTGGCAGGTCCCTATAGAGCAATCACCTTGACCTGTCCGGTGGAGGCAAGGTCAGTGTCACTTGGCAACGTTGAACAAACGCCCAGGTAAATGGCTTGCTTGAAAATACACTCAAATTCTAAGCGGCAGAAGACAATTTAACTTTAGCTTAGCTAGTCGTTAAGTTATGCTAATCCTAGTTTAAGTTACAGTTCATGTTAATCGGTTAGATTCTGTGCAAAATGGAGGAAAAAGTAGTTTCGTTTGAAATTTATTTTAGAAGAATGTAAATAGAGAAATTTTCTGATAATTTGTATTTAAAAGTACTTTGAGGGATTTTAGGACGATCTACTAATGTCTACAGATTTTGAAAATAAGGGTTAAATTACACAGAAAAAGTGGTTTGGAAAGAAGGAAGGGAGTCTTTTGCCTAGGAATGGGACGAAATGGGCTAGAAAAAGAGACTGATATTAAGGGTCCGGCGGAGCTTGAATTGTCCACAAAAACGTAATACCAAAATAAACCGTGATTCAAACAATATTTTATCAAATTATGTTATTATTCGGATTTGGGTACCGTCAATCTAGGTTCCTACTGTACTAGAAATAGAACAGTAGGAACTTAGATTGACGAAACTGGAAATAAAAGATTTGAAAATCGTTCCAAACTTGGTAATTTTATCAAATATTGCATTCGCTTACATTTATTTCCAGTGAAGTATTTTGGACAAAATGGTAGCGTAGGAACCTACATTAACGGTATCGGATTCCGAATAATAACACAATTTTAGTAAATTGTGTTTGAATTACTATTTATTTCGGTTTTTACCGCTACCATAATATCTTAACTGCTTCAATTCAAAAGTTTGTAACATCCTACGCCACATAATATATGAGTGTTAGTAGAGCTACCTCTGATTACAAATATACATATCTGTGTTTTTTATAATCACAGATATTTATTCCGGGTCTCAGTGTAAATGTACGTACGATATAGAAGAAATTCTAAGTAAGGTATAACTAGAAAAAAAAAGATTGATCAAGGCTGACAAGTGCCCAGGGATTACAGACATAGTCATCACTTTTATAGTATCTTTTGGTGCTTAGATCTTACCTATGGCTGGATTCATCTATACATCTCAAAGATTTTTACAGGGTCGGCAACGCGCGAGTGATACCCCTGGTGATGCAAGCGTCCATGGACTACAATAACCACTTACCATCAGGCGGCCCGCTTGTTTGCCATGGTATAAAAAAGGTCATGTCTGTAATTGCAAAATAATTGGAAAAAAATACGCAAAGAAGACTAGATATTATAGTATATATTAATATTAAGACGACAGTTTTGGCATAGCGGCTAAGCGATCGGCTCCGGAGCTACGTGTTGTGGGTTCGATCCCCAAACGGAGCACATATTTTTATGATTTACGGGTAGTTGTTCCGGGTCTGGACGTTTGTGTATATTAGAATTTGTTGTTTGTAAACGCACCCACAAGACAGTATAAAATTCTAGTTGAGGCAACGTTTTTTTAATAATAAATATAATTAAGCGATACGTTCTTAGGTAGGTAACTTAGGTGAGCGAAGCCGCTGGCAGAAGCTAGTTTATCTACTTATAAGTTGTCTAATTTACATATTACTCGACTAAATACGATACACAATATACCGTCAGTGTAAGGAAACTAGATAAAACATTATCTTATTGTATTTTACTTGTTAAAACAAAAAATACACACTAGTAAGACATTTTAAGACAGAATTAAGGCAAAAACACAGTTTGAGAATCCATTTTGGGTGCAATTAGCTGAAATTTATTCCTATTATCAACGGATCTTTGACTGATAAGCTTTTGAAACGCTTAAATCCTCAAATTATAGGCCATTGATCCCGTCGATAAAATTGTTTTATTTTACCTGTTTCTAAGTAACTCTAGTATTAGGTAATTGTTTCTTGTTTTAAGGAAAATGTTATACTTAGTTAGTATCATTTAGTTTGTATTACATTGTGAACATGGCACTCCTCCTGAACAGTTAATCGGTATTAACTGTGATTAAAAAATAATAGGTAGGAAACTAGGAATAGTTTTATGTGAGGTTTTTATTAACTGCGTTATTAGCCTAGTCCGCCGGTCCTGAACACGACTGCTACGCTAGATGTCCTGGGTTCGATTCCCATGTACACCCACAGTTCGTTGTTATGTTTAGGTCCCATGTAATACGGGGCGACGTTATTGCCATCAACCAGGCACAATTCCCAAACTTCGAGCTGCTACTGAGAATTTCATAGAGAAGCCCAATAAAACTGCTCGACCTGGGAATCGAACCCAGGATCTGTAGCATAGCAGTCGGGCTCAGGACCACTAGGCTAATGAGGCATTATAATACTATTATATGCTTTAAAAGACGAGAGCTTTTAATTCTATAGGTACTTTCAATAAAATTCAGTGGCACTCGCATCATTTTCTCGGAAGAATTATTATCGTTTCCCTTTGATGCCAGCTCTTGTTGACAAATTACCTTTGACAATTACTTCATTAATGTCGCTTTTGATGTTTTTGTGTTCTCAAAATCAATTATCGAGGTGTGTCTTAAGTTTTGGTACGAATAACTGAAGAAATATCACAGTATTTAGACTCAAATTGCAAAGTCATGTTTTATTTTTGCAGTTTTTATTGATATCAGTTTTTGTAATGTTGATTTCTTATATTATCATTGTTATTTTTTTTGCTTTTAAAATACGAAAACATTCTTTTTTGAATCTTGTTTCAGGGAACTTGAAAATACATTTATTTTTAGGGTTCCGTACCTCAAAAGGAAAAAACGGAACCCTTATAGGATCACTTTGTTGTCCGCCTGTCTGTCAAGACCCTTTATCTCGGGAACGCGTGGAGGTATGGAGTTGAAATTAAAACCATATACTCAGGTCTACAGTCCCTTGAAGCTGTGAAAAAATAAAAACTTCTAAGTTAATGCAAAAAACGTATATTTCGAATAACAATTTATAAGGTATTTTCCGGGAAGGAAAAACGGCTTATACTACAAATATCGGGAAAAATCTGAAAACTATACATTTGTAATTAATTATATATTTACAGTAAACGCTCAAAAGTCCATAAGCACGCTAAGGATTACATTTACATTGCTATGAACAGTACGAGCTCGATATAACCAGTGCATGTCACGATAATGAATAGAAGGTCGTAAGTCAAACTAAATGTCAAGCGATTGCCTATGGACTTTTGGTCGCCACTGTACCTACAAAATTGTACGGAACCCTCGGTGGGCGAGTCCGACCCGCGCTTGTCCTGCTTTTTTTAAGTTAACTGCCTCGTTAATATTGTATTTTATGAGGAAAACTTCAATAATAGCTCTAGATTACGATTTACGGCTAACAGATGGAACAAAAAATTACAAATGTGCTTGCAATAATATTGTGCGTTTTCACAAAAAACCTTTAAATTTTCTTTCAATAATAGTGGCCGATTCTTTACTATAATCAACTAGTTTGTGAATGCTGTGTTAAATGTCGAATCTGTATTTTTTAACTCTGTTGAAACCAGTACAATATTTCAAAGTATTAGTTGTTTCTGGAATTGCATAAAAAGCAGTGTAGCTCTTCATTTTTTGTTTGGCAAAGGCGAATCGGAAAGATAAACCAAGCAAAAAACATAAATCCATGTACTTATTTTCTATTTTGTTACCATTCTAACTTTTTTACGATAATTAAACCCAATAATTTAGTCAACGTAGAAGCTAAAACGACATAACTACAGAATTTAGAAAAAAACTAATAATTTCCGTAGTTATAAATTAGAACTAACACTTTTGGCAAAATATCTGTCGTGTTCATGTTAGTAGTAGCCAAGCCAACGTACCATCACGCCAATCTTCCCCGAAGAGTAAGGCACAGTTCTAATGTACCTACACAAACAGTTCGTCGGTATGTTTCCCATGGGACAAGGTCTAAGCCAAACTCCGAGCTGCTTATGAGAATTATACTGCTCGACCGGAGAACGAAGCTAGGACCGCTAGCATAACGGTCGCACTAACGATCACAAATGAGGCAGCTAGTGGTAGTAAGAAATCCAAAAGCCTGATAACCAATTAAACCTTAGACTGTGGAAATAAATTGGGTAGCAAAGGCTTAATGCTAGTCGCTTTGAGTTAAATATTGATTTTTAGATGCATCTGGTTAGCCTGAGAAGTAATCCCAACATACTTAGTTGGAAAAAGGCAATTAAGTAGGATAGATGTAGAAATCGAGGTAATCTTGAAAAAAACTTCGTTCTCCTAGCTTGAACCAATTTTAAATCAGTTCTACGTAATAGAAATTGGCATCCTAAACTGACAAAAACTAATCATTATTTCAGGCATCACAAGTTCCTAGAAGAGGGAACTTGCACACAAAAAGTTTTAACATGCTAGTTTACGTAATCTCTAAAACTGTATTTTTTTTTCTAAACCAAGTGCCAAATTTTGCGCAGTTTAAAACAATGGGAACTGATTGAATTAGTTGCGCCATTTTGTTTGCAAACTAGTTTTTTTTTTTACAGTGATGGTCATTTTTGTGGCTGGTATTGTTGGCTCCTATTGATTTTAAAAGCGAACGTCTACAATCGTGTGGATCTGGATTCGATTTTATAAGTTCCAAGTGTAACCACTTTTCTTCTAGAAATTCTTAGTAGCCCGAGTTTGGAGCTAAGCTAAGCCTGCATACTCTATTAAACTGGAGCAAACACATACCTGTGCAATATACCAGTAGATTCCTTGCGTAACCCTTTGTGAATGACTTTTTTTTGTGTAGGTAAGCATTAGCTGTTATTTCTGATATTGTGTACTACTTTGCTTTGCCTGAAGTTTTGCATTAGAACATTCAATAATAAGGCAAAAATATTATTAAAGAAATGGTTCTGATTCGTTATCTTCTTAATTACTGAATTTCGCGTAAATTTGAGACGTCTGCACTTCGAATTTGCAATTACAATTAGTGAAGGATAACAACCGACTGCAATTCTTTGTCTTCCTCCATTTAAACCAGGAAATGACTTCTATGCATTTTTACGATTATATTAATGGCATTCGAAATGCAGCATTGTGTAGATTTCTCAGCTAAAATTTAACATGTGGGGCCCGAATCTGCCCCAGACGATCTTAAATAGATTTTTTATATAAAACATGATGATTATTCGGTCTGGTGGCTTGAATATCTAAAGCGAATAAATAAAGATTGACTGTCTGATATGACGGAGGACTGTTTAGGAAATCGACACTGAAGTTCATTGTCCTAATCCATAAAGGATTTATATTTCAAACGCATACAGATAATGTATCAGCCGTTTATATAATTCTTTTATATTAGCCACGACGAGACATGAAACAATCTAAATAAGAACAAAGAGGGGTAGGCTAAGACAGAGCTACATTACACAAATCAAAGTGTATAAGGAGGTTCAGAAATTAGCTGTCTATCAGTGGAAAGTGTTGCACCAACAAAAACATTGCTCTTAAATAATAATTATTATTATTTATAATTAAGTGGACGCTTCACTTGAATGGTTTCCGGAAATGCTGCCTTCAGATGTTATGAACGGAGACTATCGAAAGGATAGGAGAAATTATTACTCAACATAAAAATCATAATATCGGTTAAAAACAACAAAAAACCAAATGGCAATTCGAGGTAAAAGTTCAACTTTCTAGTACCCTTGAAATAACTGGTGACCTGGAAATGGCGAACCCGCTTCCTACAAGTATCAGGTTCCGGGTTGTATTTTACTGATCGTGTTCACCCCAGCGTGTGTAAGAGTAGTTTGCATTCTTAATTGTCTTACACTAGGTTTCATTCCTGCCTTTCCTTGTATTGTTCATTTGGCGGTAATCACACGCTTTCCTTATTTAGTTTACAATGTGTTTACACCTTTTTATGGGATAGGGGACAAACGAGCCTGACCTATCGCCTGCGATTGTAAGCGATTACTAGAGGAGTCACAGGTGCGTTACCGGCCTTTTCAAAGGGGATTAGGCCGATTGTTTCGCCGAGTAAGTGAGGATAACGGATATCCTCACTTACTCGGCGAAACACAACGTACGCGTTGTTTCACGCCGGTTTTCGGTGACACTTTTTTATAGTTGATTTGTTGTGACTGTGCTGTTTTTGCATTAAATCGATTATCTGGCACATAACATAAAATTAGTTCAACTCATCCGTTCACATTTTTACGTTTAGCAGTAATCCATTTCTGATGTTTGAAAGGTGTAAAGTGGCTAATATTTCAATCAGAGCATGAACTATTTACTAATTAATATTGCTAATTATTTTATTTAACTCATGACGACACAACAAAAGAATAAAAATATTAAGTTGCCTGTGCATATATCAGCTCTTATATACCAACGCTAAAGAATTGGTTACGCCCGAAAGCAAATGTTAGGGTATTTGTTCCAAGCTTTTTTATGATCTGCTTTTATTGGTTCCAATTATTTTTAGCTAATTGTGGGCCTGGGTCGAAAAGATTATGGCATAATAGCGGGTTGGCGCAAAAAGGGGTCCATGACTGAAGTTTAAATAAAATTTAATTATTTTGGGTACGGTTTGACGTCACTTAATTTAAAGCTCCTAAACCTACATTAAACTGTTAGGTACCTTAGGTACATATGTTGCGATCAAGGTTTAATTCTTCAGATCTCATCTCAGCACTTTTTTGTTGCTTCTAGGATTTATCTGTCGGTTTTGCTGTGGCTAGGTTCAGCTTATCAGTTTATTTGGAAAGGAATACCCACCCAGGCTTAGATGTTTTGTCTTCCAATTCAAGGTCACCTGGGCCTCAAAATTTGTAGATGTTAGATCCGGCTGGACCAACTGTCCAGCCTATTACTGTGGTTATTTAAAATAACTAACAATGTTACCTACTGTAGTATTTATTCTTACATTGGTTTTAGAGAAGCTTCTTAATCTCATCGTATTTTATGAGCTCCAAACTACTTAGAATTATCCGTAATTTTAATTATAAAGATCGAAGGGAAATTGGTCAACATTATTTTAAGTTCTTTTTATCACTATGATTGACTTCAGTAGTCTTAGTTTTTTTTCATAGATACGTTCCCAGAATAGTTCTACTTTTGATTTTGAGATTATTGCAAGCAAATTAACAGGCCCAATATTTTTTCAATAAGAGCGTAGGCGAACTTAATTATATAGACCGGACTAACGTTCTCATTAGTCTGATCATCAAGCTGTGAAGATTTTCGATGGAAAGTTCACGCTTCCTTTTTCCCATGTTACGTTTATATGGTCAATATTCGGCTAAAAATTTGGTTTTCCATTATTAGATTTAGGTGAACAACGCCACGAATAACAACATACATGTATGAATATTTTTACGATGACCCCTTTAAAATTGTGAGACGAGATTAGTGAAACTAATTATTATTTATTTATTTTATTTGCCTGGAAGACTTACAGCTACAAAATCAATATGATAATAGTAAGAAAATGGAAAGCCAATTACAAGTCTTCACTTTTAGATACAGTGGAGGAAAAAGTGAACATCCTTAATATAATCATCACTCACTTAGTGCTATTTAATAAGTACCTAATATTTAGTTATTACCTCTATGCATAGGTTCCTAACTAGACACAGTAGCTAATAAGATCAATAAATATAATGTTTATTACATCTTGTTTTCCGTTACCTCCCACCTATTTAACGTTGGTTTGTTTTCACCAAAATTATACTCATATACAACAAAAGCTTCGAAATATTTTTTTCTCGTTTGCGCATCGAGTGTTTACATCAGACCTCGAGTTAACGGTTGAAGGTTAGAGTTCGATGCTCGTGGTCAATGATACTTATTGGGCGAGACGTGACGCGTAGCCTGCCTTACCTTAATGGGATCAGCCGTGTACCTACTAACGTGTTCATTATGCATTTATAATGCTATTCTTTGTCATGTTTACTTATTTATTTCAAGCTGTCTGTGGTTTTAATAGTTTCATTTGTATTTTAAGCAGTATTTGCTTAAAAAAAGATCCGATCTATCGAGTGTACTGATCATAATAAACAGTCTACCTTACTACCTAGATTTTGACAAGCCGATTCGTTCATATATATTTTTAAAACCGTCCCCGCACTAGAAAACAAGCTCTGCAACATGAAGGCTTACACATTTAGCAGTGAATACATCTAGATTCAAAACTAATTATATTATGTGGAGCTCACAAATATTTGTCTATTGTGGGATTGGGTATTGAATCACCGACACTCGGCGCAACGGTACTGGAATGTTCTCTATGCATTACTAAACTGTTAATCCTATTGCGATAAAACTTTGGTGACTTGTGTGCATGCCTAGAAAGGTAGATGACGAAAAAAAGAAAGAGGCATTGCAACGCATGCCAGTAGTAGGTACTAGTCTTTTCTAAAATAATATTACAAATGTTGTGCAACGCGGTGATACCAATCCATTTCTACCACCTGGCCATTAAGTTCTATAACTTGGTCGTCCCTTTAAAATTTACATAAATTAATTAATGCAACGTTGGAAGCTCGTTATCTATTACTAAAACAATAAACTATTCCTGACATCTGAAACGACTTGTATCAATGATAACCCGCCGATACTTCCCATGTATTTGTTCTCCTCATGTCAAAACATGGCCTATTTACGACTTTACTTTTCTACTAATTATTTGCTGTTAACGATTCCTTATCATTATTGTAACCATTAAGATTTGGTGAAACATTTAAATGGTTTTTGAAATGAAACGGTTTAGTTGTTGCTATTTTAGTGGCTTGTTTCCTGTGTTAACATACCACATTACAGGCGTGATGGTATTTTTTTATCACAAGGTTCGGCAGAGGTGTAGGTACAGTCAGCACATCAAGTTACCACAAACTGTCAAATTGCCCCAATGGATAATAAACTCTATTATTTGGAGATTTAATTGAAAATTGATTTTTGATACCATTATAATTGTGCTGTTGTGTGAATTATGGCTGTACTAAAGTACAGCCATAATTCACCAGTATGTTTAGGTCCCGCGTAATAGAATTGAATTCGTTCTGTCTTCTCAAGTAGTTTCTGGATAATAAAGCTAATGCTTTTTTGGTACAGAGCAAAGAAAGACAGATAATTACAAAATTCTGTTGTTTGGACATTTTTGGCGAGTTTTTTGTAGGGTGGAATCAAGACTGTTCTACAGACCACTGACTTCATAGAGAATACGGTGACATTATGACAATGACAGACTGACAATTGACAGTTGACAGGTAGAGGCGCTCGTAAAGCTGATATTAAAGTGTATTTCTTTAGACTTTATGAATATCTTCTGGTCTATAAATGGTACCTATAGTAGTAATTGTGGATGGGAGTGGGTAGTTTTGTCTATTGAATACCAGCTATCTTCTCTAGTATTACTAAGTAATTAAAAACATCGATTGATGGTGGGCATTTCAAAAACCCGAACCAAACGCTTTAAGGCCCCTTTTATCATGCGTAGCGCATGTGGAATGCGCTTCCCGAGTGCGTCTTCCTCGATAGAGATAATTTGGGTGTCTCTGAATCATGTCTTCTCGGCAAGCGCGCTCCATCGTAAATCGTAGTTTCGCTTAACATCAGGCGAACAAGCGATCAAGCGTAACTACGAATTAAAAAAAATGATAAGTGAGCACAATATGCAAAAAAAATTAAAGGCTAAATTATTGCCTGTCTTTCTCCTGTCACCAGTAAAATTCCAGTAGCTGGAGCTGTCACGTCTGCCTGAATTTCTTTTTAAAAAAAAGCTTATTTGCAATGTGGGTCGCATATTACTGGTGTTCTTGTCAACCCCTCGTCAGCATGTAACTAGCATTGGCTTAGCAGCCAATGCTTGTTACAGGTAGGTTCACTTCGGTAATGCAATGGGCGGGTTTCAAACCGGCAACCACATGATCGCAAGTCTGACGCCCTAACCATTAGGCTACTGCATGAAATAGAAGTATGTATACTTACTATATTTGGCACCTATGTTCTCTTCAACCATTTCAATAACACAGTATCAATTTTGCAATCAGAAATATTAAATATATAAAAAAATGTTTACCTTCCACCAGGCGCTCCCCATTCCTCATTCATTCTCAATTCGGCAAAGAAATATTAGTGACGTCTTATCAAGATTTTACCCCGAAAATATGTGAACGTTCCTACCTAACTCAAACGCAAAAGGCGAATGCGTTCGTCAAACGAATACACATTTTTTTATAAATATCTCCACATAAAAATCTCAATTTCCCGTTCTTCGTGGGAAATAAATTGCACGATATACTACAGTGGGGTACAAAAATGACGGTTACCGTAGATGCGTTGTAAACATTTCGCTTTTAGTGAGCCACATCGTTTTCAGGATTTTTGCTATGTTTCTATCGACAGGTTAATTGACAGTTTTTTATGTAGATACATGGAAAAACACATACGTTTACAAATGAAGGAAATATTTTGTGCTTTGGCTTGTACGATGGAAATGGTAGGTAAACTATAGTCACTTGTATGCATATTTTAATTAAATCTTAGAATCTGTGGGGAAAATATGAGGAGATGTGGTTGGTAAATGAATGAAGGTTTGGATGACTTGATATATAATCTTTACTGGTACCAGTTGAAATACATAATTATTATTTATACTTCTTAATTATGACCGACATATCTTTTTGTGATTTTTTTGCATTTTCCATGCTAAGATTATAAAGTTATTTTAGTGAAGGAAAAATTCAGTCCCGGGCAGGATTCGAACCTGCGTCTTCTGGTTAGATACACCAGACCGACCGATTATGACCGACATAACTCGACTGACGCGCCGCGCAAAGTTATCAAGTTAACACAATCCAATTCTAATGCGGTAGCAATGTCCCTACAGAATCCATACACTTGTTGCCATAATCCCTGAACAAATTTAGATAAAATTTGGAAAGGAGATATACTGCACCCAGAGAAAGGATATCGATTACCTTTTGTCTCAAAAATAATTTAAGACGCGAGTGTAACCGCGGGCAACAGCTAGTTATATCTACGGGCCAGGAGAAAAATCAGTAAAACACCCCCTAACATTCACAATAATAACCGGTATGTATACACTGCACTATTATTAAAAAGAGGATGTGAAAAATATGACGTCAAACATTCAATGAAAATTAGCACACTAGCTACTTCCCAAATACCCCAAATTGTGCAAATTTTAAACTTCACTGATACCCTTTCGGCTTTACCCGTAAATAGCCACAGTTATTACAAGCCGGTAAGTCTCTCCTAACTCTGGACTTTACCAAATTACAAGTGTTTAAAATTCAGGAGTTTTGCTCACTAATCTCTTACTAGTTCGCACCAACCGCGTCCGATGTACAAATATTTACAGGGACGACCCAGCTGAGGTCAATTTTCCTACTCTCCGTAGCAAAAACGTATCAAAATCTACCACATTTGCAAGCCAAAACCACACTTTTGCCTTCAACATTTGGTTTGAAACTAGATTGACAGTGCAATAGTCGTAAAATTTAAGATAGCTGTAATATAATCTACGAAATCGAATTTTAAATTTAGATTGCTAAAGTTCATTTTGGTTTGGAAAGATCGTAAAAATCTTTGCTAATCCAAAATGATGTATAACCGTTCTCATTCCTAGGCTATTTCAGTCTTTGTGTAGTTGGGTTAGGGTCTATTTTCAGGATATTTTCATGAGATACAAGTGCAGTGCACTTTGCCTGTGGTTCAGTGATGCACCTCAGAGCACAGACTGATTTATGGTTATAATAAATATATGGGTGTTTAATGTTCGAGATTATCTATAGTGAGTAATAAAAGACGGTGTTTGTGTGTAAAATCTGTATGCTAATGTGAATTTTATACCTAAGATTTTTCCGCTGTGAAGTCTAAAAAAAATATGGGTTATTGTTATGCTTTTGACTTTCAGTGAGGTCTTGAAAACGTAGTTCAGCTTTTGATGTTGTCCATACTTCTTACGGCTTTTGATGAGGTCACTAACCTATTTTAAGACAACTTCAATTGATTAGAAATTTATATAAAATGAAAATTAGTTGTTTGTTATATAACTTTTTGTGTTCGTTACTAACTCATCGGCAAAGTTTAACTGAATATGCGCAAGACCTCAAAAACGTAAATTAGAATATCCCATAATTTATAATAACGAAACCCTAAGTAATTTTGAGACAAGTAAGCATCGGACGACCAGAAGCACGAAAAAGCGATATCGACTCATGGTGGACATTCCAAAACCCCGCACTAAACGTTTATTATGCATACCGCTGAAATGTGGAATGCGCTTCCTGAGTTTGTCTTCCCTGATAGGTAATATCTGGGTGTCTTCACAAGTGAATCGGTTTCTTCTAGGCATGCGTGCTCCATCGTAGATCGCAGTGGCGCTTAACATCAGGCGAACTGGCGATGAAGCGTAAGCCTATCATGATTAAAAAAAAGGATATTTTTTTCAAGAAATTACTTATATTTTGTAAACGCACAACTTGTGGCCGTACTACAGTCGTATCAACAATGACTGTGATATCGGCGCCCGAACGCACACAATAATAACTTGTGCATATAGGTTACAATTTTCCATAGCTCAACCCACTGACGGATCAGGGGGCCATAATTTCAGCTATTGTAATTATTTTTTCGGGATGGACGCATGATGATGTCAACGTCAAAGTCAAAATGTTTTATTTCAATTAGACCACTAAATAGGTATTTTTGAAAAGTCAAAACTATTTGCACGGTTCCAAAAAGTGGGTCGTATGGAGAAGAGCCGGCAAGAAACTCCATAGACACTCTTTTAAAAAAATAAAAAAACTTGATTACAATATTAGGTTTCACAACTTTGTTCCAACTAGTTGCTGAGAATTCTGCAGTTTGATGTATATGATTTATTCAATATACAAAAGGAATTAGGGATTGCCGCAGCAAGTAAGAGCTGACCAGCCCCGACAGACAGCACCCGTTCACGATGATGTGTCATCATCATCGGGACATGTAAAAACGACTGTAATCGATTCAGAACTTTTAGGGTCTTGCGTTTATTCTTTTACAGGTTTTACATTCTATGCCATAGCTGTTTGTACTTCTTTAAGATAAGGCGGACAAAATTCCATACATTTTTTCCAGTTGCCTTTTATAATATGGAAATTTCCGTTATAAGAAAATTATTTCCCATCGACCTCGTATTTCGAAAGCAATACATAATTATACTTTGTGTATTATATACATGCAGTCGTAATTTATATTGGCTGATGCACGTAAACACAGTGTGTTTATTTTATTTAGCAATGGTTTACATTAGCTGTGCATGTGATTTTAAAATCACCTTGGATGCAACAAGATGGTAGCGTGGTTCAATTCGAGACTAAATCTTTTATAATAATTATATTTGTGTAAATTCATTGAAGGGCTCGTGTAGTATTGTAAAAATTAGCGCTGAGCGCGGAGCGTTGAGCGCTGAGTCGACGCTCATGAACCTTGAAGACTCGAACGTTCTACACTCAAGCGCTCAAGTCTCAAGAGTGTTGAAAGGTTGACCTATAATGCTCAAGTCGCATGCTCAAGCATTATAGTCCAAGCTCTAGAGACTTGAGCATTTGAGCGTTGAACGCTCGGCACTCAGCGCTCACTTTTACAATTCATATTTTACAATTAATTTTATAACTAATACGTTGACCAACTGATTTATAATGTTAAGCTGCTCTTGCTGCGGTCAGTAAGTGGATGGGTGACTATTTTTAATATTTTGATACCACTGTACCTGAGGACATATTAATCTATCAGTGCTGGTTGTAATACGAATGAAAACCTATAAAGACTGAAAACCCGAAATTCGTATCAACCAGTTTTGCTTGTTCATTGGATATTTCATCGTTTAGGTAAAATATTAACCTGTATTGTCTCACTCCTGAGCAAAAGCAAAGGCGTGTCGGTATAGCGATTATAATTTTCCACGAACATCTTTATATCTAGGGCGATATTTAAAGGAATCCCGCACGTTAAATCTAATAAACACGACTAGAAAAGTAATAACAACATGTTTACGTTCCCTGCTTTACCTTCAAGGTCCTAGTCGTGAATATACGTAATAAATTCGTATCAGAGTGTAGCTATAAAAGTTATTTTCGCGAAAATGCGTTGTTTGTATATAAGGACGTGTCCGGGTCAAAACCCGAACTGTTTTACACACACTGTTATTATTGAAATATTCCCAAATTTACGTACGGAGTGGCCGAATATTTATACTTTTATAGGCACTTGAAAAATGCAAAGGAATGCACTGAATGCACATGAATTGTTTATAAATCAGAATCAATTATGGCGGTTGGTGAACGATGGGGTGAATGTAATGTGCCCTGACTGAGCAGCTGCAAAGCACCACCTTCATTCACACGTTCACCTTCAGAACTGAATATAAGAAGCCATACTTTTTACCAGCCATACATATTGGATGGAAGAAAGAAGATGAACGATGGAAGAACGTCTTTCTGGTGGGAAAGAAGCTTCTTCTAGCAAAACGTGATGCGCTCCAGAAAGTCTATACTGTCTATATCTTAGCTCTCCTAACGGGAGTGCTTTTGTATAGTTTGTTTAAATTAGTCACAGGGTTTGTGTTGTGGTCTATTCAATTGAGGCGAATGCAGAAAACATATCTAAATATGGGCTACTTTTACTGATACCTATCATCGTTGTTATTAATATTTTTTTCTTTTGTACTTATTGATTATTGAAATTTAAACTAGTTAATCGTTTTTTTTTTTCAATTAAATTTGGTTGGTTAAATAGACATGTAGACATATAATTATGTAGGTATAGCTATGTATACATATCGCCAGATCTTATCGCTGAGCGTTTTTCCGAAAATACTCTGCAGAAGTTTTATATTCCTTCCCAATAGCTAATCATTTTCATAATTAATAAATTTGCCTGTAACTGAATTTAAACCATTAGTTTTCCTCTAAATTCTACATCACAAATCACACGAATTAACATAATATAAAAAATATAAAATGTTCAAGTATTTATCATTTCCAGCGAGCCGAGATCTGTCAGTCGGTTGGACCGGAAACTCATCATTATCGGACGGATTCTTGTCCGCTGGTACCGAGCCAAGTTCACGGCTGTCCACGTAATTTCTTAAAAAATCTTTGAACTTCATTATTTTTGTAAGAAACTTGTCTATTCGTTTAGGTATCATATATGTTTGTGAATGAGTAAAAATCTAAGGTTATTCCTTGGGCTTGAATTATTTTTCCTTTTATTACATAAGTGCGGAAAATCCTCGTGGATCATCTGCTGCCAAACAAGACAAACGGGCCAAATGTACGCCAGCCTACTGGGGACATTGACGTAGCAGTGATCTTTTTTACAGTCCATAGCTCATGGAGGCCGAATATTACATTAGCGTCCTTCGGCTCCCAATACATCTACTGATCGGAAGAGAGGGAAATATCTGCCATATTTCTCTCCCCAGTTCGACCTCCTTGTACGCAGTAGACAACGACGAGTAATCACGCGCTGTCGTTCCCGACCATGGATCGAATTATGGCTATAAGCGAAAGGCGGGATCTACTGCCGCAACTATATCTTTGCACTGTCCAACCTAGGCACAATTTTCTCCAGCGTATGCTGCGCCGTATCCTTGGAACAATCCTCGCATTTAAAGTTATAATTACCTCGCTAAGCGTAGTGGTTCGAATTCAATAACGGAGTAACCAATTTCCGATGCTTCCAACTAATTGTACTAATATCAGCCATTGTATACAGAGCCATGAACCATACAAGAAAACATTTATTCTTCTTTTGCAACAAAAGAAGTATAATATTTTAACTACTTTATTGGCCTATTATCAATATTAATACCTACTAGGTAGTAACAGTAAATCATTCGATCAGCATACCTAAATACTTGCCAGCGACGATTGGATGGATGCCCAGTTATAAATGAGGTAAATACCTGAACAGAATACATACTGACGTTGTATGTACTATTTTATGAAGTATATTTTGATGTATTGTAAATATTGCAATCATTTACCTAATTATGATGACCTAAAATCACTAAAAATTACTAAGTATTGTTCTTTGGCAACGATGAAACTATCTATCTGCAATGTAGAATGTATTTTTGTGTAATACCTCGTTTTATATCGTGGGAATTTCCGGAAATACCGTCTTAGTGTGAGGAATTCCAGTGCACTCCGTTATCGGACAATAATAAATAAAATATATAAAAAATCCTTTATAGCTGACTCGAGAATAATACTTAATATCAAAGACAACGAAATAAAAAAACCTTGAACAGTAGGTCAGCGTTAAAATTTATTTATTGCACTCCACAAGTTAAATAGAAGTTACTGCGGAAAATACTATAGTACTAATGTACACCCACAGTTCGCCCATTAAGGTTCCATAGGGGGCGAACCTATTGCCATTAATCGGGCACAAATCTTAAACTCCGAGCTGCTACTGAGAATTTCATAGAAAAACCCAATAACACTTTGCTCGACCTGGGAATCGAACCCAAGACCTCTAGTGTAGCATTCGCGCTTGGGACCACTAGACTATTGAGGCAGATACAAACGAACTTTAAAAAAATAGGTAGAAACATGGCTGTGTATACTTCTGTCTAGCCTTACCGGAAATGCAGGCGTGACATTTACAATAGTTTTTTCAAAGAATCCTTTCGATTAACTTGGACAATAACCTTCAATGTCCACACATCCTGTTTGCTATTGTACTTGAAGAATGTAAAACTACTTATTTTAAAAGTGTCCATGGAGTTTCTTGCCGGATTCTTATCCATAGGATCAACTATTTGGAACCGTGCAACTAGACTCAAGAACGTTTAATAAACGCTTGTAATAGCTTATCTATACCATTTAATAAAATGGTAACAGGCCGATGTCTGTACATTAAAGATATTTATTAAGGGGGTCTTTATTAGAGCACCAGAATCGATTTTTTTGTCTGTCTGAATATTTGTACGCGCATCACGCAAAAACTACTGCATGGAATTGAATGCAGTTTTCACCGATGTTTTGCTAGAGATCTAACTTAAAATCCGGTGCATGATTTATTTTGATACGACTCCTAGAATGGGTCTTATAGTATGTTAATCTTTTTGGGACGTGAGTGACACTGCGGGCAACAGTAGCTAGTTTGAAATAAAAACATTTGAACTTTGATTATGAAGTTGGTTTTATTAAAAAAATATTTTATTCCTTTCTCAGAATATTGTAGTATAGTAACCTATTCCCTTTCATTCACTCATAATTCAATTTTATCATTGGTCAGTTGTCCAGTATACTTTCTCGGTCGTAAAATAAATCATATAACAAAACAGTCCACCGGAATTGAATATCATAAAGTTTATGTATTTCCCTTTGTTGCGCTAGTGTTGATTAATCTATGTTATTGTCTGACAGGAAAATTTAAGCCGGCTCTACACTCACGCCGTGAACATCAGTAAAAAGGGGCGTAAACACTAGTTTTTGCATCTGTTTGCGCCTTGTTTTCCGTTCTGAGTATTTTTTTTTATAGCGTCAAGGGATTCACGGCCCTGAAACGCGACATAGCATACTTGTACACATAGTCACAATTCGATGTCCTAGTGTAAGTTTCGTCTACCCATCTCGATTTCACATATACATAGCGTTCAGCGTTCTGATTGCTAAAGAACTTGAAGCTAGTGTTAAAAGAAACACATTCGAGTTTCGGATGTGGTTTTTGACGGCGGTAGAGAATATGTAGTTTGCGTTCGGTGTTTTGCGGAATTCACGGAGTGAATTCTTACCGCAGCCTCGAGACGCGAGTGTGGTGCCACCCTAAGGTAATTTTTTTCGTTTCATTGATTTTAATGAAATTATTGATTACCATACGAGATGGTCCGAACCAAGTCCATTGATCTTCATGAAGATACTCGTTTGCAGCATTTTTTTACGATTAAATAGATAAATATCAGTGTTCAGAGACAACTTCAAAATATTCAAACTATAAAATCAGTCTATATTATATATTAATCTGCTTAAAACGGTACACTATATATGCGCAATGTTTAAAATCAAACCCTCTACCATGTAGGTATATCACAACAAAAATAATCTAACCTGGTTCCTAAAAAAAATTAAAACAGTGCCATCTATTGATTTTGTACGATACTACTATGAGCCTTGACCGAGTAGTCAGGTCGTTAACCTATGACACGATGACGCAATAACCTGAAAAGTGCGCAGGAGTTTACTATCGAATATTTTGACTATAAAAATAATTCTGCGGTCGCATCAAACATAATTTTGCTAACATTTTATTGCCACTTCTAATTGGATCATAATAATATTATTACGTATTTCTTCAAAAGCGTGTTAATTAATATAATAAACTTATTATTTTAGAGATAAAATAGTCAGTGTATTAGCATAAAATCATTTCATAGAGGTTAGATGAGATTGGGATGTTATTCTCCCAGAATGAAAATGGTTCTTCTGTAGAACCATTTTAATTTTAAAGTCTACCATAGTGGCCTAATGCGGATTGGCATACTTTACAAGCCATTGAAAAAATATTTCTGGCATCGATTTCTTCGAAATGCTTTCTTCACCATATATGCGAGTGATTATTTATTCATAATACACACATCCTTTTTTTATAGAATAGGGAGACAAACAAACAAGCGGGTCACCTGATGGTAAGTAATCACCGCCGCCCATTGACGCCATTTTAAACGTGGGAGAACCATGCTTCGGCACGAGTGGGCCGGCTCGACCGGAGTGATACCACGGCCTCACAGAAAACCGGCGTTAAACAACGCTTACGTTGTGTTTCGCCGAGTGAGTGAGGTTACCGTAGGCCTAATCCCCTTTTAAAAGGTCGGCAACGCATTTGTGACTCCTATGGTGTTGCGGGTGTCCATGGGCGAAGGTATTCGCTTACCATCAGGTGATCCGTCTGCTCGTTTGCCCACCTATAAAAAAATTTGACACCCACAACACTGGAGGGGTAGCAAGTGCGTTGCTAGCCTATAAGAAAAGAATAGGCTCGCTTCTTGAACTCCTTTGAACTTTAGATATTCTAAATCGGTGACTGCTTCTAAAAAGACCTGTAGCCTTAGCACGAACAACTTGCGAAAAAGTATTCATATCGTCACGATAGAGGCGCTGGTCCAAATCTCATACAAATTGGTCTCCATGACGATACGAATACTTTTTCGCAAGTTGTTCGTGCTAAGGCTACTGATACTTTAAAAAAATTTCTTATAATATTAAGTCCATCTTAAATAATGAATAAATAACTGAAAATATACAGTTATTAATTTCATTATGAATTTATTTAATGAGTTGTTTACAAATTTAATTATTCATACTTGTTGGCACAAGATGACTTACTAGAGCGAATCTTCCCGGCAAATATTTGCACAAATAAACCATTAAGTTTTCAATTACGTTTTAGTAAATAATGAATCTGGTTTAAAAAAATACTATGCTAGTATTTCTCATGTGTTGTTGGTTTTGCCCCAACTCACATAATAATTATTCATAATTGCTCAGGGTCATAATCTAAAACGTTCAGTAGGTAAGCCTCTACTAATTGAAATTAAATACAAATGAGTCTTTATTGCTGTTCTAGAATTCTAACAACAATAAATATCATAACATACCATCTCGCCTGTATTCCCCGAAGAGTTAGGCAGAGGGGTACTAATGTACACCCACAGTTCGCAGGTATGTTCTAGGTCCCTTATAATAGGGGGAAATCCAGACTCCGAACTGCTACTGAGAATTTCTTAGAAAAACCTAATAACACTTTTGCTTGACCTGGGAATCGAACCGAGGACGTCTAGCGTAGCAGTCGTGCTTGGGACTACTAGACTAATGAGAAAGTCATAACAAATAATAAAAACAACGAATAATTGATTATGTAATTAAGTTACTTCCTTCCTTTCAATTTCCTTAGTTAGGTACTGGAGATGGAAAGGCCTCCTCTAAAGATTTCCACATCTCTCTGTCCGTCTTCATCCGAATTCACTAATGTCTTTATCGTTTTGAATTCAATATAGTGAGAAGGTCTAGAGATTTTATATACTTACTTCGGCGTCTCTGAACAGCTGATAGGGTCTGATATCATTGATGAAACCAAACTAGTAGACACGGCACACACGTCTCAAGAATTAAGCACTTCAATTAGGTAGAAAGCACGCTCCAATTGGGTATTTAATATGCTCCAATTAGGTGCAACGCAAACGAAGTGATCTTTGTTACAAATTGGCTAGCGCCATAGCTTGACAAATTTGTTTTTTTTTTATTGTTTTATCGAAGTCGTACTACAAATAGGTACTTATGTTGTTACCATCAAGGTGATCAAGCTTGCTTCTCATAGCGTATAAAATATATGAATTTCCCTATTTGTGTTGTCTATTTTACCGTTTAATTTGTAGAAATTTTCAGACGATACATTTTGAAGTCTCTCCCTCAGTTTTCATATTCAGTACTACTAATTATAATCTCGCTAGTAGCATGTTCTGTTACATATAAAATAACAAAATCATTCAATCATCTTAATGAGTTCAATTCGTTCGTTTGTGTCAATTCATATCGAGTCAAAGTATATGGAGTCAGATAGGCCTATCGTAATTACTGTGAAATTATTCTTAGGCAACTTGTAGAGTCGTGTGCAAAAGTGTAGGGATGTTATGAATATTTTTATTTATCGTATCTCTTAAATTGTAACTGCCTTATACTCAAGTGAGGCTAAACGAGTCTGATATGGTAGAGGTCCTTGGTTTGATTTCCAAGTCAAAGAAACGTAATAAACGAACACCAAGTATACCAAATAGTTCAATTAATCATAAATAATGATCAGGCGCAGCGTGATGTCCTCAATAATAAATTTCGTCTACTCGTTTAACTTACACTTTGACCATGCTGCTCACTTGTTCGTGTCAGCCCATACGGTGCCGCACACCATTTCAGAACATTTGGTTCGGCACATACAGTTCGGCACATTCGGTTTGGCACATCTGGTTCGGCTCATTCGGTTCACCACATTCAAAGTCAAAGTCAATTTGTTTTTTAATTATAGCACTGAAATAGTTACCTACTTTTGAAAGGTCAAAAGTGGATCTTATGGAAAAGAGCCGGCAAAAACTCCATAGATAAGTATGCTTTTAAAAAAAAACGTTATTACAATATTAATCTTTACAACTTTGTTTTAAATAGTTGCAGAAAATTATGTAGTGAAAAGTATGTGATGCGTAAGATTTATTGAGTAAGTATATTATAAAATGGATTTGGTTCAACACATTCGGGTCGGGAAACCTGGAACAATTACTATATTTATGTATACATAAAACATACATACATAACATAATCAACCCATTATACTGTCCCACTGCTGGGCACGGGTCTTCTCTCAGAACGAGAGGGATTATAGGCTATAGTCCATTTATGTATATTAACGTTTTATTCAGCTAAACCGAGAGGCCTTTTTCCTCATCATGTATCTATCATTATAATCAATTTTACTGCTCGGTTATGCTGACTAATGCCAACACATACTAGTGTGTAGCACGCCTTACAATCAACCGGATACAGAAGCGGAATTATCATGTATTAGCGTACTTTATTAGATCGTCATGAACGTTTTTCCGTACGGAAGTGGTTCTTAATTGGTTTTAAGGAAGGACAAAGCCTCAAGTTTAAAGTCATAAATATACGAGTATCTCTAAACGGCAATGATGTGGAAGACTGGATGTGTTGTATTTAGGAATCTATTTAGCAAGGCGATAGGTAGTGGAAGATGTATGAATGTGAATGAAGCAAAAGAAGTATGCAAGAATCGCAGCGAGTGGCGGTGTATAGTTACTGCCTACCCCTATGGGAGAAAGGTGTGAGTGTATATATGTAGATAGTGGATGGTTACATAAACAGTTTTTCTATGAATATTTCTTTACATACATGTACATATAAACAGTTTTTCTATGAATATTTCTTTACATACATGTACATTAATCTCATACCTGAATTCGCCTACCGATCAAAATAAAAGATCAGACATATATTCCTATTAGTAAAATAAAATACAACTGTTACCTTTTTTTTAAACGTGTGTAGGTCTTTATCGTAGGTTTTTATCCTAGTACCTATTACTTTTAATTTTCCAAACACTTTTGTGCCCATCTCTCCAAAAGAAACGATCGTTCCTCTGAGAGAATATATAAATTAGGCATAATGATAGTCATCAGCCTCTTCGTTCCTCGTTTACATCATTCGACAATCACATTACATACAATTTGTATGAAACCACTTTGGATAGTTAAATGACGAAATAAATTGTTCTCGTATTATATTGAAAGAGTTGCGTATCTCAGATTGTTGTAAGTGGAATAAACCTTGATTCGTAATGTAGTGCCAATTTTGTTCCAATACACGATTGGGCATAATATTCCTTGCACAGACAATAAAAACATAGAAAGTTAGCAAAACTTGTATCCAATAGATATAGAATTCAGTTCTTCTGGCACGATGAGACCTGAACCTTTCTGTGGGGGCAGTACCCAAATTGATTGATGATGGTGATACTTAAGCTTCAATATGATTTTCAGACCAGTTTTTTTATGTTGTTGTATAAAGGCTTGTGTGTGGCAATTTAACCCATCTTTCTTTAATTTAAGAGTCATGTCAGTGAAGCACTCTACTGTTTTCTATCCTCTGTCTTTTATTTGACCTTTTGATATGACACCATTACCACTTTTTCTTCATATTTTCTATAAAACTTCGTCTAGGTTCCTCTCGCTTTCTTTCTCCTAGAATATTGTCCTCGAGAAGTTGTCGTATCGTAACAAGTTGCTAATCACCTATCCTCTCCAGTTCTCTATGGTTCTTAACAACTGTTTTTTCTCGTTAACAATTAGTAATACTTGGCTTATTCTTTATGTTCTTTTCCGTCCAACTGAACTTCTCCGTCTCCGATGATGACCGTTAGCAGGATGAGATTACGAAAATGTAAGTAATTATAACTGTCGTATGGTTTTGCTTCCAAATTAAATAGGTATACATTAATTTAAGTAAGGAAAACTTTTGTCGCATTTTCTTAGTATGTCTTTCAATAAAATCACAACATCACGTTACCCACAATCTAACGTATGAACCATACATCCATCCACAAATACTGCTCACCCTTTCAACCGACATAAAAACCGACTAATTCATGTCGATCTATATTCTCTTGCAATATTCGAGCACCGTATATGTAACCCTGTAAAAGACACACGGAATAACGGAAGGGTGAATGTTTGTTAAGAAACAATATTATTTTCTTTCGCAACAGCTACAGAGTCCTCCCAATTTGTAGTCGATATGGGTCCGATGGCCATAGAATAAAAATAATAATTTGAGTAGACATGACATCGATTACCTATTCATTTTGTGGTTTAATATTATACACCGATTGGCCTTTTATTAACAAAATTATCAATGTAGAAAATAGTCGCCGTTGCCACTTCTTTCTTCCACAAGACCACTCTTAGCTAGTCGAGTTTCGCTCCCATCATCTGGACGATATTGAGTAGGTACCATAGGTTTCCACAAATGATCTTCCATTATAGTGTTCCCAATCACCTAACGATAGAGGAGCTCTTAATTAGGTAACCTATAACGCAGCTAAAAGGTCGGCAATGCTTTTAATCAATTCCATAAACTTAACTCATTTACATTGTCCTATATTTTGATATGATGAGGTAATAACTAATACTCGTTTAGTAATTGGTTTATTTATGTGTTTAACGTTTGATTTTCAATGTCCTGACATTCTGCAAAGTGTGACCAAATATTGTTTGTTTGAGATATAGAATACTCGTACACTTCGCGGCAGTGGATCTGTGTAACACAGCACTGTGTCCTAGTGGAATAGCCCCTAAATAAAGTGTCATTGAAAGCTTTTTACCTTGTTTTTTTTTATAGCATGACCCCCAAAGATACAATTATAAGATTATCGCTTATTTCATCTAAATATTATAACCAGACTCTGAGCTGCCAATTAAATGATAAACAAACCTTACTGTACACTGTTAAAGTCAGGTTACATTACTTAATATTTTTTACAAAAATATTTCGTACAATCACAACAGCTTTCAACAATTCATAAAAATATTTTCAAAAACAAAACAAATTACGGATTCTTCTGTTTCACCCAAACTGACGTGTCTGTTGCCCTGTCAAATAATCTTTGTCAATTTGTCAACAAGTCGGATCACGTAGGCGCGCCGACCGACCACCGTAAGCTCAGTTAGAGCGCTGCATAAAAACTAAGCTTTGCTTTGAACTTTGAAATTCAAATGTAAAATGTATGTATCGATATGCCAATACGTCTGTGCTGTGTATTTTGATGGCGTTTTTACGATAGGATCATTAAATTATGAGGGTGCATTTGTATTATTTGGTTGGAGTAAACAGATGTCTGGGGATTAGTAAATACCGAAAATACTTAAATTTTCAAATTATATTTTATTGAAAGATTGATCGGACAACTTCAAAATTTTAAAATAATTATATTGTATCTGTTAATTAATTACGGGAGAGTCTTATTTAAAATGTATTTAGGTATAGTTGAATTCTGCCGACATTTTATTTTTTGCTTGTAATAAAAGCAGTATATCTGTATTTAAGTAGATACTACAGCAGTCTGTGTCTGAATTTGGACACTACAGACTAAAATAACAATATAACTTAACCTTATTATTTTCAGAACTGAACGAGTTTCACTTTAATGTTAAGGCCAAAAATGAGGCTAGCGCATCAGTATTTATACGCGTGCAATTCCTAGGTCTTTTTATGATAGCTATATTCTGGCACGAAGAAGAATTTACGTCTGGATCGTAAAAAGGCATGAAATGAGTGGATTTTGCACGTACTTTGGGTCGCTCGTGAAATGCTGACGATTATTCTGATCACGCGCAGAATATGGGATACTTTGCTGTGACATTGACTGTACCAAACGAAAGATTGAAATCAATCTTGATTTTGAGATTTAATGTTATCTGTTAGGGAAAGGGAATGCCTTGAATTTTGAACACAACACATACCTTTTTTGTTTTGTATCTATATATAAATAGATATGCAGCAATCAAATCTCTGTAAACAAACTAAATTCATCTCAACCACATTTTTCTCAATTCATCAAGTAATAAAAAACAAAACAAAAATACATGTCAAATTGTTTAATCATAAACAATTTGAGTAAAAACACCACTCGGTGAGCTAACGAGGTTGTTGCTTTAATTTAAAAAACGACAAACATTTTGTCATCGCCGCGTCAAAATTGAATTAATAAAAATTAAAAAAATACACACTAAAAACTTCACTTTCATATAAAATTCTTGCGCAAACATCTTTGGCAATAGGCACACCCGGTTCATCCGATGTGTATGTTTTTAGCAAACATGGCAAAATTCCCAAAAGTTTCCTTCGCGGCCTCGTAAATTTTCATCACAATACTAAAATAAGACAAAAAACATTTTGGAGCGCACCACGACCTTATAAATGTATCATTGTAATACTATATAATTGAGATTAAACATTTTTTAATGGATAAAACTCGGGGCATACTTGCAACGGTGGAAATTTTCTTGTTCATCGTCTAGGAGCCATAATTTCCAGTATTAACTATTAAGATTTGGATATAGAGATCGATGCCTGTTTAAAAAACGACACTTGAAACAACTTCACTTCTTCACACTTCTTTCTTTTTTCTTCACAGTCAATTTAAATATTCATTACATAAGGTTCAGGTTGAAGGTAGGTTACTAATTTTGTCTAATTTTTTTATCTATAATCTATGTGATCACCCGTCGGCTATAAGATACTGAATTAAGACTGTAAAAACGCAATTGTTGATAAAAATACCCATGATAAGCTATATTTATAAAAACCACTTACAGATTTGGCACGTCCTATTTTTATTTACCCAAATATAAGAGTCATCCATTAAAGCGTTTTAAATTAACAAACGCTTCTTTCGTTTGATACACAATCTGACCTGATTTACAGTAACGAATTATGTGCTATAAACAAACATAAAATAAAATAAGAAATTCACTTTTTTACTCTTGCAATTATTGTTTTTATTCAGAGTGACTGTACCATCAGCGATGTCAAATTGTTTTCAGTAAAGTAGATGTAGCGGTAGAAGCATCGATCTAATAGTGATGATTAAGGAGATGAGTGGGATGGCTTAAAAATTAGAAACTAAAATACTAGTCAGTCTGTTAAAGTATCCAATTAATAGAAGTTAGGCCTTGCGGGACAAACTTGTATTTTGGGATATTTCAGTCCTCAACTAAGGCATTCTTTACAATCTTTACCGATAGAGGTGAAACTGATGATAGTGATCTGGTGATATTTGTACTACAATTTTGATAAAAATCTGATTGTGTTGTTCCTAAATACCGAATATTTCATTAAAAATGCCAAAATTCTTGACACTACAGTTTGTCAAGAACATTCCTGATAATTGTTCCAATTTCTCAAAACAACATCAGCATTACATGTACTATTGGAACAATTTCGCCGACCCAGTTCATATTGGCATTGACACATTGGGCCGAATGTGACTCCCTGTGGCACTCCAAGTGCGTAAAACATTTACGGCACATGTTTTTCGTATATTTACGTACACATTTACAAACTATAATATTTGGGTTGCTAGGTGTCAGAAATATATTCTTCCTGTAGATGTCTTATGATATATTTAGGTATAAAGTAAAATATCTTAGCGATTGAATGACTTTGATACGGTACCTACTAATAATAACAGTAATTAGGTTGACGCGGTTATGAAATGATACTGTTTATTAAACTGCTATTCAGTCGTAAAACAAATATACTAGTTACAAAAAATACACTACTCGAAGAGATATACCAATTATCACCAAATCCACAGCAAAAGTGGAATCGACAAAAATAAACTTTATTACCAACATCGAAATAATTATCGCGATTCTGTCCCCAATGAAGGTCATCACCCAATTTGCGAAGTTTATTTTGAATACAAATTTAGTCGTGCGCTAGTATTTGTAACCTTGAGCGTAGAATAACGTATGGACATAAGAGATTAAACTGTCTCAGTATATCGTTGTTGGGTGTAGAGGACGCGTGATATGAATTCGGAACAAATTTGCTAAGGTCAATGCTGGTTGCAAGAACAGTTCCTATAAGGATGTTTGCAATAAATTCAAAACCGGAGATTAGTTAAGTGTTCTTTAAAGTATCAATATCTGAAAATAAAAAAAAGAAATAAGTAGTAGTATACCGTGCATAGTCGTGTTTAACATCAGCATTTGTTTTTACTGAAAGTAAGATTAAGTATTGAATTGACAAGTATAATTAAAGCCCTGTTAAAATGGTTAGGGACAGTATAATTTCTCCCCCAAATAGGTAGATATTCCATTCATTTAAATATTTACTTTTTTTTATTTCACCAATCAACCAACCCTTGCAAAACAGCGTTCTACACAACTAATGATACCTCAATAATAGTGTTATTCAATCTATCGTGTCACATAACTAATTCATCGCTATTTCGCATGGCAACGAACACGAAACCAAGCTATATGCTTTATTCATTTCTAAAGAAGGGGTCTTTAGAACATTTGCAAACCCATATTACTAACCCGACTGAGTTTGAAAACCCTTATATGGACGGCACAGGGTTTAATTTTCAATTCTCGCGTCGTTAAGTCTCTAATAACCGTCTATTTCCGCCGATAATTGCGACGGAGGAACATCAAGTGTGCGTTTTCCCTCGCTTGCTGCGTCAAGATATGTATTTATGGAGTCCTCTATAATGGACAGAATTTTCGCCTTTGCATATTTCATTTGTATTTTGATTTTAGTTTTGTGCACTTTTGAGTGTTGTGTGCATCAGTGTGATATTTAGCGCGTCCAAATTGAATGGTATTTTATTGGCTTTCTTCCTTAATTGGTTTATTAACGGGCGATTCTTGATTTATTTATTTCTTGTCAACATTTTTCTTCTCATTATTCTTCCAATTTATTGTTTTTCCGCACAACACATTATCGTATTAATATATCCGTAGGTATTGTAGATATATAATAATATATCTGATACAATAGGGGTTTGGTTCCAACAACAGCAACAACAACTCCACTCACTCCAATTACTTCACAAATTCATTCATTTTCCACAAGAATTTCCGCATTTCTTTCTTTCCAACAATTGAACATAGATCAGGGACAGTTAATGAATATTTAATGGAAACCGACCGGTGGTTAGATGCGAGCGTTTTGATGAACCTAACAACTTAATTGTGACCTAAGGCTTTAGCTCAAGTTATAAGCTGGAACGTAGCGTGAAGTAGCGTGGATATAATACGATATTATTGTATTCAGCAGAGAAGGGTCACCTCGTTGTATAATCTAAGTGTTTGTCAACAAAAGATTATGTTAAATACGATTGACAGGTTATACCTATAGTAAAAAATACTTAACATAAAAATAAAGAGGCTGTTCATTAATACACTTCAATACTGTTGTTTGTACAGTTATTACTAGCTCTTATTTGCAGTGTCCTGTTTGATTATAATTAAGATCAATATTAGCACTCTACTGCATTAAAAAGTGTGATATAGTTAAAATAGAAAAGAAAGAACTAATTAAATTCGATAGCTGTAATCAATAAGACATGTATGGAAATAATTTTTTTATTAAATATATATAATTAATATAAATATATAATTACATAGACTTATATTTCATCTAGAATATTTATCAATACTTGCACCACACGAAGACGCGATTAATGAAAAGTAATTTCCAAGGCTGGCCGTGCACTCGTGCAGTTTCGAACTTATTTATTAATACGGACTTTTGATTGGCCTATTAAATTGATTATTCCCTTTTAAATAGATAAATAACACATTTTATTGTAGCACGTGGAGAACTGAGTACTAATTGAATACTAATAATAAGATAATTATAAAAATATATATGTATATACCCTATTGTACAGGGTCCATGATTATTACCAGCTATAAAGCATACATATACTTACCATCTAAGTTCACATTGTTGAATGCAAAAATATGAATAACAATTAAAGTGATCGTCGACCTAAGATCAAATCAAGGGGTTGACAGTCAATTGGTCAACAGAATAGAATATTCTTTTTTGCACACCAAAAAAATAACGTTAAAAGTCCGGCGGACCGAATTTCTCTCACAAACGTAATACCGTAATAACGTATTATAATAATAATAAATCGTAATTTAAACACAATTTAATCAAATTCTGTTATTATTCAGATTTCGATACCGTTAATCTATGTTCCTGCTGTACCATTTCGTCCAAAATACTTCACGGGAAATAAAAGAAAGCGAATGCAATTTTTGATAACTTTACCAAGTTTGGAACAATTTTCCTCTTTTATTTCCAATGAAGTAGTAGTAGTAGACGAAATAGTACCGTAGGAACCTAGATTAACGGTATCCAAATCCGAATAATAACTTAATTTGATAGAATATTGTTTGGATTACGATTTATTTCGGTATTACGTTTTTGTGGGCAATTTAAGCTCCGCCGGACCCATAAGTACAATTTTATAAGTCATAGAGTGGTACAATGGGCGGTAATGGTCGGTTTCCATGGATAAATTATTCAAAGGAATTAATTAATATAACTAAAATAAGAACTAATTATAACATATAAAGATTGGTAAAGAGAAAAATTGTTACGCCTAGGCGTCAAAGTGCTCCTCCACATCACTGTCATATGTCTGTCGGTTTCCATTAAATATCATTGTTATTTTACATAATACTATTAGATATTTTTGACGGCTGTTACAATTTAGCATAAATAATCCACTGATTTTACTATTTGCATTATATTTAATGAATATTATTAAACTACTTAGGTACCTATCTCATTATTGACAGCTTACATAATTTCATTCTACTATTGAACTAAGTTTTCCTCTCTTCCTTATTGAGGTATCTCTATTTAAATTCAGCAGCTTGACATCAGTCCTCACATTTGAGTGGAGACGTCGTTTCCTCAGTCCGGCGCTGGTCTTAAATGTATAAAGTGATAGTATATCTTCTTGTCCATCCTAGCGTACTCTTGGCTCTCTGCCAGGGTCCGTTTTGCTAAACATTGGAACAGTCATATTTTGACTAGGTCGTTACCGGTGTAGAGCTTGAGACTGTCAATGAATATTTTATGAATTTTAGTTTACCTAAGGAATAGTCATAAGGCATTAACAATTTATGCTATTAGATTTTATTAGAATCATGTTAGGTGATTATGCATATCTAAATTGGTTTTAAAAAGTAGAGTTCAAACCCAAATCCTTGCTTTTGCGAGCATTTCCATTATGAAAATCATCAGTACGCCATTTTTATTAATTATTTTGTACTAGATCAGTCACTTCGGTGTAAATACGCATTAAACTTGATCATTGTGGAAGGGAGGGGTATTTTCCCTTTCTCAATGCCTTCTAGTCATTTAGTGCCCCCTCGGCCTTTGGTGCCCCCTCGGCCTTTGGTGCCCCCTCGGCCTTTCGTGCCCCCTTGGCCTTTCGTGCCCCCTTGGCCTTTGATGCCCCCTCGGCCTTTGGTGCCCCCTCGGCCTTTGGTGCCCCCCTCGGTCTCTGGTGCCCCCTCGGTCTTTGGTGCCCCCTCGGCTCATCGTCTTCTTCATCAAAGTATTCCTCTTTCTTTTTCCGCCCCTGTTCGATGGGAAAGCCAAGGCTTGCTAGTTTTTCTTTGGCTCCTGTCGATAATTCTCCTAGTTCTGCTTCTGCTTTCTTAGATGTATTTGTCGATCATAATAGAGTGGGCTAAAGTGGGTTTGTGATATTTGGAAGTTTTCACCTACCAGTTTTTGATGCTTTGCATAGGCTATAGCAGCATAATACAGATCAGGCTAGTGAGAGTAATTCAGCTCGGGATGTGAAGCCTGACTTAGCACCCTACTATTAGAGAGTGCAGAATATTTTCACTCTGTTCTACTGGTTGTCTAGAGTCACTGTCTGACTCTACACAATCGTACCAGGCTACTGTCTGATCGAAGACCACTGGAATCTCTAGTGTAATTTGATGAACGCATCCATACACTGAATTGTTTTCAGTCCAGAATATTCTCATACCATGCGTACCTGCAGTAATACAATTTGTTTTGCATTTTGAATTATCATATCAGTGAGTTTTTACATTTTTTTCCTTACCTATAGCTGGGCAAAAGCCTCCCGCTTTTAAAGTCGCTTCGCTTCGCTATCGTAAGAAATTTATTATAAACTTGATAAATATCACTATAAAAATTCTCCACCCGCCATTTATCGACTCAGAGAAACAAACTAGGAGTAGGTATCCTAAAAGCTTATAAAATATTTGTGACATAAATGTCACGCACGATAACAGAATCATTCCTTAAATGATTTCAGGTCAGCAGTTCAATGCACAAGCGATAATTTATTTAGCACTAAAACAGTGAATCCTTTTGAAGAACAATGGCCCAATAAAATATTGTTATCGTGCTATCGGTCAGCAAGTTTATGGTAGCAATTGATAGTATTATCTTTTTCATTCTAATTTGCTTTCCTTTCGGTTTGGTGAGATGTGGAGGCGGCAACTTGGCTCATTGTAGACCTTTTATGGGCGGATTTACTTTTACATATATATTATTTTATGGAAGAAGCTTCTTATGGCGTAAGGATAAAATAATTTTCTTATTCAGATGCATTTAGATGTATTTTCTAAAGAAATATACCTTTATTTAGTTTATATTGACTTCGAAGGGTCAAAGAGTGGTTGAAAATGTTAAAGATTATGATGATAATGCAGAAGTTTCAAGTTCATTACGTTTACAGAATCCATTAGGGTTGTGTCAGACGACTAGGAATTCGGAACATGATTTTATAGAATTCTTTGTGATCATATGAGTCGATTAGTAATTCAAAACCTGATAAGAAAATTTATGCCTAAGAAACTGCACGATGAATCACAGCATAAATATAATAATAACGTGCAACTAGTTTTGTTGATGAAAAGTGCATTAAAATCGGTGGAGTCGTTAAAAAGATATAACCGTACACCCAGACGGAGTGGCTGTCTTGGACTATGTAAAAAATGGTCTAAATAATATAAAATATTAGACTTTGATACAACAATATATAGAAATAGGTTTTACTCAGAAATTTTAAAAAAATACCTCTGGAGTAAACGCCTGTAATTTCTCCAGTTACTTTAAAAAAATTAAAAACAGCCTATATTGATATTCTCTTCCCCAAGATCACCAGCCCACCTGATACAAGACAGGTGCCATGTCAGTCGCACATACCCTCGCTAGTACATAATTATGCACATACTAAGTCCATGGCGTGACAAATAGCCACATTGTTCGGTTTATTTTCTTTACTAGTTAATACTTCGGGTTTGGTTGGGGTTTATTCTATGTTAATACATTTTTTGAGTAATTCTATTTTTGAATTATGAATGAACGTTTGAAAATATTTATGATGTTCGATGTCAGGATTTATGTTATTATGTTTATCAGATTTTGACCAACTCTTTTTTTAGATTAGGTATGTTTCGGGAATAATCTATATGTATAAAGATGATGGTGAAGTGCGCTTCCATGGATTAAGACTCCAAAATGGTATGTCTTTTGTAATTTTTACTAATAAGAACTTAATTTGGGTGTTAATTTGGGTCCTTAGAGACCGTATTATTGAGATCACTTTACATAACATACTTAATAACGCTGGGCAAAACCTATACAAAAACTGAACGGGAAATAAATCGCAGTAGATTCAATAACATGTTAGATATTTTAGCTTTAATACAAAACGAACAGCTCAATTGTGTCGTTGATTTGAATGCAAGAAACTCTTTTTGCTACATAATCCGTATCAATTACCATATTTTCCCATAATTGATACGACTTCACACACAAACACTTTTGTTACTAGATAGAGAACATTGGCAATGAACATTCAATGTCATGCGGGCTGGATTCCGTTTGTGGTGTAACGTTGAAAAAATCCGGAAGAGCGCGCCTTGAATGCGCAGGAGCATGTTTTATGCTAATCAACACATAACTATGACAGAAAGCATTTCTATGTAACATCCTTGTGCTGTGACGTTGGCGGGATGCCGCGTTCCGGGTTTGTTTTGAGATTTAATTGATAATAATATTGTATATTGTGAGAGAAAATATAATCTTCGTAGGGTAGGATAGGATACAACAGGAAAGATTAAGAAATTAGGTTTTTTGGCAATCTAATAAATGGCACACCATCACGCCAAAGGATAAGGCAGAGGTGTACTATTGTACACTCACTGATCACCGGTATATTTAGGTCCCATATAATAGGGGGGAGCCTTCAACTGGTTAAAAATCCAAAGTCTGAGCTTCTACTGAGAATTTAATAGAAAAATCTAATAGCACTTTGCTTGACCTGGGAATCGAACCTAAGGACCTCGAACGTAACATCGTGCTTACGACCATTAAATTGGTGAGACAGAGTCAGCGGTTTAATATTTAAAAGTAGGTTCGATTCTTTGAGTAACCTGTCTCTTGTATTTCAAGCAATTTCGGGCGAGTGAATCTTTTCTTTTATTCATATTCCATGTATAGATCCTGTTGAGTTGGTAGTGTAATGTCGAACCTTTTACCAATTTTTTCGGAATCAAGTGATTGTTTGTATTGATTGGGTGTTGATATTTTTTTTTTGTGCAACGAGGAAACCTTCAAAAGACTGGTAAAAATCCCACACACCCCGGCCTATTAGGGGGTAGCTGCACTGAAACCCCCACGGTGGCCATTTTCAGCACAATATTGGAAGGATCCGGGAACTAATTTATTCGTCCTGAACCTTTCCTGTGCCACGCCTATAGGCCCGTCTTAGGGACTCTTTATCGTATCTCTGTGGAATTCACACGGTGACACGTGACCACTTCGTGTCACCCTCATCCCTGAGGTCACTTGATGGATGCCCAGAGCCCCGACTCTGTGTGTCCAGAGGCCCCCCGCAAGTCGTTACAACAGGCGGAAAGTTTCCGCATATAGCCTTAAATGGCCTAGACACCGGCGCGGTTTCTACCCCGGAGTCATCGCCTCCGAGCGGGATCGGCCCTCACTGGATGTTGATACCTGTAATATAAACAATAGGTGAAAAAAGGATACAAAGAGTCTAATAGTCCAAATTACAACTAAAGAAATAATAACGGTGATGAATATGAGCGACATAGCAACATAACTTTGTAAGATCTTCCTTACGTTGGCAGTTTGCCTTCTTCCGGGTTATTATTATTTATTTGCGGAAACAAGGAATGTGAGACTGAGAAATATAAGTTTTTAAATAACTATAAATTAAATCCTCGTAAGATTTAGCTAGGGAATAAATCACCATCATCATCGTCTTCTTTTTCTCCTTATCCCAAGATACTTGGGATAAGGAATGTCTTTTTTCTTCCATACATCTCTATCAGCGTCATCTCATTATTCACTTCCTTTATAACCATATAATCTCTCACACGGCGAATCAATCATTTCTTTTTTCTCCCTCTTCCCTGGATTAAATATGATTGTGTTTAAGTATATTGCATTTGTTTATTCACAAAAATCGTTTGCGTACTTAATACAAATGATCCGCAAGCGTTAATTGGACCATTCGATAAAAATTGTCTGCCACTAGGATTTTATCTAGTATGGTGGATGCGTTCACAAACACAAATTGTCCCCTTCTTTAATCTATAATATTCATTATATTAAGCACTACTACTATTTGTACTACTGAAGACCAATCGAATTCTCCGGTATCGGAATCTTTTTTCTCTTTCACAGCATAGACATCTTAAGTTATAAACATGACTACGACCTTATACCTTAGTACAGACGAAGCTTGAAAATACAAAAATAAAAAGAATCTCCCCTCTTCGGAGCATTGCCGTTACAATATTCGTCATTCGGTCAATCACTCTCAAGAAAATATCAAACATATAAATAACAAGAATTCATCTCCAACCGCATCGCCAGCAAAATAAGGATCGCTAATTTGACAAACGTCAAATGTGTACAACCTTGGTGAACTGAGTTTACATTATGGGCCAGAAATAAACGCGCGCACTTCCTTTTGATCTCGGTGAGACATGCACTCGATGTATGCGTTCGTAGCTTTGGACAGGCGTTTTAGTACTCTTGTGTTAATTTCGAAATGTGCCCGATATTGCTCTTGATGCATTTTGGCTAGTAAAGATTACGTATTCCAGTATTAACCTGTATTCAAAGCATTAGTTAGATATGATCTCATATGGGTACAAGTCACTAGTGATGATATTTTTTTGATTCAATGGGAAACGTCTCTATTGCAGAGGTACAAATCCAATAATAGAAAAAACCTAGGTACAATCAGCAGCACATCATGGTATCCACTGTTATACAAAACTGTCAAGTTGCTTCAATCGATTTTAAATTTAATATCCAAATAAAGTATATTATCCATTGAGAAATTTGACATTTTGTAGTAACTTGATGTGCTTGACTATACTTTGTTTCTTATTCTATTTGTTTATATGCTTTCTTAGCAAGCTGTTCTACTTTCCCTATATATCCAAAAGGTAAGACCACACCCTCCTAGGAATACAGGTGTGACAATTATGTGTATGTGTAATTTACACTAATATTATAAAGAGGATTTTTTTTATTTTTGTATGTAAGTAATAAACTTAAAAACTACTGGATTGATTTCAAAAATTATTTTGCCGTTAGAACGCTACATTATCACTGAGTAACATAGGCTATATTACATGACGCTACGCCTCTTTGTCACGGAGCAGCGCGGGTGAAACCGCGAGCGGATCGCCAGTTGTATATAATTTTACTCTTCCATTGTTGACCACACTGTTTTAACCAGTAAAATTTTTCCCACCCTGCGAAATCAGAACTTTATGCTTGGCAATGGCACATCTACAGACTACAGACTCCGACAGATTTTTTCTTAATGTAAACTGCCATTTGGTCACTAATTTCCAACTTAACCAATATTGTTGGCAATTATTACATCCCAGTTTTGTTTTTTTATTTATAGGGCTTACGCTTGACTCGTTCGCCTGATATTAAGCGATACTGCGATCTACGATGAACGCGCTTGCCTAGAAGGAACTGAATTAAGTGTTTGGACTTTACCAATTGTTACACAACAAAAACAAAAGTAACGGCTTGACGCATGGAGATCTCCAAGTTAAAAATAGTCACCCATCCATAGACTGGCTGCTACATGTGCAGCTTTACCTTGGTTATTTAGCCACGTGAGCCTCTCACGCCCACAGGGTCACCTACCCTTATCCAATAATAATGATACGAGGTCGTTTCACTTGTGATCGTTTACGGCGTAAACGTTAATAAGCTGAAGTTTTTTTGTTGCGTCTGCTGTGTATCCTGTGTGAGCTATCCGTATCGTTAGTTGCATTTATTCAGTAGGTGTCTGTAATTATGTAGGTGCCAATGCACCAGCTAAGTGTGGATAAAATGTAACTTTCATATTTATTTTTATTGTATTTTGCATAAACGCATGCTAAATTACAAGATGTTTATTTTTTATTTGATAGATTAAACTCCCTACTTGGTCTAATAGTCTCAAGGGCGACTGCTAGGCGTGAGGTCTGGATTTGACTCCCAGGTTGAGCAAATTGTAATTTTTCGACTAGAAAATTCTCAGTTGCACCTCGGAGTTTTGATTTGAAAATTTGAACTACACTCCTGTAAAGTTACATGGCGCTTTTGTCACGATGTTTCTACTACCGATGTATTTCATATAGTTCTCTTTATTTTGCGTTGGCAGCATTAACATAAAAAACATATATGTCAGGCAATACTTATCTACAAAAACCTCAAGGAAAACGTGTTCAGGAAACTTGTCTAATAAGAAATGACTTGACAATGTCAGACATTACACATTCATGTACAGAAGGTTTATACGATGGGTTATATAAAAATATTACCTAAAATACAAATAATGTTAACATTATCAACGCTTGCAAATTACATTGATATCCAAGTACGTACTGTAGGTATTTCTTTAGGGTTTATTTCTTTCTTTTACGTATCCGTTTTCCATTATTGTATGATAGATAATAAATAATATATAGATTTTAAGTGGATATATTTTTTTATTGATTATGTCGGCAAACGAACAGACGAGTACTTTTTATTATTACCAGTAAGAGGTAACGCCTTCTACAAATTAACGTACGAGTTTTATTTGTTTATTTGAGAACAAATAAACTCTTTCAAACTTTCACGTATCTCGGATCTGTCAAAAGGTACCTCAAAGTCTGTTATATTATCGTATCAAAATCATCATTGAAAGACTTCAAAATATATAGAAATATATAGATAGATGATCTGTTTTGTTTGCCAAAACTAGTGAAAGATCATTCTGATACAGATTTGGGCCACGACGTTTCACAGTCCAGCAACACAAGAAACTCCATGGTTATTGTTTGGACTTGGTTCTTCTGTTTAATCACATCCGTTGTGTTGTGTTGACGGACAGTGCCACCTGCTCCGCTGGTCATGAACTCGATGGTACATCATGTGCCAAGTTTTGTAACAGTCAATTTAGTATTTCTGCTAACTGCACAGGGAAAACGTATCGATAATATGAACTTTGTTTTCTGTAGAAAGTTTTTCTTGTAATTAGGTAGGTAGATGTTTTAATTGTCAAAAAAGATACCGTTTAGGCAAGTACCTACAGATATTTAATACACTTGGAGAATATTCAGACATCTCTCAAGCGGTTCAAATTCTACGACTCGCTAGCAAACACCGAGCGCGGACTTCTGATATTTTGTTAACACCAATCCAATCCAATAAATCAGAACTCTATCTATTAAGCCTGTTTTATTATCCATTACCTGCTGCTCCACGTTGGGTTGCAGCTAAATCCTCTTCCACGCGCTGCAGAAGGATTGCCAGTGCGGGAAGAGTCTCATAGAGACCGTGGGTCTGTTAATGCGCCCGAAGTGACCCATCTCGTTAGCTACATGCGTGCGTATTGGAAGTCGCCGAGACCCTGGAGGTATCCACCTGTACCGGAAGCGATTTGTGCTGTGCCGTAGCCCTGAACGAACTGGACAAGCCTATCTTGATCATGTGAGGTTGTGCCATTCTTCGGAACAATCAGCGCTAATTCATACCAGTAGAATATGCCACGGTAGTAAGCGTATGCCGATGTGGTACTGCTTTAGCGTAGTGCTTGTCTACGTCTGCTATTGCTTTGAATTCCGACTCGACCAAATGTACATAGCCGGTTGCGTCTGCCTCAAACTACTTGGTTGCGAATTCATTGACAAAGGCTGTCTCTCCGTCGATGACAAGAGAGTCCTTCCAAACAGTAAGTGGTGTCTTTGTTTTCGATATGTTCGTGGGTTTTCTACTTCTATATTCGTGGCTACTCTCACTTTTCCACTGATCCCTATTCTCTTTAATTTTAGTTCCAGTAGAACAGTAGATTGTTTTGTCTTACACAATGGGAGAATAATCTAAAGATAAGTATTTCCTAACACGAATAACCACAAGCAAACCTTCAAGGGGTCAAATTCTACGGCGCTGTTTCGTGTAAATGTCCGAAATTAATTTGGTGTAAAACTAAAGGGGTCCCAATGTCCGGCCGGACGGAATCCGCCGCTGGCTAATGCACGCCGAGTTGTTCGTGCGACGTTTTTGGCAAACTCTCAACTGTCACACGCATTGTACATGCCGACTCCGTTTAAGCATGTGATGTACTGAATGATGCATAAAGACATAGCTCTGATGTGTTCTAGGATCTGTTCAGTTCGATAAAGACTTCTTGGGGTTTTTTTTGTTAAAACTTTTCAGAAGTGAGTGAGTGGGCTGATTTATGCAAATAATTTCGGGAGCGATAAGCGTTTCTACAGAATTTCTTCTAATTGAAATATTCTTGCTATGTGTATTTTTTATTCTATTACTACAATAACTACTCCTACTATAAACTTCACAACACCTATATTAATAGAACAAAACATTGTGAACAGAAGAAAAACCCTGTAAACATCAATTATCTATTTAACAGAGTATTTATCTATTTGGAGCGTGAATATACTTTTTGACATATTAAAAGAACTTGTTTATGGTCTAATTGAAATAAAGAAAATGAGTTTGAGGTTTGATATTTTTAGTCCTTTATATTCTAAATAAATTTTATATACTTAGCTAAACTATTTTCATAAACTCAATAAGTTAAAATAATTACTAGTATTATCAAAATAATGATATTTTAACGATTAAATGCGAGATTTTATTTTAAAATCCATCTAAGAAAAGTTGATCAACATAAAAGTAAAACGAAATCTAAATCGGTTAGAAAACCAACAAACAATTTGTCTACACTTTCTATCGACTTCAAAAAGAGCGATTCTCAATGTAAACAAAGCTGGTGATATCTTACCGGAAAACTTGTATGAAGTTTTTTATGCTATTGCACCCAAAGATATGTATTTTTAGAAGACGATTATTTTATGATTGACTGCATGATCTATCCAGATGAAGTCTGCCAACCAACACTAGGCCAGCGTAGCTGACTATAGCCTAAGCAAGAATCAAGAGTAGGTAACCGTTGAGCTACCGAGATTTGATTTCCAGCTTGAGCAAAGTGTGATTGAGTTTTTTTGTGCAATTTTTTTAGCAGCTCGATGTTTTGATTTGTTTCCGGCTTAATGGCAATAAATTCGCCTCTTATTATGCGGGACTTAAACATATTACGCAAATGGCGGGTGGATATAACACCACTCTTTTTTCCTTTTTTAACATAAAAGCTTAGGTACTAGCAATGTCGGTCGCAAATTACTAGTATTCTTGGTAACCACTAACCCTTTGTGGATACAGGCGTGATGGTATGTTAAGACAATTTTTATTTAGACATGTTCCTATATTATCGCTATATATTTTGCAGTGTACTGTCACCCTAAGGCGCGTTGCAAAGGAATTCCTATTCCGCACGGGTCATATTAATCTCTTTCACATTTCCGCGCTAGTCGCCGCTATTGCCAAACGTAGCAGCTAATAGTTGAAATTGTTCTGTTTTAATTAATACGTCATACCAACCGATTTTGGCTTACTGCACTGTAGCCATTAGATTCTACGATGCTCATTTTAGTTAATTAATATACTATTTAGAATTGTTTTGCGATTTATTTTGTAAGACAAGTATGGTTAGTTTCAGATTGTTTTACGATCAAAAATGCTGTTTGATTGATATTGTAACATTAGGCTTACGTTAGCGGCTTTAGTCATCAGTTATTGCTCAATGATATTTAATACAGCGTTAACATTAAGAAATTTCATTTCAATTTAGAAAATCAGCCGTAGATTTACTGCTGCATATGGTATCCTACAGTTTTCTAGCCTTGATGCTACAGTTTGTCGCTCACTCGATGACGTACTACACTTATGTACTGCCAATTAACAGCTCTAAAACAACCGGTAGTAATCAGTAATTAGACCATTTTTAATAATAATAATACTTTGAAGATTTTTTTATGTCTTTTGTTTATTAACATAATATTTACAGCATAATTGAACTAGAATAAGAACTATAAAAACATATAAACAATGACATGTCACGCCTAGGCGCCAAAGTACTCCTCCACATCACTGTCATCTGGAAACGTACCCAGAAGCCTGGCGGCATTGCCAAGTTGAATGGCAATGGCGTATGTTTGTTTGTAAACGAGGATTATCTGCTTTACTACTACACTAACCCTCCTTATTCATAAAAATATAAAACTTCTTTAGCACTTCTATAATATGTTTTGTGTTCTTTTCCCTGTCACAGAATATCACGTGTCAAAATAAGAAAAGCATAAATGTAGGTATAAAACACGTTTTATATTTTTATTAAGGAGGTAAGTACCTACTGGTTTGTGACACTTACGCGAATATTAGATATTGAAATAAAACTACTTATTACGGATTTTATCGCGTTGTATTAATATTATTTAATTCTACCTCCGAAACGTCGGGAATTAAATAATATTAATACAACGTGATAAAATCCGTAAAAAGTAATTTTATTACGAGGTAAGTACCTATTTATACGACTGAAAATTGGTCATAAAACACCGAGAATTTGTGGATTAAATATCAATATACACGTACTTATTTCTTTAATCTCCTCAATGTAAAAGCACGAAATTTAATCCAAAAACTACTGCAATTATTTCTCCAACGCAAAATCCGCACCCAATTTTTTCCTAACCACAATTGCTCCGACCTTTCGTATCCAATTTTAGTTTCCATTCCACCCATATCCGAGGCTTCGAAGAAGGTGAAGCCACAAACCATGGGACCGACTGTGCTACCATGAGTGACAGCCTAGCGTGTCCAATTGTTTCCTATTGTGCACGCACGGCATATTATAATTATCATTTCTTGTTTCCCATTTTATTTTTGGTCTTTTATATGCGGTTCTGGATTGTGCTCTTTATAGGAATATTTTGTCGATTAATATTGATTGGAGGGTTAAACTTTCGCCATGTTACTTATTAGGAATTTCGGTTTATAATGAAATTGGTGCACCGTCTATTTGGGCTACGTACTCGTATTACGCGTCGATCTTATTGGTTGAACTAAACCTCGGCACAACTCAACATATTAATGGCGAAGCTGAGTTCGTAATTGTTATTTGTGGGGTCTCTTTTATATACTCCATGTTGTTCATTTCGATACCTCTGGACGAAATACCTTAATAAATACCATATCTTGATTATTTCCGTATGATTATTAATCTTTATTTCATAAAGTAACCCATAATCAAAGAAAGCAAACACATTGAAAATACCTTATTCTTCTTTAAAATGGAAAGATTGTTTAATCCCAGTCACGTTTAATAGGACAAACAATTTAGCCGATATGTGCAGGTTCTTTATTTTACCCCGTGTGGGGACGAGTTAGAATACTATTCCTCACTACCTTTCAGATAGGCATCCCGTATGGGGTGTGAAAACATCTGACTTGTTTGGTGGTCTGACTGGCTGGCGACCACCCTTACGTCGGAGACTGTTGTAAAACACCTTGGTGTGTGTTTCGACTTTGGCAGTAGTTGCAGTCTGCAGTCCGTAGGGGCTCTTAAGGATCAGCAATGCATCAGCAAGTCCTCTGATGTTGCAGGTGTCCATGGGCGACGATGACTACTTACCACCGGGTGGCTCGTCAGCTCGTATGCCGACATAATCCATAAAAAACCACCATGATACACGATTCAATTCAGAGCCAATATCTACAAAAATATGCACTGAACACAACATTCGAAATCAACAAACCATAGGCTATAAAACAAAAGATTATTAGAAAAGCCACAAACATTATTTACAACAAAATTATCACATTACCTCGTTGGTGTTTCTCTGAAATAATAAAACAATTCTGTGATAAGCGGAATTCGTAGTAATGTGAATCATGAAGCCGATAGGCTGAGGTCAAGTCGAACTTATACTGAAATTTTATTGAACATGGCGTTTATTATTTAAGGAATATTTTGGTGCCGAGAGAGGTAGAGTCTTATGGAGTATGTTTTAAGAGATCATTTATACAAAAGCCACTATTCATGAATAAAAGCATAATTTACATGACAAAATTGCTAAGCATCTGGTTGGCTACAAACACCACATCGGCGGGCACAAATCCAGATTCCGAGCTGATACTGAGAATTTCATAGAAAAACCCAATAACACTACACTACCTGGGGATCGAACGCAGGCCCTCTAGCGTAGCTTTCGTGCTTGGGACCACTAGACTAATTAGGCAAAACCACTCATAGAATTTATATCATTTTTCCATTGTCCGGCAAATTATTTAGCATTGAACATGGTACATTATCATGTCCAAGAGCAGTGTCTTTTTTCTTGATGGATATTTCTAATTGGTGGAGAGTAACCGGAATATCCAGTTCGGTATTAATAGAGTTAAATAGAAGATTAGAGGGGGAAACGTAATCAGGAGTTAGACTTTTAAGAAGTTCATTCGCTCTTTCTTTATTGATAAATTGCTTACTAGACCGAAAACCCTTAAGCCATCTTATCTTTTTCCATACTTCAGCGGAAGTACAAGATTGATCCACACTAGAACAAAACTAGTTTAACCGTTACGAATTATATTTTGTACGAGTTGTATTTTGTTTTTTTTCCAAAGAAAAGTATATAAGCACCACCCTGTGCTTATATACTAATGGACTTAACCTACTATGGGGGAATAATGCCACATCTCCCTGCAGTCTTCTTAGTGGTGCCTGGACTTTCTCCTGCGGGGTTCTTCATCCTTTTCGGAGACAATTTACCCAATTCCGCCGTGGTCATCATTTTAATTGCTACGTGATGACTGTGATATTTAGAAATTCTCCCCTACCATCTTGTGAGCCTTGGCGAACGCGATCGCTGCATAGTACACACTCGCTAGTCAGGAAAATGGGTGTGGTGGAGCTCTTGGTGAGCGTTTACGTCACGGACCCTACTGTAAGGGAGCATCCCGTCTGTTGCAGCGGCTGCTGCCCACTTGGCTCATAAATACAAGTCCTGGTCGAGAGCGGCGGAAATCTCTAGGGCTTGATGAAAGCATCCATGTACTGCACTACCTTGAGGGACGCATACTCACATACTAGCTTTACCTGAATAAGGACAGCCACCTTTGCCGCTGTCTTAGTTAGGGATAAGACCCTGTCTACTATGTCTCTCCGCAGGTCGTTCCTGCATGTTACGATTCCACTCCACTTGGTCGACATCTTCGGGGGTTTTCTGTACGGCGGGTGCACTTGCCACGGCTGTCCTGCTAAACTTTATGGTCTGGAAGGGTGCCAGGTATGTCAGTATGACGGAGAGCAAAAGGTCGTCTGAGTAATGGACAACACCGTCCGCATGATGCCCCCCTGCCACATGATAGGTTCGCCAGTTAGTAATGTATTGATAAGAAAGTCTGTGCCCAAGCACTAAAGGAGCTGCGAGGGCGAGGATAGTGAAGACCATGTTTTTACTATTATTATTTCCTTTATTCAATATATTTACATATTTAAATTCACATTTTCAAATATTTTTATAAAATTAACAATAAAAACATTTAAAAATATAAAAAAAATAGTAGTCCACCAGTATCGGGAACAAAGTCCAAGCTACCGGTGGTCAGGGCCCCAAAGAAAGGAACCTCCTAATAATACGCGCCGTATCCAGAAGTACCGCCCTTAACCCAGCTGCATATTATTATTATTAATATTTCCTTTATTTATTATATTTACATATATAAATACATTTTCAAATATTTTTATAAAAATAACAATAAAAACATTTTAAAAAAAATAGTAGTCCACCGGTATCGGAGTATTATTATTGTTGAAAGGGTAAGAACAAGTGGGTGCCTTCAATATGTTATCACATAGGTACTGTAACACAAAATTTGAAAAAAAAAACATCAAACTTTCAATATCAATCACGCACCGAGACATTATTACAGTTCAACCCACATCGCATACCGTTGCACCGTACAATAACAAAAAAACATAATTTTTCCACACTTTAACAAACGTTCAAGCCACAGTGCAACGCTCCTCAAAACGGCCAGAAAGTGTGCCATTTTCAATACAGTACCGTACATTTGTGTATGAATGTATAATTATTTAGCATCCTGCATTATAACGGTAACGGTGGTCCATTGTGCCTGATGGACAAATGATTGCGATTTTTTCGTCTCGTTCGCACTGGTTTTTTGTCCACACAAAAGAGTCGGAGCAATGTGCGTGCGGTAAATGTTTCCGAGAATTATACCCGATATATACCTAGTGATTTAATGAATTTTGTTATAATCTTCTTAATATTTACCTGTAGCTTAACCTAACATACCACGTGGGGTATAATCTTGAATTACAAAGAGATATATGAATGAATTTGTTTCCTAAACCTGTTATTTCGAAATCAAATTACCACTCGTTTTAACTGCGAAAGAAAACATAGTGATGAGGTAAACAGCATCGCTTAGAGATTGTATCAATGGTGCGTATTATAAAGCCTGCCGACTCAAACTAGGTTCAGTAACCCCTATGATTCTGAAAGGTCATCCGTGCCCAGCTGATTATAAATTGATGATGATAATATGTAATTAATGATAAAAATTAAGTAAATGAATTAAATTGTATATATTAAATATTGCTTTTTCTGTGGAGTGCGCAAAATCCTATGAGGCCTACATCGCCTCCTCAAGTCGGACTCGTATGGACTAAAAACTGCATTTGCCTATACCTTGCCCTATGGCTAGGGCCATGGTAGCAATCTGGGGTAGTCCCAATTAGAGGATTTTAACCCGGGATCATGGAGTCCAGTCCCGAAAATATCGGAATTATATTTTTTGTTAAAATGTTAATTAATACATTATGTAATTTAACTAGTGGTCCCAAGTGCGACTGCTACGCTAGAGGTCCTGGATTCGATCCCCAGGTCGAGCAAAGTGTTATTGAGTTTTTCTATGAAATTCTCAGTAGCAGCTCGGAGTCTGGATTTGTGCCCGGTTAATGGCAATAGGCTCGCCCCCTATTAAATGGGACCTAAACATACCAGCGAACTGTGGGTAAATATTTTGGCACGAAGCAATAATCATCATCATCATCTCAGCCAATAGAAGTCCACTGCTGAACAAAGGCCTCCCCTAAAGACTTCCACAGAGACCGGTTATATGCCGCCTGCATCCAGCGACTCCCAGCGACCTTCACCAGATCGTTCGTCCATCACGTTAGAGGTCGTCCCACACTGCGTTTTCTCTGAAAACTTTGATTCCACTGGAAACGTAGTGAAAACTAAGCAAGCATGTACTAACAGTGTCGTTTTCCGGTTTGAAGGACAATGTAGCCAGTGAAATGATTGGGCATTTGAGACTTGATGAATCAGTGGTGTTGCTGTCGTCTATAGGCTGTGGTTGCCGCTTACCATCAGGAGGCCCGTATACTTGTGTGTCATCTTATTGAGTGTAATACTTTAAATATAATTTTTATTAAGTGTAACTTTTTATGAGAAGTAGCAGGAGGGCATAGTGAAATCGAATAATTCCACTCACAATTGGAGCTGCCCGACTGGGGAAGTACCTCCACCTTGCAAAAAGCCAAATAACATAGCTCCGTGCTATGTTGTGTTCCTAACGGTGAGCACGGTCGGCAGAATTCCGCGAGCGTTGTGTTGACAGGCGGGGGGAGGGACCGGTGGTGTTTTGTTACCGCCGTTGTCATGCATGGCAGCATGTCTCCTATGCTGAACAACTATTCCTCCTTAATTTACAAGGTCAGCAACGCGGGAGTGATACCCCTGGTGTTGCAAGCGTCCATAGGCTCTGGTAACCTCTTACCATCAGGTGGGCCGTATGCTTGTTTGCCACCTTAGTGGTATAAAAAAAAACGTAGTGAATGTATATTTCTTATACACATAACATAACATAATCAACCCATTATACTGTCCCACTGCTAGCCACAGGTCTCCTCTCGGAATGAGAGGGATTAGGCTATAGTCCACCACGCTGGCCTAGTGCGGGTTGGCAGACTTCACACGCCGTCGAGAAAATCTCTCAAGCGTGCAGGTTTCTTCACGATGTTTTCCTTCACCGTTTAAGCGCGTGATAATTAACTATTAATACGCACATGACTTCGAAAAGTCAGAGGTGCGTGCCTTGGGTTCGAACTCGAGACATTTGACTAGGCAGACCAACGGTCATACCACTAGGCTATCACACAATCTTTAGTAAATTCACGTTCTTGAGAATCAATTTTCGTCGTGCAAACATCAAACTGTTCTGAATCAATACTATTAGTAATTTAGTCTGTAATTGTCTGTCGTACAATAAGGTAAACAGGGGTGGAAGGAGGAGGTAGTTCCTGGTAAACATTTAGCACATTAATTGTGTTGTGTGCTTAGCTATTTCAGTTATAAACGATATTTTGTATAGTTGCCAACTTTTTATTTCATAATTATTAATTTTTACAATCCATTGCTAATCAATACTAAGAATGGTCACCCATCGATAGCCCGACCGCAGCAAGTGCAGCTTAACCTTGCAGATTGATTGACCAGCGTAGATATAACTTAGGGACGAGTTCCCTTTCTTTCGATTGTTATTTACTTAGTGAGTGCTAGCTAAGTATGTGCTATGCGTAAGAAGCAATGTCTCTTTTTTTTAATTTAAAAAAATCTATAACGTGTTATCAAAATCGGTCGAGCGATTTTCGAGATTTTACGTGACTAACACATGGCAGTTGATTTTTAAACATGTGTCACGAAACGAGACCGTAAGTTAAGGTTAATGACAATAGGCTCGCCCTCTATTCCATGGGACCTTAACATATCTACCGGCGAACTGTGAATCTACATTGATATACATACCTCTGCCTAACCCTTCGGGAAATGCAGACGTGATGGTAGAATGGCGAAAGCCTTTAAAGAAAATGTGTATCTATATGCGGACAGGCAAATAACTATACAAATAAGCATCAAAGTTTAGCACACTATTTCTCCTAAGAATTTATCAGAATAGCCACGTGAATTGTCCTGTTCGTATGGCGAATAGACCGCCCGCTCCGGCGAGTCGACGTCAGCCGATAATTTGACAAGCAACGCCGCAGTATGGTATTATCTTCTATATATATACGCTGACATAGAGCAGTCTCGCCCCGGTACATGTCGTAACTCGTATGCATAGAGATACTTATAGCTTGCTATCTCGGTTTTCCTGTGTATAAAGTTATAAAATCGATTGAAATATCATTTTACTTTAGAAAAAAGTGGACTAGCTTCACTGAAGTGCTATAAGATACCATCTTCCATTTCTTAAATTAAAAAAAAGGTGGAGTTTTTTTGTTTGATCGCACTAACTACTAGTTTGGTTAAAAGAAAATATTTTTGCATTTGTCCTATTTTAAGGAAAGCTACGTTGAGTTTTCCCTCTGTCTAACCCTTGGGGGAAAACTAGCGTGGTATATGGTGTTACTCAAAAAAAATTAAATTCAACAAGACGTCATTCATACACTTACGACCTTGCTGAACATTACAGCGGTTAAAAGTAAAACAGGTTTTCAGATAACAACAAACAAAAGCTAGCCTTGAGCTTGACCTAGACTGAAATAGCCCAATTAGTGCTATATCAAGTTACTATTGCGCATTCACCCTTTGTACGTAGTGCTACATTAGACATAATTGCTGGTCACACTGTTAAAAAGCCATATCAGTAATTTTCCTGGTCTATTTAGCTTTATTGAATGAACGATGTGTAGTTACTAACTTTACTCTTCATTGTTTTAGACTTAAAAAGATGACTTTATTTAAAAAAAAACAATTTTTTGTTATTAGGTACATAAACCTTCGAAAAATCAAGAATATTGTAATGTCAAATCCTATCAAAAATATAAATGTGAAAATGGGAGCTAAGTTCAATATTAAGATTAGGCGTTATTGTCGACTGCGCCGGGTAAAGAATTGAGATCCAAATGGCCAATATCTGTAGATAATCCTGATCAAGATTTGACTTGGCTAGTTTTTACCAACAAAGTAAATTTTCAGAAGAGTAAAATATGTTTTCCTTACAATATAAAAACAGTAAATTACGTATAACATAAAGAAAAAGAGTTGATTTAAGCTAACTTGTATGTAAAAACTAGCTAAAACTAAAGTCGAATCGAGAAAACCTCTTTGATGATGATTTGAAATATTTAACAACAACAAAATTGTTCGTCCAATAATAGAGACAAACTTTGGCTCTTATAAATAAAAAGGTTAAAGAAAAAATATTTCCTTGCACTTTTATAAAAATCATTAAATGCAAAAAAACATCGTGCTTTAAATTCCAAATTGATAGAAATGGTTAATATTTTCTAATTATATAAAAATAATAAAATTATAACTCTATTAGGTAACCGACCTATTAGACAGCTGCAAGGAAATAGCTAAGAAGTACTCCCACAAACATATACGAACAATGGTTTCCCCATTACTTAGGTCGATGAGGCGAAACCTACACCAATTAATTGGCACAGCAGACAAAAGCAAAAGCTTGTACGAACAGTATTATCGTAATAAGTCACTCACTGAGCATTAAACCCGACAAGTTGACATACTATTTCTTATAAAGTGCTTGGAGAGAGAGCTCAAGTTATAGTAGGATGTCACGACGCAATATTGTCACCCATGTACGCTACTGCGCAGTGGTTACGCAATGCAGGATTGAACAGTAAATCAAAATGAATAAGGAATAATAATATTTATGACTATTTGAATATGAATGTGGATGAAGCAAAAGACGTTGCGAGAATCGTAGCAAGTGGCGTTCTGTTGGTTCTGCCTACCCCTATGGAAGTGTATATATATATAACTGCCTCATTAGTCTAGTCGTTCCAAGCGCGACTACTACGCTAGAGGTCCTGGGTTCCATTCCCTGGTCTAACAAAGTGTTAGGTATTGTTTTTTTTTGTGAAATTCTCAGGAACAGCTCGGAGTTTGCGATTTATTTCCGGTTAACGGCAATAGGCTCATCAACTTCATGATCATCAGCCTATACTAGTCCACTGCTGGATGTAGGCCTCCCCCAATGTGCGCCATGGGCTCGCCCCCTATTAAGGGTCCTAAATATAGCTACGGGTGTATATTAGTTCACCTCTGCCTAACTCTTCGGGGAATACAGGCGTAATGGTATGTAATGTTATTTGGATATTATTATAGCATACGTGGGCTTTCTGGTAAGGTTGAATTGGATTGGGACTTTCTTTTCCTTTAACTATTGCTGTCCTACTTTTGGCCAAAATCGTTCTTCCAATACTTGCGTCGCATCGGGCCTACCCTAAAAAAAACCTAACTTTAAGTTTTTTTTAGCATGTGGAAACTTCTACGGATGATTATTAAGGTAAAAGATATTTATCGATACAACTTTACTATCAATCTGAGTTTCGTCCGTCGTTCTTCCGTATTTCTTCAGACTTGCTCTTCTGATTATTTTCCATACACTAGCGAGAGTGCATTGCGCGGGCGTTCCTTCATTGCACTCATTATTAGATAATTCGAGTTAATCTGCGCGTGCGCGCCAATAGGTGTGGGGTTCGCTGAACTGCTAATAAATTGGACAACTTGTTAGTTTAATGGCTTCAGCTTTATAGCCGGTTACTGTTGTAAATTTGATGTTTGTTTGTCGGAACGTGAATCTTGCGCAATTTTGAATGAAGATGGAAACTGTTTGTAGCGACATCTCTGCTCACGGGTACAAACTACACAGTCAAGTTTTTTGAGCAATATTTAAAAAAAAAATTAAGCAAAGTTATTGTTATTTTTTATGGATACTAGGCTTTGGGATATCGGTATTGGCAAGAATTTGGGTAGCGGAATTCTGATGGCAGTTGCATCGTAGAAAATACTGTCAATAGTGGAAGCCAAAAATAACACAGGTGAGAAAAGATTGGAGGATGCGGAATTATGTTAGGATTTTAAGAGTTGCGAGGTGTTCTTTGATATTACAAATAGCAGCACTAGCAAAGCAGAGTGCAGTTGACGAAATAATTGCAAGTATCCGTTTGATCCGAACGAAAACGACTGATACTTTTTGATTGGAAAATTAACAGAGATATACAAAGCTTTGTACGACTACCCATGTTGGAAGTGGGAGTCCAAATGAAATTCCACTGCACGGTGCAGTGCGCCGCCAAAAATAACCGAATAACGTAGTGATGTGCCCCGGAATAACTACTGACAACTGAGTGAAGTTCCGGTATTTCAAATTTTCATTAGGTTCTTTTAGGGTTCCACAAACTGTTTTCTCATAAGCTTCTAATGTTTTATAGTTGGAATATTAATACTGAACTAATTATTAATACCCTGCGTCACCCTAAAGGTTCTAAAAATACATTACATAAGTTTTTTTTTGTGAAACTAATTTTATTATAAGGATAAGTTACAAGGTATATTTTAGGAGATTCATTAAAGAACGGTGACCCTAATCGTAACAATTGTGTTTGTATCATGTATGTTATAGATTCCTTGCCAGGATAAATAAAGAAATCGAGCATTGGCATCCAACGTGTTGGCAGTTGGAGCTTATTAACTGTTTCTCTTGATTTTTTCTTTTCTATAAAATACTTCAGCGGTGACTGAACGGCGACTGCTACACTAGAGGTCCTGGGTTCGATCCCCAGGTCGAGCTTGTTATTGGGTTTTTCTATGAAATTCTCAGTAGCAGCGGTACTTCAGTGGTAACTTTATTATGACATCCCATTTTCGAGTGCTCAGCACAGACCTCTCCCATCTCTTTTATACCTCTCTATCTGTTACAGTGTTGGATAATAATAAAAAACAACATCTGAGGAGTAAAGTGACTCAATGTCAGTAGAATATCGTCAAATTTCGTAGGGATAATGTTTTCTATTTTGTTTAACTCCCATCTCATTTCACATGAAAGAATTTAAATAATAATAAATATTTAGAGTTATTTGTATGAGACATTGTTTTGTAATAAATGTCCAAGGAAATTATAACTTTCACTCGTATCTCAAAAACTTTAAGATGTGAAATATCAACCATGAAGTCTTAATAAAACAAAAATATCAAAACAGTTCGTAATTCACGAAAATGTGACAAACAATAAAATATTATTTGTCTAAATCAAAATGACACTAAACATAAAACGCGCCACACTCGCTCACTACTGCAATTTGCGCGCAAGTTTACGTTCACGTTTGACGGCCATACAAATCCGCTTACATTTCACGTATTTACGTTACTGGTTACGCGCCGTTTGTTCTGGCCGTTCGCGATTATTTATTGCGGATTTAAATTAGTATTCTCTTAAATTTTGTGCGTATGTGTGAGTTTGTGTACTCGCGTGTAATAGAAATCATTTTGAATGTGTGCTTTTTAATTATTAATGCAGATATTTAATGAAGTTGCATTTAATCCATGCATAATATGAAAAGATAATGACGTGACACGACATTAAGCATGCATGTGACGACGGTACCTGCATGAAAAAGTCGAATTATTGCAAATAATTATGCACAAGCATACATGACGAAGTCTTCTTGTAATTATTTCAATACAGGCCTTAGATGATGATCCATAAGCTATCTGAGCGTAGATAAAACCAGAATGAAATTTAGCGAGGCTTGATAATACAAACATCTGTTGTTCGCTATAAAATTCACCGAATCTATCAATGAAACCGAAAAAAGATTACTACAACACAAAAATCCACTAGTATTCACAAACCAACATTTCACCACATAACTTTCATACGTGCGCTATAAAAACGCTCAACAATCGCAGATGCTACGGCTGAGATCGACGCAAATAAACGGACGCACGAAATTTACGACGCACAGCGCACGTGGCGTTTACGGAGTTTTTTTATTGGCGCAGTAAGTGATGGTATTGTTTCGTATTTATGCAATTAAATGTATTTATGTGCGCTGTGTTTTGTGTGTGAGTGAGGGTAGGCACTAAATGGGTTAAAAAGAAATAGTTTTCAGAAATTTCAGGTGTTACTTATTTCTGGATGTAAAGATCTTCCTAGGTTAGTATCGTGAAACTTGTGGATAGAAGCAATAGTCCAATAGTTAGGCAATTCGAGTGAAAATTGTGAGAGAGGTCAGACCCCAATTGGAATCAGTGTTACTGATAATGCAATAACACTGATTTTTACTGATTTTATTTATTATACATAATAATCAACCCGTTATACTGTCCCACTGCTGGGCATGGGTCTCCTCTCAGAATGCGAGAGATTAGGCTATTGTCCACCACGCTGGTCTAGTGCAGATTGGTAGACTTCACACGCCATCGAGAAAATCTCTCGGGCATGCAGATCACGATTTTTTCTTTCACCCTTTAAGCGCGTGATAATTAACTATTTAATTTTATTATGCTTATAAATATATACGATTTAATTCTGACGTTTATACTGTTAAAATGTATATTACTTCAACGTTTAATATTAGCGCATGTGTCAATTTCAATAATCCTATTCTTTATTGATGATTAACGATGTGGTAGTTTTAACTATTGTAGTTTTTGGCTCAGAATACCTTGACAACACAAGCAAGAGCAAGAGAACAAGACACCAACGGGGGCTCCAACCGAGGGTAGTAATTTGCAAACCATATTAGGTACTTATTATATTCTTTTTGAAATATACATTTTCACACTCATAAAAAAACTAATTTGCCAAGAAACACCAATAAAACATATCAAAAAGACATTCTGCCAAAAATACTGTATTTAATATCACATTTGACAGCGTCGGATGTAAACTCAACTCGTACACATAATAAGTGTCTGTCCGTCAGTCATCAAACGATTTCTCGGAAACGTAACGCGACAAAGGGATTGTCACTTTGTGCCGAATTCGGTTTTATGGCCATTATTATAAAACCATTTGCGGATAACTTCAGGTGCGCATTGTTATTTCGTTTTTTTTTTTAAACCTTCCCCTATTCCAGGATTTTCTTCTGTATTGTAGGTGCGCAAGGACAAACTACCTATTGTAGGTCATACAAATATTTTTTCCATGAGTTGATAGATCCGTTGTTAGATTTTATAGAGTTGGAAGATTCCGTCAAACATTCGATCTGCAAGATCCGTTTTCGACTGCGCCAGGTGATGGAACATCGTTCACCATAGGAGAAGGAGAAGAGCACACGTAATGGGACTTTACACTACCATAATAGGTATTACTTTCTTTTTTTCTGAAAATTCTCATAGATAATATGCCACCTGGGAGGGTGAGACTCGTCCCTACTGACTAAAAACCGAACGCTGTGACAGATTGTGGTTCAGTGTTCGCAAGACTCCAACAAAAGAGCGAGGTCTTGCCTTGCAACCTACTCGAAGATGCACGTGTTGCAACACGCGACTACTGGGGTCATTGTCTGGCTGGGCGGCGGGATCAGTTGGTCGCCCGCAGGCCACCCTTGTTCTTTACCTAGGCTATGATTTAATACCTACTAAACTTAGATACCATCCTCCTATGAGAGCCTACTACTTTCTTGTGTCACAATCGTCATTCAATGACTTCAGAATTGTTAATTTTTGACAGGTTTGACTACGAAAGCTGTCAGTTCTATGTCATTTAATGTCACTGGACAATATTAGGAATAACCAAACTCCTAAAAATATAAATTCCATAAAATTGTATATGCCTATCAGCTTAACATTATTTCCGTATACGATAAAGTGATCATCAGTCATACCACTAAAATTAGCTTCGGGAAGCAAATTGTATTTGTAGGAAGCAAAAATATTGAAGCAAAGTTTTTTTTGCTCTTTAAGGTTATTTTGTTAGAAAATAGTTTTACTAATTAATAGGCGAAAGGGTTCCGTGGTTTGTTTTTTTATTAATTTAAAACAATAAAATATGTTATTGCATATTATTCAAAAATGCTATAATCTGCATATATGTTCAAATACTGTTTAATAACTAGAATAGTAATTCGGGTGATATTTCTTATTCTAATTAATTTATGAAAACTTAAATTACTGAACATTAAGACAAGATTAAATGTAATGGTACTTCAGTGTTGACAGCACCGTTAGACATTATATTATAACCACTTAAAATATCACGGTCTAACAGAACTGCCTTTCCTTACAAATTTCTTACTAAACAAATGCAAATCACGAAGAAAACATAAAATGTGTTTTGCAAACAAACGCTAAGCTGTTTGCTATTCTTTAAGCAGAACTTTAATTTTACGTTGGTACTAAAAGTACCGTTTTGCGTTTGAATATTAATCTTAAAAAGGCCTCAACGCACATGAGGGGAATATTGCCAAAATCATCGTAATTGGTGATGTTAGTATAGCTAATATATGGCTTCTCACAAAATTATATTGAACTAGCTTCTGCCCACGACTTTGTCTGTGTGGACTTCAGAATTGGATCCGACCTGGATAAAAAGTAGTGCCAAATTTTATCCAGATCTGCCGTGAAAGAGTAACAAACATCCATACATACAAACTTTCGCGTTTATAATATTAGTAAGGATTTGGTAAAGGTTAAGACCCAAAAGTCTACTACGAGGAGAGGGTGAAATGGCGCAAATTGGGGGAGGCCTACGTCCAGCAGCGGAGTTTTATAGGCTGATGATTATGGTGATGAGACCCAAAAGATAGATTATATTAAATGCACGCTTGTACACACCCACCATTCGCTCCCATATAATATTGATCGAACTTATTGCCATTCATCATCATCATTCATCATCAGCTTATAGCAGTCCACTTAAGGACGTAGGCCTCCCACAATGTGCGCCATTTCATCCTGTCTTCAGCTTGTCGTATCCAGCTTTGGCCAGCAACCTTTCGCAAATCATCACTCCATCTTGCCGGAGGGCATCCTACACTACGGTTGCCGAGTCGCAGTCTCCACTCACACGTCTGCCCAAGCGGTTGTCCGTTCTTCTACAGATATGGCCAGCCCATTGCCACTTTGATTCTCTTATTGTCATTCATTGAGCAAAAATACAAATGCATTGCGGATTTCCAATTGAAAATTCCAATAACACTTTGCTTGACCTCGGAATCGAACCCAAGCACCTCACGCTCATCAGCCATGCCTGCGTTCGGTACATCAATGAGGCAGTCACCATTTTTTTTTAAATTATCGTTAATAATCATCAGAAACTTGGTCAAGTAACAAGTTTATTAAATTGTTAGCAGGAATCTACAAGGCTCCATTTAGAAGGCATGGAACCCTAAATCAACCGGTGCAATGTAAACTTCACATCATGACGAATCGCAAAACGCTCAGAAATTTAACTAATGCGGCGCTTTTGATGTTAAAATTATTGTTTTTGGTTTATTGCCCGTAAATGGTTGTTACTTGTTGTTATAACAACCTTCCTGACTTTATTAGTTTGTGTCGTAATGAAGTAACTGTTTTAACTCCTGCAGAAGTCGGTAATAAAAGACGTATCTTGATATTACCAAATTGCTTGTATGTTGGCTAATTTTGACAGAATAATTGGAAGCATAATTATTTTAAATTCCTGCCTTTGGACAGAAAAAGTGCATCTTATTTTTTTTTATGGGATAGGGGCAAACAACACTTGGCTAAACACAATGTAAATGTTGTTTCACGCCGATTTTCTGTAAGGCCGTGGCATCATTCCGATCGAACCGGCCCATTTGTGTCATTTTCTGCACGTTTAAAAGAGCATTTGACAGTATTCCAGAACAAAAACTGACACCATAACATAAGGATCTTCTATAATGGAGATAATTACAGAAACTGAATTAAATCTGATGAAATGAGAGATCTTTACAAGCTGACTTTGTGCTTGCCGCGGCCAGTCAATGGATAGGTTACAACCGTCCCTACCTCAAAGAGCAAGTGAAGTTATCGGTCCTCTTTGTCAGTCTCTTCACTATAATTTTTCATATTCATATTCTTTATTGACATACCATAATGTACAATGAGGTGGTGTTATATAAATAAGAACCATTATGGACCCTGTAGGGCACAGCAATATTAGAAGAGAGGAGGACTTATTTTCCTAGATACAAGGTACTAGATAGGTATGATTATGTATTTTTTTAATAGTTATTGGCAATTTAATAGCTAAAATGTAAATATTATCAATGTCAAATTTCGTTGTACTAATAAAATTATAAATAAATATAAATAAATTTATCTGTAAGACAGACTAGTACTCAATCCTGACATAGTTGGAAAATCTTGGATGATGATGAAAGAGAATCAATAGTATCTTATAGCAAAATCATACCTGATTTACGAGCAGTAACTGTCTCATCCTACTTACGCAATAATTCTTCAATTGACGCTTACAATGCGCACGTGACGCTTACAATTTTACGTTTATCTGGCACACATCAGCGAGGGAAATTTCCTTTTGACTCACATCTGAATCATGTTTCACTTCTAACCTTTGCTGTAGTTAGCGGAACTTCACGCGGAACTAACCCATGGGTTGCACATAAAAGCATACAATTTAGCAAAGATTCAATGCTTTTACGCTATTTGGAGACTTCAATGTTGAAATATCACGATTTATGAGCAGCGTGACTAAATCTATACAATAGTAACAGTTCCGGGCAGGAACAAACTAAAAACGAATCATTTCTTGGTCTTACCCATATTTCCCATACTAATTATGTAAAAAAAAAACAAAATATAAGAATAAAAAATGTCATCTATCGAGTTATAAAGATACAGGAATCTAGTTAGTATCCAGTCTTTTTTTAAGGAGTTCTGGAGCCTGGAAGAATTGATTTTTGTGATGACAACAGTAGAAATGTTGAGTTGACTTAATCTTGTATATAATAAAATCAGAGTTTACCTATGCACCAGACGTCCTGTTTTTGGAAGCCGCAGCCGAGTATGGAGTACTTAAAACCGCTTGTGAACTGCATCTGGACTGCAAATGAACCCATTTCCAGCATTCTACGTTTACGATCCGATAACGCTTCCAGGAAAAACAACGGTCTCACTTTCGTTCAGCTTCGCGGAAGGCCGTCACAGAATATGTAATTACTAAATCGAGTATAATCTGTCATGATATTGGTCACATAGTGAGAGTATCACGCGATTTTTTTCGCAGAAGTTTTTGCATCACAGTTTTCCTTATTCTGAAAACTGTTGGGAATTCCCGAGGTTGAGTCTAATCACATATGATACTCACTAACTGAAGGCAGCGGCGCGTGTAATTGAAGTAATGAGCGATTTTAATAATTTTATAGGTACTATTGTATTTTATAGGTTCTTTAAGAATGGAAACAGAGACAGTGTCAGTAATTACAGGCCCATATCTGTCCTGCCTGCGCTGTCCAAAATCCTAGAGAAGGTACTAAACAACCGCCTAAAAGGCTTTTTAAAGAAAAACAATATTTTAGCGCCGAATCAATTTGGTTTTAGAGAGGGAAAGTCGACTGAAGATGCAGTAGCTTCTCTAGTTAATGAAATAGTGGACAGCCTTGATAATGGACAAAAATGCCTGTCAATTTTTCTCGATCTCACCAAAGCGTTTGACACTGTCTCTGTTCCTCATCTCTTACTAAAAATGGATAGAATGGGCATCCGCGGATCTGCACTTCGAATCTTTGAAGACTATCTTTCTCATAGGACACAGTGTGTAAAAATAGATGACACTGTTAGTGGCAGCGTACCCCTCCTTTTCGGCGTCCCTCAGGGATCGATCCTTGGTCCAACCCTCTTCTTACTCTACATAAACTCCTTGTGCACCCTGTCTCTTCCCTTTTCTTCTATCATTACCTACGCAGACGATACTGCAATACTTGTCCGTGGCAATAACTGGCCCGAAGTATTTGCTCGTGCAGAATGCGCTCTTAGTCATGTAATGCAATGGCTATCAAACAATCTACTAACTCTTAACCTCAATAAAACTACATACATCACGTTCTCAAAGACAGCTATAACCCAACCATCTATGGAAACATTCAATATAAGAGCGCATACTTGCTCAACATGCATATCCACAAATACCTGCGACTGCCCAACTATACTGAGATCCACCCACACAAGGTATCTGGGAGTATACATTGATAATCTCATCTCATGGAAATACCACCTGACTAATATTACTGGCCGCGTTCGCAAGCTGATATTCATTTTCAAAAAATTACGGTAATCAGCTGACTTTGACACCCGAAAATTAGTTTATTATGCACTATGTCAATCTATATTGACATATTGTATATCTGTCTGGGGTGGAGCTGTGAAATCGCATCTTCTGACCTTAGAGCGAGCACAAAGAGCAGTCCTTAAGGTTATGACATTTAAACCCTTTAGATATTCGACTGCCCAATTATATCACGACTGTAAACTGCTTACAGTCAGACAGCTTTTTGTGCTTGAAACAATCTGCAGAAAACATGCTTGTCTGATATATGACACTCAAGTCACAAAAAAGCGCCTTGCACATAAGGTCTGCCAAGCCCAAAGTTTTAGAAGTGCACTAGCAGCGCGCAACCACAATGTTGTAAGCTGTCATTTATATAATATTGCCAATAAATTCTGCAACATCTATCCATTAACTAGATCGCAATGCAAGAAAAAAGTAACCATATGGCTCTTGTCCAAATCTTATGAAGATACAGAAAATTTGATTAAACTAAGTATACTATAATCCAAAATGCATACCTCACTCACATACACACACATACACATACACACACATACACACACCTACATATTCACACACAGAAATATTTATTTATTAATAAGATATATATATAAATTTAAGAATATATACTATTATAATTATATATTTTATGAATATGACATAAACATAATTATATATATATATATGTAATATATGTAATCTATCCTTACCGTCGAAATTCAGCACATGCATAAGCATTCAAGACGACGATGCACTACACTTTCACGTAAACTAACTTTATAAACGCATTTTATAACGAGAGCCCTGGTACCCATACCACAAGTTAAATCTTACTTTGGGTATCAGTGGTCAACCAAATGTTAAGTACTGTAAATGTTATGATTGTTATAACTCATGTGTTATTTTTGTATGTATCTTTTGAGACAATAAATAAATTATTATTATTATTAAAAAGTATTTTATAGTTCTTTTCCTGGTGTTAATGTTTAGCATAATATTATGTGCTACACGGCTGTAGGTGAGAATGTGGAAAGAAATTGGTTTATTTTTTTTATTTTATGGATTACTAGCGGCCCTCCCACGGTTTCACCCGCGTTGCCCCATTCCTAAGAGTCGTAGCGTAATGTTAAATAACTTAAAACCTTCCTCTTGAATCACTCTATATCTATAAAAAAACCGCTTCAAAATCCGTTGCGTACTTTTAAAGATTTAAGCATACATAGGGATGGACAGACAGCGATATCGACTTTGTTTTATACTATGTAGTGAAGTCGGCAAACGAGCTGACGAGTTACCCGGTGGTAAGTATTCAACGTCGCCCATGGACACCTGGAATGCCAGAGGAGTTACTGATGCGTTGCCAACCCTTAAGGCCCATACGGACTGCATATTGCCAGAGCCACAGCAACCGAGGGGAACAGGCTCTTACGCGCAAAAGTCGAATCACACACCAAGTAAAGGTGCTTTATGAGTGACTCCAACGTAAGGGTGGTAGACAGCCAGTTAGACCATCCATAGTCCTACCATCGAGCAAGTCAGATAATTTCACGCCTCTTATGGGATGCCTATCTGAAAGGCAGTGAGGAACAGTATTCTAACCCGTCCCCAAACGGGGAAAAGCAAAGTTGGCCCTATAAAAAAAATAGAAAAACAAATTATATATTGTTGGGAGCAGACTAACAATTTTATGTAACACATGTTAATAGGTAAGACCCTGGCCAGGTTGTTGCTAAAAAGTTCATATTGTGTCCACCGCGCTATCGAGAAAATCTGACAATTATCTTAGAATATGTATGTTTTATTATGACAAAACTACAAGACATGTACGAAGCTAAACGCTACAGCAATTAGCAACAGTTTTTATTAAATTACTTAACCCTGTTATTAGATAGCGATTGTTTACATGCTAGTTATTAATACCGATATTTAATTTTCAACAATGGCTCCCAGTGGGTTCGATACAGACATTGTTTTGCATAAATAAACAATTAAAAGTATTATTAGAAATTAACGATAATGTGATGCGCGCATCGCTAGGCGAATGGAATTAATATTACGTCGCCTTATTAATTGAAATTAGGTTAGTAGGCGTTATCATTGTCTGATTAGCTCCTTGTCAGTTAGACAGAAAGGCGATTAAGTCTCAGAGATTGATTTTAATAGAACCCAGTCAAAATAATTACTATTCTCAGTGTGTTTTCAATTATGTACCTAAATACAACAAATTACATCGATGTAGAGATATTGAAAATGACACGTTAAGAAAGGCACTATGTTTCTAAAATAGTTTATTTACAAGCTTCCTCATTGGAATATTGTTTACAAATGCAACTGCTGAGTGTAAGTTCCATAATTCAGATCTTAGGTCAAGCAAAATGTTCAATTTATTTGAATTTGTGTCCGGTTAGTGGCAATAGGCTCGCCCGCTATTGCATGGGACTCAAGAACATATAGTTAACTGTGATATTTCAGGAATTAAGTTTATGGTATGTTCTTATTTATTTTATCAAAAAATATAAGACAACTAACGCCATCTATCGACCGCCTCAAAGGACCAGCTTAGCGTACCTAACTGCAAATAAAACATTATAACGAGCAAGGAAAGCAAACACTAGTCGACCTCGGGTTATCGAACCTATAGTACTACAGATATCTACTGTAGCTACATTATAATAATTATACCTACACAAATAACGTAATTATTATTGTTCATAGGTACCTAGGTAAATGCTTTAGCTCGTGGCTAAATAACTGCGTATTTGAACAGCGAGGTTGAGCTGCGGTTACCGCGGTCAGTATATAGATGGGTGACAATTTGTTACCAGTATTTTAGACGTAATTACTACCTTCTGACCTTCAGGTGGCCCTTCTCAGAATCTTCTTCCTTCCTCATAGTCTTTTCCTAACTATGTTTGCGTCTGATTCCTTATTTTGTTTGTTAGGATTCAAGTTCAAGTTCAAATATTTTTATTTCAAATAAGCTTTTACACGCGTTTATGAAACGTTATGATTCTAGTTGCACGGTTCCAAATGGTTGATCCTATGGTGAAGAATCCGGCAAGAATATCCATGGATGATTGAAAAGATATACCGCTATGTACACAAAAATGTTTCCGTCTTCAAACGGTCCGTTCCAATAACAAATTACTATTACAATGACTTTTTTACGTGGGAGAGCCATCCTTCGGCACGAATGGGCCGGCTCGACCGGAGTGATACCACGGCCTCACAGAAGACCGGCGTTAAACATCGCTTGCGTTGTGTTTCGCTGAGTGAGTGAGGTTACCGGAGGCCCAATCCCCTTTTTAAAGGTCGGCAACGCACCCGTGACTCTTCTGGTGTTGCGGGTATCCATGGGCGGCGGTGATCGCTTACCATCAGGCGATTCGTCCGGTCGTTTGCACTCCTAACCCATAAAAAAAAACAAATCAGTCAGTAGATTTGCATAATAGAGAAACAATTTTGACATAAGGTCCAAATCCTATCTCTAGTAAGCAAATCTACTGACTTTTTAAACGGATACTAAACGGATTTGTTAGTGGGACCGGCCGTAAGACACAGATTACCCTAGTTTAGGGGGCAAGGTTTACCAAATCTATAGTATACAGATTCTACAGCATTATATCTTATGTAAAGTTTTTTACCAACCTATTTATGTGTGTTGATCTATTCTAGATTCATGGTAATAGTAAGTAGTTGCAACATTAACTATACAACTAAGTACTAAAATGATGTAAGTAGTATGTATAAGTACAAAAACATGCAATTTCAAGTGACTTAATAACAACCCATCACGCCTGTATTCCCCGAAGGGTTAGGCAGAGGTATTCTATTTTACACCCACAGTTCGCCGGTACGTTTAGGCCCCATGTAATAGGGGGCTAGCCTATTGCCACACAAATCTAAACTCAGAGCTGCTAATAGGAATTTCATAGAAAAACCCAATAACACTTTGTTCGACTTGGGCATCTAAATCAGGACCTCTAGTGCAGCAGCCGTGCATGGGACAACCAAACTAATGAGGCAATTCACTTAACTTCTAGCTTCTAGCTACAATAACGATTTTTAAGCAAACGTTTCAGTACTCAATATCGAGTAACTCGTTTATTCTCGATTACAATTTGCAATAAACAAAAATTGAATTTTGACAAACAAATAAATGTAATCTTTTTGTGATTTTTACATTTTCCATGCTAAGATTATAAAGTTATTTTAGTAAAGGAAAAGTTCAATCGCGGGCAGGATTCGAACCTGCGCCTCCTGGTTAGATACACCAGACGCTCTGACCGCTAAGCAGTCCTGCCCGCGATTGAATTTTTCCTTTACTAAAATAACTAAATAAATGTAAATCACACAAATGTCTTCACCTTAAATACCAAACAAATAAATCCATAGTGGTCATCTATAGCTGCGTCATATTACGGTGCGAAAAATTGAGATTTGCACGCCGTTTGCAGAGCACCTTGATTAGGTTCAAGGCTTTAATTAAAATGTGATTCGTTTCCAGTGGATTAAAAATAAACTAAATCTGATATGATTTAAGCTGACATGGTCAGTTTAAGAAACGGGATGTTTACGATGTATATTGTTTATTTTGAGCTCTCGATATCACTATGTTTACGAAAAACTGAAGAATAGTCGAGTTCCAAATGACATTGGTAACGTATCGCCTTAGTCTAAACTACAGTCCATAGTCCATCTCGCTGGCTTATGTGATAATCCTGTTTCCTGTCGAAAGGACAGTGACTGAAGTATTGAAAAACAACGTGTTTATAACAAAAACTGCGCTATTAATGCGGTTGTGGTTTCATGAATCATGTTTTATACTCACTCGTAAACAACGCAAAATTAGAATTATTGACTTGTTTTCCAAAAGTTTTGAATATTTGGTAATGTTTACAGTATTATTAACTTAACATACCATCACGCCTGTATTCCCCGAAGGGTTAGGCAGAGGCGTACTTAATGTACACCCACAGTTCGCCGGTATGTTTAGGTCCCATGTTATAGGGGGCGAGCCTATAGCCATTCACCGGGCACAAATCCAGACTCCGAGCTACTGAGTATTTCATAGAAAAACTCAATAACACTTTGCTCGACCTGGGGATCGAACCCAGGACCTCTAGTGTAGTAGTCGCGCTTGGGACCACTAGACCAATGAGGCAGTCAAATTATTATTAACTTGTAAGTTATTATTCGATGCGGAAGTTGAAATAAAATAAGTTATCGAATGTATGGTACTAATAAGTCCTTGATAGCTCGGAATTAGTGCCCAATGAATAGCAATAGGCTCACCCCGTGACTTAATATCTTACCATTGAACTGTATGTTTACAGTAGACGAATTCTGATTTACCTGTCGGGAAGTACAGGAATGATGGTATGACGTCATGTCTTCAATTTCAAAAATAGAAACATTAAAACGACCTTCCCCTTGCCCTTATGGGATGATCTTGATTCTATGTGTGTCACACTATAGGACAATGTCTGGAATAGGCTTGCGAAGAAAAGCGAAACCAGCATTGAGTTGACCTATTTAACAGACATCTCATGAACACGGGCATTCTTCCCATCATCAATGACAGATCTCGAACTTGGTATTTGAAAGAATGACCACCAAATCGGCTCTTGCCAGCGAGCCGACTGATGAGATTGGAGACAAAAACCTTAAACTGTTACGAGTGAGAGGAACAGCGAAACTTTAGCCAACAGATCAAGCTGAATATTAAAATAAATATTCACTGCCGATTCTCAAGTATGAATAATATTCGTAGGTATGAATATTGTTGGTCTTGTAAACACTGTAAAATTGGAATTATTGACTTGTTTTCGAATAGTTTTATGGATCTGTAATGTTTACAATATGAGAAACTTAGTGAGATGTATTCAAAGCGGAAGTCAATTTTATACCATGTTTATTTTCATAGTTTTGCGTAAGTTGTAAATGTATTGTGTACTGTGTTTATTTATTGTTTTTAGTAGCTAGCTTTCAAATCCTTCACGTGAAATGATTCAATAACATTATGGTTAAATTTATAAAAAGTTTATTCCACGACATTATAGTATTCATGATAACGTTTTGAAATCAATTATTGCTTTCAATTATGACCGTCAACCTAGCCATTGCTTATGGGAATTTCCTATATTAAATTATAATTTAATATAGGATAGCTTATAATTTCTAAACATAGTTCTTTAGACAATATATTTTATGGATACAAATTGGCGGTTTTGTCAAAGACTTGCATTGCTCAAAAATGTCTCACAGCATAGTAAACAGTAAAATTTACATCAACACGAACTCTCCGCCTAACGAGAATTCCTTCAACTAGTGTCGAAAGTCTCAACAGTGTAGACACAGCCGACACCAACATATCGTGCTCTCGTAGTGTACCGTGTAATAATACTTGCAATTAGAGCAAATAGCTGTTGCAAGTGTCATCGTGCTTGCAGACGCTCTACACGCGTAACGTGACACTTGGAGTGTCGGGCTCTGTGCACTGTGGGCTGAATTATAAATGGTGGGGACAAAATGTTGGTTGTATTTTTTATTTGTAGGTGTTTCTTTTTTCTTATATGTGATAGGCTTACGTTTCATAATTCTTATTATGTGTGGGTTTTGTATGCCTTAATAACACATGTTTTGTGGATACGTAGACAGCTGGTACACTGATGACATTGTATAAAATATGATTTTGTCTTCAAAGGAAGACAAAATCATATTTTAGAATATGTATTTTATAGTAATATAAATTCTATAGTAATCCTACGGATCATTCACATATAGTTTAAAGTTTTAAAGAAATAATTCGGTACCACTACCGGTTTTTAAGGTTCGGTGACATTATCTTGACAGTTATTCACATTATTTAGAGTAAGATTATTTATAAAATAAAAAATATATTCTTTGAGGTTTATTTAATACCAAATTTTACTTAGATAAATAAGATCGATCGACTATCGAAATATAACATACCATCACGCCTGTATTCTCCAAAAGGTTAGGCAGAGGCGTACTAATGTATACCCACAGTTCGTCGGTATGTTTAGGTCCCTTGTAATAGGGAGCGAGCCTATTTCCATTAACCGGGCACAAATTCCAAACTCCTGGCTGGTACTGAGAATATCATTGAAAAACCCAATAACACTTTTGCTCGACCTGGGAATCGAACCCAGGACCACTAGCGTAGCCGTCGCGCTCAGGACCACTAGGCTAACGAGGGGGTCTATCGAATTATTTGAGACAAATTTTATTCTTTAGTTTTTATTAGATAAAAATAGGCATTCTGTTTCGATCTACTACTCACTTTAAAAAAAAAACTCTACCTTCTATTAATTTTTATCAGCTAGAACGTTTCCTAATAATAATATCTATACTTTATCTGTCTCATGGTGATGAATCGTAGATTATCTTAATCTATTTTAAAGAAAAGTCTGAGTCGTCATCATTTTTAAATGTTCTGATTTTTTCTAAACTGTTGTCGTGTGTCGCACTGTGCTCTCGGTCTCTAGCGACGACTTACGCCATAATCTGTCTTGCCATTCAGCTCAAAGCTGCCGTATTCAGGTACATTCTTGAAATTCAGCCGCTGAAAGTAGAATTTCAGAGGACATTTCCAGTACTGGTTTTGTGCGATATTTTTTTCCAGCTTCCTTATTTTGCTATGTTTCTTGACTGCTTTTAAGTTGGAGGACTTGGGTTCATGAGAGGCGTTTGTTGCAATTATTTTTTCACATAGATTATTAATTAGATTTATTTATTTATTTTTGTATGGATCTTTGGTCTGAAATAAAGAGTTTATTATTATTATTATTAAATAGATTCGAAAACTAACTCGGAGATTAAATTAATTTGTCCGTATTGAAGTCCAGTCCAGACAGACAGACAGACAAAATCTTTTCCACCAGGAAAACTAAGGCATTTATTTAACTTAATAAAAAAATACCTCATATGTTGAAACAATCAATTCGATATTCTATTTTATGACATAAACATTAAACAAGATAGCAGTGTAGTATTTATTTTAAATTAATTGTTTTACCATGTTTTGTTTTCCAGCTATCAATTTGCGGTTACTAGTATTCTTACTGGTTAGGTTTATTAACCGGCTCCATCAAAGGGACCGACAATGAATATGTAACAAAATAGATTCGGTTGATATGTATAGAATGTCTGTCATTTATATTTAAATTAAGTAATATTAAAATTTAAAATATTTCCTTGGAAATATAACAATAATCGTAAATTATTTTTGGCCAGTCTGTGGTGGAATTATTATGGATCTATTTATTTTTGTACACCTATTTTGAGATGATATTGTAACTATGTTTTAGCGTTTCTTGTAAAAGATTTTGTATTCGGAGTTGGGGCAAAAATATGTACTTATATTATGTACCTACCTAATGTAGATTTTTAGCAAGGTATGACAGAAGTGAACTTTTCAGACGAGGCGTAAAATTTTATATAAATAATCACACTTTTTTTTGGACACGTTTCGTGTAGCGGCTGACCTTTTGCCCCATGTGCTTAATCCCCGAAAAAATAGAAGAAAGTGAATGCACATTTTTCACTTCATTAGATGAATTAAAATATTTAAATAATTCAAACACTCAGTAGCACCACTAGAAGTTTTTATATTTTCTTTATATTTTGACGTAAATAGTCATAAGAACAATATTTTAGACAATTAATTGAATAAGATTTTTATACCTACCCGATTAATGGCAATTGACTTGCGAAAAGATACTGAAGAATTGTAAGTGTACATTAATAAATCCCTGCCTATCCCTTCGAGGCATACAGGCGCGATTGTAAAAACTATCAACTCTTCTCTGTCAAACTTAGTATGCAAACTCCTAAACGTACTACAAAATAGTTAAGTTTAGGCATTAACCTGTAGGTATTTATAGCACAGTCCTCTCTACATTATTCTAAATGCATTACCTACTCTTGATCTGAGTCACACCGCACAGCTGCGAGCCACATTAACAGATAAGTAATTTTAATTTCAATCTGTGTGCGGAATTATTGGAAAACTGTGGTGTGTGTAATTGTTTACATTATAACGTTGTTCACTTATCTCTTTGACCTTATTGTACCCTAGTACTATTTACTACGAACGCACCAGCCCATCGTATTTATCGTAGGAGTGGCAAATGCTGCATGTGTATACGTACGGCTTGAAATAAATATATGTATACATTGTACTCACGCCTCTTTCCTATAAGAGGATAGGCAGAATATGCACAAAACCAGTACATTTGCTTCGATAATGTTTGATTCAGAAAAAGTATTTGTAGCAAACTGCAACGTAGCAAAGTACTCCTTAGTATTAGATGAGTATAAAACTTTAAAAATTTCTTCTCAAAGGTCATCAGTTAGGAAATGCGGGCGCCATCTAGTTAAAAAAATAATAATACATTGATCAGATCATAATACAATAATAATACAAGATCTAGGTATACAGAAATTATATATAATTTCATTTAATTTTTTCATTTCGTTTCAAATGCCAGTAGTAAAGCGGGATTAAAACACAAGTTTAAATCCCGCTGAGAATAAGTTTTTTCTATTCTCGTGTTTCTGAATTCACGACGCAATTTTTTTTATTATTGTGCAACATTTTATTTTAATAATACTTACTTAGTTAAAATTTAGCTCTCTAGGATACCTCACTTTATCGCCGTTTACCTTAGGTTACCAATTATAAAACCGCGTACCCAAGTCACATTGCTAATTTAGCTAATGAAATCTAAACTCGGTCAGTTCGCTGCAGGGTGGATTACTCATGGACATTACTGTTTTGTTGGCCAAAAGGACCAAACGGGAACTTAGGACCAAAACGTTTCGGTATTAATGGCGCAGGGATGCGTGCAGAAATTTGTGTATTTTAACGTTTGCAGTCAACTTGGGTGGACTTTGAATTTGTAATTTGCAATGAGCTTCACTATCTTTATCTTTACATAGTATAAAACAAGGTCGCTGTCGCTGTCTGTCCGTCTTAAATCGTCGTATTCTTAAATCTTTAAAACTACGCAACCGATTTTGAAGCGGTTTTTTTAATAGATTGACTGAATCAAGAGGAAGGTTTTAAGATTACGCTACGACTCTTAGGATTGGGACAACGAACCGCCGGCGGGTCGCTAGTTAAATATAAATATAGGTTTTTGTTATCAGTTTTATTCGATGATGTTTTTGAAATTGCTAGAAATGACGTAGGTATTTCATAAAACTAGGAGAACATTTTTCAGATTTTCATTCGTATTCTTTTACAAAAATCGTGTAAATTACTATTAAAATTTACTTTCTTTATACAGAGAACGCTATGGTATGTTAAGGTGGTTTAGGCATGTAGAGAGAATGGATGAACGAAGATTGACAAAACGAGTAAAAACGGCCATTACGGATAGAAGAGTTGGAAGGGGCCGACCTTAGCGAACGTACCACAACCAAATTGCGGACGTTCTCAAAAAAGGTCAGGTTAAGAGCACCCAAAACCGACGATCATGCATATGAGCATATGCATAACATGAGTAAAACTATTAGTGCCAGGTGTCTGGAATTTCTTAGAAGTGTGATTTAACTCGAGTTACTTTTGTAACCTTGTGGTGATTTTCCTCTGAGAATGATAGAAAGGACGTATTAGATAATGTCATAATGTCGATCTTTATGCGTAATATTAGCAATAACCTTGATAATTATTTCAAATTAACCCTCAAAAGCGAACGAAAACTTTTGATAAATTCATAATTTCGTATCCCACTTTTTATTCCGGAAAAAATCCGCGTTATCATAATTCTTTTTAAATAATAAGGATTATTTAGCTGTCTTTTGCGAGAAGCAAAATCCACGGGTACCGATACTGACATCGATAATACTAATATTGTCGCCGGTAATACTAATATTGACGGATTGTCGGAGTCGGTGTTGGTGTCGGTGTCGGAGTCGGTGTCGGAAACGGAGTCGGTGTCGGAAACGGAGTCGGTGTCGGAAACGGAGTCGGTGTCGAAGTCGGGAGTTGGTGTCAGTGTCGGAGTCGGGAGTCGGTGTCGGAGTCGGGAGTCGGTGTCGGAGTCGGAGTCGGATTCGGTGTCGGAGTCGGTATCAGTGTCGGTGTCGGAGTCGGTATCAGTGTCGGTGTCAGTGTCGGAGTTGGTGTCGGTATTATCGGTGTCAGTGGCAATACCGATAATGACACAGATAAATCCGGTACTGACACCAATAATACCGGTACTGACGCCTATAACACCGATACTGATATAGTTGATACCGATACTGACATAGATAATACCGATACTGAAACTTACAATACACCGTCGGTGTCGGTGTCGGTATTAACGGTGTAAGTGTCGGTATTATATACTGACTAAGATAATACCGATACTGACACAGATAATACCGATACTGACACAGGTAATACCGATACTGACACAGATAATACCAATACAGACAGATAAGTCCGATACTGACAGATAATACCCATACTGACAGATAATACCAATACTGACAGATAATACCGATACTGTCACAGATACCTGCACTAACACCGATAATACAGATACTGACACCGATAATACAGATACTGACACCGATAATACAGATACTGACACCGATAATACAGATACTGACATAGATGATACCGATACTGTACTTACGGTATACGGTGATAATGAAATGTCAGTATCGATGTCAGTACCGGTACTAATGATGTCAGTAATGATGACAGTACCGAGACTAATGATGTCAGTACCGACACTAATGATGTCAGTACTGATGTCAGTACCGAAACTAATATGACAGTACCGAAATCAGTACCTATGTCAGTACCGATTTCAGTACCGAAATCAGTACCGATGTCGGTACCGATACTAATGATGTCAGTACCGATACTAATGATGTCAGTACCGATTTTAATGATGTCAGTACCGATACTAATGATGTCAGTACCGATACTAATGATGTCAGTACCGATTTTAATGATGTCAGTACCGATACTATCAGCGTCGGTGACGGTGTTAGTATCATCGTCGGTGTGACCCAGACCCTGACCCCAAGTGGAGACAGTGTCACTATCGGAGAGTTGGAGTTGGAGTCGGTGTCGGAGTTGGAGTCGGTGTCGGTGTCGGAGTCGGAGTCGGAGTCGGAGTCGGAGTCGGAGTCGGAGTCGTAGTTGGAGTCGGAGTCGGAGTTGGAGTCGGACTCGGTGTCGGAGTCGGTGTCGAAGTCGTAGTCGGAGTCGGAGTCGGACTCGGTGTCGGAGTCGGTGTCGGTGTCGGTGTCGGTGTCGGTGTCGGTGTCGGTGTCGGATTCGGAGTAGTAGTATCAGTACAAGTAGCGGCATTACCGGTGTCAGTGTCGGCATTACCGGTGTCAGTGTCGGCATTACCGGTGTCAGGTTCGGCATTACCGGTGACAGGTTCGGCATTACCGGTGTCAGGTTCGGCATTACCGGTGACAGGTTCGGCATTACCGGTGTCGAGTGTTGGCACTACCGGTGTCAGTGTCGTCATTACCGGTGTCAGTGTCGTCATTACCGGTGTCACTGACAGATACTACGACACAGACACAGACTACGACACAGACACAGACCCCGACACAGACACAGACCCCGACTACGACACAGACACAGACACAGACAAACACCGACTACGACACAGACACCGACTACGACACAGACACCGACTACGACACAGACACCGACTACGACACAGACACAGACACAGACACCTACTACGACACAGACACAGACACCGACTACGACACAGACACAGACACCGACTACGACACAGACACACCGACTACGACACAGACACACCGACTACGACACAGACACAGACACACCGACTACGACACAGATACAGACACACCGACTACGACACAGACACACCGACTACGACACAGACACAGACACACCGACTACGACACAGACACACCGACTACGACACAGACACACCGACTACGACACAGACACACCGACTACGACACAGACACACCGACTACGACACAGACACAGACACCGACACCGACACATACACAGACACCGGCTACGGCACAGACAACGACTACGACAAAACCCGACTACGTCACAGATAAAGATGATACCGATACTGAAACTTATGATACATCGTCTGTGTCGGTGTCGGTGTCGGTGTCGGTCTCGGCGACGTTGTCGCTGTCGCTGTCGACGACGGTGTCGCAGTCGGTGTCCGTGTCGAAGTCGGAGTCGGTGTCGAAGTCGTAGTCGGATCGGTGTCGGTTCGGTATTACCGGTGTCAGTGTCGGTATTACCGATAATACCGATACTGACTCAGGTAATACCGATACCGACACAGGTAATACCGATACCGACACAGGTAAATCCGATACTGACACAGATAAATCCGATACTGACACAGATAATTCCGATACTGACACAGATAAATCCGATACTGACACAGATAATACCGATACTGACACAGATAATACCGATACTGACACAGATAATACCGATACTGACACAGATACCTGCACTAACACCGATACCTGCACTGACACCGATAATACAGATACTGAGATAGATGATACCGATACTGACATAGATGATACCGATACTGTACTTACGGTACATTTATTTACACGACATTGAATGTACGTCCTGTATGTCATGTGATAACGAAATGTCAGTATCGATGTCAGGACCGATACTAATGATGTCAGTACTGATGTCAGTACCGAGCCTAATGATGTCAGTACTGATGTCAGTACCGAGCTTAATGATGTCAGTACCGAAACTAATGATGTCAGTACCGAAACTAATGATGTCAGTTCCGAAACTAATGATGTCAGTACCGATACTAATGATGTCAGTACCGATACTAATGATGTCAGTACCGATACTAATGATGTCAGTACCGATACTATCAGCGTCGGTGACGGTGTTAGTATCATCGTCAGTGACGGTGTTAGTATCATCGTCGGTGTGACCCAGACCCTGAACCCAAGCGGAGTCGGTGTCACTATCGGAGTCGGTGTCACAATCTCTACATTCATTCATTCTTATTGGATGAAAATTCGAAAAATTTAAATCCAAATTTGGTATTGTGGAATACATGTACATTATTGTGTAGACTGAACTGCAAGCTATTTATTGCGTATTTTTTTATTATACATTTGTATGTGTTTACGATTTCTGAAAAAAGTGGCCAGTCAGAATGTAGTACTCTTTCAGTTCGATGAGAAGTGTATTTTTGCAACTATAAATTATCAACTGGATTACGTAGAAGAAAGAAAAAAATCGCGGCGGGTTCACTACAGTAAAGAGGTAAAAAATATATTTTACAAATAAATACAGCAATGAGTGGAAAAGAGAGCTGAAGCCAAAATATATATCCATACAAATTGCGCAGTTTGACAGCTGACAGGATCTGTTTTCCGTCACAGGGATCAACATCAAAACAATTGCGGATTAAACCAACATGTTAATGTCATAAAGAAGGATCAAACTCTGTAAATAAGTTGGTAACATTTTAACGGATTACTCACACATGTTTGATGCGATTGTAGGTTAAAGGACCAGTCAGTTATTATGGTATTGGTACTACTTAATGACGATTTTTGTTTTAAGTACCTACTCATTTTAATTGTTTAGAGGGTTGAAACATTTATTACTCTATTTATGTGTCCTAATTTATTCTTGATAAATTATAGTGCATAAACTGCAGTAGTACAAGAACGACAGTTTTTTCCTCAATACATAAAAGGGTAATTTTCTATTCGAGAGACTAATAGTATCTGAGAAATTTTTTGAGAAATTATCTGAGAAAATCTGCCAATGAGTCGACCAGCTGGATTGAAAGTGCTGATTTTGTTTTTATTTTATCTAATGACATTAAAGTCTATTGCATTGCAGGTGAGTTTAAATGTACAAATACAAACCTCAATTGTACACAAAGCTTGACTCGATGAACCAGCCGGAGGTCAAATCTGTTATCAAGCCTAGGTACAACCCGTAACCCTATCGGTCATAAATATACGCCATCCATACTATTATCTTCAATAAAGGTTTTAATATTCATTCTGAATGAGGTTGATGTATTACAACTTTAATGTAGGTACCTATCACCTTTTTCTTCATATTAATTATTTTGGATCAAGCTACAATTTGCTAATAAAATTAGAGAGAACAAAAACAAGGTTAAGGACTTCCCAAGTGAAAATATTTACAAAACCTTAAATAAAATGTAGTCACATGAAAAACACAGTAGCAGGCCACTGAAAAATAATGCCTTTTTTTTTATTTTGTTTTTCTTGGCCAAACTCTTTCACATGTAAAATTGTTATTTTTTGTCAATGCCGTTTCTCTTATTGGGATATTTTGCATACTTTTTTGCACTTGTAAATGAGCAACTCAAACTTCTTCGAATATTTAAAAAAGGAAACCTGAAATTTGAATAAACAAAAATTTGCATTCTGTATTTAATTTTAAAAGATTCTTAAGTTTTGTCGTGAGTTTTACTGAAGACCCATTTCATAAAAACCAAGATCTGAAATTTATTGTGTAGTTGTAGTTGCAGGAATTAATTAATTATTTTTATTTTTATAAGTTTTCACAAGTAAGTTATAAAAAGTTAAATACTCTACGTGCACAGTTCCATGAATTTAAAAAAACCTACTGAGAAAAATCAGTCAAGAAACTCCATGAACACCATCCATTTTAAATATTTTCTGGTACTGGTACAATATTATGATATCAAGTTGTAAGAGAATATTAAAGGTTAATTGACATAAATACAGTGAAGTCAAACTTTAATTAAAAATGGCTGATAATTAAATGTGACGCATGCATAAGTATGACCTCACTGGACCAGCATAGTAATGACATAATCTGAAATTGGTATATATTATAAGTCCATACCTAGCCACCCAAAACAACGTTAAATAGACGCAATCAATTAGAGTTATAGTCATTTATATGGTCCTTCTCTGGCATTTACCCTACTCTCTCATTTGCCTTTGTTATTTATCGTATCAATAGCTAATCTACATATATTCATACCAGGAAATATAACGTAAGGAGTTAATGACGCATCGAGTCCCTCAATACGTTAATTAAATCAGAATGCGACCCTATGCGGTCCGAAATGCAAAGGAACAGTGCAAAAGACTCTAACCAAACAAATATAGTGCGCAAGAGTTGAATACTCGAGAATATTTTATTATCTGTAAACATCCACACATGCGCGCGTATCGAAGGACCACGAAGTCTTGATCGATTGATCATTTATTTTATAGTTAAAAAAAAATATATAAAAAACAGACCATGCATGGTGAGGTTGAATTGAATAATTTCATTGATGTACAAGCTGAATGAGCTACTGGAGGTCGCTGGTTCAATTTGAATAACCTAGAGATTCATAGAATATTTAATACATCTAATGCAATTTGAATAAATACTGCGAAGCAAAGTTTTTTTTGCAGCAATTAACTTTTAAAAAAAAGAAAACTATCCACCTAATCCTACGATAAATCACTTGTAACTTTGGAGTTGAATCTGGTATAATGATCATAAACAGTCTCTATTTAACAAATTCAATGTAAGTACTGTGTCATTAACAAATGACTACGTTATGCACAAATATACCAAAATAAATATAAACTATTAAAAATCTTTTCCTGTGTTGAAGTCGGTTAAAAAGAACTAAATATTTATTTAACGACTTATATAATTATTACTATATCCCTAGGTACAGTTACGTTCATGCGCTGATATTTATTCAGTCGGTCAATAAATTTCTTTAGTCAGGTTTATATTAGATAAATTATTTTTCTGCTATAATAGAGTAAAAGCTTTCTTATAATTTTCTGTCTAAATTAAAGCCAAACGTTGAAGATGGAAAAAGTTTATTAATAATAATAGTAATTTCAGTTTGGAGGAACCGATCTTCCTATGAAAATATTTAGGTAGGTACCGGAGAACTTGCTTTTGTTTAACTTTGATTAATGATATTCTCTCGGTTAGTCAGAGTGAGGACAAATAATTACAAAAAAAGCAAATAAAGACGTAAGGGGAAAAAGAGTTGACTATAAAACCATTTTTCTTGAAGAGTTCAACGATGAGCAGAAGATTAATTTGCAAAAGGCGCACGAAAATAAACTTATTTATTTCGATTAGATTTTTAAATAACAAATCTTCTCTTTTATTTTTCATCGCTGCCCCAATCTAGGAATATAGATTATAGGAATTCCCCTGCAACACCGATCAGAAATCATTCAGAACCGGAACACAATGCACAATCCCGCACGAAACAAAAAAAAAATTAGTTTCGTGCGGAAATCTAACTTGTATTAATTAAAAATATAGCAGACAATATATCAGATTCTGCGATAATGGTATCATCTTAAAACTAATAAAATATAGCACGTGCAACACTGCGCTGTAGGGTATAATTTTCTATGTTATTTTATTCAAATATTTCTGACTACTTTCTCAGTAGCAGCTCGGAGTCTAGATTTGTGCGAACTGTGGGTGTACATTAGTACACCTCTGCCTAATCCTTCGAGGAATACAGGCGCGATGGTATGTATGTTCTAAAATAATGTGCCAGTTAAGCAATATTGCAGTATAATCAGCGAATTGCAAAACGATCAAAACCGCGCGTCGCATTACATCTTCATTTGTGTTGATGTAAACAAGCCGTCGACACGCGCGCACTCACACACGCCCCCTCATCGATGTGTGCGACTCACACGGACGCATAGCATTGAGCCAGGTCGTGGCACCCGCGCGTGCGCAGGGTTTATTTGTACGTTTATGCGTATCTACGTAACTAGTATACAACAACAGATTGGCTCTGCGATTGAACTTATTACGATGTAATGGAATTGTGGATTTTGAAATTGTGATTTGATTAGGGGCGATTTGATTTTATTTGTAAGAGAATCGGCTGTTGAGAAATAGTTCACAGTATCACTATAATATCAATGCTTCACAAGTAAAATTATTGTAGCTTTAAAATGAATATTTAAAAGCCTAGTGGTCAGAAGTGCAATGGATTTAAGGACCGGGTTCGATTCCTAGCTTGAGCGAAGTGTTATTGATTTTTTTTTTGTGAAATTAATTATCAGTAGGAGTTTAGATCTCATAAATATTTACTTGTAGGTAGGTGCTTAGCTACCTACGTCGAATATAGAACTAACAAGTCCAAGAATATGTAGGTGACTAAAAACTATTGCACAACATACATTTCCATTGCAATACAATTAGGTGGTTTTTAAATACCTCTATCCTTAAATCGACTTAGTGTTCATACAGGTAAAATAGATAGTAGAGGCCGGTAACTCATCAAGTCCCATTTCCTTTATTTATACTGTGACACAAATAAATATTAAAACCTACTTATAATTAACAGGAAGGAAATACATGTTTTTCCGTGTATCCTCATGAGGAAGAGGAATTAGTTTAAAAGCTCATTAAAGTATTAATTTACTTGCTTACTTGAGAATGGGTTTGGACAGGTAATGTTAAGGGTCAACCGGAGCTTGAATTGCCCACAAAAACGTAATACCGAAATAAATCGTAATCCAGACAATATTCTATCAAATTATGATATTATTCGGATTTGGATACCGTTAAACTAGGTATCTACGATACTATTTCGTCTACTATTACTTCACTGGAAATAAAAGACCGAAAAATCATTCCAAACTTGGTAAAGTTAACAAAAATTGCATTCGCTTACATTTATTTCCAGTGAAGTATTTTGGATAAAATGGTAACGTAGGAACCTAGATTAATGGTATCGGAATCCGAATAATAACAGAATTAGATTAAATTGTGTTTGAATCACGATTTATTTCGGTACTACGTTTGTAAGAGAAATTCGGTCCGCCGGACTCTTAAGGATGAAATAGGTATTTCAAACATATTTTTTCCTAGGATAGACTTAGGAAACATTCATCGCTAGAAATCATTATAAAATAGAGTTGTTTGAGTTTTAATTTTTAATATTAGCGCACAGATACTTAGTTATATCACAACTTATTTTTATACAAGTGGCAATGATTAGAAAAGCGTCATTAAAACCAAAATTGTGTGAAATCTTATAATCTAACGATCGAATCGAGACAAGTGTATTAAATCGATATATCGAATCATTTATCGATCCTACTCTAAGACGGGCCAAAGTCTCTCCAGTGAGAAACAATGAGATAAGAGGACACGAGTAGGTAGGATCAACGGTTTTGCAGTTTCCAAATTTATAATTACAAAAATAGATTCCATTTTTAATTCGTCCCACGCTATCCCTTTCGTTTTGTTTTTGGATATTGTTTATGTTGTGCCTAAGATGGAATGAACATAGAATGAAACAAGATAAACGTTGCTTGATTACATTGGAGTGAGGTACATTTAAAAAAACAAAACTCAAATCTAACAAACTTTCTGAATATCTATCTTTAATTTTGAACATGAATCTTTAGTGCTGTTTCGTCTCTGTAAATTTCCCACCCTTTCCAACCTCGTCGGTGGATTTTCAAGAAAAAATATTTCATAGAAATCTTGTCCTGACAATTAAGAACAATAAAAGGATTTTTCATAAATGCGGCTATTGATTTTGATTTGTGTATACCTATTATTATAAATATATAGGTAAGTACTGATATTGCCGAGATTATCCCGACTTCGAATTGCGGATGCGTAATGTAATTCGCTTTGTGTAAAATATTGATATTTTAGTCTAAGTTGACCCCAAAATAGTAAGAAAAAGTCAGTATAATTAAGTCTTCTTGTTCAGTTTTTGTTAGTAAGAACTGCATATACTTACTTAAAAATAATTTTCTGGCTATTCAAAGATTGACTTCCAACTAGAAGATTCGATCCCGGGGTTCTAGAGACTGCATTCCCGAAAATTTTGTTAAAATGTGTCTAAAAATATTAATTTTTAAGTTATATTTTTAGTTTAATTTTATTTACATGACTATCCCGGGATCCCGGGATTGAATTCTCGACATCCAGCTAAACCAAAACAAACAGACGTATAACATCTAACCGGCGTCTAACGCCACGCGGAAGGCCTCGCCAATTAAAATTCTGCACACGAGGAAACAATCGAAAAGGTCATGCATACACGTTGTGGTACACACGCGGTATGGAGGCCGAAAACGTTCACGCCTTCGTTAACAGAGGTAGGGCAGAGTTACCCTCAACCTTGTTACTGAAAACAGTGATTTTTTTTTTTATTCGTGATAGGCTTACGCTTGAACGCTAGTTTGCCTGATGTTAAGCGATACTGCGATCTACGATGGAGCGCGCTTGCCTGGAAGAAACCGATTCACTCGTGATTTAAAGACACCCAGATTATCAGGGAAGACCCACTCGGGAAGTGCATTCCATATTTCAGCAGTACGTATTAGAAATTCTCGAATTCGAACTCAAAATATCAAAAATACCGTTTTTTAAAACTACCTACGTATTTTTAAAGCTCAAAATACCATTTTTTTTTAACACTCGTTTTATAGAAAACGAATAAGTCATTAATTTGCGAAGTCTTCTAGATAATATTTGATATAAGTGTCAGCACTTCATTTATACGAGTAATAAAATTGATGTTTCAAGTTTTGCTAACGAATTAAAATTGACCCTTTTAGTTGCTAAAATTTCAAATATATAACCTGTAGAACAGCAATTGCTTCACAGTGCCGCCAGAAAGTTAAACACAAATTTAGAAAAGACATGATTTGGTTGGGTTGTTGATAATTATCTTTTTTTTATGGGATAGGAGGGCAAGCGAGCAGACGGATCGCCTGATGGTAAGCGATTACCGCCACCCATGGACACCCGCAACACCAGAAGAGTCACGAGTGCGTTGCCGACCTTTTAAAAGGGGATTGGGCCTCCGGTAACCTCACTCACTCGGCTAAACACAACGTAAGCGTTGTTTAACGCCGGTTTTCTGTGAGGCCGTGGTATCACTCCGGTCAAGCCGGTCCATTCGTGCCGAAGCCACCAAAACAAAAATACCGTTTCTTTGTTTTCCTATCCTGAGTTCCAAAACGTTTAAATTCATTTTTTATATTTCTTCATTTCGGAAACAAAAATATTAAAACGTGTGATGACGTGGCCCATTCGTGCCGAAGCATGGCTCTCCCACGTTATCTATTATCATCCGGATTTTTTTAAATAAAATGTGACTCAGTATAGACCCTAAAAAATACTATCGAACTGTGGGTATACTGCACTACATTCTCTGCCTAGCCCTTTTGGAAGTATAGGCATTGTATGTAAGTACGTCACTGGTAAGTTAATAGTTAACTCGTTAGTCTAAAAACTGCAACTCGAGGAAACAATTGTAAAGGTCATCCACGCTACATTTGTTATATGGTACATGGTACTAAAATGGTATGTTTTGACATTTAGTTCCGCGTTGCCATTAGATATGGCGCTGACGGAAAAGTAAGGCAAATAAGTTATGTTGTTGGTTTATGGTAGTGTTACACCAAGATCTCTGCTGATCTATCCTAAAGGCCATTTCAGATATTACCCTACATCGTGCCACTCACTTATAAGTGATCTTCAATGTCTGGAATTAAAAGTGACCATGATTCTCTGAGTTTGTTTCGGTGTTTCTTCTCAGCGGTCGTCAGTTTGGAAATACCAAAGCCAGCCAGCTATATAAAAACCCGTGTTCGCCGGAATGGCCAATAATAAAGGCAACGCACTTTTTTATTCATGATAGGCTTACCCTTGACCGCCAGATCGCCTGATGTTAAGCGATAGGTCCTACATTTGTGACTTGTCTAGTGTTGCGGGTGTCCATGGGCGGCAGTAATCGCACCAAGGCACCATCAGGCGATACGTCTGCTCGTTTGCCCCCTATCCCATAAAAAAATGTGTAAAATAATCCGGATCACCTGTCTTATCCAGTACCTTGATGAATAATATTAATTGTGGACCCGGGATTGCATAACAGTTGCGTATCTCGAATTGCATAACAGTTGCGTATCCCGAAAGGCATATCAGTTGCGTATCCCGAATGGCATATCAGTTGCGTATCACGAATGGCATATCAGTTGCGTATCACGAATGGCATATCAGTTGCGTATCACGAATGGCATATCAGTTGTGTATCCCGAATTGCATAACAGTTGCATATGTCGAATTGCATATCAGTTGCATATCCCGAATTGCATAATAGTTGCGTACCCTGAATTGCATGTCAGTCGCATCAATAAAAAAGTCTTGCAGTTTAATTATTTTTGGAAATTTATACTATTATAAAATCGTAAATAACGGTGTTTGGACATGGAATATATTAAAAAAAAAACAAATGGGTTACAGTTAGTATGTGCACACCATCACGCCTGTATATATTATTATATTCCCGAAAGGTTAGGCTGAGGTGTATGTATACCCACAAACCATCGGTATGTTTAGGTCCTATTTTATAGGGGGCGACCCTTATACGTCTTCGCATTCAAAAAAGTGATTTTTGGAATTCTTGTCTCAAATATGGCGGATTTTATGGTTTTTCAAAAGTTGTAGGAATAACGTTTATGTTAATGATAACATAAACGTTATTCCTACAACTTTTGAAAAGCCTCCAGAAAGTATCTAAAAAGGTTTTAGAAAAAAAGTTTGTTTGTTTGTTATAAAAAATAACATTAATTTACTGACTGAAATCAGCGTCGGGAGAGATAAGTGGCGCCATCTTTTGTTTTGTTAAGAAACTAAAGTAATAAGAACAAAACAATAATAGCTCCACGTTTAACTTTACTACCAGATAGTTATCAGATCCATTAACTGTTAGGTCGCCAAATAGGAGGTAAAGTAAACAAAATACCTTATTTTTTAATAACTACCTATTTGGCAGCTATAGTAGCACTGCGACCGTAGTTGACTTATTTAAATTCTGCTTTAGAAAAAACGTTTTTCCAAAATATACCTACTCTCTACGCATTTTATCGTTAATTCTACGTAAAAATCTATAAATACTTTACAGTTAAGCAACATGTTGCACTTGCTTATCAGATGGATGACCTAGCGAACACTTAACTTGACCTCCATTGTAAATTAAGATGCAAATGAATACTTTAACAATGCAATGGTCAGGCAGTTATGTTAATACAAATTCCTTTGAGATTATCTCATAAATATTTCATGCCTAATTTTCATGATAGTTTAAGGAGCGAAAAGGAAAAGTTTTGTATTTCAATTACCAATTAGATTAGATTACCAATTAGAGCAGTGATAGCCTAGTGGTATGACCGTTGGACTGCCAAGTCAAAGGTTTCGAGTTCGAAAACAAGGCACGCACCTCTGACTTTTCGAAGTCATGTCGTATTATTAATTATCACGCGGTGAAGGAAAACATCGTGAGGAAACCTGCATGCCTGAGAGATTTTCTCGACGGCGTGTGAAGTCTGCCAACCCGCACTAGAAAAGCGTGGCGGACTATACCCTTATCCCTCTCATTTGAGAGGAGACCCGTGCCCAGCAGTGGGACAATATAATGTGTTGGTTATGTTATGTTATTTCAATTACCTGGGACATCATCATCATCATATCAGCCTATTGCTGTTCACTGCTGAACGTAGGCCTTCCCCAAAGAGCGCCCACCCGGTCTTGCGCAGCTCGCATCCAACTGCTGCCAGCCATCTTCGTTCAGATCCTTTACAGCATTCATGGTTACGGGTAGACTGAGGTGTGGGATGTCTGTCTTAATTTCAAAATTATTAACAGCTACCTTACAACAGAACTGTTAGGCACTAAGTTTTTAATAGAAAACCCAATACCTAATACATTGCTCCACCTGAGAATCCAGCTCAGGACTTCTAGTTCAGCAGTCACGCTTACGGTCACTAGACTAATGAGGCAATAAGTATGTAATAACATTTAAAAAAATGTTCTATTACTTCTATATCACTCTCGCAACACTTAAATCACAAAGCCAGTATTTACGCATGATTATTTCATTTTCATCATGAACATAAAATTTTCCACGAGAATAATAATATCTAATTAATAATTTTAATTACAGTATTGAGTACTTAGAAGTCTAGTACTGGTTCTATTTCCCATAAAATAAATGGTGGAAGCAGAAAACCCCATCGGTATTATATTCAAATTTAATTGACCCTGAATATAAGCACCACGGGTATACGTAAAATAAACAGAATCTTTAAATTAATAGATATGATTATAATTATTGCAATTAAAATAGGATACAAGTAAATAGTTTTATTTTAATCCCAGGTATTTAAAAACCATAAAAAACGAGATACATTTTGCAGTGGGAGATTCTAGGTTTGATTTTCTAAATAGACATAATCCAAAAATATATACTGTAAATATTAATCAATAAATATTTATTTGTGTAACTTATAATATTTTTTTTTTCATTTGGAGGTTTCACTTCACTAATTTCAGGCTGATTTATTCACTGTACTTATTACTACTTATTGTGCATTAAGAAAGTTTTGGTACAAAAACTAACGATAAGTTTCATATATATGGTCACAAAAAACCTCGCGTGTATGATATACTATTCTATTAATCCATTACGAAATAAATAAAATCTAATTAGATAATTGAACCTCACTCAGCATCTCCAAATCACAAATTAGCACATAAACTCATCTTACCATCCATTAACATATATCATAACAATTCTAATGACTGCAATAAATTGATTTAATAAGCATTGTTATTTTATGTGCAAACCGCGCGTTTACTGCGCACTGTTTTTTCCATTGTTTATATTTTCATCGGAAGAGATCGCGAACGTTCGAGTTTTTCCGGTCTGACTGGCTGTCGTAATCATTTATTATTGAATGATTCCTGGTTTGTGGAAAATTGCTTTTATGTGATTAATTGGCGACTACAGATGAGGGTGTAAATTTCTTTCTGTGTATCCATGTAATTGCGCGATGGTAAACACGTGTAATGATTAACTCTTAATATCTTTTTATAAGTACTTTAATCAAACTCAATATTTTTTGTTTTTTTGTGCGAGCTATTGCATGGCCTCTCGTAACTTGCTCTAATAAAAAGTAAGCTGATTCTACAGGTAGTTCTTATTTCTTGTTATTATTATATTGCCTGTAGCTTTTTCAAGTTACAGTATACACCGCCTTTATCTCATTACCGAACGTTGGTGAGGTTCTCCAGAAATTCGCTCAAGGCCCTAGCAGAATACCAGAGTCGCGTCATTTATTGTAATGAAGTGGCATATGCTGAGCTAAGGTCCTTTTTTGTAATCTCGAATCATCACATGCATACTTTTATTTTTTACTATTTTACTCTTTTTAATTTGTTTTCATACGTATTTTTAAGTATTGTGATAACAAAATAAATGTTTTTCTTTCTACTTTCTTTTTCTTCTAAATTGTAACAAGTGACATTCTATATTTTCTGTCTACCCCTAACTAAAAATGCATGGTCATGAAGATAATATGTTTACCTACATAATTAAAGTCAGCGCTCAAGTTAGTAAAAAATATGTTTTCTTTGCATTGCAAAAAAAAAACAGTATCACAAAGATACTGTTTTTTTTTTGAAAAGTAATCAAATCAATCCTTGTGACAAAAACAAATCAACTTATCTTTTAAATTGCAAAACAAGATCTATCTACCAGATAACCTTCCGATACCTGGTTGCGCCTGCGCCGTCAACAACGATCTCAGGTTCAATAGCTCACGAAGGTCGAAGGGACAGTCTTTTTATAGACTTTTATCGTCTCCGTGACAAACATTTAATATATCCTCAAAAGGCTGATGGACCTTATGCAAAAGTGCAGGAGCATAGATTAGACAAAAGTCTTAGATACTTCAAGAACAAACTAAATTCAATGCATGTATCGTGCCAATTTTATTTACGGGGAAGACCCACTAACACCGCGTTGCGAAGGCCACAATCAGCAATTGGAGGGGAGTACTGTGTTTTCTGAAATGAATCTCATTGCAAAACCTCACCGAGTGTCCTTTGCTTCATCTGCTGTATTGCCGGAAGGGTTAACTGATGTACAATTGTACACCCACAGGTCACAGGTATATTTAAGTCCCATATGGGCAAGCCTATTGCCATTAACCGGGCACAAATCAACCCTCTGAGCTGTTACTGGGGTCTTCGTATAAAAACCCTATAAGACTTCTCGACCTGGGAATCTACCTTCAGCATAGCAGTCATCTCATCACTGTATCAGAAACTGAAACATTATTATAATCTCTAAATCTAGGTAGGATGGATTTACTTCATAATTCCATTTGAGATCGTACTATGTAGTTATCTTTTCGGTATCCCAAACGATACAGCAACCGAATGTTCCCGAAAATGACCGGAGGATACTACGAGGACTAGGACAAAACAATCAAAAGACGGTATTTTTTGTTTTTTTTAAGAGATTATTATACATATGTATAAATTTAAAGTCGACGTTTGCATAAATAAATCAGTTTATATTAATTATGTTTGCGGCACAGTTGGAGTTGGCGTTACTATGCCCATTCTCTGGTTAGTTACACGTGTTCTGAATGCATTATAGACCAATGGATTTCCTTTCTACGTTTTCCTTGATCAATTGATACGATTGTGCATTGAAATGTTGTATTCAATGTGTTATATCATTTAAAATATAGATAATATTCTAATAATTGCAAGGATTATTCCACAATCGTTTGTAAAAAGATTACGCCTTTTATTTGTCTGTATAGTAGAGGGCCACCATGTTACCTACATTGTTTATAGTTACGTATCTAGGGTGAAGGGCAATAAATAAATAACAGGTAAATAATTTTATGTTCCAATTAGGTATCAAGCTTGTCACAATATGCCTACTGATAGTGAAATACTTGTGATACCTACCTCCACATTACTCCGCAATGCAATCGCTTATCGTGTGTTATTTTGTCTCTACTAGGTACAGGTCTCCTTCAAATTCAGAGGAGTCAAGCTACGATTCTTTTTTTAGGTGTATGCATTGTAGAATACATCTTTGACAGTAAACTAGAATGTACGAACCCCCGCCCTTTGCTATAAAAAAAATAATCAATAAGTACTTGCATCATCTGTTTCTACAGCCTGCTCTGTGGCAGGGAAATGCAGTTAGCAGTAAGTTGTCTGCATTCGTAAACCGCTGCGCAAATATTGATTTTGTGATTTAAAGGCCGTGATTAATTACCTGCCAGGGTTTATTGTCTTACGGCCATGTTTGAGCGGGCCATATTATGGTATTGTGTAAATTAAACGGGTGCGATGACTTCGTGCAAATGACATTCGAAGTTTTAGGAAGCGTGTGGTTGATTGTGTGCGGTTTTTAAAGAAATTGTAGGTTGTTTTGAAGGTCATTTGTAATATTATATACACGTAATACTAGCGTCCCGTGCAGTTCTGCCTGTATAATTTTTTTCATCTTAATATCTGACTTTTTCAGTCAATTTTCATTTTTTTTATACTAACCTTGTCCTAACAATAACGAACACAACAAAAAAATAATTATACAATTTGGTGTAGATAGTCATTCGGAATTAAATACGCGTACCTACATACATTTTCGCGATTATTTATTATTTATACATATAGATAGGAGATAGATAGATTATAGTAACATAAAACTAATAGCAATATTGCATAAATTAAATCTCTCATTTAAAAATATGTCTTATTCTGCTAACCTTTTTTTATAAAAGCACTATTGGGTACTGTTCCATTGCTGGCCACGGGTCTAGCTGGGGGAATTGAACACAGTAGAGCGTGTTCTAAATACTAGGCTATCTTACGCATAATTATGTATTTAAAAACCCACCAAGTGCGATTCGGACTCGCGCACGATGGGATCCGTACGATTATCTATAAAAACGGCAAAAAAATCATGTCTGTTGTATTATTATATTAAAATATTTATTTTATTCTATTTTTTAGTATTTGTTGTTATAGCAGCAACAGAAATACATCATTTGTGAAAAAGTCAACTGTCTAACTATCACGGTTAATGAGATACAACCTGGTGACAGACGGACGGACAGCGGAGTCTTAGTAATAGGGTCTAGTTTTACCCTTTGGGTATGGAACCCTAAAAAAAGACATATACAAAGTTTATTTTGAGTCAAAACAACTAGTAAAAAGTGTAAATAATAAAGTTTAAGTAGTTTAAATTGTGGTAGAACGGTGCTTCCCAATAAAATGTATACGAAAACAAACTTAAAATAATAATTCTGCACGACAATCTACATATTCTCATCAACAAAACAATTTGAAAATTGTCCACCCGAGAACCAAACCCCAGTGCTATCAACAACGACACTAATGAAACGTGTAATTAAATTTATAAATATTAATCAAGCCACAGTGTAAGTACGGTTAGCACGCGAACACGAACGTTGGAAAGTTTTGATCGTAAACTGCAGGAAAAATTAGGTTTCAACGTTAAAAAATGAATTTTAAAAGCATTTGTACCATGTTTTGCTGACTATAGTGGAAGTAAGGGCAGGCTAATGAATTACAGTGTATAACTACAATGCATTAATTTGCAAAAGTATGAAATGGATTATGCATCTGGGCATTTTTCGTTTAGCAGTGTTTACCTAGTAATTCGACCGTTGGATTACATAGTCAAAAGTCTTGAGTTCCAAGAGAATCGAAGATAGTTTCCTCTTTTTGGAATCATGCGCGTATTGATAATTTAATATACTCTCATAAACAGTGAACGCACGCCTTAATACGCTTAAAGGGTAAAGGACAATATTGAAATGAAACCTGCACGACTGAGATTTTCTCAAACGCTTGTCAAGTCTGTCAACCCACAGTGGACTAGCCTGGTGAAGCATAACACCTCTCACTCTGTGAGGAGACCCGTATCCAGAAGTGGGATAGTGTATGGGTTAATAATGATAATAAACTGACTTCAAAAGGAAAGAGAACGTCCTCAAGTCATCTGATTTTTGTGTGTTAATTTTGTTACACCATAACCTAAACATAAAGCAATTACCGAAGTGGCCAAGGAATGATAAAAGATTGCAGGACAGACCACCAGCTCGATGGTCGGACGATATTCTGAGGGCAGCGGGGAATCAGGGGGTTCGGCTTGCACAAGATCGGCAACAGTGGCGAAATAGGGAAGAGGCCTTCACCCAGCAGTGGATGTTACCGGCTAAATAGATAGATAACCTTCCAAGTTTATCTCCTATGCGTCTGAGTTAGTTTAGTTTTTTTTATACTACTAAGGTGGCAAACAAGCATACGGCCCGCCTGTTGGTAAGCGGTTACCGTAGCCTGTGGACGCTTGTAACACCAGGGGAATCACTCGCGCGTTGCCGACCATGTAAATTAAGGAGGAATAGTTGGGCTGGCAGCATAGGAGATATTCTGCCATGCATGACAGCGGCGGTAGCAAAACACCCCCGGTCCCCCACACTGCCAACACACCGCTTCCTCGCGGAGCTCTGGCGACCTTGCTCACCGTTAGAAACACAACATAGCACGGATACAGACGGCACAATATGGCATTTGTTTTATAAGACCGTTCCTGCGTTAGTTAATAAGCCCTGTGTTGCGAGGGAATCATCCTCATTCTCCTAGCATTATTCCCAATTATGTTAGGATAGGCTTCCAGTCTAACCAGGTGTAGCTGAATATATTTTACAAGAAACGCAAGCCATCAGACCTCCTTAATTTTCGTAACTCTAAATTTTCATATAACAATAATTTATCAAAAGCTGGCTTTGTATACCTGGTCTGCTAGAATTATTTTTATGGCATCGAAATAAAAATAAAACGCAGTAAGCGTCGATACTTGTCATCAAAAAAATATTATTTTGAAGTGTGATTGGTTGAAACATTTTCCACTTGACACATACTATGCACAATGTAGTTCTGTTATCTCTAGTCTGCCTCGTGGTTCGATTGATATTATTATTATCTAATTATCTAATTTTATGACCACGTGTTGATCATGAGCGTATCAGGTTCTCTCGACATACGATGCGAGTGATGCATAATGTCATTATTGACGTTTTGCAGTGTTTTGTAGACATGTTGGAGTCAGTTTCCAGTTTAATCAGATGCGTATGCGCACTAACATTTTTATAACTTCATTAGACGTACACGAATGTCCTGCTGAACTGGTATGGTCGTGCGACGGGTCGTTGAGCTCCCTAAATTATGGTTGAGCTACACGATGACTGATGCATGCGTGCCGTCAGTTGGGACTGGTCTACTCAAAGCTGATATGGTTCTTTCCTCAAAAGGCCATTTCAGACATTACCCTACATCGTACCACTCACATATAAGTGTTCTTCTATGTCTGGACTTTAAAAAAGACCATGATTCTCTGAGTTTGTTTCGGTGTTTCTTCTCAGAGGTCGTCAGTTAGGAAATGCCGAAGCCATCTAGCTAAAAAAAAAACCCAAACCATTGACATGTAAAAGTATCTCTAAAGATCTACTTGCAGAATAAATAATTTCATTTCATTTCATATAAACTGACGCCCGTTCTTCACAATTGCTGTGATTAGCAACATTTCAATGCAGCGTTCCCCAGAAATCGGATTCGGCAGACTCGTGTGCCTGTAATTTTAATTGGCGAACATAAAATTCATACCCGGTACCATATACTGTAGACATACTGTCCTTGGACTATTACAAGGGCAGTAGTTTTACCGGTATATTTTACTACTAGAAAGAATTGTTTATATTTTTTAATCGTGATAGGCTTACGCTTGACCTCCAGTTCGCCTGATGTTAATGATACTGCGATCTACGCATTGACTTCAATGGATCTACGATAGAACGCGCTTACCTAGAATTAAACCCAGATTATATCTATCTGGGTGTCTTTAAATCACGAGTGAATCGGTTTCTTCTAGGCAAGCGCGCTCCATCTTAGATCGCAGTATCGCTTAACATCAGGCAAACTGGCGGTCAAGCGTAAGCGTATCAGGAATAAAAAAAAAAATTGGAAGAACTCGGTAAGCGCATTCCACATTTCAGCGGTACACATGATAAAAGTGGACTTGGAGCGTTGCGTTCGGGTTTTCGGAATATTCACCATGACTTGATCTGGTCATCCGGTAGTAGAAAGGGCTAGGGGAAATAAGATCGTGGAGATCTGATCTGGCACTCCGAAATGTATCTGATAATAATTAAAGTACGTAATTGTTATTATTCAGAATCAGTTACATTGTGACTTTATGCCATCCTTGTTCTTTTCCGTACGCTGTGTGCAAGTAAAAGCAGTATAGATGATATTAACATAAACACTATCGCGAAATATGAGCGCAGGTAGCTGGGCGCCATTATAAGGCACCGCGAACAGATGTGGATTTTTTATGAGACCTTTAAAAGGCGCCGCGACAGTCGAGTGGCTAACCCACGATCTGTTGCGTAGTACCCAATCACTCAGCCACTGTGCATATTGAGCTCTTGAGTCTTTAATTATAGATTATTTTATTGAAATTAAATATTTATCAATAAAGTTTTATATTAAAGTTAGATATCTATGTATGGCTATCATACCTGTAGATATATGTGATTATGTATACTCGTATAGCATACGCTACTATCACTTCATAGTCATTATATACTTAATGATTTTCGATTTTCCCCCAGAATGATGGCCGGTTGTGCAATTACGGTGCCACGCGAAACCTCGAGTGCCAACCACTTAAAGTAATGACACTTATAATTATCTTCGAATCGTTTCAAACGGATATTATTTGTAATGATTCATTTTTCAATTATAGTTTTTTATTGATTTTATAAGAAATATATTAAGTTTGCATTCACTGTCGACTGGCATAGAACCCCTTTAAAAGAAATTGTTTTTATTCTTCAGGGATCCACGAAATATTCTTATACCTACATAATTATTTTCCAAAAAATTATAAATTTTATTTTCCCAGATTAGACAAATACATAATTCCCTTTCTTCATAACACAATTACCATACCTTGTTGATGATTCTCTAAATTTGTTTAGGTTTTTCTTCTCAGAATTCGTCAACTAGGAAAAGCTGGTGCCATCTAATTTTCTTAAAAAATAAATATTAATAACTATTTTTTAACACATTTATAACTATTTGTAAATGTGTTGTTCTTTAAAAGATTTAAATAGCTATATAAATAAATAATTTCATAATTTTCCCACTGCTTACATCTACTCGATTCTTTATAATTAAATGAGCTTCATTATCACCACTTTGCATCTATATGTATGTGAAACAGATGTGAGATACGATTGCTATAAAAAATGTCCATCTAGGAATGTGCTATTTTCTAATCAACGGCTTTATCGGCTTGCTACTAGAAGTGATGACGTAATATATAATACAATATGTATAATTATCGAGTTGTATCGATTGTGCGGGCGTCTCGCTGTCTGTTGTCACGTATGCAATAATTGTAAGGCGCGACATTCATGGCGCAATATTTGCGATACTTAAAAGAACTTTTGTAATTTTTGACAGTTTTATTGGATTTTTATGGCATCATCCCAAATGATAAGTTAGCTAGTCTCATGTAAAATAGAAATGAAAATTTAAAAGCGTTTGAGGAGATCAGTCGCCTTTTTTAAGGTATATAAATCATAAAATATGGGACTTGCTCTCCATTGGGCTCAATTGAGTTTATTTAAATTCGAAGAGGGTATACGAATCCGTTGCAAATACCTGCATTTTTTTCCATGTACACTGTTGTTCCAAAAATAATGATCAAAATAATTTAGTATCATGCGAGAATCTGATCCGTAATAGGTGTTGGCGCTCGGATTATCGACTGTTTGTATTCGAGATTTCCGTAGGTACTCTACAAAGTGGATAATGACCGATACCTACACATAATATTGAACTCAATAAAGAAAACAATCAGAATTTAAATTAGATGATGCACGTAAACCTTGATTCAATTAACCGATTAAAAGTAAAACTTGACCTCGGTCCGATTAATCGGATTCGAAACGATTCTCGATTGGTATTCGATTCTCGTTTACTGTTAAAGGGTCACTGTTTATACCAAGGTTATGAGGAAGAGGTGCAAGGTAATTGGTGCAATAACCGCGCTGATACGTACCTACACACCTTTAATATTTACATATATGAATGTACCATCGTTAATTAGCCTCTGTTTACAAAATATCGTATGATTTTTTGAGTCACGGCACACGCACACTAATGTATCATGTCTGTGTATTGTAATTTTTTTATTTTAAGTGTTTTCATTTTTGTCTTCCCCGAAAGGTCAGGCAGAGGGGTACTAAAGTACACCCGCAGTTTGCCAGTAGGTTTAAGTTCTTGCGGACATTGTCTGAACCTCCATAGGATCTTACTTGTCCAAGCGCAAAGTCCCCTTGAAGATCCAGGAAGTGAGTGAGAAGTTCTTGGCGAACTGTAATTATTCTTGCGTTATTTCCTACATCAGCAATATCCAACAACTTCAGGAATGGAACTGATGTCTCTATCTAAGTTATAGGGCCACCCTCTCCACAACTGAGGTCATTTCTGCAGCGGTGTTTGTTCCACCACCATTATCTCGTTGGTTAAGATTCCTGCTAACCAACTTAGCTCGGACCCCGGGCTTTTGAGTGTTTGCATCCTTGAAAGTATTTGTAGTCTTATAAATTGAAGTCGTAGGATATATAGGTAATACCACTCGTTTCCACTTCTTTCTGGCCCTTTTTCCATTTAAGATATCGGCGCATTTACATCGTAATCTTGCGGACACTACTCAAACTTCCTTTGACTTTACTTGTCCAAGCGCAGTCCCTGCGAAGATCCAGGAAATCGGTGAGACACTCAAATCGGTGAACCATCGTTATTCTGTTGTTCCATTTCCATTCCATTTCATTTTTACTAACTTATTTCGCTGAATATTTTTCTAGAGAAGGTCGTGAAATTTAAAAAGATTTTCGATGCCAAAAAAGTTTCTCGGCCTAAATCCAATATGACAATGAACAGAGGTCTTTACGTTCCATTGGACGTAAGTTATAATCTCGTTATAGTGCGACACGGTCAGGTATATGCCGTGCCGCGTACAAAGGTAATAAAATAAAAAATTTATTATTTTTAAGCAATATTAGCAAAACAGACAATTTCATCATTCTTAGCGCATTGAGAGCCGACCGTGCCTTAAACACCTATAACAATCGTTAACGGTAGTCCGTAAGCTTAACAGCCTGTTTCTTTAGGATGTCGATATTTTCCAGAATTTTCATGATGGTCGAACTGTACTGTTGGTAGTCTTAGGGAATATCAGGGCATTACCAAATATTCAAACACTAAGCAATAAACTGCTAAGATTATTGTGTTCCGATTTGAGGGCCAGTGAAATTACTGAGCATATGAGGCTTAACTGAGTTCTTAAGATGCCAACGCACCTACTAGTGTTATATGCTAGTTTGTCATCTAACAATAAGATCAAGTCCACTTTTATCATGCGTACCGCTGAAATGTGGACTGCGTTTCCCAAATGGGTCTTCCCCAATAGATATAATCTGGGTGTCTTCAAATTACGGGTGAATCGGTTTCTTCTAGACAAGAGTACTCCATGGCCATAGAGTTCAGTGTCACTTAACATCAGGCGAATTGGGGGTCAAGCGTGTAAATCTATCAAGAATTTTAAAAAATTGTTGCGGAGGTTTGATGACGATGTAAAATTATGATGTTCATCGTTTTACGTTCAAGTTTGTAAACATAACAATGATACAGAAAATTCTAGTGTGTCTTTGTATAATGTTTTCTTAAAGGTAATATATCTACTGCATCAGGAGGTTTTCTTACCACAAAAATACTTCTAACACGATAAGTGATTCAATTGATTTCGTCTCACGTTGACCACGTCTTTCGAATGTTATTTGGTTGTTTGACAATATTTATATTATGAAGGTAGGTAACCTACTTATAGAAAAATTTTATGATTATTGTGCGTCGTTGTTTTGTTTCGATTCGAACGTTCGATGTTTAATTTTTATAGTAGTCCCTCTGATAAAGATAACAGGAAAAATTATTATATCTTTTATTGTTATTTTGTTTACGTATTAGCATCGTCATGGAAACATCGTAATTGGCTTATAAATAGAGCAACAATAGTTATTGTTGCATAAGTAGCGTGTCTTAGTTACAATGTGACTTGGAAACTGAGTGTTATTTTTTTACGGTGATTAGAAATGTGGAATATACACGCTAGCACTTCGACTACCACGCTGACACTCGTCTTATTTCGAAACTTGGGACCATTTTCGTCCCAGAAAAACTGTTGTCGTGAGGAAGTTCCCACTTTTCGTTTATGTTCCTCTAAGTTCAGGTAAATTACCTACCTATTCCGATCACTGTTCGTTATATCTATATAATTCTTCTGTGTGTGTATATGACTGAACTTCTCTCAAACGACTGGACCGATTTTGATGAAATTTTTTGTGTGTGTTCAAGGGGATCTGGGAATGGTTTAGATTCACAATTGGACCCGGTAGGTGGCGCTGCAATCGAGTTTTGGGTTATTTTCAGGGCAGGACAACGTCTGCTGGGTCCACTAGTATCTACATAGTATCTACAGGTGGTCAAAAAAGCTGTTTGTTTTCCCTGTCTTTAGTTATTCATGGTAATTCGAACCTTCACCCCTGTATGATTATAATTGTGGTACTAGGTAAGGTTCCTATGACCATACCATACCATCATCATAATCATCAGCCTATATTCGTCCACTACTGGACGTAGGCCTCTCCTAGTGAACGCCACAGAGCCCGATCTTCGGTTTTCCTCATCCAGGCGCTGCCAGCTGCCTTCCGCAAGTCGTCATTCCACCTGGCTGGCTGATGTACATCCAGATTTCGCCGGTATGTTTAGGTCCCATGTAATAGGGAGCGAGCCTATTGCCATTAACCGGGCACAAATCGAGACTCCGAGCTGCTACTGAGAATTTCATAGAAAAACCCAATAACACTGCTCGACCTGGGGATCGAACCCAGGACCTCTAGGTCCTCTGACCATGCCTTAACGAAAAGAGGTTAGATGTGAATCGTTTCATGTAAAATACTAATATTAAGAGCATTACATCGCTCAAATCCAAAAAACACCCTAGCTTTAAAGAAGTTTCTAGTGAAGAAATCCTTATGTGCGTTTGCCATATAAAAATGTACCTATGTTATAATTAAGGTCGTCACAAACAAATGGTATTGTTTAAAAATTTATAAATTGCCTTAATTTTGGATAATAATTGAAGCAAATAGGCCTTTTATAACCTAATTTGTATTTTTTCTTTTTAACGGCTTAATAGCTAGTCATGAATTTTATACCAAAAGAATTGTAATGACGTAATTAACAATTTTTATTGTTTTTATTTTACCCGAAAACCGAACCAGAAATACCCGAAACGTCACTAGCACCCCGCGTGAAGCACCCCCGCATTGCCTGTGACTAACAAATACTAGCACTAAGACTAAATCCTCAAGGTCATTGGGCAATGTAATACCCTTAAGCAGAACCTGTAATCCAATGTAATCCAATCCTGTGTAATCCAACATAATTGGCAAAAAAATACGGTGTTAATGATAGTCAAGAAAATGTATTCAGTAGGCATAAAATATTTTCCACCACATACGACGTTTTCGTCTCGCCTCAGGTTATTACAACAGTAAATTATCAAAGGACTGGATCTGAGTGAAATCCTCTGCATGCAATTAGCACAACAGACGCTAAAAGCATCGGTTTATATTGTTACAATGCATACGTGAAGGATTTTATCTTCAGCGCAATCTGGAGCGCTAAAATGTGCCTTTGTGCAATTAATAAAAACCTATTCATTTTTATTAAATGCATCTTAAAAAAATCTATTGCATTTCACATATTCCTTCGGGAACACGCTTGTATTCTGTGTCTGTCCGTCTGTCTTTGTGTGTGTGTGGATTAGGTAGAGATGTGTTTAGTTTCCAGTAGGTATGTTTAGGTCCCGTATAATAGGGTACGAGGCAATTGGCACAATTCCAAACTCCGTCGAGTTACTACTGATAATTTTGGGTCTATAAGACCAAAAATAATAAAAACCAAAAAAATAATGATGACCTGCCTGATGGTAAGCTACCACAGGCTTTATTCACCCATTGTCATCCTGAGACGCCAGTTGTTAAGTCTGATTGACCCAATAATTTTACAGGCTGCATTAATTACCCTTTTCACATAAACGTGCACCCAACTGCTTGACTGCAGAATTTAGATAATGTGGTGAGACCACTCAGAAGAATTCCAAAGCAATGTAATACCACTCTTAACTATAAGGTAGTATATCGTATGTTTGTATAATTTGGTTGTATCATAGCAAACTGAAGCATGAGTGCACAATATTCAGCTTTGTGTATTCGCTGCAGGTCATCGCTCCACCTGGAGTGCTCTGCTTAATGTTACATGCGGCATACTCGAATATAATTTACATAAATGTAAACACAGATTTTGACACATCAAACCTGCTAAACACGGAGATATTTTAATTCAATTCGGAATTTAAAAACATTTCTTCCGTATCGAATGCCGATGCCGACTTTATTTTATTTTAATAACCTTTTCTTAAGCTTAAAAGGCTTTTCTGGATAAATGGCTTTGATTTAACACTTTTTAAAGAGATAATTTTCAAGTATGATCAAACCCTAGTCATATAATTTTAACAAGATTTCGTTTGTCTACTTTGTCGAGTCATATTCACCGGCTATATGATGTGTGTAGGAATTAAGAGAGTTAATGAAGGGTAACTAACCGTCACCTCTTTGTATAATACTAAAGCAATATTAAGGTGTATTAAAAGAGCTTTTATATGTGCCTAGATCCCTGAAAGTTTGCATGCTGATTGCTTTTGCACTGTAGACGAGCACTAAGAAAGGAATTTTGGAAATTCAACCCCTAAGGTGGTGAAAAGGGGTGTGAAAGATTGTATGAAAATCCGCACACAATACCATGCATTTGATATACGCACACACATATATTTATTTAATACGTTTAATTAATAAGCGATGACATCGTCAAGATGTATCTGACAGCTGACATATTATGTATAATGTGTCAGCTGTCATTCGCTCTTGACATTCTGACAATTGTTTTCTTCCCTATAGATCAGACTTATTTAGGAACCTGAACTAGCGTGGTGCGAACCGTGTTGGACTATAACTTTATCCCTCTCACTCTGAGAGGAGACCCGTGCCCAGCAGTGGGACAGAAAAATGGGTTAATACTACTATATATACTATACTAGCGGCCCGCCCGCGGTTTCAGCTGCGTTGCCCCATTCCTAAGAGCCGTAGCGTCATTACGCTACACGATTTAAGAGGAAGGTTTTAAGCTCTTTAAAATGTTAAAGAGCTTAAAACCTTCCTCTTGAATCACTCTATCTATTAAAAAAACCACTTCAAAATCCGTTGCGTAATTTTAAAGATTTAAGCATACATAGGGACGGACAGACAGCGGCAGCGACTTTGTTTTATACTATGTAATGATGAGAAACCTCCATGGTGTAGGTACAGTGGGCTCAGTTTATTTAGAAACGAAAATTATCTAAGTACGCAGGCGAAGCTGCGCACGGGAATATAATTAAATCAAGTTTTCTACTTAGTGAATATGGGTACAAAATCATGATATTATTATAAAAGTTTCGTCTCAAAGCGTCGCTCGCTAGCCACGCAAAATGTATAAATATTGCATAAAACCATAGGTTTCTACTATACGTAAAAATAACTTTTAAGAAAAAGTTAACCGCCTTCATAAACATAAAATATAATGTTATCTGCGAAACAGTTTCGGAAGTCGGTGCCTTTGATTTGATTTCGCCGATTAGACTTCCGAAATTGATATTTGATTTCAACGTTTTGAGTAGCGAGTAGAATTTCGTTTACTCGGTGGTTACCTGTTATTATCGTTTTGTTCAAAATTTTGTGATCAGAATTCGACCAAATTTTTATAGAACTAGGTACTTCTGAAGTATAAAGTACCTATCGATCAAAAAAGAATCATCAAAATCTATTCATAACTGACGGAATAATAGCGTAACAAACATACAAGAAAAACATAGAGTTGAATTGAGAACCTCCTCCTTTTTGGAGTCGGTTAAAAAATAATTACCTATTATAGAATACAGTGTAAAATTACATACCATTACCATCATGATTTTGAAAAATGTTAATATCAAAATTTTGGACAGTTGTGTGGGAGACTGTGTTATTTTATATATATGTACCCCATAAAATATAACAAATAAACAATACACATAGATCATAATTACTGCTTGACTGACGTTAATATTAAATATTATCCTGTAAATTTTCTGCATTTATAAGAAATTCTCCAAAAAATATTTCTCTACCCAATACATCATCATCAATCAACCTAAAAGCGGAATAGCTTCTAAGCGCCATTTTAGCGCTTCAAACCTTGCACATGCGCTTGCGCCACGGGTGGCAGTGCGCGCTCAAACATGGTGTTTTTATTAAATTACCTTAATTACACCTCGGTTTACTGCTTAATGGGTAGGAAACGGCACTATTGTCCATTAGTTTTACAAGTAAACGATTGTCTAGCTTTCTTATCAATTTCTTTTATTTTTTTATTCCAAGATTGCTCGGTGGGTGTAAAAGTTTATTGGTCTGTTTTATTACTGTTTCTAGGGCTGCATTTTTATTAATAATTTTCTCTAAAAAGTTTCAGATCAGATCTCGATAAATCTATGTAATGCAAGCCAAATCCTCAATGATATTATGCCCAATGAATACTGACGTACTGTAAGATTCGTTGATAGGATTTTCATATGAAGAGCCTAAGGTTCTTTTGCTGAAATACGCAATGGCAGTGTCAGTAACAAAATGAATTGAATAGTAGATAATATAACAATATCTCATAACCATCAACCTATATACTGTCCCACTGTTGAGCACGGGTCTCCTCTCAGAATGAGAGAGTTTCAGCTGTCTATAATCCACCACGCCTAGAGCGGGTTGGCAGACTTCACATGTCGTTTAAAAAAACTGTCAGGCATGCAGGCTTCATGATAATTTCCTTCACCTTCACTTTAAGTCCCAGACATTCGCTGAGGGAAAAATTAAGGGAGATTAATATATTGACTGTTCCTTCACAATTTAAAATACACACAACATATTAATCTCTTTACAAAACGTAGTGATATCCATAATGTTAATACTACGCCCAAGAATAAATTTGTTGTTCCTGCAACCAGGCTCCATAAAATCTGTAAATCTACCTGTATCAGACTGTCGGTATTGTATGGGAGGGTAAAGAAATGTATTTCTCAACAAGAAATTACAAATATTTCACTTGAGAACATTTTTAAACTATACTTAAAATATTATTATAACTTTGACATACAAACTAGTGTTTGGTATAAAACAATTAAAATTATTAGGTATTTTGTATCGCTCTCATTTCGTAGATTCCCCGACTAAGGGTATACGGCTGCAAATACAGCCTCGTGCCGTACGTTTACGTCAATAGGTAAACGTGATCAAGATAAATTGCAATGAGATCAATAAATGACACAAAGGTGATATTTACATTACTAAAAGTATTTTTTTTTTAATGACTAAAACTGGGCTGCTATCAGTGTAACTTACTTTATAAAAGTGTTTTGATCCGCATGACTTCACGTGCTTCTTTGTCTATTGCTTCGCAAATTACAGCCAAAGAAAAACTCACACTTTTCAATTACCCATTATAACATTTCACAATACATTGGTACACGGCCATCTTTGTTAAAAAGGATCGCCACGTTGCCCTGTTTCCGGCTGATAATTAAAAACTAATTCGCAGTTACAGCCAACAAAAGCCCATTAATAACCTCTGATTGTTACACCGATGTAATGCCTTTACGGACAAAGGATGAAGCATTACGCACTTTTATCGCAGTCGGGTAAATGAACTGCGTTTTGTTTTTGATAGCTGCTAATTATAATTAAAAATGGTGATGATTTTTATAACCACCTCCTTTTGTTACTGCCTCATTAGCCTAGTGGTCCTGAGCGCGACTGCTACGTTAGAGGTCTTGGGTTCGATTGCCAGGTCAAGCAAAGTGTTATTGAGTTTTTCTATGAAATTCTCAATAGCAGCTCGGAATTTGGGATCTATGCTCGGTTAATGCTTCCTATTACATGGGACATGAACATACCGGCGAAATTTGGGTTTACATTAGTGAACGTCTGCCTAACCCTTCGGGGAATGCAGGCGTGATGGTATGGTATGTTATGTTTTATAACCCATTTCAGAAAAAAGGAGGTAGTTTTTTTGTGTACCTAAGTACTTATGTTCACACTACTTTATAAACGACTTCAAAAAGGGAGGAGGTTCCCAATTCGTCTGTATTTTTTATGTTTTTTACCACACAACTTTCAACTAGGTGAACCGATTTTGGTGATTCTTTTTTATTTGAAAGCTGGTTGCTTCCCGTGTGGTCTCATTTCAATTTGGTCCAGTGGCATCCATGAGAAAACCATATAAGTCTAAAATTTGCATTAAGTATGTACGCGACAAATGGACGAATAACTCAATATTTAATTTCAATATACTCGTTACCTAAAAATGTTCAAATAAAATAATTTTTTTGACAAAAAGTAAAACCGCCTTCAAAAATATAAAAATAATGTTAGGTGCACAACAGTTTCGGAAGTCGGCGGCGAAAACAAAAGTTCAAACCAAATCGAAGGCACCGATATTCGATTTAGTAGCGAGTAAAATTTTATAATTTGAAATTAAATATTGAGTCATTTTGATCGTGAACCGATTTCCATGTTACTTTTTTATTAATTTGAATATACTTCCTAGTTGGTCCCATATATTTGGTTTATGTCTGATCTCTGACTACCAATTCTAAAGATACATCAGATCTCCATGATCTTATTGCCCTTTCTACTATCGGACGACCAGAAGCACGAAAAAGCGACATCGATTCGTGGTGCCTATTCCTAAAATCCAAACAAAACGCGTTAAGTCCACTTGTGGAATGTGCTTCCCCGATAGATATAATCTAGGTGTCTTTAAATCATGAGTGAATCGGTATCTTCTAGGCAAGCGCGCTCCATCGTAGATCGCAGTGTCACTTAACAACAGGCGAACTGGTGATCAAGCGTAAACCTATCGAGAATAAAAAAAAATACCACAATATTGCTGAACATTTCCATTTCATAAAAAGGTAGGCTACTAGAACCCCGTGCACATCTTCATCTGCGTAAATTTCCTATCCAAATTTCCTTCTTTACCTGTAGTTTCTCAAAAAAATCAGGCAAATCGATCCAATCGTTCTCAAGGGATGATCTTACTTACATGCGGAAATTGATTTTTATTGATTAAGAACTCGATTTAAGTAATTATAAATAAATGAAAGATACTCTTTGTTTATGAAAATCTTGCACGCGTGATTGTATACGTATGTATATTAATATGTATATTATTATAAGCGATTGTTATATCCTTTTGAATGTTAGGTACCTACTTACCCTTTTTAGGATTCACGGGCAGGATCTTATAAAAATACTGACTACGCCTGATATTCCAATCTGCAATCTGGATGAAAAGAAAATGAAAATTCTGATTTCCAGATTGACTCGGAAATCGAAATGCATTTTTTCTAAGATTGATGAGATTTTAGTTCCATCTTACTTATTTTAGTGTTCATGCATAAGTAAATGAAGTAGACGTGAAAAGGACTGTAGGAAATTAAACTAGTGTGTCCATTAGGTATCATGTTTTGTGTTAATTCATACACGTTTGGCGTAGCGGCTGAGCCATCGGCTTCTACGCCACATGTTGTGGGTCGATCCCCACACGGAGCAAATATTTGTATGATCTACAGGTAGTTGTTCCGAGTCCGGGTGTGTGAGAATTTGTATTTGTAAACACACCCACGGTACAGGAGAAAATCCTAAAGTTGTGCTGTAAAAAAATAATACTTGCATTCTATATAAATGCGAAAGTAACTATATTTTTTTGTTTATTGTTAAGTTTTCACGCCTAACAAGTTGAACAGATTTGAATAAAATATATATTTTTTTATTTTATCGAAATCTGTTCAACTAAATCTGTTATTTATTTCTCGTTACAGCATAATTTTTTCATTAACCCTGCAACAAACATAAATCTCACTGAAAAAGATAAACAATATTAAAATCTATTAATTCAAAATTATATTTCACATATCCTAAGATGGACACTAATGTCATAGAGACGTACGCAGGTCAAGCACAACAAAGATAAATTGTTCGAAATGCAAGTGGGACTTCGTTTTGTATCATACTAAACATAACTTAATATTATAAAATTATTATTTTCAAAACAAAATATGTTAGTCAAGAAAACCAAACAAATCATTTCAATTTTAATTTTTAGCCACCATTGGTTTTTAAAACATAATGTAACCTTTAAAATTCAATAAGCGCCGGTAGGCTAATGGCTAGGGCGTCGGCCTTGCGATAATGTGGTTGCCGGTTCGAAACCCACCCATTGTACTACCGACGTGAACCCACTCGTAACACAAGCATCTAGCTTAGCACGAGGAGTTAACAAGAATACTAGTAATGTGCGACTTATTAACTACAAAGTCGAAATCATTCAATTATAACCTTTCCGCAAATGTGTATGAAGCTCTTAATTTACCAAGGCATCCATAATCTTTAAATCTAGCGCTTTAACTTTCAAAAGTCTTCAGCATTCAAAAATCTTTATACATCCCAAAGCTACTCTACTAGAACAGCGTCCCAACCAAGCGGATAATACTTTAAAAGCGTAGACTATAAAAAAACATGGAGAGGCAAACAGAGATATAAACGGCCGGCCGCATTTACATACAAATGAGCCCGATGCGAAATTATTTCAGTCAACGGAGGCGGTGCACTGGCGGACTGGAAAAAATACGGGCTAGCGCGAGCGGGACCATGTTTCGTGGGTTCCTTACATTGTCGATTTTTTATAATACTTCGTTCCTAAACTTTGGAAATAAAGTAGATGATGTTTTTATTTGGTGTACAATAAAGTATATATAAATAAATAAATAGAGTAAGACCTTGCAAGAGTGACCGGAATTTTTGCTGGAGCGCTATTGGCAAAAATATTAGCGATTGTGGTACAGAAACATACAGATTTATTTCCAATAGCAGCTCGGAGTTTGGGGAAGAGTTAAATGAAATTATATGATATTTATTGCCTGCCTCATTAGTCTAGTGGTCCCAAGCGCGACTGCTACGCTAGAGGTCCTGGGTTCGATCCCCGGGTCGAGCAAAGTGTTATTGTGTTTTTCTATGCAATCCTCAGTAGCAACTCGGAATCTGGATTTTGTGCCCGGTTAATGGCAATAAGCTCACCCCCTATTACATGGGACGTAAACATACCGGCGAACTGTGGGTGTACGTTAATATGCCTCTGCCTAACCCTTCAGGGAATACAGGCGTGATAGTATATTATATTATGAATGTTCGCATCTCGTTTGACCTCCAATATTATTTTTATTGTATTTTAGTTCTTTCTAAAGTAGTGTAAGTATAGATGAAGTGATGATTTTGAAGACATTTTTTTTATGGGATAGGAGGGCAAACAAGCAGACGGATCGCCTGATGGTAAGCAATTACCACCGCCCATGGACACCATAGGAGTCACAAGTGCATTGCCGACCTTTTAAAAGGGGATTGGGCCTCCGGTAACCTTATTCACTCGGCGAAACACAACGTAAGCGTTGTTTAACGCCAGGTTTCTCTGAGGCCGTGGTATTACTCCGGTCAAGCCGGCCCCTTCATGCTGGAGAGTGGCTCTCCCACGTCAAAAAATATCATAGACTCACCGATAGAGTAATCTGCCAATAAATTTGATAAAAAATGGCTGATTGATGTATCTGACTCACTTACATGTATAACAAAATGTAATGACTCAATCAGAAACAATAAAGATTACTTACTTTACTTTTTACATTGCCCAGCTACTATTTAATAATTTCATTACAATATACCGAAGCCAAGGTTCCCCACATCAACCTACGGAACCCAAGAACCGTATGCTCCTTTTTCACAGACCATTTGGTGTGAAAACGGTCACTTCTCTATTTACAATGTTTGTTTTTGGACGGACTGCTTTATACCGTATCGATTTTTATTGCTACCAATTCAATTTAAAAGGTTTAATTGTATAAGTGTATGGGCGAGTCGAAATGGGCGGGCCTACATTAATTCAATGGTACACGGAATTGGAGTGGCCGAAACTAGGGAAGTTTTGGTGCGTGTGCGTCCATTTATTTACGTTGTTATGCTTACAGTTCCCATTTCCGTGTCAGTCACATCTTAATTACATAGTAGACTGCCTTATTAGTCTAGTGGTCCCAAGCGCGACTGCTATGCTAGAGGGTTCCTGGGTTCGATTCCCAGGTCGAGCAAAGTGTTATTGATAGAGCAAAGTATTACTTAATATTAAATTCTCAGTAGCAACGAGTTTGAATTTGTGCCCTTATTACATTGGACGTAAAGATATCAGCGGATTATAGGTGTACATTAGTACACTTCTGCCTAACCCTTCGGGGAATGCAGGAGTGATGGTGTGTTGTTTTCCTGGTGACTTAGCGAGTCGAGACATAAATATCTTTATATTAGCAAATTAGTATTACCCAGATATAATCCTTACTAACATTATAAACGTGAAAGTTTGTGAATAAGGATATGGATGTTTGTTACTCTTTTACGCCAGAACCGCTGAACGGATCCTGATGAAATTTGGCACAGAGATAGATCCAGACCCAATTCTGAAGTCCACGCAGACAAAGTCGCGGGTAGAAACTAGTCTAATAATTATAATAAAACATTTTGACTTCGGATAAATTGTTATTTAATTTTAAACTATACAGATAGTAAAATAATGTTTTTGTTTCAAGATAAATAGAATTAGGCCAGATATTTTAATTAAGTTATAACAATACAACTAAATTGATTTCGAAGTTCTTGGATTTAGTACTCCGAAGGGAATAAACTTTACGATTCAATTAAAATTGGTCCAAAGTTTTGACAAAAACCAATTTTTCAAGATGTTATAATAACTTTATAGATTTACGAGTTCATTTCAAAAGGAACAGTGAATAGTCTGCATAATGCTGTCTTGTTTTTATAAATAAATGGGCACCTGAAGATGGAAGGCGCCGTCGAGGCCGGCCCAGAAAGAGGTAACGGGATGATTTGGATGCGTACCGCGAGGGTTGGTTCGAGGGAGCGCTGGAAAAGAGTACTTGGAAGGACTTGGGGGAGGCCTTTGCCAAGCAGTGGGACAGTAACGGCTAAGAAAAAAAAGGAAAAAAAAAACATATCACATAATATTACTCGGCATAATATTGTAAATCTCATGAATATTCTCGTGTTGAAACATTATATTATACTACAAATAAATCTGAAATATAAATGAAAGGCTTACAGTAAAATAATATTAGATATATTATTCTATTCAACCTCTAGATATGAGCCATTAATAGCGGACATCACACCGTTTTAATCTAATTTTCATTCCCTTTCTGGCCGAACACGATACATGACCGCAAAATTAATCATTGACCACAGACTAACACTTCGGTATAACCGCACGAGTAATCTAGCCTATACGTATACATTGCTATGCTTTCCGTAGTTGGTTAAATATTTGAAAACATTAGGACGTCATTAACTTAATTGCAAAGTTAAGAATGCAGATGTTTAAAACTACAATTATAGTAATAAAAACTTAAATCACTGCCGTCAAGAATATAAGATAAGATAAGATAAGAATAAGAAAAGATTAAAAACAATATGAATTATGAAAGAGAGAATTACTATAATGAAAAGATTTTTTTTTATTGATTAAGTTGGCAAACGAGCTGACGAGCCACCTGGTGGTAAGTAGTCATCGTCGTCCATGGGCACCAGCAACACCAGAGGAGTTACCGACCCTTAAGAACCCCTACGGACTACAGACTGCCAAAGCCGCCGAAAGGGAACTGGCTCTTACGTGCAAAAGTCGAAACACACACCAAGGTGCTTTACGACAGACTCCGACGTAAGGGTGGTCGCCAGCCAGTCAGACCGCAAAAGAGGTCCTATCACCGAATAAGTCAGATCTCCTTAAGGCTACGGGGTACTACTGGGTGACAATGTTCGAATATTCACCCAGTTGCTATTTCGTAATGAATTATGAATGGATTTTTTGATGCGTCAAAATGATAAATTATTTTTGAGTATCATCGTGGTTGGGTGTCTTCGAATTGTCAAAACTTGTAACTTTTCGTGAATGGTAGTATGATAACCATCTAATGTATTTTTTGAGACGGTGACAACAATCGTTTAGGGATTTTAGTACTTTTATTTAGGGTTGTCAAGCTATGTCTATGGAAAGATAACTTTAAACTAGACGAGTGAATCGGTTACTTCTAGGCAAGCGCGCTCCATCGTAGATCGCAGTGTTGCTTAACATCAGGCAAACTGGCAGTCAAGCGTAAGCCTATCAGGAATAAAAAAAACCTGTATCGCTGTTAATTATTATAAAAATAAACAGTGACAATTTCATTACTTAAAACACTGAATACTGCTGTTCTGTTACGACTTGGAATAGCATAGTTGACTGGTCTTTGATTTATTAAAAATAATAGTCCTGAAAAAGTTATTATAAATAATTACCTACTGGACTGAAAAAATAATTTGAATCGAGTCATAAAATTCTGAGAATAAGCTTTTAAAGTGGTGGGGATTGGGTGGGGATGTTCTGTCACTTTCCCGCAAAACGAATGTCAGTACAGAATTTGTATGGCGCACGCACGGTTTGACGTTTGTGACGTCAAACCGTGCGTGCGTGGTATTAATAATAATAGTAAGCTCTCTGTCTAGAATAAAATTAAAATGCTTGTAACTTCCATATTTTTGAACCGATTTTGATTTTGTTTTTGTTGTTCGACTCTGTTTGTGGTCAATATTTTTAAGAGACCAGAGATATAAATATCAGTCAACTAGCCTGTAAAAACAATGTATTAGAAAAAAATCACCTGCCGAAATGTTTTGCTCTAGCCGCTAATGATTTTAAAAGTGACCACTACTACTACACCAAGAATTATTTCATTCAACCATAAAAAAAGTAAAAATCACATCGTCATCATTTCACGTCATATAAAAGTCTGTGTCCCCCCGAGCCGTCCGATGCGAGCGATAAATCAATTTATATCGCGGACGCCGGCGTGCGCATTAGCATACGTAAATGACTCGCACATGCTCTGCGCCGCGGCCGCCGCTGTCGCTGTGATACGATCGTTTTTGGCGCATCTTTTTAACATCTTTTTATCATCAATGTAGACCATTCTTAAAGGATGCTTTCTTGTGATTTAAGTAAGCTTCGCTTGCCATGGTTAGTTTATGGATATTTTTTATTATGATGGGAGGCCATGCTCAATTTTGGAACATCTTGGGCATCTATGGGTCCGGCTTTGCTATATCTAGATATACCAAATCCGCAATGCTATAGATAGATTTTTACGTGGGAGAGCCATGCTTCGGCACGAATGGGCCGGTTCGACCGGAGTGATACCACGGCCTCAGAGAGAACCGGCGTTAAGCAACGCTTACGTTGTGTTTCGCCGAGTGAAAGAGTTTACCGGAGGCCCAATCCCCTTTTAAAAGGCCGGCAACGCACTTGTGACTCCTCTGGTATTGCCATGTTGTTGTCCATGGACGGCGGTAATCGCTTACCATCAGGCGATCTGCTCGTTTGCCCACCTATCTCATAAAAAAAGACCTACCTAAGATTAGATTAGTGGACAAAACTACCAAAACTACAATTCCGAAGAATGATTTTTATAATAATTTTAACACAATTTAAGATCAGATTCGGCCTAAGTCTCATTTAAACAAAAAAATTCGTTATCGGCAAATTAAATTTTTTGTTGAATGTCGATAGCTATAAGCCAACTTTTAGCTAACGCGTAATAGTATTGATTTATTTAGTATTATTTCGAATATTGGAGAGGACTGAAATCAATTTTATACCCATTACAAAGCTAAATGTTTACGGTGACGTCATGAGGGCGTCGTAGACTTTGTCGTAAGTTCCGCTTTAATTTGTTAAATTTGCCGCGGACTTTATCTACTATTAAATAATTAAAATTTTGCTGGAAAAGCGATTATGTAAAAAAATAATGGCATGGACATCGTTCTTTAGCAATAAAGATTAAAATAAAAATATTTTACTCAAATTTGAATCATAAACATATTCCATATTATCTTGAATCATAACATTTGAAGATTCTATAATGTCTCTTACTTTTTCTGATGTACATACAATTACAATGACTTAACGAATCTTTTCCTTTTATGAGAAACCATTTTAATAATCGAAAACATCAAACCCATTTAAAAGTTCAACTTTCCAATTCAAATTCAGACAATAAAACGTAAGTATAAGTCACGTTTAGGTGTTACATCTATTGTGGCAGTAGCCAAGCGTAATAAAAATAAATGTTTTTCCCTCAATGTGCACGGGACATTACCAGATAAAGGCGAACTTCACTACGCGGAAATATTCTACGCGCTTGTATACCCACTACTTACGACACTCACGCACACACGTTTACACAAACACGTATTCGCGGCCCAGAAGTGCCCAAAACACGAAGATTGTTTCAATGTGTGCGTCTGTGTGATGTTTAAATAGATTTCTTGTGTGTGTGCGATATTTTTCGTGGGTGTGCTGTATTTTAAAGTGAGCCAGTTGTACTTTTCAAACATTACAATGGACACGGCGAAACTGGTGTCATATTTTCTTGAATATGAGTACAGCACAATACCGGCTTCCGAGACGGGGCTTCCGTCTTTTTTGTTGTTATTTTTTATTGTTCTTGTTTTTATTTATTGTGTTCGCGCTTTTCGTCTGTGAGGCAGACTGCAGGTTGAAATAAAAAGTCCATTTACGTAGGTACTTACCTACGTTTGCATTGATAAATTTATTATAGTAAAAGCATACTTATTAAAATTCAGAGGTGTGGTAGTTTACCAGAAGGAGAGTTATGTTTTTCTTTACTAGTCATTTCCGTTGCCTTGTGTTAATAATTATTGAGTTCAGAAACGTGAATATTATCCTCTGCTAAATACTGACCGATATCATCTTTCTAAATCTACCCGCAAAGAGCTTTTTGTACACGTCTGTGCTATATTGCTTCTTAACAATCCGTCGATATAATAATAATTTACTTATAATTATAACTAGCTTATGCCCGGGACTTCATCTACTTAGACTTCAGAAATGGGTCCGACCTGGATAAAAAGCCTATATATTATTCCAGACTACAATCTATCTCTGTGCCAAATGTTATCCAGATCCGTTCTGCCATTCTGGCTTGAAAGAGTAACAAACATCCATACATCCTCACAAACATCCACTTTTATAATATTAGTAGGATTATATCTGTCTTATTTCTCATCTCTGCTAGGCACTGGCTATGTTTTATACTAGAATATCAGTCAAATCCACCTCGCCTAATACATTTGTGGACTTCCTATGCATTCAAAAACACATCACACAAGTAGACCAGTCAGTTGGGACTGGTCTACTCAAAGCTGCTATGGTTCTTTCCTCGAAAGGCCATTTCAGACATTACCCTACATCGTACCACTCACATATAAGTGTTCTTCCATGCCTGGACTTTAAAAGAGACCATGATTCTCTGAGTTTGTTTCGGTGTTTCTTCTCAGAGGTCGTCAGTTAGGAAATGCCGAAGCCATCTAGCTAAAAAATAAACCCCAAACCATTGACATGTAAAAGTATCTCTAAAGATCTACTTGCAGAATAAATAATTTCATTTCATTTCATTTCATTTCATTTCATCGTTAAAAAATATCTGTAATGTTACCCAAAAAATATATTCAAACAAATACAAAAGAATAGAATACTTAGTCAAAAACAAAAGATCTCAAGATGTTCAAACCGTCAGTTTTATATGTACACAATCGTAAGTACAGTCAGATGCAAAAGTAGACAAAAATAGATTCAAGCAACTTAGTCTGGTTTCTAAATACTGTAGGATAATTATTCACAATGGAAAACTCTTCTTTTTTAATGTTTATATTCTTCTTATTCTTCATCATCGTCAGCCTATATTCGTCCACTACTGGACGTAGGGCTCTCCTAATTTACCTCGTATGGTCTTCTAAATAGGTATATTATATTTTGTAAATGAATATGCCTAACTTACTAAATTTGTTGTCGGATCAATTTTTAGAAAGGTTTAAAAACTGTTATGTTTTTATAAATTCTTATTTTAATAATCAAATGTTTCAGAAACGTGAAATGCTAGCACGAAATAATTGTTTTATCTTCAATGTTTCGATGCTGACTGTACGAACCGTTCCCCAGAGGCGAGGAAACAACGCGAACTAAGCTTCAAAGCTGACTTGCTTCGGTCAGGAATCGAACCCGGAACTCTTACGTCCCACGGGCATTACTCGTTCTTAGTTTTGTACGTCCATTTTATTTTGTTTTAAATGGAAAAGAAAGGAAATAAAGGCACTTGTCTGGTGTTCATATTGATCGACAATGAGTATTGTGAAAATTATGAAGACGGCTGACAGATAATTTGCTATTCCCAGCTACAAAGGCAGCCAGAGGTATTTTGAATTTTATCTGTTTATTTTTAAGTGTGTTCTCTAGCGTTAGGGATGGGTCACGACGTTTTCCGACCTATCAATAAAAAAGTAAAGCTGCTCGGATTGAAACTTCTGTGTTTGAAACAAAGCTTCTTTTTTAAGGATTTTATCGCATTGTATTGATATTATTTGATTCCCGTTTCGGATCCTTAACAGCATCCAATTAAATCCGTAAAAAGTAGTTCTATTTCAATAATATTCTCGTAAGTGTCAGATACCATACTTCTGTTTGTTATGACAAAAATGTAATCATAGACGGGACTCAAAAATGCTGTTTTTATTCGTTTGCCTAACCAGAGATCCAATGCTTTAGGGTTTGTCAATGAAGGAAGGAACATCATGGGTGAAAACTGCGGTAAATTCGGCAAAGCGACTGTTGTACAACTCCGAAGCACTAAGGTTCGAATCTGAGGACCTGAAGTCGCATTTTTTCACTCATATTTTATTTATTTGGTTTGGTTTGGGCATGTCGAGAGAATGGATGAAAAGCGATCCACGAAAGAGATTTATAAGGCGAATGTTAGTAGAGCCGCCGGGAGAGGCCTTATCGGTGAGATCCTGCAAAAAGGAGAGGAGAAAGGAGGAGAAAAGTCAAGTGCGTAGTAGGTACTCGCAACCAGCGCGTGTGTATGACAAGATGTATGAATGTGGATGAAGCAAGAGGTGTGCAAGAATCGTAGCAAGTGGCGTTCTGTTGTTTCTGCCTACTCCTATGGGAAAAAGGCGTGAGTGTATATATGTATTTTTTTTCTTGTCACGGTAGTCTAGGCGTTTCAAGCGCGACTGCTACGCTAGAGGTCCTGGATTCGATTCCCAGGTCGAGCAGTGTCATTTTGGGTTTACTATGCAATTCTCAGTAGCAGCTCGATGTTTCGAGTTGTGTCTGGTTAATGACAATAGACTCGCTTCCTATTACATGAGACCTAAACCTATCGGCAAACTGTGGGTGTTTATTAATATATCCCTGCCCAAACCTTCCAGGATTACAGGCGTGATGGTATGTTATGTTATTTATTCCTAACAAAGCTCACTCTTATCATTTTTAAATTTTATAAAAGAACTTGACATTATCATTTCGTTCCATACACTTACAAGCGATTACTAAATATCCCAAGCCCCAGACAAGCAATCTACCTACGTTCATATACAGGCAATTTTTTCACCAACGTCCAAACTTTTCGACTCAAAAGCACTTTGTTTTACTTAAGCAGGGTTAACTTAAACTCGAGCTATCTACTATTAGCATAAAGTTCACAAAGACGCTGCAAAGTATTAAAGTTTACTTGAAATTGATAACGGTTCTACTACCAGATTTTAACGCAGCTCTTTATAAATTTATTACTCTCAGATGAATCTCTTTAGCATAATTTATAAGTTTTTTGGCAAGAGAAGTGTATGGAATTAATTTAAGTGTTTCGGTGCTGATGGGCTGTGTTTAATCGATTTTGGTTATTAAGACTATCTATATAAGTATTCTTCTCGTAAACTTTTAGATACTACGTACTATTAACAAGGTTCCCCTTGACCTCCACGTGACAGAAAAAGCCGTGCCCTTGGCGCCAAGCTCCGAATTCATCCTTTATATATAAAAATTAATTGCTGTTCGTTAGTCTCGCTAAAACTCGAGAACGGCTGGACCGATTTGGCAAATTTTGGTCTTGAATTATTTGTAGAAGTCCAGAGAAGGTTTAAAAGGTGAATAAATATGAAAGTACGAAGTCTGCCGGGTCAGCTAGTCCTTTATAAATCTGACACCCACCCAGGATTGTCGTTTATACGTGACTTTGGCGATCAAAAGGTTAAAGAAAACTTTTTACACGCAAAAAGTGATGCCTACAGAATAATAATTTACACAATTTTTTTATTTTTTTATGGGATAGGGGGACAAACGAGTAGACGGATCGCCTGATGATAAGCGATTACCGCCGCCAATGGACACCTGCAACACCAGAGGAGTCACAAGTGCGTTGCCCGCCTTTTAAAAAGGGATTGGGCCTCCGGTAATCTCACTCACTCGGCGAAACACAACGTAAGCGTTTTTTAACGCCGGTTTTCTGTGAGGCCGTGGTATCACTCCGGTCAAGCCGGTCCATTCGTGCTGAAGCATGGCTCTCCCACGTTTTATGGACATTCAAAATATTAAGCCACCAAAACAAAAATACCGTTTCTTTGTTTTCCTATTCTGAGTTCCAAAACGTTTCAATTCATTTTTTATATGTATTTCTTCATTTCGGAAACAAAAATATTAAAATAAAAAAAACGTGTGATGACGTCACTTATACAGCGGAAACTGAGAAAATTGAAATTTTGTTGAAATAGTAAAAATTCAACGAAATAGGTAATGTAAGGTTATGATTAGATAGAATAGATGCCAAACTGACATATGACAAGTTGGTTAAGGATCAGAAAAAATGTGTTATCTCCGTTTAGACCGTTTAACCGTACAAATGACGTCATTTGGCACTTACGTCTGTTTAGAATAGAAATAACTTCAAAGTCGAAATATGAAAATGTTTGAATTTCAAATAAATATGAAAATGATTGAATATCGGAAAAATAAAAAATACAGGTATCCTATTTTTCAATCTAGTTTCAAATAAAATTATAATAAATGAGTGTTAAAAAAATGAAATGTTGTCAATTCTGGCATTATATCTATGTTACAAAAGTTAGTCCCGTCTACATGTAGTTCATTCTTTACCCCTTTTACCTTCACTACTGCCTTTGGGGAATACAGGTAAGGCAATACGATATATTCCTGCAAACAAACAACCCCAGTTAAACACACACCTACATTATAATACCTACATTTGTTATCTTTACCATAAACTCAAAAAGGTTTAGACCCTTTCCGGGCTAATCCGGTGTTGCCAAGGCAACAGCCCTTAAGGTTATAATGACCAATTAATTAAATCTCCCTCTTTAAACCACGGTACCGAAAAATATGAAGGGATAATGATCAAAGGGCTTTTAAAAAGTTTTGTCAGAATTAATTTCATATTTCTTTGCAATTAATAAAGGGAATCAATTTTGAAGTGCCTTAATGAGTTTGGAAATGTGTATTTTCACACTTTTATTTTTGTGGGGTGCCCCATCACTTCCCATAAAGAATTCGTAGCTTTTGTGTGGGTTTTGAAGGGTTTCCGATAAAGTACAACTGGGGTGGGTGGTACATTTCTAGGCAATTGTTGAAATAATAAGATCAAGAATTGAAAAAAAATACTGACTTCGATTCGAGTTGATTTTGTCCGTTAAGTTTTATTTATTTACTATTTACTCTTACGCAGATTTCAAATCGTGGGAATAATATACTACTAGTCTTATTAAGATGTCAAATAAGAAAAAAAAAATTAAGAACGTTCTCCTTGAGTCGGTTGAAATATAAGTGGCTCGGGACTAAACAATACCTACGCTGATCTGCAAAGTTATGCTGCGCTTGCCACAGTAATTCTACGGATGGGAGTCCATTCTTAACATGTCGAGGCCTGTCCGTGCCATCAGTACCGGTTGTTGTATGAACACCTAAGACAATTGTTAGTGGTAGTTAATTAATTAAATTGCAAAAAGCCTGATAAGCAGTTTACCCTTAAAATATCGGTATTTATAGTAAAAAATATATCAACGGTAATAGTATTTTAAATGGTAATAGTCGCTCAGAGACTGATAGCTAGACACATGCCACATAATAAGTATATATTTTTAATAAAAAAAACTAACGCATCAAACTACGGGGAAGGTGGAAAGATAGAAGATTTAATACACCTGTTGATGGAATGTGTCAGATTTCAGTCGGCTAGGGAGGATTTAATAAAGACACTACCTATATATAAATATACAGGATGTTGGAATGGTCCATCACATTTTGTCTAAACCAGAATCTAAGACTGCTTTGTGTGATTGTAACTTTACGTTTTTGTTAACTTGGCAATAAGGTACGATGGGGAATACATACCAGTATTATTTTTGTATAAAAGTCCATAATTAAATAAAGAAAAAAATATAAACTTAATTATATAGTTAGGAAAACGCCAGGAGGGTGATGGTACAGAGGTACCTTTACGGTTATGAAGTATATTAAATTGCTACATTATCTATATGAAGCATTTTAGTTACACGTGGTCGGTCATGCATCACTAATGCCTCTCCAAACTGCATGATATACCTTTGAACGCAACGCAGCCGGTGGCAGACGCCGCGAGCTTTCTAGAAAATGGATTAAAATGTGGGTGGAACTAAGTAAAAAAAATGATAGGAAGGTAATATCTTTCTAAAAACCAGTAATAGCCTAGTGATTAGACCATTACATGCAAAGTCTAGGCCCAAGTTCGAGTCCAAGGCTTTCTCTAAGTTTCGAAATCATTGGGTATTAGTAATTATCATACGCTTAAAGGTAAAGTAAAAATACAGTGAGAAAATTTTTTTCGTTCGTGAGAAAATCCACAATATGCTAGCATGGTAGACTGTAGCCACAGGATTCACAAGATTTCTGATGTAAACGCGTACAATTCACGCGTAAGTTTTAGCTATGCCATTAAACATATAGAAATTCAAAATCAAATACCTAGCATGTCAGCATTGTGCTTGGTCTGGCTATCGCCTCAAGCTCAACCGGCAGCCTTGCAACCAATGAAGAACCTAGTGCCTATGGTCTCCTGGTATCCTTTTTCTGCAAAGACCGCAAAACTCATAACGTAAATGCAACTGAAGAACAGTTATCAAAAATATAAACAGAAATATGGCTTATTTTTGCATTTTTATGTAAAAAGCATTATAATTAGTCCTCTTTGTTGTCGAAATGGGCTTACACACATAATTCCGAAGCAAAACACGCCGGATGAACAATTTAAGCATGTTAGCAAACGGTACAAAAGTAATAATTCAATCTTAACAACGTGTTTTAAGCATTATTGTATTAAAATCACTTGAAATATAACGGAAAGTATATTAAAGTTAAAGTTTAACAAAGGGCTTTGTTTTTTTATTAGTTCTTCATTAATATTTTGTGTGATTGTTTGTTTGTATGTTAGCTACTTCGTCTTAAGTATTTATTTATTGGGTCTCCAATAAAAATATACTACATGATCCGTACAATTAGGCAATCTCAACTAAATATACCTGTTTTCTTAATCATATGAGGAATTTCATCAAAATTAGAAAAAATATAACGGATATCGATATAATACTTGTTTCGTTTTCTATATTAATATGTAACGCGATAGTTTAAAAGTTAGGATATCGATCTTTATGGGAGTCTATGGGAGTGGCTTTTGTTCAGTGGAGAAAGTCTTTTGGCTGATATGATACAGATGATAACGGAAGCAGCGGCATTAGAATTTACAATTAATATTAAAAAATCCATTTAGACAAAAAATTAAATGATCAAGGTATCTATGGTAAGTAAGTCAGTTTGTCGGTAGTTTTATTTCAATGTATTCGCTTAAGTGTCAGGAATCAGTAGGGGCAGAAACCAGTTAGTAAGTAGTATATTCGAGAAATTCCTAAACGACTCAGTTCATCCATTTATTCTAGATTATTCTAGGGGACTATTGCGTTCAAAAAATTTGTACGTTACTAGTATTCTTGTTAACCCCTCGTGCTAAGCTAATGCTTGTGTTACGAGTGGGTTTACGTCGGTAGTGCAATGGGTGGGTTTCGAACCGGCCACCACATGGTCGTAAGTCAGACGCTCTAGCCTACCCCCTAGGCTACCACCGCGTCAATTGAGTCTACTAATGAACCCTGTGTGATATCTGTCAGTTACGGTTCTGTTTTATATGTAAGTAGATATTTATGTTAAAGTTCTATAGAGCCTGCTTATAATTATTGGTTCTTCAAGAAAACCCATGTGTAAATCTTATGTTTTTTACAAAACAAAAGACAGCCATCACAGGTGGCCCGGAAATCCTCAGGCATGTACAAATTTGGCTAAAGGCTATAAAAATTAGCCGGCGCCATTTTAATTATACCTGAATGCATATTTAATTTGTGGCTGTATGAGAGCGGGGTTCACAATTTGAGGATACTTTGGGCGATTTATTTATATATTTATTTATATTTATCGATATATTTATAATGTATAATTACATGATTTATGATATCTTTATTTATAGTTTTGTTTTATTTAATTGTAGCTGACGTGTCCCCAACGCTGCCCACTTTGATATCACACTAAGAGCATACGGTCCTGGATTTCATTCCTAGATCTAGCAGGGATTTTTAGATTCTAGAGCCTAGACCGATCACAGGTCGGAAAATATATAAAACCTAAAGCATAGGGGCGAACCGTCATTGTACATGAGCATTATACACCTCTGCCTAACTCAGGGATCACAGGCGTGATGGTATGTTATGTTAAAAACGGTCTTAAAGATTTTTCAATACGTACCAGATTCGTGTGCCGCCTCGTAATGTCATCATAAAAAATAATGGTCGACTGTTTCGACTGCGTTTGACGTAACGATGCGACATGGAAAACGAATTTTCGTGTTTTTTTTCCTGGTATAATGAACCCATCAGGCCGCAGAATTTTATTTCCGTCGAATTACTCTTTTAATGAGTTTTTCAGACGATAATTGGTGTTCGAGTATTTTTGTGGTGATTAATTTAGTATAAGCTATCTAAGCGGATCTTGCATCCTTCTATCAGTGACACCATAAAATATCATCACGCCTGTATTTCGCAAAGGGTTCGCCAGAGGTTTACTGCTGTACTTCCACAGTTCGTCGATATGTTTAGGTTCCACGTAATAGGAGGCGAGCCTGATGTCATTCGGTCGTTAAGCTCCCTAAATTATGGTTGAGCTACACGATGACTGATGCATGCGTGCCGTCCGTTGGGACTGGTCTACTCAAAGCTGCTATGGTTCTTTCCTTAAAAGGCCATTTCAGACATTACCCTACATCGTACCACTCACTTATAAGTGTTCTTCCATGTCTGGACTTTAAAAGAGACCATGATTCTCTGAGTTTGTTTCGGTGTTTCTTCTCAGAGGTCGTCAGTTAGGAAATGCCGAAGCCATCTAGCTAAAAAAAAACCCAAACCATGACATGTAAAAGTATCTTTAAAGATCTACTTGCAGAATAAATAATTTCATTTCATTTCATTAACCGGACACAAATCCAAGTTTCAAGGCTGGTGTATTTTGTGTCTTTTAATTGAATGATAGTGAAGTCGGCGACACAAGGCTTATTCCCTAGTGCATAAACTACTTTACTTATACTTCTAAGATAAAAATAATAAAGTATGTAAGTATGTGAAGAAAACGTTCCCTATTTGCATATCAAACTAATGGCATATAAATATATCGAGTGTACTAATGCAGTGTGATGCATCATACATTCTGTGTACGTTCTGTGTACCTACATACTGTGTACCTACTTCTTGTGTACCTCTAGTGTACATCCCGGTACGCCCCGTGCATTAGCGATGTGATGAATGAACTGTATTCCGATATTCAATGTTTGGACTAATAAAAGTAGTTACTGTATTTATTTCTTGAAAACAATGTCGTTAAATTAATATGTACATTGTTTTTATAAAATTTTACTTTATTCGTTGTAAAGTTGATTTTTTTATTAAGGGCCGATTTTTCCATCGTCAGATAACGTTATTGGAGGAATAAATTCGAATTTTTGACAGTTTTTCTATATAAAATCTGTAAAACGTCAATTTTATTCCTTAGTTAAAAGTCTAACGACTGAAAAATCAGACCTATAAGGAGTAAATATGGGGTCTCCTGCCGACTCCTTTGCAAAAAAAACACTGTTTAGAACCGTGCAAGTGTTGAAAGATTTTGATATTTCAGATGTAGGTCGTCACTTGTAATAATGATCTAATTGAAATAAATAAAAACATTAAAGTTAAATATACTTAAAGCTTAAAGGTGTTACAATGAGCGGGTTTTATGTGTAATATATCAGGGATTATAAAAGAAGCTCAAAGTTCATTTCCTAAAATTGTTGGACAAAAACGAAAAAATGTCAACCCTTCGGGGCATAATAGTGTGACATGTATTTATTTTAATTTAATTCAACGACTGGCTATAATGCGCAGGTTAAGTGTAAGGATATGGCCAACTTCCCCACTGAATGCAGTTCTGGTAATGCGTTAAGTTTGAGAGACGCGCTGATACGCGAGTGATGAGCTCGTGTTGATAGGTATAATATCGATAAACAAACAATTATACGGGTTAAGTGTAAGGGTACGGCTAAATTCGCCACTGAATGCATTTCTAGTAATGCGTTAAGTTTGATAATGGCGCAATGATACACGAGCGACAAGCTCATGTCGATAGGTATAATATAGATAACCAAACGGAACGTGTTAAATGTAAGGATAAGGGTTAGTTCCCCACTGAATGCAGATCTGGGGAGCTAAAATGGTCATTTTATAATTATGATTTTAACGTGAGAGAGCCATGCTTCGGCACGAATGGGCCAGCTCGACCGGAGTGATACCACGGCCTCACAGAAAACGGCGTTAAACAACGCTGACCGGTAACAAGGGTTACCGGAGGCCCGATCCCCTTTTAAAAGGTCAGCAACGCACTTGTGACTACTCTGGTGTAGCGGGTGTCCATGGGCGGCGGCAAACGCTTACCATCAGGCGATCCGTCTGCTCGTTTGGCCCTCCTATCCCATAAAAAAAATGATTCACGGCTATGCTATGCTTTGTCAGTATATTCTGACCTCTCATAGTAGGCTGTTCTTGCATGGTATAAAAGCCTATACAATGTTGATGCCTCTGCTGAGTAGGTATGTGAAACGTGAATTTTGTACATTAATAATTGGAATATAGTATTTATTGATATTTCAAACTTTCATCAATACTATAATTGCATAGTACATGAATATCACATTAAAGCACTTATATCCACACAGTCAAAATAAGTCTTACAGTAATAGAAATAAAAAGTAAATATATACAGTTTCATCGACAATATTACACTATTCTAACTTGTCGGCCCATCACTAGTAGTTAATAGTAACTCGTCGTCTAACAGGGAACGTCTTTGCTCTCTTAAGACAATTTCCAAGAGTATGCGCCATTGCATCCAGTTAAAGCGTCTTCGTCTGGTAGTATTCTGGACGTATACCATGAGGCAGTAGCTAGATAGTTTCACTATTATTAATTTGATCCTTAGGAATCAAAGCGTCAACAATATTTTGATGGTAACATAACATAATCAACCCATTATACTGTCCCACTGCTGGGCACGGGTCTCCTCTCAGAATGAGAGGGATTAGGCTATAGTCCACCACGCTGGCCTAGTGCGGGTTGGCAGACTTCACATGCCATCGAGAAAATCTCTCAGGCATGCTCAGGTTTCCTCACGATGTTTTCCTTCACTGTTTAAGCGCGCGATAATTAACTATTTAATACGTACATGACTTCGAAAAGTCAGAGGTGCGTGCCTTGTAGTTAAACATAAGCCATAATGAATTGCGAAATTGTATCTGTATACATATAAAACCCTTTGCCCTGAATGACTGACTGACGGATCAACGCACAACCTAAGCCGTCGTAGAGACCTGAAACTTGGAGTGTGTGTTCTTTGTATGTACCCTAAGGGCCAAAGCTTGTATAAAAGTCCGGCCGGCATTTCTAGGAAGTGAAACCGCAGGGTACAGCTAGATAATAAATGAAACTAATGGAACCACTTTTTACGTATTTTATCGAGTAATATTGATTTTATTAAATTTCTGATATTTTAGGGTTTCCCGAAATTTCTTTCAGAATAAGTCAGCGTTGCAGAGTCAACGACGCAATACCTAACATTGGTTTTATCTCGACGCCACTAATACCTACAATATCGCAGTCGAGCCAACGTTTCCCACGCCGTTCTGAGCACTCATTGATTCTTTATTGAAAATAGCTACTTTTTTATCTCACATCTTACTTGTTATTATTTTCTAAGACTAAAGTTGTGAGCTTGAGCGGTATCGGAATAGAAGAAAAAAGGATGTTGACATATCTACTTCCATGCCTGTATTTTTCCATGGGTTGGGCAGAGTTATTAAAACTTCTAAAGTTTTTATGTCACCCATATGTTTTTCGTCTTATGTAAATAGATAATTTTTTTATTGCTAATATACAGGCACTAACCCTTAGCTCGACCTAAGAATCCAAACTAGAACTTAACGATCAACTGCCGCATTTGCGCTTACTAGTACAAATCTTTTAGGATTTAGAAATATAAAAAAGAATGCATGTAATGAGACGTAAGCCCATTCCGAATAACCGGGCATGACTCCAAACTGAGAATTCTCTACTGAGAATCTCATAGATAAACCCAAATAACACTGTTGGACCTAGGAATAAAATCCAAGACCTCACACAGCAGTGACGTTTAAGACCATAAGACTCACGATCACGAGGCAGTTTCGCTTTTGATTTGATTTTGATTATCACTTAACTCGACCTGGGAATCGAACCCAGGATCACTCACTAGATCAACCAGTAGGTAGAAAATAAGTAAAACTAAATAAAGTAACAAGAGTTGAATTTTACAAAGTTGTAAATCCATTGGCCATTATTTGACTTAGCATATAAATATAAAATATAATACCGTTGTTAGGCTCTCTAAAAATTAAATACTTGGCAATTATGCACTTCAAGCACTCTTGGATTAATTGACAATACTAAAACCTATTGTTCCAGCTGGCACCGATCAAATATTTCCTGAAACACACCATTTACCCAACATAACATTATCAACGTACTTGTAAAATTGTTGTTCGCAACTCAATAATTGAGCAATATCAGAGAAGACTAGGCAGGATGGCCAGCTGTAAGCTAAATAGACTTGACACTCGACTTCCAAATTCGGTTATTACGTATAGCAACCATTTTCCATTGCCAGACAATATTGACCCGTAACAACCCCGCCACGAAACCGTACGCAATGAAACCAAATAGTTTCGATATAGCTAAAATTTTAATTAAAACAAACGCCCGATAACCATGGAGGTATTTTGCGTAAACATTGCGTCGCAGATTTTTCGAGCAATACCGAAACGAGCCGGCGCACATTCACGATTTTTTTTTATCTATAGAAAACCTTCAGCCAATACCATGATTTTTTTATGTACCGTAGGTGCGTTTAAAAATGGAAATTCATACAAACAAAAACACTGAGTCCCAAAACAACGGAACGGCTAGGGCGTCGGACCGGCGATCATGTGGTTGGCGATTCGAAACTAACCCATTGCACTACCGACGTGCATATTACCGTACATATATATTATACACAATACATTAAGACACAAAACTCTCTTCTTCCTTATATGATGTCTTTTTATGAATTCCTCATATAGCCCTACTAATATTTTAATAAATCCAAGGTAATATCATTGCTATCGTAAGGACATGAAAATAAAAATCCTGTTTTCTCAACACTAAAAATTAAAACAAAACAAAGTTACCTTACACCAACGTACGAGTACTTCTTTAGCATGTCAGTGAAACGAGTAAATAAGATCCGACACACAAAATAATGCAGCCAATTTTAAATCGCAACATTTACGTATCACTTCGCCAACTCAGCTAAATTAAAAGCATAAATTACCGTCGCGACAGCGCGGTAAGTCGCTGTCGCACGATAAGTCTACGGTGTGCGCTCACCCTATATTATTTAAAATATTTAAACCGCGGTTTTATTATGTAGTCGAGCAACGTGATGTGTAATTATTGGAATTCTATTTCAATGACAAAATCAGATTGAACGGTATGTTTATTTATTTGTTGGGATTTCTAACAAGATATTTTAATACATTACGCAAGTTGGATGTACAAAGAACAAAAAACGTTTTAGGTCATATGCTTTCTCATTTAAAAGAGACCGCGACATGCAAAATTATTTGTTACACATTACAAAATAAAATTAATCACAAGATGAAAAGGAAAATAAAATTTAAAATTAGGAAATGAACAATACCAAGTAATACAGATTAGGATTACATATAAACTCAAAAAACAATTAAATTGAAGTGGCGGAAGCCCAATGGCTGGCGCTCGGACTTGCGATCATGTGGTTGCCGGTTCGAAACCGACTCATTGCACTACCGACATGAACCGACTGTTAACACAAGCATTTAACTTAGCACGAGGGGTTAATGAGAATACTAGTAATGTGCGACACACATTGCTAGTAAGCTTTAAAAAAATTACAGCTTAGTATTCTTCTTAAAGATAGTCAAAATATCTATGTCTATGGTGGCAAAGTAGCACCATAATAGGAAGGTTTGTTCTACTGCCGAGTTTATGTGGTTTGGTGACTTATAAAAGGGAATTATAAGTCAAGCCACATACCACGCAATCCAACCTCTGATCTTATATGTGAGCAACGGGAAAATAAGAAAGCTTCTAATAAACTAATACGTTACTTTTAAACAACTAAATATTATATTTCAAAGAAAGCGTCAAGTAAAGAACAAGAACTATTTTTTATTGTCTTCTGATTTACTAAGTTAGCCACCGAATTTACAACTCACCAACATTTTAAATGTTTAATTATCAAACCTATTTCTGGTTTGCTTTTTTGAATCTCACGTCATTCAGTAGGTATATCGATGATTTCATATTTAGCCAAAATCAATGTTGTCTATAGTTCTCCGACATTTACCCACATTTGCGATTAATCGTCATTATGTATAAACCTAAATTAACCGTATTGTGGCCGCAGGCTGCATACAAAGCCTATTGCCTGTTCAATTGTCAAACTCAGTTCAAATACCAAATATTGAAACGTCACAATTGCGATTTTAATTATTTACGAGTATGTTATTGTGTGCGCCCAGTTTAGTTGTTCGAATTGTTTGTTTAGTTATTGTAAATTGCAAATAATTACAAAGTCGTTCAACTTTAACGATACTACTGTATTGTAAATATCTTGTTTGCTGGCTGGTTCAAATATTTTGAACTTATAAGAATATATTTGGTGTGAAATTTTGGGGATTCTCAATAAAATTCATTGTGAGAGCTTTAACGAATGACTATTAAAATCCGAGTTTTTCAGAGATCATTATAGTGCTAACTGCCTTATAATTGGTCTAGTATAAAAGCCCAGCTGTCGATACTGATGTTCTCGGTTCGTTTCCCAAGTCGTGCAGTGTTATTGGGTATTTGGAGTTCTCAGTAGCAGCTCAGTGTTTAAATTTGTGCTCGGTTAATTGTAATAGGCTCGCTCCCTATTCCCTAGGAATTTACATATTCGGAGGCGTGAGCCCAGGTACGATCAGGGAATCAATCCTCAGAAGAAAAAATCTGTTTTATATACTTTACGTATACTGTTTCTGTATTCGCAATTAATTAAAGACTGAATTCATTTTACAATTTTTTTTCTGCACGTCACTTTTCAAAATAATTCTATGAATTTTTAAATTATTGTAGTTTATGCCTTTTATAAAATTCTCAAACAACCAGCTGGATGCAACGTCACCTCTCGGTGATCTCTACAGTACCTACATATTCTCTGTCTAAACCTTCGGGGGAATGCACCACAGGTCATTAACATTTTTTTAAAAAAGCACCCGCGATACAGTGGAAAATCCTAGTGTGAGGTAAACTAGGATTTTCTTCTGTATTGTGGGTGCTTTTACTAACACAAATTATCACATACATAAACGCCCAAACCCGAAACAACTAGGTAAACAACTAGGTAGGAAATAGGTACAAATACATATTTGTTCCATGCGGGGATCGAACCCATAATCCGTCGCGTAGAAACCTCTGCGCCGCTACGCCAATCGTATCATCAACCTTTGTTTCTGGTAGCCTATGCAGAATCTTTTAAGTGGCCTAGGAAAAGCTAGTTACAGTTTTTATAAACAGAAATTATCGCTTAATATCAGGCGAGCCATCTTCCAGTCTCGACTGACTCAGCAAGTCACCAGAGCTTAACCGACCGCAACACCCATACTAGTGGGTTTCAAATGCGATAATAATTACAGTGTATGCTATGACTAACATCCCTGTGCGTAGCGTGACTGTTAATGATATCTCACTTAGTCACCGGTGTATGTTCTGTTCTACGGGAAAAATATTTATAATTTGTAGACTTTTCATAACTTCTATACTGTTTTATTAGTCTAACGGTGCCTCCTTAGTCTAGTGGTTCCGAGCATGACTGCTACGCTAGAGGTCCTGGGATGAGGAGTGTCGATTTGTGTCCGGTTAATTGCTATAGGCTCGCCCTCTATAACATAAACAACTGGTGAACATTAAGTACGCCTCTGCCTCTTCGAGGAATACAGACATGATGTATGTTAGTCTAACACGTCTGCTATGCTGGAGGTTACTAGGTTTGAGTCGCAGGTCGAGCAAAGTGCTATATTAGGTTGATGCCCAGTTAATGGCAACAGGCGTGCCCCTACTTATATGAGACCTAAGTAAACCGGTGAACTGTTGGTGTTCATTAGTTCAGTAGTATAACCTAACCGTTAGGGGAATGTAGGCTTGATTATAACTTTGTCACGTTTATAATTTTTGACATATTTAATCTATATTAAAGGTATCCTCGATTGGAAGAAAGTTTTCTGTTCTCAACTGTCCACCCAAAACGGACATAGTCTTATTTAAGCCTGAATGGAAAACTTGGACTTCCTTGGGGAGTGAGAGTCTAACCTTGAAAAACCCTGCTTTAAATATGCTCGAACTTATTCCATACATAGGGTTTCCTATGACAGAGATCCTCAGAATCTCTAACTAAATAAGTCATTCTCCTTTTCAATTAGGACATGTAAAAATGTATGACAAGTTTCTACGCAATTTTTTTTATACCAATAATAACAGTTAGGGCTGCAAAAATTACGCGATCCACTAGGTGACAACGTTTATAATTTTATTTTTAGCTTATTTATTGTATAGAAACATCCTAAATACATATGAAAGCAATAAAGATTTAAATTTGAATTTGAAAATAGATTTGATACGTATCAGGAATATAATTTGGGATCAAAATAATCTCTTCCCATTTTTAGGGCATAAATTTAAAATAGTATGAATTTCGGCATTAGTCCGCAACAGGCCTTTTCTTCAACTTTATCCTTTTTAATAATCTTCAAAGCAATCCAGTTCGCTACAAATGATTAACACGGCAAGTTGTTATCAAGATATAAAAGATGTTTATCTCTTCGCAGAGTGCAATTAATGTCTCAAACATTGGCTTGTGGATGCGTAACGTCTTGAATTTAATGAGTATTTATACTGATATGACTACATTAGCGATGAACTTTTGCAAATTAAACTTCTTTTTATTCCTGATAGGCTTACGCTTGACTGACAGTTCGCCTGATGTTAAGCGACACTGCGATCTACGATGGAACGCGCTCGCCTAGAAGAAACCGATCCACTCGTGATTTAAAGACACCCAAATTGTAATTCTATTGTGGAAGACCCACTCAGGAAGCGCATTCCACATTTCAGCGATACGCATAATAAAAGTGGACTTAAAGCGTTTCGTTCGGGTTTTTGAGATGTCCACCAAACTCTCTAAATATTGTTTGAACTTCATTCTAAAAGGATCTATGATCTTAGATCTGAGATACGTAGTCAGTGTCCACTGATTACCCAGTATCTGTTCGAGTCATCTTGTCAAACCTTTTTTTATGTACACGCCTGTCCCCAAAGGCTTAGGCAGACTGTACTAATGTAAACCCACAGATCTCCAGTATGTTAAGGTTCCATGTAAGAAGGTGCGAGCCTTTTCTCCTCCAACTCCGGGCTGCAACAACAGAAAACACTTTAACATTGTTTGACCTGGTAATCGCCCTTTAAGACCACTAGAATGATGAGACAGAATAAATTTACGAACACGTCTTACTAAGATGGTGCAAAAAAAAGTACGAGTTAAAAGAGTAGGTTGACATAAGGTTGACAGCGATATTGGCGGGAACAACAAAATTACAGAGAAAAAGAACATAATCTGTGGCAGTACTAGTCAGTTGCGTTCCAATACTAACAGAATTAGCTGATGAAGCAATCTCATAAAACCAGGATACATAACAACGGTATGGCGATCATCACAACATTACACCATCTAGGTAAATAAATAAATCCAGGCATTTTTCTCACACGACGACTCATTATATCTCCATATACGTCCTCACGGCCGCCACAGAGTCTGTCAAAGGAGGTCGCCATATTTGAACGGCTATTATACATAGAAAAAATGTGACCAAGAGCGAGCATTTTAATGTAAGGAGTTCCGCATGCTTCGTTAAGTAACGTCAGCTAGCCATTTAAGCAAATAGATTTAATTACAATGTTAATGTATACCTACTTACACGTTCATTGAGTAAATTGATGAATTATTTAGCAAAAACTATTGCCTTATTGGTCTTATGATTGAAAGTGCGGTTTGCTAGGTGATAGGATCTGCGTTCGATTCCCAGGTCGAGTAAAGTGTTATTGGGTTTTTCTATGGTAAAAATACAGAGAAAACTAATTTTCCTAGAAACGAGACCTAGCTTTTTGCCGCCTACTGTATGTAGGTATATTTGTGCACGTCACAAAAATTAGTTCGTTGGTATAAATAACAATACTTCTTAAGAGCAAGACAATTTTAATGATTTGTACCGTGAAAGGTCATTCGATCGCGGAGAATCTTAACACCGCGATCTACAAATATGACGTCACGGCACAGTGACATATCTTATCAAAAATATAAAACAAATTCATATTATTCAGAAGCCTAAACAAATCGTTAGAGCCGTTTCCAAAAACGCGATTATAAGCAAGATAATTTCATATTATACCTAAATATTACTCGTATTAGGATTAACAGGGGGTGGATTTTCATTTCACTCCAATTTCTGGATAATACTGATCTTAAAGATTGGTAGCCTAATGGCTAGGGCGTCGGACTTGCGATCATGTGGTTGCCGGTTCAAACCCCACCTATTGCACTATTGATGTGAACCCACTCGTAACACCACAAGCATTTATCTTGGTACAAGAGGTTAACAAGAATACTAGTAATGTGCGACCAGCCACATTGCTGGTTTAGTAAGCTTTTTTTAAAAAAAAAGTATTTGTGACAAAAATACTTTGTCACAATCTTTAGTAGTACTAAAGATTGTGATAGTGTTCGTCTGATACTGGAGATTGACGGCTTAACATGTTCTTCAAGGCCCGTAGAGATCTGGATGTAATAAGAATGGTCACCCATCTGTAGACCAAACAAGTGCAAGTGGCAAGCGCAGCTTACCCTTATAGTTCGATTGATCAGTGTAGTTAACCCGCATCGTGTTAAATTGGAATACATAACAAATATTTTATTATTCAGCCACAGAACCCTACCCCGTAATTACCATTCGGGTAAGCTACCATATTTGGTAGAATGCGGTAGAAATACTATGGTCTTATTTGATAACCAGTTCGTCATTATGTTTTAATTAACTAATGTTGTGTACAGTTGCGCGAGTCGACTGATGAGAGAATATAAAAAAAATCAAATATTAGATTTGACTATATTCCAATTATTGTTTTTTTTTAATAGCCATCACTGTCCATCTGCAAGGCAAGTGCTTTCTAGGTATTATTTTCCTACGCCCCTGATAATTATTGTTTTGGTTAAAAATAGCCTTAAAAACGTTACCCCAGTAGATTTTCTCCTGTGTCGTTTTTTTATATAGAAATTCTAAAATACTAAAGACACCCCCAGACCCAATGCAGCAATTCCTTGCAAGCCATACAAAATATTTGTTCATGAATAACAAAATACAAAATTAAAATATAAACCGTTGCGCTGAGTCGATCACTTAACCAACAACTGTCAACTTTAGGTCTCTAGTTGTAACATAAAGAACAGGTTAAGTTGTAACATAGACAACATTTTGAAACTTTATACATTATAACATAAAGATGCCATCACGCCTGTATTCCCCGAAGGGTTAGGCAGAGGCGTACTGTACAGCCACAGTTCACAGCCGGTATGTTTAGGTCCCATGTAATAGAGGACGAGGGCAATATGGTTATTACCATTAACCGGGTACAAATTCCAAACTTCGAGCTGCTACTGAGAATATCATAGAAAAACCCAATAACACTTTGCTCAACCTGAGAATCGAACCCAAGACCTAAAGCGTAGCAGTCGCGCTTAGGACCACTAGGTTAATGAATTATAAATTATACGGAGTACTAACATCCAAAAAATACTATGATTTATACTATTCTATTTTTAGTTTTTGCATAGATACCAACACGGCTGTATACCACCATGGTTTATGCACAGGCGTACTATTGTACACCCACAGCTCCTCGGTAACTAAGGTGGCAAACAAGCATACGGCCCACCTGATGGTAAGCGGTTACCGTAGCCTATGGAGACTTGCAACACCAGGGGTATAACATGCGCGTTGCCGACCCATTAAACTTTGTTCACACCGTTTTTGAAGAACCCATGTAATAGGGGGTGAGTTTATTACCATTAACCGAGCACAAATCCCATGCTCCGAGCTGCTATTGAGAATTTCATAGTAAAATCCTATAACACATTGCTCGGCCTAGGGATCGATACCAGAACCTCTAGCGTAGCAGTCGCTGTTGGGTCCACTAGCTGTCCCCCGGCATGCGTTGCGATGCTTCTTTTTTTACATCAAATACCTTCCCAGTCATGCATTAAAAAAAATCACCAAAGTTTCATCGCATATCTTCCAGGCAACCTTAGAATGAATTACATTATTCACAACAATGTTGCAAACAAAAAGCGTAAGTTTTTAATCAATATCAGTCGGTTTTTGTGTAATGAATAATAAATAGGTTAAGTCGTTAGTTATCGCAACTACGCAGTACTCTGTTATTATCAGCTGGCGGTTGTAACGTTGACAGATAACATGGACGAGGTTATCCAGTAATATAATATTCATTTAATTGCTGTTGTCTGACATTTACGCGAAGATATAAATTTTATTGGAAGAAATATTCGGCCTCAGACGAGGTTCGAACCTGCCTCAGTTGTACACCGGACGCTGTAGCCAACTAGGCTACCGAGATGACTGCCTGTGACGTCGAATATCTCTTCCACTTGCTACGTCTTAAATTGGCGTTGGCACCATCTATTATTCCAGAAGCATATTAGGTACTGTGCTTCTTAACCGACATGAAATGAAATAATATTTGTTGCTGTAAATAGGCTTGTAAAATTCTCTTATTTTTTTTTAAGTATTAGATGGTGTCGTCATTCCGTAGCTGACGACCTCTGAGAAAAAAACACCCAAACAAACTCAAAGAATCATGGTCTTTTTTGAAATCCAGACAATAGTATCAGAATATATGAGTGATATGGCCTCTTGAAGAAAGATCCATAGCGGCTTTGAGTTGACCAGTCCCAGCCGACAGCACGCATGCATCAGTCGTTGTGTAGCTCAACCATATTACAGGGAACTCAACAATCCGTCACACGACGGATGAGTTCGGCAAACTGGTGGTCAAGCGTAAGCCTATCACGAATAAAAAAAAAACGACGACTTGTTTTTTATACCTACACAAGCTAAAAATTCCCAAAGAATGAGACTACTAAACTCTTACGCGAATATTAGGAAATAACTACTACTTTTTACGTAATTTATCGCGTTGTATTGATATTATTTAATTCCCGACGTTTCGGATCCCAATTGATCCTTAATTGTGATGATGTTCAGAATTTCATTAACTTAAACTTAGTCATTCATTGTCAGAAGATTCTCATATTTATCTTAAGTTATGTAAATGCCATGACGCCTGTATTTGGAAATGATTAGGCAGAGATGTACAAAGATTTTTTGAGTCCTAGGTGGCCAGCCTATTGCCACTGATAGGATGTAAAACCAATCTCTAAATTTCTACTGAGAATTTTATAGAAATCCCAATAATACTTTGCTCAACCTATGAATCAAACCGAGGACCTCACGCTCATCAGCCACAGTTTAGCGGTAAAGAGCGTTGTTGGCTATAATAAGCTTATCCCTTATAATAAAAAAAAACCTAAAATATACAAGCGAACTGAGGATGAAGTACTGCCTAACCCGTGTGGGATATAGCAGTGATGACAATTACTTTATATATTTAACTAAATTGTTCTTCATCTTATGATCTCGACCATCGCAAACGGCACCCACATATCAAGTTTCACTTTTAATAAACTATTTATACTAATTAATTGTGATATTGCCATTTTGTTTAAGATAAAAACCTTTATAAATGTCCATTATTTAAGCTGTAACTCCTTAAAATAACAGGAAGTCTTGTGGCAAAGGTTACTTTTTGCTAATATAATCAGATCTTAAAATAAAATGTGAGTCATATTATGTAAATTATCGGAGGTGACTATGATATTATAATTATCCTTTTTTTGTATGTATGTATGTTTCCATGAGTCGTTGGTACCCGACATTTATCTATCTATAATTATCTATCTATATATAAAATTAAATTCTGTTTGTTGGTAAGCGGATCACTTGAAAACAGCTAGACTCATTTACCAATTTTGTATTTTAAAATTTCCTAATAGTCTAAATTAGGTGTTAATGAAAATGTTTCCAGTATTTTTTTTAATTAGAGATAACTGAACGTTCTTTTTATATAAGATTTATAGAATTATTTATTAATTAAAATTAGAAAAGAACATCGCCTGTCGGGTCAGCTAGTTTTTTTAATATTAGTTCCCACAGCGTGGCAATGGCCTCCTCCAAATTTAATCAAAGTTTTCCAACGTAATTTTTTCATAGCAATAAGTCATTAATTACTGTTAATTACGGTTAGGCAGAGGCGTACTAATGTACACCAACAATTCGCCTGGTATGTTTAGGTCCCATGTAATAGGGGGCGAGCCTATTGCCATTAACCGGGCACAAATCCAGACTCTGAGCTGCTACTGAGTATTTCATAGAAAACTCAATAACACTGCTCGACCTGGGGATCGAACCCAGGACCTCTAGCGTAGCAGTCGCGCTTGGAACTATAGACTAATGAGGCAGTTCTCCATAATGACAGTTTTGAATTTTTCTGGATATAACACAATTAGGCTCGCCCTCTATTACATAACACGTAAAAATACCGGCAAATCGTGGGTACTCAATACTTTATTGAATTCCACAGATCTATGGTTTCAAATTTAAAAAAAATTATGTACCCTGTCGGGCACAGCAAAGTTTAACATGGTTACATAAGTACACCCCTGTTTAATCGCTCATAATTTGAAAATATCGAAACTACATAGTAATTTATTCATCAATTTAAGAGTTGCGATAATACTGATAGACAGCAATACATATAAAAGTACCCTTGTTTTTGCTACTTGCGTTGCCCTACATAATAAGAACCAATGTCGAATATCAAAATCGAATTACATCATCCTCGCTCACCGTATCACCCCTACACTCCAACGTCATGTCAAAAATAATACGTCTTATGATCACTGCAGCTGTAAGGTCAGAGTTGAGTCATAAACACTAACAAATTGGCTCCGTAGTAGTAAAAACGATAATTAGTGTGAAATCAATCAATCATTGGTGATAACCTATGGTCATAGTTTACACGAGTAGTATACAGCTGTGCTTTTGACATAAAAAAGTATAACTTTATCTATGCATTTGGTTTTGTTTGGATGCGTAGATGTGTGGAGGTCACCTGGAGCCGCATGCGTTTATTGAGTTCGAAGGTCGCAAATATATCATATTATTCTACTAGATATCTCCTGCGGCTTCTCATGCGCGGGTAATTATTATTTATCACGCATATACAGATATTAAAAATACCCTGTTGTCCGATCCGAAAGGGGCATACCTATAGTATCCCATTCCAATTCAATTCAATCCCCATTTAATAGTTATTTTTATTTAGAAAAAAAAAATACTTGTAAGTGTCCAAGATCTGTTTACATAAATAAATATCATTTATGATAATTACATCACCAAATAAAATAAGAAACATGAAATATTCATGATAGTAAATTTAATAGGTTTAACATAACATTTAGCTCGGTAGTAGGTCCTCTCGGGGTCTGACTGGCTGGCGACCACCCTTACGTCGGGGTCTGTCGTAAAGCTCCTTGGTGTGTGTTTCGACTTTTGCGCGTAAGAGTCAGTACACCTTCGGTTGCTACGGCTCTGCCAGTCTGTTATGTAGTCCATAGGGGCTCTTATGGGTCGGCAACGCATCAGCAAATCCTCTGGTTTTGCAGGTGTCTATGGGCGACGATGATGGCTACTACAATATCACAAGGTGTTATTGAGATTGTTTTGCGGCCTTTAGTATCTTATTATTTCTATGAAGTGTCTGGTGGTAAAAAACAGTTATAGCCTAGTGGTATGACCGTTGGACTGCCAAGTCACTCACCTCTGACTTTTCGATGTCATGTGCGTATCAAATAGTTATAACTATCACGCGCTTAAACGGTGAAGGAAAACATCGTGAGGAAACCTGCATGCCCGAGAGATTTTCAACCCGCATTAGGCTAGCGTGGTGGACTATAGCCTAATCCCTCTCATTCCGAGAGAAGACCCGTGCCCAGCAGTGGGACAGTATAATGGGTTGATTACGTCTGGTGGTAACCCTGCTTTTAAATTCACACATTCACCGAAGCTTTACGATTTCGGCGGAACAACAAATTTATCGCAAAAGCTCCTTCACACTACGTCATATCGCGAAGTTTTTATTCGCCTGTTGATCCCTTAACTGCCCAGTTATGGCCCATAATGATGTATTTGAACACATTTGAATGGTTTCCAAGTCATATTAAATGTTTATTGTCAGGTTTTTGAACTCGCATTTCATTTTTACTTGAATGATGTGAAAAGTGACGTCATAAAACATGTTTTTAATGTTGGCAAACCTGTTGAGAGATAGTGATGTTTATCCCTTGATCTGCTTGTAGCATTTGGTTAGATATTACTTGCTGCATACTTTCTTCCTCATCTATGTTGCCTTGTCTTTTCCCAACTATGTTGGATATCATTTCTTAGAGAATAAACTGGTCGTCAGGTTCTTTGGGCTTCTGATTATCAGTAACGTCTGTCATAGGTGTTATTTTGACAACCGAGGCCGACGGCTTTACATGTTCTCCAAGGCACAGAGTATTTTCACACCCACAGACTTAACACGACAAGTCACATTAACAGCTTGAACTTACTTATTACGTAGCGAGCCCCTTCGAGATATTACTCATTATACATAATTTGTACTGATGTACAACAAAACTACATGGGATATTGAAATAAAACTACTTTTTACGGATTTTATCGAGTTGTATTGTTATCCTTTATACATGAGATCATTTATCTCCAGATGGTAAGGAACCTTTGAGCGGGATGCCACGCCCATCTGACTATAACCTGTAAAAGTCGTGGTCAATGAAACCACGAATTCTATACGGTAATGGAAATCAAGTTTGGCTATATTAGGAACGAGTCTGACTTATCTTTTCTTCTCCGCTGAGGGACGATCCATGAAAATTAACAAAAATAAAATAGAAAATTGTATACAATAATTATTCTTTCAACGCATTCTTCCTCATTTGAATAGCTTAATCCAGTTATCGTATATCAAAAGCACAACAAGCAGTTCCAAGCCAATAAATGTTTTTTTTTTCAGCCAGCCTCGCGGCGTTTCACCCAACCTTTCCCCCGTAGTTTTTCCATTCACCCCGCAGCTCTGCTAAGCGTTTCGCCATATTTTAATGCTGGGATAGTTGGGCCATAAACTCGTTTGATTTATTTTATGATCGCTATAAGTGTGTGGTTGTTGTTTTAGCGGGTTATTGGCGAAAATTTCGACGAATTCGTCCCATCTCTATCATTTTGCAATGGTCCAGTGTTTATAGAAAGTTTTACTATTATCCAAATATTAGAAGTTGGTGAATGTTATTTTAAGTATTTTTAGATTTAATAACGTTTTTTTTTAACTTAAGAATTGGAAATATATAAGTCTAGTGGTCCCAAGCGCGACTGCTACGCTATAGAGGTCCTGGGTTCAAAATTAAAGATAAAATTGCTCAGAAATGTATTTCTCGAGAAGAAAGAGAAATGGAAGTGTACTTGCTGAGGACTACCCGGAACTCTGCAAATAACCACACCTTCAAGGTCAGTCTTAATTCAAATTTAGAAAAAAAAACAGGTTTGTTAAATGTTTCATTGAAAATATGATAAATGTGAAACATTTCTGTCTTTTATATTTTTATATGTATATTACGGTAAATCTGATTAATTGAAAATCATTAATATTTTTACAAAATTATTAATAATAAGCTAACCTAACCTAACCAATTATTAATAATAATAGATAATTATTAATAATCTTCAATTATTCACTCTTACCGTAACATATACATTCTTTATACGAGTATACCTAGAAGAATTTGAATTTCGAATGTTCTTTGAACAAATATTGCGGATTTACCCGATTATTGTTGTTATTGATTTATAAAGATTGAAAAAAATTACCCTCTTTCTGGCGCAGTCGCATAAAAAGAATAATAATCTGTGTATAAAATAACTAGCGACCCGTCTACGGTTTCACCCGCGTTGCTCTGCTCGTATTGGTCGTAGCGTGATGTTATTTAGCCTATAACCTTCCTCGATAAATGGGCTATCCAATACAAAAAAAAAAAAAAATTCCAACCAGTAGTTCCTGAGATTAGCGCGTTCAAACTCTTCAGCTTTATAATATATTGTATAGATTCATACATACAACTATTTGAATTTAGAATGTTCCTTGAAAAAAAATAATATAGTAAATAGAATAGAATGTATTTATTGCGCAACTGACGATTGGCGTAGCGGTTGAGCGATCGGCTTCTGCGCCACGTGTTGTGGGTTCGATCCCCACACAGAGCAAATATTTGTATGATCTACAGGTAATTGTTCCAGGTCTGGGCGTTTGTGTATGTGAGAATTTGTGTTTGTAAACGCACCCACGATACAGGAGAAAATCCTAGTGTGGGGCAACGTTTTTTTAAAAACAGAAAAAAAAACATAAAACTGTGTACAGTAGTAGGTGTTACCATTTATACAATAAGTATCAACAGTATATCCGTATCGGATGTGCAATATTACTTACTAGCTATAATAGTTTCAACAAAACTCATGCTTTACATTTTTAACGTACCCATATATCACCAGAACAATGTTTAGATCTATTTTAGGTATACTTGAACAAAAATTATTAGATATGTAAGATTATTTAAACTTAAAATTAAAATTTACCTGATTATTGATGATATTGATTTAAAATGATTGAATACCAAAAGGGAATACTATGCACTAAATATAACCTTTATAAAGAAAGACTTAGTAAATAATTTAACTTATTTATATTTAAAAATATTACTCGTAATTGGGAACGAGTCCAAAACGAGTATTTTCGATTGCAAGAAAATTTCTATTTTATAACAAAATAATTTTAATTTTAGGTACTTAAAACAATCAAATTATTCAGATCTAACCTGTGGTTGTCATTGACTTATATATTTTTTCATTTCAATCGCTTACTCAAGAGCCCTACCCTATAAGCTAGCATGAGCTTGGTCGCGATTAATGGTGCTACCCTAAAGAAAGCGTTCTTATTAGATAATGGACGCGATCGGTTAATGCTTTCTAATATTATAAAAAAACCTCAAGAAAGAACTGTGTACAAGCTTCCTTGACGTCAGAGCTCTTAGTGGAGCTTAATCATGAGACGGAATGATAATTCTGCTATCTTCATAATAATTTTTCTTCCAATTGACTGACGTACAATAATTGTTGACGACACGTTTGGCATAGCGGCTGAGCGATCGTGTTGTGGGTTCAATCCTCACACGGACCAAATATTTTTATGATCTACAGGTAATTATTCCGGGTCTGGGCGTTTGTGTATGGGAGAATTTGTGTTTGTAAACGCTCTCACGATACACGAGAAAATTCTAGTGTGGGGTTTAACTATTTTGTTGGTTAAAATGATGATATGATACGGTCAAATGTTGCGGTTTAAATAGCCACATGGTTACATTGAAGCCTGATATTCAATAAAATACTGATATTCATCAATATTTTACATGAAACAACTACCATCAAACCTCCGCAACAAAATCTATGAAAGAAACTCAACTTATTTTGCACGTAAGAGCCAGTTCCTCCTAGGTTGCTGCGACTCTGGCAGTCTACAGTCAGTAGAGGCTCTTAAAGCTCGGCAACACATCAGCAACACCCCTGGTGTTGCAGGTGTCCATGGGCGACGATGACTACTTACCATCCGGTGGCTCGTCTGCTCGTTACCGACCTAATAAAAAAAACCTTAAATAATAAATGATATTTGTAAATAGATCCTTTAAGAATACTTTTACAGGTCAATTTTTTAATTGTTTATAACTAGATGGCGCCGGCATTTCCTAACTTAGTCTATCCAGTTCCTGAATCCTTGATTTGCATGCCAAGTATTTTTTGAGACAAAAGATGTCTATCTCTGAACCAAATTTCAACAAAATTGCTTTACCAGGTTACGTATTCATTTTGCATTTATATACTAATTAATGTTGATTAAGATTAAAATAGATTAAGCCTGCTATTTCTGTTCTTTAATATTATTCAAAACTTATAATTTAATGCTGTACATTTTAAGAAACTATACCTTTTTTACTATATAAATTTGTTAATTCACCTGGAGATTATGCTTTATATTTAAATCTAAATCTGTGAACAAACTTTCACTATAATCCAATTAAAACTAACTGAACCCGAAATGAATTCATCCAATTAAAAGAGCATTATGATCGAAACTTATAGCTTTAATTGAAAATTCTAATTTTAATACACAAGTGAGTGGGATGATCCTCTATGGCTCTGTATATATTAGGCTCACAGATTGTGGATTAGTGTAATATTATTTTGAATAGAGCTTTAGAGTGTTTATATACATGTATATATTACGGCGTTTGCGGCTAAACACTGACACATGACGACACGATTGGCATAGCGGTTGAGCGATCGGCTTCTGCGCCACGTGTTGTGGATTCGATCACCACACGGAGGAAATATTTGTATGATCTACAGGTTCCGGGTCTGGGCGTTTATGTATGTGAGAATTTGTGTTTGTAAACGCACCCACGATACAGGAGAAAATCCTAGTGTGGGGCAAAGTTTAAAAAAAAAAACATTCAGTGAGCGGCTGACTTGCAGCGAACTATCTCAACTAAATTGCCCACGGTGCTGTTTGTGACTCGGAGTAGAAAGTGAGTTGCAAAATTCTAAGGCACAATAATTTAGCATCCATGACCAATGATTTAAACGCTTTTTGGAAAGTGATAATGATCCCTGCCAAATAATTGGTAGTTGATTTGGCTACTGGTCGTAGCAATTACAAGCTTCTAAAAGCATTAAGTCAGTCAACTGAAAAGAAATCTTAATTCCGATATTTTTTATAATTTATCACAATGAAAAACTAAGGCTTAAAGTACCTATTTAAAACAAAAACTTAAAAGGCAACGTACGTCAATTATTATGACACTTTTTAGATACTACATAAAACCTGTGTGTTCTTGTTTTTAAATGTGATTTCTTCAAGGTGTGCAGGAGGTCGACTAACTAATTATAAACATAGTGCAGTTGTCTCTCTTCAAAATTAAAGGATCTTGTGATCTTAATATGAATATAAACTTAACACTAATCTTGACATAACACTCATTTAGGGTAACCACAACTGCTCATACGAGTTGACACGTAAACCCTCTGTCCCGATAGACTTGTGCTTAAAAACTGAAATAATATAATTCTGCGAAATTAAGATGAGAGTGAGTGGAAATAATGACGTCAGGGACAAAGCACACTATCTTTTAAAATTATACTTTTACAACATAGATTATTGTTAGGTAAATACGGCATACAAAGTCATCTACATCATCAACAAATCCTTCAATTTTCCCACGGGACCGATATCCTATCAGAATGAGAGAGATTAGGCTATAGTCCACAACGCTGGCCTAGTACAAGTTGGCAGGCTTCACACGCCGTCGAGAAAATCTCTCAGGCATGCAGGTTTTCTCACGATGTTTTCCTTCAACATCCTTCACACAAAGTCATTAAGTCTACGAAAATAAATTTTATGTTAGGCAGAAAGTAAGTAAAATGTACAGAAAGTACATTTGACGACACGTTTGGCGTAGCGGCTGAGCGATCGGCTTCTGCGTCACGTTTTGTGGGTTCGATCCCCACACGGAGCAAATATTTGTATGATCTACAGGTAGTTGTTCCGGGTCTGGGCGTTTGTGTATGTGAGAATTTGTGTTTGTAAACGCAGCCACGATACAGGAGAAACTCCTATTGTGGGCCAACGTTTTTAAAAAAAATCTTCTACATCTCACCGATTTTCAGAATTTTATCAGTTCCAGTGTAAAATCATTTTACGTCGGTTGGCGACTTTTACGCTGGAACTGATAATACTAATTAATATAATATGATAATGGCCTCAAACCATCGAGTGATTATGTACATATCGTGATACTATAGAAATTTTAGAATAGGGAAATATTTCTTCATTCAAGAAAAAATAACAAAGCAGTTCTTACTAATAAACTGTTTTTAAATTGTTGCCAAAGTTACCTACTGAAGTTGACCTTTCAACAAAAAATTCAAGAAAACATTGAATATGTAAATGCTTAAGATAATATCAAAACGCTAAGCTACCGGCCTTGAAAATATTGAATGCCAAGCGTATATCCTCTAGACTGACATATCGGTTACTGCCAGCCCCCTAGCGACACAAGCGTGAAAAAACTTAACTTATATCCATATTTCAACGTCCTTTAAAGTTTATGTTACACGCATGTCATAGAAATAATTGCTCTCTGTTTAGTAGTTAAAAGTTAATTTATGTAGGAAGGAAAATATCGCTCCGGGGCTCGGTGTTTTAAGAAAGTATGGCTTAAGCTGCGTGTCTTTTATAAGAGACAAAAATGTAATACGTATTTGAAGCAAAGAATATTATATTTATATTCAGATTTTTCGAAAATTTTAATTTATATTTCCAAAGTCGAGAAGGGATTGGATTATTCTATGAAATTCTCAGTAACAGTACGAAGTTAAACATAACGGTGAATTGTGGCAGTTCATTAGTACTCTTACATCTCTGCCTAACCCTTCGGGGAGTACAGGTGTGATGGTGTGTTGTGTTTAAATTTTAATTTAGAACACTGACAATCAATTTCATTTCAATTTTACCACGTGTTAGAATACTATTCCTCACTGCCTTTCAGATAGGCATCCCGTAAGAGGCGTGAAAATATCTGACTTGCTCGGTGGTAGGACCTCTTGTGGTCTGGCTGGCGACCACCCTTACGTCGGAGTTTGTCGTAAAGCACCTTGCTGTGTTGCTCTCCAGTTGCCCTCGGTTACTGCGGCTCTGACAGTCTGCAATCTGTAGGAGCTCTTATGGGTCGGAAACGCATCACCAACTCCTCCGGTGTTGCAGGTGTCCATGGGCATCAAAAACATCAGTTATGATGTTTTAATTATTTATGTGAAAGTACTTACATAATTATAATTGGTTAGAGAATAAGTATGTTGTTATGTACGAACTATGTAGTAATAATTAATTCTGAAGACAGCATGACATAAAATACTAAGTATGCTTGCGAATAATTCAAATAAAGCTGTTAGTAAATTATTTCAAAACTGTTGACAACAGTGAATCACCTTTTAGTAATTATTGCACTACACCATATTTCACACACTAACATACAAAACATCACATTTAATTAATATTTATAACCGAAATAAAATTCTAAATCATCCCCGTCGTACAAAACAAGTTAAAATTAAATAATCTGTATTGGATTACACTCGCGCCATTGACGAGTATTTTATTATCTGTCAAAGCATTGTTTACGGGCGTCCATTTTAATTCGGATTCCCACCTTTTTGTCATTTTACACCAATACGGGGTCTTTATTACGTGTGGCGGAGATTGATGGAAAGTATTGCTTTAGGAAAAAATAAAACAGCCTTCAAAAATATAAAAAATAATGTTATGTGCGAAACAACTACTTCATTCAGCAATTATAACAGAAATTTGTAGCCGGAATAGTTACGCCATGACGATCCGAATTTACAACCAAAAAGGCAAGGTGTCAGAAACCTTAGTCTAAATAAATTTAATAGTCAATTACTCAAATGGCTGGAAAAATGCTTTTATGTGAAAGATTATTTAAATTTTAAAATGTAATAATTTCTACTTTATTGTTATGTTCATCAATTTATTAAGTAATATGTATTATGTAATAGACATATTTTTTTCATGCCTATTAAAATCAAAACTCACGCCATTCTCCCACAGAGGTAGGCAGAAACTATAGACCGCCACTTGCTACGATTCTTGCATACTTCTTTTGCTTCTTCCACATTCATACATCTTCTCATACATACACGCCGGTGCTACGCACCTGACCTTTTTGAAGGATTTCGCTGAACTTTTATGTTACGAAAAACATCTCTTTGTAACCACATTTGAGCAAATAAATTAATTTCATTTCATTTCAACAGTTTCGGAAGTCTTTGATTTTGTCGGATCTTTTGTTTTTGCCACTGACTTTTAACAAAATATTCTCAAGTCTTTGATATAAGTACTTATTAAATATAAAATTAAATGTTTTTTTTCTATTATTCAAACAAATCAAATGGCTATCTATGATCTACATTTGTTATTAGAAGTTGATGATTAATTAACAGACACAATAGTAAAACTATTGCTTCGTCCCGCAGGTAGTTCAAGGTTTCTTTGAATCTTTAAATAATCTATTTACATAATAGAAAAAGCCGATAAACGATAGCAATACAGAAACTATCACACGTAATACATTCCCATCTTTACTACTGAATGTTAAAATTGTTATATTGGCGATGTTTAATTAAACACAGCTTGGATCGTTACACTTTCAGGTGTTTCAGGAATTTGTTGAAAAAGCCCTCAACAGTCTTAGAGGAACAATTTACTAAGGTTTCTTGGATACAATTCAAATTACGAGAGGCTATCAAAAGTTCATTGGCTTTTCAGCTAAATATCTTAGCTTGTATCTGAGATTGTGTGTAGTCACAAAATCAATACGTCGAAAAACAGCAACCTGGTGCTCTTATTCTTGACAAAATATATTTTAGGCGCAATATTGTTAAATGTAGGTTTGTAGTGCAAGATTTAAGGTATTTTTAATAAAATTGTAATAAGATGACATATATGAATGTGACTGCAAAGTCGTAAGTTTTGAATTCGTATCCAAAATGTCTTCGTAATCATGTGCATATAAATAATTTATTATCACTCACTTAAACGGTGATGGAAAGTTAATTCCCACTGAATTGTAAAAAAATATTGGTCGTAGAAATATTGTTCGTCTAACTAGAATTTTTTTTTGATGGTAAGCGATTACCGCCTCCCATGGACACCCACAACACCAGAGGAATCACAAGTGCGTTGCTGGCCTTAAAAGGGGATTGGGCCTCCGGTAACCTCACTCACTCGGCGAAACACAACGTAAGCGTTGTTTAACGCCGGTTTTCTGTGAGGCTGTGGTATCACTCCGGTCGAGCCGGCCCATTCGTGCCGAAGCATGACTCTCCCACATAAAAAATGTTGGTGATGGTGCGACAACGTCATAATAAGTCGAAAAAATTGTGAGTAGTCCAGAGCTGAAACGAGTGAAAGACGGATGAAGAGAAGAGTATCAGGCAAATCTCGAGATCCTTCTTAGTCAAATTCCAAATAGTGCTCAGAGTTAAAATTGCACTTGATTTCTTTAAGGTGAAACAAAGGTTTTTGATGAAGATGTAAACAAATCAATATTCGGTAAACAATAAGGTTTACAGAATACATTACGAGGTGCATGTAGGACTCTTCTATAAGAATAAATTTTATTATGGGACCATCTCAAAAACCGCAAAGAAAGCAGCAGACGAGACTGATAGTAAGTAGTCATCGTCGCTTATGGACACCTGCAACACCAGAGGAATTGTTGAAGCGTTGCCGAGCTTTAAGAGGACTGCAGGCAGAGCCGCAGCAATCGAGGGGGAGCTGGCTCTCACGCACAAAAGTCGAAACACACACAAACCTGCTTTACTACAGTCTTCGACGTGACGGTGGACCGCAGTTAGGTAGACCGCAAGAGGTTCTACCACGGAGTAAGTAAGATATTTTCTCGGCTCTTACGAGATGCCTATCTGAATGGCAGTGACGAACTGTTTTCTAACCTAGGGACGATGTCGAGAAAAATAAAATCATCACGGGTAACACCGCGTGTATACAGCTAGTTAAATATAAATCTATACTTATAATAGATCTGTAGAGAGGTCAATTCTGTACATGAAATATATTTCCAAAATAACTATCAGCGGGTGATTAGTGATCGATACTGACGCCAAAAATGCAATCAGTAAAATTTTTGTCTGTCTGTCTGTCTGTCTGTCTGTCTGTATGTTCGTTATAGAAACAAAAACCACTCGACGGATTTCAATGAAACTTGGTACAATTGTTCTTCATACTCCTGGGAAGGGTTATAGTATACTTTTCATCACGCTACGATCAATAGGAGCAGAGCAGTGAAAGGAAATGTTGGGAAAATGAGTGATTCATGAGAAAGGTTTCAAGCTATAAAACATCACGTCATCATCATCATACAACCCTTAGGAACCCCGTTCCTACTTCTTTCTTCTACTACTTCCTACAACCCTTAGGAACGGGGCAACGCAGGTGAAACCGCGGACGAAGAACTAGGGAACAAAGTAACTATTCCACGCGGACGAAGTCGCTGGCAAAAGCTAGTTCAAACAATAAAATCTGCCCTAATTACCAACACACGATACTGTCTCGTTTCCTAGACGGGTAGCAAAAACAATGGACAAATACCACTCTCTGTCCCGTTCTTACACATACATTTTTCACACGCCGTCTCTCTCTAACTTATGCTCGCGTCATTAGTGATCGAATCAAACACGAGTATCGATAGATCGGTAGCTTACCACTTAATGGCAGCAAAAAATGATGGATTAACGTTTATACAATTATTAACACGTAATAAGATTACATTCAGTAATGTTATATTGAAATTGACAGTGTATGAGATCATTAAGATGTCAGTAAAAAATGTAGACCTAGAAGTACATTTATAAATAAATATTTTTAGGGTTCCGTACATCAAAAGGTTTAAAAGGAACCCTTTTACACCCTTGTTCGTCTGTCTGTCCGTGTGTCACCACTCACTTAAACGGTGAAGGAAAGTTAATTCCCACTGAATTGTAAAAAATTACTGGTCGTAGAAATATTGTTCGTCTAACTAGAATTTTTTTTATGGGATAGGACGGCAAACGAGCAGACTCATCGGCTGATGGTAAGCGATTACCGCCGCCCATGGACACCCGCAACACCAGAGGAGTCACAAGTGCGTTGCTGGCCTTTTAAAAGGGGATTGGGCCGCCGGTAACCTCACTCACTCGGCGAAACACAAAGTAAGCATTGTTTCACGCCGGATTTCTGTGAGGTCGAGCCGGCCCATTCGTTCCGAAGCTCTCCCACGTAAAAAAATATATGTCATTATAATTATAATACATAATTATATTATTATTATGTCCATAGCAACACACCACATTTTTTGTTACCTTGCAAAGAATAAATCGGCATATATGAAACACATCGTTTATACATAGCATACAGCAGCTATATAATATCGACCGTAATATTTTTTGTCGGCAGTCTGGCGGTCACTGTGTTCCTATTAAATATTACATCACATTAATATAAATATACAAGAGAGCATAAATATATTATGTATGCTATGAATCTGCTTTTTATGTGACAATATTTACAGATATAGTTTTGCTGGATGCGACAGACACACTATTGTGATGCGCGTACATTTTTTTGAAATTATGACATTTTTATTAAGTACCTAATCAAATAAGCTGCTAAATCAAATCACTAAAACAGGTGCAGACGAATTTGGAAAGAGAAAAGAGGGTCTTTGGCCCAGCAATGGGGCGTACCAGGCTACGAAGATAACCTGTATGCACCGTTTTATTCGAAAAGCTTTTTGGACTTAAAAATAAAAGTAATTTTATTGATATATAAAATGCATCGCGACATATCTCTAACATGAAATCTTGAAACGGCTTCAAAATGCTATTCTATGGGCTAGATTAGATTATTTTATTGTGATTTCGTCATCCATAATTCTCGTATTTGCTCAATATTTTATTCTCTTTCTCTCATCCAGTACCTACAATTGCATAGGTAAGAATTAAGCTTCTTTTTTTAATCGACAATGCATCAAATATACCCATTGTTACTCAGCTCTTTTTTTTAACTTATTGCTTGTTAATGTTTGTTTAAAATATACCTATATTGGGTTAAATAAGTAAATACATATTGACTATCTTAGCACACGCGCAATTAATTCTCTCTACGTCAGATCCAGCGCTTCAACATCTTGGGCGCGCCATGATCAAAGGGCGGCGCCGTCAAAGCACATCGGAATCCACTAATTACCGCTCAACAGCCATCGATGTTCATCCCGACAATACTAACTACACGAGTATCTATGACATACCTACTATATTAACATGGAATTCGGGGCGAGGATTCTCTAAATTAATATGGGAATAATTACATTTTGATTAAGTTTATGTAGCAACTATGAAGTTGTTTTTTCTGTTTTAATAACGTTAGAACTATTAACATATAAATAGCTGTAGTATCTCAAAATCTTAACAAATAGACTTATCGACTTGAATTTCAAACAATCGATATAATAAATCTATCGATATTATCATAATCGATTTAACTACCTTCGATGTTGCGTACTGGAGTCGGTCTTTTAATTAATTATTTAAAATGAAGGTAGTTTGTGAGTGCCTGAGACAGCCTGACTTGTTCCACGTGCGCTTTGTTGAGGAGAATATAGAATTGTTCCTGATCTTGAGAAAAAGAACAGGTTAGGATCGATGAAGATAAATGCGCTCGCGAATGCCTGACCACAGGGTTGAATACCGGCAATAGTCTGAAATAAGTAACTCACACAGTGACAGATCACTCACCTGATAAAGTGATAATTATCGATGAAGAATATTTACATAATTGACATGAATCCCGATAAATACACAGATTATGCTAATACCTACTAATGAATCGATAAAGCCTCTAAATGAGTCTTGGTATAAAGCCAGACACAATTATGGAAACTGCGGAGGTCACTTTCATAATACGAATTGCCTTCATTAAACAATAGTAGCCACTGTAATTAGTGACGTCATTTTGATACATCTTTAAAAATATTCAAGCTAAAGCGAGTGCAAAGTAAATTGCATACGCTATCTCTTTCATATTGAAATTAAGGATCGTGCCGTGAACTTGTTAAAATAGGTTTGTTTGATTTATAATCATGAATTTGATGTGATGTGAGAATAAAATATTATGTAATATCAGCTATAGAAATAATAATGTACCTACACACCTGTATTCCTCAAAGGGTTAGGCAAGCTCGAATGGTTAGTAAGGGTTTTCTAAAGTACAGCCATCGTTTGCCGGTAGCTTAAAAAAATGTTGCCTCACACTACGATTGTCTCCTGTATCGTGGATGCGTTTTCAAACACAAATTCTCACATACACAAACGCCCAGACCCGGAACGACTAACTTAAGAGAGGTAGGTAGGTAGAGGGCATTGGGGAATTAAATAATTCCACTCAAAATTGGAGCTGCTCGACTGGGGAAGTACCTCCACCTTGCAGAAAATCGTATCCAAATAACAGCTCCGTGCTATATTGTGTTCCTAACGGTGAGCAAAGTCGCCAGAGCTCCACGAGGAAGTGTTATGTTGCCAGTATGGGGGACCGGTAGTGTTTTGTTACCACCGCTGTCATGCATGGCAGAATGTCTCATATGCTGCCAGCCCAACTATTCCTCCTTAATTTACAGGGTCGGCAACGCGCGAGTGATACCCCTGGTGTTGCAAGCGTCCATGCTACGGTAACCGCTTACCATCAGGCGGGCCGTGTGCTTGTTTGCCACCTTAATGGATAATAAAACCGAAGCCTAATTTCCTGATAAATTTTACTACAGTTTATAAAAATAATAATTAACATTTAAATTAATTTAAAATCTAAACGCAACATAAAAAGTGCTTTGAAATACATAACATAATAAATTAATATTTTATGTGGCAGTTATCGCAGTAAAACCAGTGATATTCGTTTAAAACATAAGTTTTATTTTCTTGCTCATTAAAAAGCTATAAAGTTATTAATACGTTTTAATACTAGAAATAAATTTTGATTATGATAAGTATAAGATTCAGATTTCAGTGTAATTATGGGAAAAATCAATGCCATCCTTAAAATAGGTACATAAAAAAATCTACATAATGTAGATTTTTTGTTTTTTTATGAATACAAAACTCTGTGCCCTGGTTAGTTATAGTCCGGATGTTTTTAAATCATGAGTGAATCGGTTTCGTCCATCACACTGTCGCTTAACATTAGGCGAACTGGTGGTCAAGCGTATCCCTTTAAAACAATGCATGTTATAAAATCCATCATACTCCAGCACGCTTCTAGGATCTAATGATCCGCCTGGCTAGCTATTACCCTCTCAAGTAAGAATGAAGAAATCTGTCACTATGTACCGTACCACTGTACAGGCAACGCTCAAAAGTCCATAAGCACGCTAAGGATTACATTGCTATGGACAGTACGAGCGAGTTCGATACAGCTAGTGCATGTCACTTGTTAACGATAATGAATAGAAGGTCGTAAGTCAAACTAAACGTCAAGCTATTGCGTTGTGAGATTGCCTATGGAATTTTTGTCGCCACTGTACCTACATAAGTCCCAATGCCCTCATGTCCTCCCCCCTTATCGTCTTGCTCTGTCTGACTTGAAGTGCGTGCTCCATTTTAAACCCTGTTTATGAATTTTTTATGAGTATTATAAAAATAAATTGAAAAAAGTTTCAAGATGACCTACGCCACTGAAATTTAGAGGACATGACACAAACGCCCTCCAAAATCCAATAAGTAAATGTAACGATAAAAATAATTGATTCATTACAGAAGCATTCAACAATCGATTACCAATGTAATTGGAATCGTTTCCTTAAAGATATGTGGTTTGTGCTATCCGAAATACATTTGCGTATTTTGAGGGAATCGGGTGTGGTGTGAGTGTAAGCGGTACTTAGCGTTGTTATTTGATATTGGGAGTGTTAGATTTGATATATTAAAAGTGTGAATTTAGGGGATTGCAGTGGATGAGCCTTATCACGAATGGGAATGATCTATTTGAATTACACATCCATGGTAGGTTACTTCTCTTCAGTCGGTAAAACGTTTTTGGTGGTGACTGTGTGCAGGAGTCCGAACGTCGTGTAATGATGAAATATTTGATTGACCCAAATTACTTTTGCGAATACAATTTCTTTCTTCTCTCTAGCCAAAACATATGCGTCAGCATTGACACTAAGTCTTTCTAAAGACCATTTTAATACTTTTACACTTTCAGAAGTAAACATGATAAGGTAGTTTTATTTCTTTTGAATAAGATCTGGCCAAGAATTGTTGTTTCTAAAACATAGAGTACCTAGCCAGTATCTACGTTTTCCATAAGAAATCTTCCAGTACCTGAAGAACATCTCTGCTCCATCCATGCATCCATTGCTTCACTCCATCTTGTGTGTATCGCTTATACTACCATAATTTACCGTCGCGTATTAAAAACTAAATCTCTCAAAACTTACACCACACTCCAATACATAATTCATGTGATAAAATACAAGTAATCAATTACTCCACATGTAAATCGCTTAAGCGCGTCCCTTCGACGTGACGTGTTACATTACGTCTTAACTAGCTATAATGTGCTTTATTTAAAAGATGTTGGGGAAGTATTTAAATATGGAAAACGTACCAGCAATATACGGGCTGCTATTCGGCTTATTATGATGATAAAATGGTGATAATTAAAAACTTACAGATATGTAAAACCTCTTCGGACTAGCGTGGGAAGCCTTCGCCTCCTAATGCGAGCAACGGGAGAAAGAAGCATCCACCTTTCTCCCGATCACCATAGTAGGTACACCGGGATCCGGAGGGTGCTAACAGACATTCAGCCTTCATGAGCTAGTCCAGTCCACCGTCCACTTGTCCACCGCTCGACCAGAGAATGGACCCATAAGCGCGATTGCCACAAGCGCGCCTTTGAGGCTTTCAAGGCCTAGCTCCATTTAGAGGGGTCTAAAGATTAGCCTGACGGAATCGTGACAAATGTAACCACAAATCGCATGGCCTTCACAATAAGGCTTAGCAGCATAAGGCATGGGGGTTTAAAAAAAAAACAAAGATAAAGGCCTATACTAAACATTAAATACCATCGCGCCTGTATTTCCCAAAGTACGCCGGTATATTTAGGTCCGATGTAAAAGGGGGCGAGCCTATTGCCATTAACCGGTCACAAATTCCAAACTCCGAGCTGATACTGAGAATTTCATAGGATAACCCAATAGCGCTTTTCTCGACTTGGGAATCGAACCCAGGACCTCTAGCATCGCGCTTTTGGGACCACTAGACTAATACGACCTATACTATGTCATTTTAAAAATGCAGCTATCTCCAAATGCACCAACAATAAAAGCAAATACCCAAAACAAGATCAAAGGTCCCGTCTTTATATGAAAACTAGGTTCTATTAATCCTATTCTACAGACTCAGTGTACAAAGCACCAGAAATCATAATCAACTAATGTAAAACAAGTATAAACCGCATACAAACTGTCGCAAATTCTCTCAAACATTCCCTATATATAATATAACATGTAAATCTGTGTGCGCGCTCTCGACACGCTAATATCCTTTAATAAAGGTAATGCAAGTTGAATTGCGACTGTACGTCCCTGGGAATAGGGTAACCAGGCTTTTCAGCTGTATCATTATCATTATTTTTTCTTAGGATGGAAACCAAAACAAATTTAATTCATTTTTAAACCGGCGATTAACAGACCTACCTAAACTCTGGCCATTCACTTTCCCAAAATATAGACAACTTCTCGCAGTATCGTTTCTTCATAGAATACTAATAATCGAGAATAACACGCTTCTATTCAAATGCTTATGGTTCATTCTTTTTCTTGACTAGTGGTAAATAAATTTCATTGCGATCAAAGGAAAATGCAAGGTTTTCTTGAAATAAACGTTAAGCAAAGAAAATTATAAGATTTGCACATTAATCAATAATCAACTACCAGAAATAGGATAGTTAACTCGAACTTTTAATCTCAGAATAGGGACAATACAATCCAGTTACCTACATACATAACTCAAAAGCATACCCTACAATCCAAAAAAAATGCTATTATTTTTCCTTATATTGGCTTTGATTAAAGATAATACAGAAAAACCCAAGTTAACAGTCGTTTACGAATTAAAACTCATCATTTTAAATTGGAAAATGAAGCTTTCAATCCAGGACAGTCCCAGATAGACGCCTACAACGTGTGGCCACTGCCCAGTTTCGTTCTTAGGTGCTCGCATTAGCATGCCATAGTGGCTCAAGAATAAAATTATCCATATTTCCACTAGCAAACATAACTACGGTTTTAAATGTCGTATTTGTTAGTTATGGGGAAATCTTTAAATGTTTTAGCGAGCATTATCTTTGTGGGGGCTCTTGGAAAGTTCCCTGTGAGAAATTTAAGGGAGATTGCATACGTGTGGTGTGTGTAGTGTAATATATGTGTGTGTGTAGTGTTATTATGCTCTTTGTATGTAAGCTTGGGTTTTGGTTATTTGAAATTATGGAATTGCTTACAGAGTTTCAAGTGTAGTTGCTGTAGCGCTCGTATGTGAATGCGTACATGTGTGTGTATGTATATATGTACGTTAATATATAATAATCTTCGATGGAAGAAAGTCTAGTGTGTATATATGTGTGTTTCTGTGTGTGGGTGTGAAATTGTAAATAAAGCTACAGGATATACTGTATGATTTCTAGATTTTTCTAATTATGAAAAGGCCATGTTTAGCGTATTCGGAGGATTTAAGATGGAGTAGTAACAACGATATGTTTGGTATTAATTCGTTCATAATATTTTACTTATGTATGGTAATGTAATATCATTATTTCGTAGAAATGACAATGTATGAATAAAATCCCGTAACAAGACACAAATATTATATTAGATAATTTATGTAAGCACTGCCTTATTATTCTAGTGGTTCCAAGCGCGACTGCTACGCTAGAGGTCCTTCGATCCCCAGGTCGAGCAAAGTGTTGTTAGGTTTTTCTATAAAATTCTCAGTAGCAGCTCGGAGTCTGGATTTGTGGCAATAGGCTCGCCCCCTATTACATGGGACCTAAACATACCGGCGCACTGTAGATGTACATTAGTACGCCTCTGCCTACCCCTTTGGGGAATACAGGCGTCATGGTATGTTTATGTTATGTAAGTACCTAAGGTGGAAAAACCTCTACCTGAATAAGTTTTATCAATCTTCCATCGATGGATACGAATTTATTAATTCAGATGTTGTAAGATCAATGAAGTTTTCTGAGGGAATTAATCTAAATTACGTCGGTGAGTTCCATCATACTCAATTATACCAGAGAAAATGATCCTGATAAAATATTAAGGGCACAAATTCCGACGAACTTATTTGGATCTGTCAATTTTCATTATGAAACCGACACTTTTTTGTAATAAGCTAATTTTAAAGTGCCTTTTGGGGTCGTTATTAGTGTCATGATTTTTGAAATGTGAGATCATTTTTATTCTATTTTTATCTTCGCTAAAGACAAATCTGTTTAAAAATGCTACAAGAAATAAAACTAAATAATATTATAAACTACAAAATATAAAAAATATCAACTACAAAAACTAAATAATAATATTAAGAGACTGAAAAACAAACTTTTTTGGTGATATATGAAATAATTACAGACAGAATGAATAACGCAAAAAATAAAAATGACCGGTGAGAACCTCCTTTCTTGAAATCCACACGCAGACACACTCATCAAACACTGTATTTCTTTTTATCTCTCACACACATGCACGCACGCACGCATACGCACATGCGCACACACGCACACATGCACACACACACACACACACACACACACACACACACACACACACACACACACACACACACACACACACACACACACACACACACACACACACACACACACACACACACACACACACAGAGAGAGAGAGAGAGAGAGAGAGAGAGAGAGAAACAGAAAATCTCCTCATGTTCTGTCATGCATAGGCAGTTGTATAGGCTGGAAGTGTAGTAGGTAATTAGCAGACAAAATTACGTGTCTCATACTCGTCTGCCGGTGCCTGCAAGCCGCACCGCCATGGTAACAAAGCTTGCTCATTAACTCCCGCCTACTGACGACGTTGCTATGAGATGTAGAGTAGAATACAGATGGGACACTCGTGTTAAGTTTTCTGTTTTCTTAGTTGTAGGTATTTGCTACCAGAAATGCTGCTTGATTTAATCAATATACTAAAATGCTGTCTTCAGACACCATGTATGTAGGCTTATCACTATTATTTATTTAGTTATTTTGTAATATCTAGGTAATGTTTTTTAACATTTTTATATTTATTAATTCCAGTATTTTTTAAACAAATTAATTCATAATAATAAAATAATTTCAGAACTTCTCATAGATTCGTGAAATCACCTCTGTTTGACGGATGAAGGGTTTGAAAATCTTTGCAACCTTTTCAGCGTTGATTTGAACATTTCAGTAATGATTGTATGAAATGAAAATGAACAAATATCAAATTCAGTGAACGAGTAAACTTTATTAAACTGCTGAGCTGTGCTTCGACGGAAAGTGCACCAATGACTAACGTGCTTAGCAATTATGCAACTTATGATAGAAATGTCTACTCTACTCTCTACAGACCCTCTCTAATCTTTGTCCACATTTGAACACAACTACGAAGATGGAAAATTTTAATAAAATATGTTCCCCGCGTAAACGTCTCGCGCGTCACGTCCCTAACAGATCCTTTAAACACTTGCTATATTACATACAACTACCATCATATCTATTACAATGTTTTAAGGTTCAAACTAGCTTGCACCAAGTGTAATAGGGACGTGGCAAGCGAATGCGCCATAAGGATGCACCCCCGATTATGAGAGATATTATTTCCTAGTTGCATTAAAAATAATTTATTTTAATGTGGAATGTAATTTGTAAGTTTTCCTATATTAACGTCGGGATGTCGTAAATGGTTTGAACGTAACTTTTTTACAGAGCGAGAATTCTCATGGATCATTCGCCCCCAGGGACGTGCGTAAAATGAGTCCGACATAAAACATATAAAGTAGCCATAGGTAGCAAATAAAAATGTACATTTACCTGCCTACGGTCGGGGCTATGCAATTCCAGACTAGATAAGGGATATACACTATGTTAAATAAGCCTGTCCGATCGGAAAGGGGCTTTTAAGTATCCCAATCACACCACCAAATAAAATAAGAATAATTAAATATAATATAATAAAATTGTAACAAACCGATATCTGTACATTAAAGATATTATAGAAAAACTAATATGAGGGATCTTTATTAGAGCAACAGAAGCCAAAATAACAAATTTTTGAATTTTTATCTGACTGTCTATCTGTATGTTTCTACGCGCATCACGCAAAAACTACGCATGGAATTGAATGCAGTTTTCACTGATGTATTGCTAGAGGTCTAACTTAAAATCAGGTGCATGTTTCATCTTGATACGCCGCCTAGAATCGGACTTATAGTATGTAATGTTTTTGGGACGTGAGTGAAACTGCGAGCAACAGCAACTAGATCATGATATAATAATGATAGGTAAACATGAATATGTTCATTAATATGAAGATTAAAATTCACGACTGTCATGCCTAAATTACCGAAATTTCTGAAAGTTTTGGTTTTTGGTACAATATCCCCATCTTTGGCCTGTTCCTGAGAATATTATCCGTGAGTTTTATATGCTCCGAGGTCGCAGGTGTCTATCAACAGAAAAAAATCGCCTTCCGCAAGTTGTCACTTCACCTGGCCGGGGCTGTCGTCCCACACTTGCCTGCATAGTACAATTCATTTATGTACATACCTATAAATGCTAGTATTGCCCCCATTTGTATTAAATATATAGTACATTAATTTGCTAGATACATAATGAGCACCGCTTTGCTATTCAGTCGACCGTATAATTAATTTAGCCATGCGTATGCACATTGGGAACCTTCTATCAACAGATTTTTCCAACGATCTTAATCACTACTGATATAAAGCTAGCAACAGACTAAATACTTTTATTATTTAACGACACGTTTGGCATAGCGGCTGAGTGATCGGCTTCTGCACCACGGATTGTGGGTTCGATCCGCACGAAAAACAATTTGACTGATAATTTTTCCGGGTTTGGGCGTTTGTGTATGTGATAATTAGTATTGGAAAAAGCAACCGCGATACAAGAGAATATCTTAGTGTGTGGCAACATTTTATTAATAAAGAAAAATTAATAAAGAATTAATAAAGAAAGAAAAATACCCCGTTATAAAAAAAAACTATACAACGTCTTAGAAGATGTCTTCTGTTTCCTGTCACAGAATATCACGTGTCAAAACATATTATAGCTGACTGCCTATTTAGTCTAGGGTTCCCAAGGGCGATTGTTACGCTAGCGGTCCTAGGGTTCAGCAACATGCACGCCGGTTTTTACATGGGAGAGCCATGCTTCGGCACGAATGGGCCGGCTCGACCGCAGTGATACCACGGCCTCACAGAAAACCGGCGTGAAACAATGCTTACGTTGTGTTTCGCCGAGTGAGTGAAGATCGGAGGCCCAAACCTTTAAAAGGCCAGCAACGCACTTGTGACTCCTCTGGTGTTGCAGGTGTCCATGGATGGCGGTAATCGCTTACTATCAGGCGACACGTCTGCTCGTTTGCCCCTCTATCACATAAAGAAATGTTATTGTTTTTCTATGAAATTCTCAGTAGCAGCTCGGAGTTTTGATTTGTGCCCGGTTTATGATAATAGTCTCGCCCTCGATTACAATTGGACCTAAACATACCGGCGAATTGTGATATGTATACACCTCTGCTTAACCCTTCGGGGAATAAAAGCGTAATGGTATGTTCTTTAGAATATAGAAATCACTTTTATCATAGTCACATCTGCATGGATCTTAAGCATTTCTACAATAAAGACATCAGCCCAGTGGGTCGTGTGATCAGATATACGAGTGATTGTTTTATTATCAGCCAGTATGCAGTCGAGTATTTAAAATTGCATTTTCAGCCTAGTGAACTTAATGCGATACTGTGATTAGAAGTAGGTAATAACGTAAAAGATTCTCCTAAAGCAGCAATAAAAGTACTTATGTATCAATTAAAAAACAGTCGTAAATTTACAACTTCGTAAAAAAAACACTCTTAATTATTTAAAGGTATCAAAGGCTTAGTACTGTTCTGAAATAGCTTTGAACTCTATTGAAATTTTAGGGTTTATTTAAAATCACCTCGGAAATGTGAGCTAATAATCTAACTACGAATACCTACCCTACCATTTTGTCATTAAAAAGTTTTATTTCCGTCAATTTGTAAAGTAGTACCACTACTATAGTATTATCTCTGTATTATCTCTGGTAATACATATAAGCGTGAACTGTGCATGAACATCATGCTTTCGAACCATTGAATTGAGGTACTAGAGACCATACTCGTATTAGAGTAATTAAAGTTCGTTCGCCAAAAAATTTTACTTGAACACTCTCTACGGCTATGTTCTGAACACTGTGCAGTGTCTGAAATATTTCAAATAAAATTATCCATTAATTCAGTTATCTTTTGGAACTAAGTACCTATGTGAATTATTGCTTTTAATCCACAACATAAAATGGAACATGGAATATCGCTCCATCAATGTAACGGTTTTGCCTCTCCCACTATAGAATAACTCAATGTTTATACACTTTTATGATGTAATCGCTTGATATTTCAATCAAACAATGCTCTTGTAATTGACATATTATATGTTATAGAAAACTTAACATGGCAATAATGATGTTTATTATCTTCAATTAAATAATTCTGACTGTAAATGTAATAACATATGTAAAAGGCACCTTGGGAAAGATGTTTAGCGATTAGGAATTTATTTTATGAGTTAATTTTAACGGTAGATTCAGGTATGGTTAATATTAATTATAATTAACTATTAATAGCGTTGCTTTACGCTTATTGCTTGCGTTTCATAGCTTCGCAGCTTATAATTATATCCTTACAGTGATTAATTTCTAATACCGAATGATATTTATTTAACGTATTTTCTCGTGGTTAAATGCAGTCCTTTCATTGAGAACATTTAAATGTTAAATTAAAGTATCGATGTACACAAAAATAAACTTTAAAACAAAAAACTGTATTTCCTTTGTCTGCTTCATAAAATGACCTTAAAGAACGAATAATAAAGATTCGAGGATATTACTCTATGCAATGTTAAGAGAGTCCATGAAAGCTAAGAGCTGTACTAAGGTTAGGAAAACTATAAATTTCTGTCCTTATCTAGAATATCTGTGAGTTTGAAGGTCTGACAGACCTTGTCTGAAGGTTTCTCTGTCAAGGTCAAGATAATGTTTCCTTTGTTAGCGTAGTTTTGAGAAGACTGAATTATAATTCTGCTTCTGGAGCTAAGTGGTCGTTTCTGTGGGCAGCTGGTTGCTTTTATTGCTGATAAGTTGATGTTGTGGTTAGAAATATGGCTACCTGCTTACGTAGGTACGCTTTCCTGTTATGACTTAATCTACACTAATATTATAAGAGGAAACATTTGATTCTTTGTAATGGATAAAATCAAAAACTACTGACCTATTTAAAAAAATATTTCACGAATAGAATGCTACATTATCACTGAGTAAGATAGGCTATACTAGTGATAGCATAGTGGTATGACCGTTGGACTGCCAAGTCAAAGGTCTCGAGTTCGAACCCAAGGCACGTACCTCTGACTTTTCGAAGTCATGTGCGTATTAAATAGTTAATTATCACGCGCTTAAACGGTGAAGGAAAACATCGTGATGAAACCTGCATGCCTGAGAGATTTTCTCGATGGCGTGTGAAGTCTGCCAACCCGCACTAGGCCAGCGTGGTGGACTATAGCCTAATCCCTCACATTCTGAGAGGAGACCCGTGCCCAGCAGTGGGACAATATAATGGGTTGATTGTAAAATAGGCTATATTGTTATTCAACTTAAACATAACGTCTCTTTAGGTCGCGCGTAAAACCGCTGGAAATACCTAGTATTCTATATAATAGTTCATTGTAGCATGTATATAGCTCACTGTATATTTTTTTACATAAAGCCTTATGTAGATTGTGTGGTACCTAAATGGTTTTTTTTCTTTTTATATTGTGGCTATAGGCTCGCCCCCTATAACATGGGACTTAAACATACCTACCGGCGAACTGTGGGTGTACATTAAGTACGCCTCTGCCTAACCATTCGGGGAATACAGGCGTGATGGTATGTTATGTTCCTTTTAGGAATTTGTACGACTTGCAAACATGCAAGACTAAAAAAAGGGTAAGTCAAAATTATTAAAAAAAAACAAATAGTATATAGTACCTATAGTTCAAAGCACTGTAACAGGTTTGAAATTCTGTAACCCCGTAAATGGTAGCAATATCAAATAAAAAACTTATTATCTAATATGTGCTAATCAATAACGAATACTAGACTATACATATCGACTATAGTTCCGCAGAACATGTAGGTAAGTATTTATATACAATGTTAGCAATAAAATCTAATTTATAAGTTTCCTCACTCCATTACTTAGTGCTTCGATAAAAATGCTTGAAAAAGCTGCAGTAATGTATATTATTGCATGCAGAACTTTATTGGTCACACGAGATGTTTTATTAATGTAGCAACCCTGATAATAATCTAAATGGCTCTCACATAATTAAATCACGATCATTAAGAAAAAGCCTCACAATGTCTTTTTCATTGTCCTCCATTCGCCATATTTAATTAATGTACTTTTTAACTTGAGTATACAATTAAACTTTATCGCTTTGTGTCCGAAAATTTGGCAGACATTATCATTGGCTTTGGCGATAAGTTTAACCTTTCAATTCTCGTCCTAATTTCTCTCAGAAATAAAGTTCAAAATTGGACACAGTTTTGTTGCTAATGTCTTCCGCTAAATTATAATCAAGTTGTAATAAAAAAATACAAATAAATCATTTGCCTTTGTCCGGTGGGGCGTGGCCAGAGTGCCAAGTCCTGGTCGCAATAATTAATATTTAATTCAGATGAAAATTTTTACTTCGTCCACATTTTTTGTGGGGCCACGTTGGACGATGATTAATTCAATGTTTTCTGAATATTCTTCTTTGGTATGTTAAAATTCGAATGCGTTCTCTATATTTTTGTGTTGCTTTTTGGATTGTGTTTTTTTCACGCAATTTATAGGCGGGCACTGAAATAAATCTTTCAGTGAAGCTGAAATATATTGTTGTGAAAAAAGTATTTCTAAAATGAAAGTAGGGTGTAGTGAGACGAGTATATATTTTCCGGGTGATACTTATTAGTCCGTCAAGATACCAGTAAGATTAAAGTATAATTTTATAAAAAACGGATAAAATTACGATATGCCTATTTGGCTATTGCCTTTATTTGCTTGATCCCATAGTCATTTACCCACTGCTAAGCACAGGTCCTCTCAGAATGACAGGAGTTAGGCTATCGTCCGCCATGCTGACCTATTGCGCGTGGGCAGACTTCACACGCCGTTGAGAAAATCTCTCAAGCGTGTTGATTTCCTCACGATGTTTTCCTTCACCGTTGTAAGCGAATGATAATTAATTATTTAACTAATACGCTCAAATGAATTCGAGAAATAAAACGTGTCTGCCTTGGGTTCGAACTAGAGACCTATGGACCTTGTAGCCTAATGGTCCCACCAGGCTATCACTACCCAATACGTATTATTTTTAGTTACCCATTGCATATATCGTTGTTTTATGACCGTTGACTGGCTGGCCTTACGTCGGAATCTATCGTAAAGCACCTTGATGTTGCAACGTTACACTGTTTTAACTTTAGCATGAAAGAGCCAGTTCACCCTCGGTTGCTGCAGCTCTGGCAGTCTGCAGTCTGTAGAGGCTCTTAAGGGTCAGCTACGCATCAGCAACTTCTTTGATGTTGCAGGTGTCTATGGGCGACGATGACTACTTACCGCCAGGTGGCTCGTCAGCTCGATTGCCGACTTAATCCACAAAAAAAACACCTTACCAGCGCTTACGTAAAAGTAACTCACCATATATTCATACCACTTTTATTTCCCCAGAGACTAAATAAAACGTATTTATTGCATAAGCACTGAACTTTGAATACCACGTTTCACATAACTTTGAAACAAAACCACGTAAGTCCACTTTTTATATCACTAACAACTCCATACTATAATTTCCCTGAAGACTCGGTTCTAACTCAGTAATAAGAAAAAATAAATGCTTCTTTTTCTATCGTGTCGACATGAGTCATGCAATAATGTATAATACTAATAGTTAATGTGTCAGTCCGTGCTCAAGAGATTTTAAGAAAAGATTACAAACACTAATTCTCACTAGAGGTGACAAATATTTTTTCGTGTGTGAATTTAACACACGATTCTTTACGCAGAAGCCGATTGCTCAATCTCTTCAGTACTCAATATTTTATTGCATTCCCATAATACTAGTTCTACTAATTTTATAAACGTGAAAGTTTGATGTTTGTTGGCCTTTACCGCTAGAACGATCCTAATCCTGATCCTGAACAGATTTGGATAAAAATTGTCACAGAGATAGACTTTAATTCTGGAATTACACAGGCTACTTTTTATCCAGGTCGGACCCAATAATGGAGCCTGTCGCATAAGTTACAGCACGTTAAGTAAAGGAACAGCATAATTTAGGAGAGAGTGTACGAGTATTGTTAGAGTATTCATGTCGTCAAGTCAGATGTATTCAACCAATTATTAGAAATAAATATTATTATTATTATGCAACTCAGATGAGTTAAAGAAATCATCATGGACTGCCAAGGAACTCCTCACACAAGCTTCGAGTTAATGCGGACTCAGTGGCTCGAACAGATAAAAATGTAATATACAGATACGATCTACACACGTTACGCGTTTGTGCGCGAACAGCGATATCGTGTGTATTGTGATTTTTCCTTACTTTTGATTATTTTACGAGTATTAGACGGATAAATAGATTATAAGTAAAATCGGACGGATAGATTCATAAGTAAAAAAAATGTTATAAAAGTGTTTTCAGTAACTAATTTTTGCACCATTTTTCCTGAATTTTGCGGCTTAGTAACATATATTATTTCTGAAATGAAAATGGGACTTCGAGGAACTTTTGTAAAAGTGCCTTGAAGACAATTAGCACCAGTCAATGCTTTAATTTTTCTGTACTATGATATTTTTTAATGTCACAAACGCATCGAATTCTGACGCAAAGAACTTTGGTATGTGTTTTCGACTTTTACGCAAGAGTGCTAGTTCTCCGTTGGTTGCTGCGGCTTTAGCAATCTGCAGTCTGTAGGTTTCTTAAGGCTTGACAACGCATCAGCAACTCCCCTGGTGCTGTACGCTTCCACGGGTGGCGGTGACTATTTACCATCATTCCACTCGTCTGCCGACATAAACAATGAAAAAAATGCTAATTGTCGTAGGATTAAGGATAATTTTCTCACCGAATAAAACCCAAAAACACTTTTCTCGATCGGGAAATCGAATCGAGTATACCTTACGCTTAGGACTTACTCTTGAGATCATTAGATTAACGAACCTGTTTATTAATTACCTTTATTAATTAACTAAGTGATAAACCTGTACTTATCCCATATTAGCGTCGTTTATATAAATATTATGTAAACTGTTTACGTATATCTCGACAAGTCCCAAGAAATACAGCAAATTAATTAATTTCCGGAAACAACACAAACTTGCATGTGTTTTGTAACTGAAACTTCAGGTTTCAACTTGAAGACGGAGTGACCAGTAAAGTTGTATTCAAACGGGAGTTGAACCTGGTATCACTTAATTAGAGGAGTACATGTGTTTGTTTGTCAAAGTTCGGTTCTTGAGACACTTGTTTTGAACTACGACGTATTTTACTTATATCTGATACTAGACTTCGCGTGCACAGCTTCGCCTGCGTACTTAAGTAATTTTCGTTTCTAAAATATATATCTATCTATACTTATAATAAATCTGTAGAGAGGTCAATTCTGTACATGAGATATATTTCCAAAATAACTATCAGCGGGTGATTAGTGATCGATACTGACGCCAAAAATGCAATCAGTAAAATTTTTGTCTGTCTGTCTGTCTGTATGTTCGTTATAGAAACAAAAACCACTCGACGGATTTCAACGAAACTTGGTACAATTGTTCTTCATACTACTGGGCAGGTTATAATATACTTTTCATCACGCTACGATCAATAGGAGCAGAGCAGTGAAGGGAAATGTTGGGAAAATTAGTGATTCATGAGAATGGTTTCAAGCTGTAAAACATCACGCTACAACCCTTAGGAACGGGGCAACGCAGGTGAAACCGCGGGGGAAGAACTAGGGAACAAAGTAACTATTCCACGCGGACGAAGTCGCTGGCAAAAGCTAGTATATCATAAAATGTGTTGTCTAATTTATAAGGAAGAAAACAATTGTCAAAATGTCAACAGCAAATGACAGCTGTACATATCTTGACGATGTCATCGTTTGTTAAATATGTAGAGGTATGTATGTGTATATAAACATTCACCCTTTTCACCACCTTTTAGGTGTTGAATTTCCAAAAATCCTTTCTTAGTGCTCGTATACAATGCAAAAGGAAACGGCATGCAAACTTTCAGGGATCTAGCTCCTGTAGCTTCGGTTGCGCGTTAATAAGTCAGTCAGGTTCTTCTTTTATATATATAATATATAGATTAGGAATGCTTGAAGAAATCCTATATATTTACCTTCCATCTACAAAAGTCCTTTATGGGACTCATACCTCAAAAGGAAAATCTGAAGCATATAAGATCTTGAGCTTGTTTTTGTATATTTAACATAACATACCATCACGCCTTTATTCCCCGAAGGGTTGGGCAGAGGCGTACTAATGTACACCCACAGTTCGCCGGTATGTTTAGGTCCCATGTAATAGGGGGCGAGCCTATTGCCATTAATCGGGCACAAATCCAGACTCCGAGCTGCTACTGAGAATTTCATAGAAAAACCCAATAACACTTTGCTCGACCTGGGGATCGAACCCAGGACCTCTAGGGTAGCAGTCGCGCTTGGGACCACTAGACTAATGAGGCAGTCAGTTTTTGTATATTTCTTTTTTTTTTTTGTTGTCGAATTAAAATAAAACCTTTAACTGATCTGATCACTTTTTTGTCAATGTGTGTCTGCATCTGTCCTATCAATCTAGACCCTTTTTATGCCTATTAAGCTGTCAAACTAACTAATTGATTACCGTTACCTAAAGACACTGGTAATATCATACCTGCATAATATCACACCAGAATCCCCGTAAGTTTCAGCAGAACTGTTGCTACACAGCTCGCTATGTTTTGGATTCCATGTAGCGAACCATGCCACTGAGAATTTTATAAAAAAAAAACAATTTTAATAAATTTATATATTTATATGAAGCACAAAAAAACAACTTTGACTCCAATAACAATTTCCTCGGTCCGTAAATCGAGCGCAGTACCATAGACTCAGTAGCTTCATTTGCATCCATTGGACCAATGAGACAGTAATTATTTTTAAGTCTCTCCTGAGTTTTGATTGATTCTCAGAAAAATACCAAGCGTAGAACACTGAGTGCACCTTCAGCTCATCAAATTAAGGGCGTTTTATGAAACGAATTTTTGTTCACGTTGACCACTATGCGATTGAAACGCGACGATCACGTAAATTTTAATTCGAATTACTAGGTAACAGCGTTTACATTCCTAATAAGTGGCCGCGCAAAATCTTTCGCGTTGTCAGTTTCCAGCCGAAAGATTTCCATGGTAAGGCTTACTCAATAAAGATAACAAAAGCAACTAAATTAAATAATCACCCACAGATAACAATAAAGAACTCAGTCGTTAAATACATTTTCTTGTACAACAAAACAAAGAATAAACTGAAATGTTAAATAATTAAAAAGTTTTTAACTACTCGAAGTATAAAGCTTTTAATGTAGATAAGGGGTCGTAAAAACTAATTTAATTGCACATAAAAATCTCACCGACCGTCTGAACCGATGAGCATGCGGTTTGTGTATTTGCATAGTTATCTTTTAGATGGTATCTTGCGACCTAAAATTTTAGTACTGGCACGTACGACTGTTAGGATTCCTTATTTGGAAGAAAATATATATTTTTTGATGGCTTTGTGTCGAAACGACTTGATGAAAGGAAATACTCAGTTGCTAATAAAAAAAAACAAATATAAAATTAAATAACCTCTTTTTTGGAAGTATTCGCCTGTATTCCCCAATGGGTTAGGCAGAGATATACCTGCTAATGTACAGCCATAGTTTGCTGGTATGTTTAGGTTAGGTTAGGTTAGCCAGCGCGCCTAGTGCCATTATCCAAACACCGGGCTGCTCGTGAGAGTTTTATAGAAAACCCAATAATAGTGGCTACAACCACTAGACTCAGGATCAAGGACTGTCATAGCCGTGGTGAATGTCACGAATCCCATGTCCGTGACCATAGGGCAAGGAAACTAAGTACGGTTTTTAGTTGGTAAGACATACTCTGCCGCTTCCCCAGAGTGGCAGACGATTAAAGAGGATTTTCTGAACTATAAATAAAAGGATCAAAGATTAGTTAAAATAGTAAAATGATAGAATATAATTATGTAAATACCGATATCCAAAAAACAACCTCGTTTTTCGTTAACCTAGAGGCAAAGTGCTTCCAATATAAAAAGATGACGCTGAAAATTAGAACCTATTTTACAGAAAAGACTACCAACGGTCCTCCGCAGCAGAATTTCTGCGAAATAATAATATCCTAAAGATAAATTTGTTGTCAGACTTTTCGGACTTCTGACTGCCACTAATGATTGTTAGACAATTAGTATTGACTTGAAAGTAATGAATTCGAAAAACGCGAATACCGAGGAATATGTGGTTCCCGATTTGCTAAGATTGGTCACCCATCAATAGATTAACCATAGCAAGTGCAATTTACCGCCACTTCAATATTGAAATATACTTTTTCAATTTACAAATCTGCGTAATATTTTATGTAAATATCAAACAAATAAGTAATTATCGCTACTAACGAGCTTTAACCCAATAACAATAATTCAGAATTAATAAATAATTTCCACGCTATATTTTAATCTAAAATCAATACAAACCGTTCATAGATTTATGACGGATTTAGATTTTAAAAGCGGGCTTTTAATATTTGTACACGTCGTCATGCTGTAAATATATAAATTATTTGCGAATAATGACCTGCCATTATTCGCAAATAATTTTCAGTTTATGCTGGCATATGTAGCCGTGAATTTAAAAGATACACAGACAAATTTTTATTTGTTAAGTCTGCAATCGAGCAAATGAGCGACCTGATGGTAAGTACAAGTTGAAAGCTACTATCGGATGACCAAAAGTACGAAAAAGCGACATCGATTCATGGTGGACATTCCGAAAACCCGAACGAAACGCTACAAGTCCACATTTATCATGCGTACCGCAGAAATGTGGAATGCGCTTCCCGAGTGGGTCTTCCCCGATAGTTATAATCTGGGTGTCTTTAAATCACGAGTGAATCGGTTTCTTCTAGCCAAGCGCGCTCCATCGTAGATAGCAGTATCGCTTAACATCAGGCGAACTGGCGGTCAAGCGTAAGCCTATTACAAATATAAAAAAGCCAACATCTATTAATATACCGATCTGGATCAAAATGAGACATTATTAAGATGTTTTTGTATGATCCTAATGTTAATTTATTTATTTCATATATTCAAACATTCTAGTTGCAGATTACTATTTTTTTTTTTCACTGTACAACTTTTAATTGTTTAAAAAATGCATGCAGAGATTACCTATAAGTGAGATTGTTACAATTTTATCTTCTTCCAAACATTATACCATATTATATTTTGGTGAACCAAATTTAAATAAATAAATTTCTAATTAAGTAGTCATCGCCGCCCATGGACACCAGCAACACCAGATGAGTTGCTCATACGTTGCCGAATATTGATGTATTTTGTCCTTTCTTCTACAAATTTCTTAAACTATTTTTTAACAAAACGTATATAACGTATGTATGCTGAAATTGACAAGTAGACATTAACAATTAGGCTCTGGGTTATACAATGTACATACCTATCGAACGCGTTCGTTTAATTTGTCGGTCACGCACGCTGCGCACGCGCCGAAGCGTGAGGATTTTTGTGGAAACTTCGGTAAAGCTCTTTGTATACTGTGTTGACCTGTCATCGCTACAAATGAGGTTAGACAAAGTCTACATCAAGTCATATTATACCCTCACGTTTAAGTTTCCTGAAAATTTAAGCCAGAGGTCGAATATAATCGATATAAGTTAAATATCGTTGAGCCTCGTGAATCAAGCTACGTAACTTAACGAAATATAAAGAGCTGTCGTGGACTCGGGTTGGCAAACACTTGGCCGGTCAGCATGCTTTGACCAATGACAAGAGTCACCTGATTGTGGGCTGAGCTTATGCTAAGATAAAGTAGAACCCAAATCAAAACTCCTTTTTAATTTTAAACTAGCTGTAACAACAAACATCCCGTTTAAAATTTGAATGAACTATTTTGAGTTTCTACAAAAATTCCATAGAAAAAAGCACTTCTAGAATTTTGCAAGATTTAAAATTTTTCTTTCCCTAAAAATCTTATTTCAACTGGGAATTTATCAGTAAATTGTAATTGTTACATCATAAAAATGCAGGTATTAATAAAACAATGGCAACTTTTATTAAAATTGCAACATCGAAATCCAATGTAAATTCGCTCTAACACCATTCGGACAGAACAATGCAGGTTGCAATCAACAATAAAAAACGCGTTTCTTTCAAAAAGAACGAAGGCCCCATACAATTTGTTCCGCGATCCGTGACCGTCGGACCTTAAATTATACCTGTACGGCCCAAAGTGGCTGTAACTGTCAGAAAAATTATGTTTGTATCAACTTGGTGTGTTTTGCTGGCAATTTTTGTCCAAGAACAAGACTTTGGAAGTACCAATGTGGCTATATGGACTGTCCCTGGTTAGCCTATTCCTAATTAGAAAAGATCAAAGCTCTTCAAGAGGCTCTATGCGTTGGACCTGTGACTCCACATAAACCTTCAATACGATCTAATTTATCTCCCTTGTTTATATGTAGCTTTGTCCTGCTGTGTTCTCATTTTTCTCAATTCCGAAGGAGTATCTTATACGTCTTCTATGGTAATTAAGAAATATTTCCCTCAAATTTGATCGTTTGAGGCTGTGCGTTTTTTGTTATGACTATATGAAGACTGACGTCAGTCACAATACCTGTCCTATAGCCATTACAATTAATAATATATTATAAATAATACCAATCCTTCTTAATATTGATTTTTTAACTGGGCAAAAGTCTTTACCCGAAACTGTTATAGATACAGTCCAACAGAAAAATCTAATATTACTCGGTGACAATTTCCTAATCATATTTTTTTTATATATCATATTAAAACCTCCTTAAGTGTTTCTCTCTCCACATAATGTAACGTACCTTGAAATTTCCCACAAAGGCGCGGCATGTTCATTTGAATTAAAAATATACAAGCTCACCATATCGGCTGTGTTCCCGGCGCCCCCAGACCGCACACGACAGACCTTGAGCGACAGACAGACAAACAGACAATAGGCGATAAGGGAAGCCTGCGGTTGGCGCACGTGAAAACCGATGACTTTTGCATACAACATACGAACATGAACTGTATTGCGTTTGGAGAAGGCATATAAGCTTGAGTATATTGCTTGAAATTAATGAGGCATATTGCTTCAAATTAATGAAAATGGATATTCCATTGAAAAGAAAAATCGGCTGATAACGAGGTCTAATCTGCAATTGCTTCACGTTATATTATTTACTTTTGGCATTTTTAGGGTTTTGTGAACCTAAAAGATAAATACTTTATTTAGTTACATTAGGGAAAATAAACAATAATACGTTTTGAATAAGCATAAAGTCCTCATTACTGAACCTTGTATCCTTACTAATATTATAAACGTGAATTTTGTGAGTATGGATGTTTGTTACTCTTTCACGCCAGAACGGTTGAACGGATCTGCATGAAATTTGGCACAGAGATAGATTATAGTCTGGAATAACACATAGGCTACTTTTTATCCAGGTCGGACCCAATTCTGAAGTCCACGCAGACAAAGTCGCTGGCAGAAGCTAGTTGGTAATATTATTCATCATAATCATCATATCAGCATATTGCCATTTATGATGAATAAATTAGCATAATGGAGAAACACATCGTTTTATTTTCCCAGTTTAGGTTTGTAATGTTTTACAAAAAAAACGAACTAACTTTTTGACATGCGGCTTGATGATGGCATGTCTTTTTTGTGTTGCCAGCGACATATCAGATAAGATTGGAACCGGCCTATGCTACACTACCAAATACGTTTTCTATATATATATTAAAGGCAATCTGAGATACACTTGCATCACTGTTTCATTTGCATAGCTCTATTATCTATAAAAACCTTTAGCAAGCAGTCTTTAGCATCATTTCTTTGTCAGGTATTTAAACATAAAGAATTACTTTTTTTGGTCGGAGAAAATGCCTGTGCGCATACTAAACCTTCGAGGAAAAGTTATGTGGGGTTCGCGCCCACAATTTCCGTTTGTTCCTAAGTCCGCTTTTATAGAGGCCACGAGGACTGCTACGGATTACTTTTGCGACAAAGAATTACTTAACTTTTTTTTTTAATTGATTTTATTTATAACATTAACATAACAAATGTTACCAGTGTAAAGTTTATGTCTATTTAGGACTACATTTTTTCTTTTCAAAGTAAATACCTTTAGATAAAAATTATATACTTAATTATATTTTTTATGACACATCCTATTTTCCTACATCCACCCGTTCGGTTTCTCATTCGCATACATCTTTATGATGTGCTGTCAATTATTACTAATCTTCAATGCGTTGGCGCATCGCCAAACTGTGCGAAAAACAGCATTCGCGAACATTATTAGCTATTTGTATGCAGAACCCGTTAATGTTGTCCGACCGTACGTGATCAAGTCAGAAAGAGTCTTGCTAAAAGTTAAGCGAGAAATGAGCGAGGTTGGAAATGAAATGAGAGATATTTTAAGTCATTTTAATGCCTCTTATGTTAATAAGCGGTTTATGTCATGCATTTTGAAACGGAAACGACTTTTATTAATGAGGTTGCTGTTTTCCATAATATGTTTTGTATTAAATGTTATATTATTATAAAACTGATTCATTAATCTAATGGTCCCAAGCACGACTGCTACGCTAGAGCTCTTAAGTTCGATCCCCAGGTCGAGCAGGGTTTATGGGGTTTTTCTATGAAATTCTGGATTTGGGCCCGGTTAATGGCAATAGGCTCGCCCCCTATACCATGGGACCTAAACATACCGGTGAACTGTGGATGTACAGGGTAGATATAAAAGCGGCGGTAGTCTAATGGCTTCGGCGTCGGACTTGCGATTATGTGGTTACCGGTTCGAAACCCACCCATTGCTCTAACGACGTGAACCCACTCGTAACACAAGTATTTAGCTTAGCACAAGGTGTTAACAAGAATACTAGTATTCTTGCTAGCTGCTAGTAAGCTTTTAAAAAAAAATTCTTGGCAATCAATTCCACCTTGGGATACTCGATATTGCCCAAACATTGGGTTCAAAAGGTCTAATAGTCTAACTCCTTTGTATAAAATAGTGATATACTGATTAGGCGAAAAGCTGACTCCATCATATTTAGGAAAAGGCATAGTTATATAAACGTGGACAAAAGAGTATCTTAAAAAGATCTAAATTACTGATTTCTGACACTTACGCGAATATTGAATTTATTGAAAATTTCAAGACCGAAGGATACGGTGTGCTCGTCCTGCATGAATCGGATCGCCAATAATTAACAAAAATGTAAGGTAGCTGTTAGTAATTGTAACATTAAGACGTCCAACAACTTAGTCTACCCGTGAGCATGGATGCTGTAAAGGATCCGAAACGTCGGGAATCAAATACTCAATACTCAATACTCAATACATTTATTGCACTCCACAAGTTAAATAGATGTTACAATGGTATAATATAAGAAACATGTGTGGGCCTTGTCGGCACGGCAAGATGTAGGAGAGAGGAGGAAGTTTTATATTTATTTTATTATTTTCATATTTTACTTAAATTGATATTCATTGACTATTTGGTATATTATATAGGTAATTATTAAGCTGCGATTTCTATATATATATATTATATTATATTACTACAACTATTTTTATTATATGATACTCTATTATGTAGTTATACTATATTGTTTTATTTATATGTAATTATATTTTTATCAACTATATATTATTGTAGTTATGTCATTATTATCAGAGTTTGTAAAAGGAAAAGAAATTAAATGTCCTAAATCATAGTCATAAATGTATGTCATGTTTGTTTATATAATATGTATGTATTTGTGTTTATGTTATTATTAGGTATATTATTATTAGTATTCATTTAAATCTCCATTTATTATATTTCATATACTTTTATCATTTAGGTATTCATTTATATGGTAGTAACATTTAGTTAATAGGATATGTTTTAATTTTTTTATAAATATGCTGTCTTTAATTTCATTTTTTATTCGTGGGGGTAGTTTATTATATATTTTTATCGACATGACATGTGGACTAGAAGAGTGCATTTTAAGACGGGAGCTTGGTAGGTTTAATCTATTTTTATGTCTTAGACTCTGGTTTTTGTCTTCTCGTGTTGCATAGAAATTTTGGTGGCTTCTAACAAACTTACATATTTCCAAAATGTATAGACTAGGTAGCGTTAGTATTTTGTGTTCTTTAAAATGCGGCTTACAGCTATCAGTATCCTCTATATGTACAAGTATTCGTATAAGTTTCTTTTGACAAGTAAAAAGTGATGGTGCTTCTGTGCTGTTTCCCCACAGGATAATGCCATAGCTGAGCCAAGCGTAAGCATAGGCGTAATAGGTGACGAGTGCAGTTTGGATATCTGTGGATTTTTTTACTTCGCGGAGAGCATATGAAAACTTAGCTAATTTTGATTTAATTTTATTTATATGAGATTTCCAATTTATATGGGTGTCTATGTTTAAACCTAATAGGGTAAAGCTGCTAACTACTTCTAACCTTTGATCCTGGAACGCAAAATTTAGATTTAATGGTGCTTTTTGAGGCGGATGGAAAGTTATCAATTTGGTTTTGGAATAATTTATTTCTAAGTTATGTAGGTTCATCCAGGATTTTATATTGTTTAGGAGGGTTGCGAGTTGGTTATTTAAATTTATACTATTCCGGCATGACACTAGTAGGGAGATATCGTCCGCGAATAAAACGCAGGGACCGTGTGTATTTTTTGGTAAGTCATTAATATACAGCAGGAATAGTAGACATCCGATGACACTGCCCTGTGGGATGGAGGCGTTGATAACTTCCTTGTCAGAACGTATACTTTGGATTTCTTTGGTGTTTTTATTAAAGAATTCAATTTCTACTGTGTGCTCTCGGTTTAATAAGTAAGATGCGAACCATTCATGCGCTTTTCCTCTGACACCTATTCCATGTAGTTTATTTAATAAGATGTTATATTTAACTTTGTCGTAGGCTTTAGTCATATCTAGCAGTATACCTATTGCGTATTCCCTGTTGTTTAAAATATTAAGCGCTTCCTGTATGTATTTGTATACTGCTAGAGTAGTTGACCGACTTTTCCGAAAACCATTTTGAGCTTCATCAAATATTTTATACTTTTCACAGAAAGAGTAAACCCGTACGCACATGGCTTTTTCAAATATTTTTGAAGCTGTTGGCAAGAGGGCTATAGGGCGGTAGTTATTAGGGTCTGTCTTTGAATTTTTTTTATGGATAGGTTTGATAATAGCTTGTTTCAAAATGTCGGGGAACGTTCCTTCTTCAAAGGATTGGTTTATCAAAAGGTAGAATGGAAGAGTCAGTACATCTGCACACTGTTTGATTAGAAATGGTGGTAGTTCGTCAATGCCGTAGCTCTTTTTGTTTTTTAAATTGTTAATCAGATTGTATACTTCTTGAGGGTCTGCTGGTCGAAGGAACATGGTATTTTCGGTAGGTGTGATAACATTTGTACCGCGAGGTGTATCATTCCCTAAATGGCAGCTTCCCTGCCCGATAGACGCGAAAAAGCTATTAAAAGTGTTTGCTACTTGCGTGGGCTCAGAGATTGTAGTATTATTTATTTTTAACTGGATGTTGCACTTTTCATTTTTCCATTTTTTATTAGTACGCTCGTTTATTACACTCCACATAGTTTTCACTTTGTTGTTTGATTTTTTTATTTTATTTATATAATGTATTTTTTTAGCTGTATTAACTATTGTTTTTAGTATTTTTTCATATTTTTTGTAGTATTTGATAATAGTAGGATTTTTACTCTTTAATGTTAGAATTTTTAAAAGTCGTTTATTTTTGCATGACAGTTTTATGCCTTTAGTTAGCCAGTATTTTTTATATTTGTTTTTAAGTTTAATTTTACGTACCGGTATGCATAGGTTAAGTGTATTTATTAAAGTATTGTTAAAAGCGTCATAGTTTTCGTTTATATTTTTATTTTTTAAAATAATATTGCTCCATTTTATTGATGTTAATACATAATATCAATACAACGCGATAAAATCCGTAAAAAGTTGTTTTATTTCAAAGATCTAAATTCATAATAATTCTAAGGCACTCTCAATAGGTACTGCAGAGTATTGGACTATGTTTACAAATAAATAGAGATATATTATGTTTAACTTTTAGAGTTTAATTTAATTTGGGTACGAAGCCCTATTACTAATTTAAATACTAAACAAAATAAACTAATATCTACTAATTGAATTCTGTCAAGCCTTGTTTAGACTAGCATAATCCACTAATTTCACATATTTGAATGATTATTTGTTCATAATACATCGGCCAACTATATATATATAGTATTTTGTTGGAATGTCTAAAGTTTTGCGAGAAGACTGAGTGAAAGGCTTCTATGTTTAATTATGTATTGTTTAAATTATGAAACTGTGTGTTATCAGTGTAATCGGCTTTTTGTTCGTAGTTCTGATGCAAATAAATAAATATATTAATGCCAACTCCTTACCGATCTCTACTGTAACTATAGAAGAAAAACCTAACATTATTCTTGAATAGAAAACTGAATTGTAACCAGCATTAGCTCCGTCAGCCCCATAATTCCTTCAACGTCACACTTCTGCTCAATACTGAAATTCAAAGCGTTACACTTTTACGAGGGGCGCACTCGCGGCCGACATTATCGCGGCGTCGGCTTTGATGGCGCATAAACCGGACGCAGCTGTAGCCTTAGTGCTGGCGACGAGACTTGGCGTTCTACGACAATTTTGTTTGTCAATCAAAATGGCAAATTTTTGATGATCAACATACAAAATAATTTATTTGTCCACACCATGAGAATACAAACACTAGACATGCAAGATTTTTTGTAAGTCAATCGACATTTACTTACATTATTTTATGTTTTTATGTTTGACAAGTTTCAGCCTCCGGAACAGGCCGGGTTTCGCACAGGGTATGGCACCATTGACCACATTCACGCAGTGAGGCAGATTATACAGAAGTCCGAAGAGTATAATCGGCCCCTGTGTCTAGCGTTTGTGGACTATGAGAAAGCCTTTGACTCTGTGGAAACCGGGCAGTTCTGGAATCCTAACAGCGGTGCCAAGTGGACTATCGTTACATCGAGGTGCTGAGATCGCTCTATGAATCTGCCTTTATGAATGTCCAAGTACAGGACCAACAGTCTAAACCCATTAAATTGCGCAGACGCGTGAGACAGGGGGACGTAATATCTCCGAAACTGTTCACGAGCGCATTGGAAGACTTGTTTAAGACGTGGGACTGGAAAGGTGAGGGCATAAACATAAACGGCGATTACATCTCACACTTCCGAATCGCAGACGACATAGTCCTAATGGCAGAATCGCTAGAGGAGCTGCAACAGATGCTGGACAGCCTAGCTTCAGCCTCGCAAAGCGTAGGTCTCAACATGAATTTGGATAAAACCAAAGTCATGTTCAATGAGCACATTGATCTGAGACCTATTGCTGTAAATGGTCATCTTCTTGAAGTTGTTTCAGAGTACACTTACCTTGGGCAGATTTTGCAGTTAGGTAAAAACAATTAGGTAAACAATTAGGTAAAACAGTTAGGTAAAAAAAAATCAGCTGGGCTGGGCAGTATTTGGAAAACTGCGTCAAGTCTTCTCATCACCCATACCGCAATGTTTTAAAACGAAAGTTTTCAACCAGTGCGTCCTACCCGTCATGACCTACGGTGCTGAGACATGGACACTCACAGTACGACTAGTCCATCAATTTAAAGTCGCTCAGCGTGCCATGGAGCGTGCTATGCTCGGAGTTTCTCTGAAGGATAAAATCCGCAACGAGGTTATCCGACAAAGAACCAAAGTTACCGACATAGCGCACCGAATTAGCAAGCTGAAGTGGCAGTGGGCTGGTCATATCTGTCGAAGAACCGATAACCGCTGGAGTAGACGTGTTCTTGAGTGGAGACCGCGACTCGGCAAACGTAGCGTAGGACGCCCTCCGGCAAGATGGAGTGATGATTTGCGAAAGGTTGCGGGCGGAAGCTGGATGCGTCAAGCCGAGGACAGGGTGAAATGGCGCACATTGGGGGAGGCCTATGTCCAACAGTGGACTGCTATAGGCTGATGATGATGATGATGATGATTTTATGTTTACAACAAGATAATTAACAGTCAAATGAGAATTCTAATTTCAAATTTAAATGACCAGAGAATTTATAGTAGACTAGAGGAATAAATTGTACTTAGTCATTATTATATAAAACTTATATGAGTCATGGCTTTATCATTTTTAAAAAAATACAACATTAAAATTATCATCTATTCAATTCAATTCTATTCAATTGTGTATTGCATTCCATAATGTACATATAAATTAAAACAGATGGTAAGCTTAAAACTAAGGATCAATTATGGACCCTGTTGGGCACAGCACAGCTCAGTACGAGAGAGGAAGATGTACCTAAACATATTAATCATTTAATTTAAATAACTTGTATTTTTCTACCTATATTTTGCCTGCACTATTCATCATTGGTTATTGATGGCACTGTATATTTTTGTATCTTATGTATTATTATTTTATATTTAGTCCTATAATATGTATGTATATGATATGGTATTTATTGCAAGGTTAATGAATATTCTAGCTCTCTAGGTGACAATTTTAATTTTCTACTCTCTAGGTATCGTCATCAATTTTATCACTCCGAAATCTCGTGCAAATTATATTCATTGATTATGTCAGCAAATGATCATATGAGTCATCGCCTTCTGTGGACGCAACACCAGAGGCGTTGCTGATGCAAGCCTTAAAAACCCCTACTTAACCAAGGGGAAACTGTTGAATCAAACACCAAGGTGCATAACGACAGACTCCGACGTAAGGATGGTCGCCAGCCAGTCAGACCACAAGAAGTCCTACCACCGAGCAAGTCAGATATTTTCTCGGCTCTTACGAGATGTTTATCTGAATGGCAATCGGGATCAAAATTCGTATCCGTATCTAACGCGCCTTGCCGACAAAAAAAGAAAAAAAAATATTATAAAAAGTTCTACGTGGTTACCTGGTTCTTATTTGGTGAATTTATTTCTAGATCCTACCACATCTCTCTACCCATAGTATAATTCCCTTCCCGCTGTGTTACAGCCCCACAGTATAGAATAATCTATCAATATTCATGTCGTAGCATAAAGAATAGATATGGTTTCTTAATTATTTTGAGTAATTTTATAGTGTGCATAGGAATTTATTTGGTTTTGTTACAAAACATACGTGCCATTTTTTTTAACATAACATACCATTACGCTTGTATTCCCCGAAGGGGTAGGCAGAGGCGTACCAATGTACACCCACAGTTCGCCGGCCATGTTTAGGTCTCATGTAATAGGGGGCGAGCCTATTGCCATTAACTGGGCACAAATCCAGACTCCGAGCTGCTACTGAGAATTTTATAGATAAACCCAAATAGCACTTTGCTCGACCTGGGTATCGAACCCAGGACCTCGAGCGTAACAGTCGCGCTTGGGACCACTAGACTAATGAGGCAGTCTTTTTTTTAGGCTCATATCAATATAACATAGCTTACCATCACGCCTGTATTTCCTGGAGGGTTTAGCCGAGATATACTGCTGTATTCCTAAAACTCGCCAATATGTAAATGGTCATTTGTCATGTAATTGGAGGCGACCCTATTGCTACTAACCGGTACTTCGATTCGATTCGATTTTCAGGTCGAGTAATGATATTAGGAGTTTCTATAAACTACAGAGTAGCAGCTCAGAATTATTGAAGCTATTGAAGCGGCGGTAGCCTAATGGTTAGGGCGTCGGACTTGCGATCATGTGGTTGCCGGTTCGAACCCCACCCATTGCACTACCGACGTGAACCCACTCGTAACACAAGCATATTTAGCTTAGCACGAGGGGTTAACAAGAATACTAGTAATGTGCGACCCACATTGCTAGTAAGCTTTAAAAAAAAAAAAGAGTTAACATTATTCCCAGTTAATGGCAACAACTTCACCCCCCTATTACTAAAAATACGTGGAAGGAATTCTGAAATAACATTTTATTATTATTATATCATGGGCCTAAAATATATTGGTAAATCAGTGCACTTCACCGATTATTATTTTTCTGAGATATACCTAAGCATGATGGGGTCCCGGTTAATGACGACAACCTCGCCCCTTATTACATGGGATCTTAATCATACCCGTGGACCGTTGGTTAACAGCAGTATAATTTTGCACGAATAGAAGCATGATGTTGACGTTATTTCATGACATCAGCGCCATCTAGTGACTATTTTTAGAGCTATATCAATTCTTGGTACTCTTTAAAAGAATAAGCTTCATTACAGAAGTTAATTAATTAATATGCGACACGCTGATGAATTCAGATCTTACCAGAAGCCCCAAAGTCTAAATGTACTAGGTATGCATAAATCCTCATTTGCTAATAAAACTACATAGTATATTTCATTTCATAAACACCATAATAATAATTAACATTTTAACAACAATAAAATGCAAGCAATCATACTAACAGGCGAAAAACAGGAAGCGAAGAGGCAAATCTGCGCGTGCGCTGCATGTGACGCGTTTATAAATACCGCACTCTCACCTTCGCTTGGTGGCCAAAATTATCACGCTGCTCTGACGGTATGCGGGATGAGCGATAGCGGGAACGGGTATTATAAGCGAATAATTACCAAGTTCAAGTTCAAATGTTTTTATATCAAATAAGCTTTTACAAGCATTCATGAAACGTAATGAGTCTAGTTGTACGGTTCCAAAAAGTTGATCCTATGGAGAAGAATCTGGCAAGAAACTGAGTGAAAACTATAATACCTGAGTGGTGTTGCAGTCTTCACTGGTACTATACTGAAAAAGATAATGTCTAAGTTGGACCGAAGTCGATATTATAATTTCAGTAATTAACTCGAGCTATATGATTGTCTATGATATTATACCTATAGGTACTATGTAGATTAAAATTTGTTTATTTATATATCAAAATAAAAGATCAGTAAGATGAGAGGACTGCTAACCAAGAGATGCTGAATGTATTATACGATTCAACGAACTATAATATATAAATGCTATATCCAATAATTCAATTCTGTGAATGCTAGTTCTAGTTCATCAGTATATTGATCCATAGGATAGAATAGAATAAAATAAATCAATATTATATTCAATCAACTGCTGGTCGTGGGTCTCTCCTAATAAATACAAATCCGATCTTCGGCTTCATTCAGTCACTCAACCGGGCTAGCGGATACACTATACTAGCCGAGACGAGGTTGTCAGTTCTCCGGGATACGTTATTTTTTGTTAATGTAATTTAAAATTTATAAAAATCATTGCTATTTAACCTCAAATTAAGACTACATTTCTGCCAAATTATGTTGCTGCTGATCATTCCATTTATGGCTATTTAGGCCTTTACCCGCATCAGCTTATACCTTATTCCAAGGCCAGAGTGCAACACACTGAAGCGTTTGGCCATGACTCTACTAAAGCCATTACAAGCATTTGCAAATTAAATTCAATGCTTTATGATTTTATTTTTCAAGTGTTCTGAAGTGAGATAGAATAGCAAAATTATTTTAAATAGGAATTATGTTGTTCCAAGTTTCATCTCGCTTCAGGTTATACCTCATTTTTGGGTCCAAATACATCACTGAAATATTACCGATTCAGTTCACGAAACTAAGAATAACCTCTGCCAGGCTAGTCATCAAATTATCACTGCGAAATATTGCATAAACATAGGTCCAATACATAAGCAACGACTAGTTCAATCCTAATCGTCTTTATTTTTAATCTTTGCCTTGCTTTGAGACTATAGTGCTTTACGTTTCTCAAATATTTTTATTCTATTTTTTTATCTATAAGTCTATAATTAATGTAGTATATTCCCGCTACAGCACCTGCCTTGTTATACATAGAGTGCAATACACTGATGCTTTTGGCCATGACTGTCTAGAGGTCAGTTGAATTGCCAATTTTTCTTCCTATTATAAATTTGATCTCTCGGCGTTCCTGCTAACATTCCTCACTATACTTTATATTTTATGCCTCATTCCAAGGCCAGAGTGCAACACACAGGTATTTGGCTATTTTTTCTTGCTTTTGAAATTAATATTTAGGTACTCACATTTCCTACATTCCTCGCTTCAGTTTGTGCCTCGTTCCAAGGCCAAAGTGCAACACACTGAGGCGCTTGGCCCTGACTGTACAAAGGCCAGTCGGCTTACGCACTTACAAATTAAGCGACACTCTTAGTAAGTAGTGATGGTCTTTTACTTTTGTTTTCACGCTCGTTTTGACTAATGTGATTAGCAGGACTTCAAGCAGAAATATCTCTGCACTGTGGTATTTCTCCGACCTGTTTTAAAAGTGCATTTTACTTTCACATGTCTACTTTGAGACCTTGCTCTAATCTATCCCAGTTGTTAATATTTGCTTAAGCTTTCGACTTACTTTCGATGTTTTGTGAAAAGTTGCTGGCGGAAGTTGGATGCGACTAAGGACCGCTAGAAATGGCAAATAATGGCACATCGGGGGAGGCCTACGTTCAGCAGTGGACTAGTATAGGCTGATGACGATGATGAAGTTTTCGACTTTTTTTCAATTATATTTTGTTCACGATCGATAGTGTACATATTCAGCGGTTTATTGACAATAAATAGCTTAAACGCTTTTCTTTATGCGACTACGAAAAACAGAAGTATATTGAGTATGTCTCTATACGAGTATATATATACTAATCTATGTATCTATGTATGTATGTATATATGTATCGTATGGATGTTCGATCATAGCTCAAAAACTACTCATCAGATTTTAACGAATGAGGTGTAGATTGATTCGTCTTTGCGTAAGATCGGCTATAATTTTGACAGTATAGCCGGAAAAATACAAAACGGAGAACCAAAAATAAAAAACTTTACTCGATTTTAACAAATTAGGTGTCTTAAGATTTGCCTTGATTTCCAGAGTATTGTGTGGTACAGAAAATCCAATATAGTAAACACTGGACGAATGAAAAGTTTGCCCGCTGGGACTTTCTTACTACTGGCGCCATCTCTAATAACGAAGAACAATTTGTGTTTTTACCATGACCGATTGATTTGATTCTGATGATTAAAATGAAATAGTGTGTGAAACTCGCATACTAATAGTGAATACAGTTGGCATGAGCCACCAAAAAGTGTCAAATAAAAACGAAATTTAGTTTTTATTAGAGAAAATTCCTGTGTGGTAGCTACACAGTCCTGAAAAATGGGACAGCAACCTCAACACTCCCATTTGAAAATTCAGTAGCTACATAATATAGTCAATGAAATATAACTACTTTTAACGGATTTTATTATTATTTTAGTGAAGGAAAAATTCAATCGCGGGCAGGATTCGAACCTGCGTCTCCTGGTTGGAAATGGAAAATTAAAAAAAACACAAAAAGATAGGATTTTATTGTGTTATCTTGATATTAAATGCCTTATTAGTTTAGTAACGCCCGATTGGTTGAACGTTTGCCAAAGATTAGGATGTCACCGAGAACCTTCTAGTAATTATCGACTTTGGTCCAACTTTGACATTCAATATTCATACATCCTCATATCGCAATAATGTACCAGTGAAGATTGTAACACCAGTTAATTTAAAAGAGTATCCATGGAGTTTCTTGCTGGATTCTTCTCCATAGGATCAAACTTTTGGAACCGTGCAGCTAGAATCATAACGTTTCATAAACGCTTGTAAAAGCTTATTTGAAATAAAAATATTTGAATTTGAACTTGAAAAGGTAAGTTCATATAAAACCATATTAAATTTAGCGTACACCTAGGTGTCAAAATATGTATTTCTTCTCCACATCCTTGTCATTTAGTAACGAGATGTTTTTTAATTCTCAGTACTTTCTTCAACACCTTTTGAATGTCTTTACATCTCCATTGTGTACAGGAAGACCTCTAAAACGAAAGGTCAACTAAAAATAATATGAAATGTCCAGGAAACAGGAAGTGACGAAGGTTGCACACGTGTATATGTACCAATGCCTTCAAATGGGCCTAACAACCTGGTCGTGGTGTGAGTATTAAGTAATTGCTTCTTAATAACCGACGGACGTGCCTGGAATAGAATAGTAAATAGTTTAATAAGTATGTTTCAACTGCCTCATTAGTTTAGCGTTCCTTGGCTCGATTCCTAGGTTAAGCAATGTGATTGGGTTGTTCTATGAAATTCTCAGTAGCAGCTCGGAGGTTAGATTTGTGCCCGGTTAATGGCAATAGACTCCCCCTTAAAACATGGGACCTAATCATACCGGCGAACTGTGATGTGCGAATTTAGTACATGTCAGCCTAACCCTTAGGTTATGTGATAGTCAAATTCAAAATGTTTAATTTCAATTAGACCACTAAATTAGGTACTTATGAAAAGTCAAAAATAGTTGCTTAAATAATATAATGACTAGTTGATAAGGCATAAGCAATGATAGTCTTTTTTGATGTGTGGAAAATTCTCATGGTTCGTCTGTCTGGAGTGTATATGTCAGTACTCGTACTGACTAAAAGCCGCATTTGCCGTTTCTTGCGCTATAGTCCATGAGATTTGGCTAAGACTTTTACTACGACGATTACAAGCGGGTCCTGCGAACGCTGGACCACAGCTTCGAAGTAAATAATAAATGAATAAAAATAGCCTTTTTTAAGAGAGGTAGGGCAAAGTGGAAACGAATAATTCCACTCACAATTGGAGCTGCCCGACGGGGGATACTTCCCCAGTAATTAGTTGATAAGGCAGAAAATCGTAGCCAAATAACAGCTCCGTGCTATGTTGTGTTCCTAACGGTGAGCAAGGTAGCCGGAGCTCCGCGAGGAAGCGTTGTGTTGGCAGTGGGTGCTGTTTTGTTACTGCCGCTGTCATGCATGGCAGCATGTCTCCTGTGCTGCCAGCCCAATTATTCTTCTAAAACGCCATCAAGAAAACTTTTTAAGCATGCAATTTCCTCATTAATGGTGTTTTCCTTCACCATTTAGGCTCGTGATAATTAACTATTAATACGCACATGACCTCGAAAAGTCAGAAGTGCTTCGGATTCGAACTCGAGACCTTTGACGCGGTCCAATGGACTTATAACTAGGCTATCACTGCTGCTATTTCCATTACTATATTTATTTCGAGATCATAATAACGTCTTGACATTTAATATTTGCCCAAAACAGCGTTTGTATTTCATGTTTTACTTGGAAATAACACCTATATATAACGAAGTTTGTCCACAAGAACCAGTCAAGGGCCTTGCTTTAACTTTCATGATAATGTATGTTAATTTGTTGATAGCAAGTATCCTTGGTTGCTGGCGATGCCCTCAGCACTTCGTCGCAAATGTACACATGACTCACTGAAGGATTTTCTCATGTGGCAGCGAATTTTCATGTCCTTTTAGCTTTGTTGGTGTGAAATATGAAAGCTTTGAATTTATTTAAGAGATATTTGTCTCGGTAATGTATTTATGGTTGATGTTGATGAGTTTCTGTCCAATATTAGCGTATAGTAGGTAGGATCCCGCGGTTGGGGTTTGTATGACATTATTGTGTATGGTTCGAAGGGCTTTTCCCGGCGTAGATCCAGGATCCAGGACCTCACGCACAGTAACGTGCTTGCGATCACTCCACTAATGAGATTACTGTGTAGATGTAGAGCGTTATCCATTAACCCAATGTCCCACTGCTAGCCAATGAGAAGCTTTAGGCCTCCACGTTGGCCTAATGTGGATTAGTAGACTTCATATGCCGTCGAGAAAATCTAAAGATTTCCTCACGATGTTTTCCACTGATAATTAACTATTAATACGCACTTGACTTCGAAAAGTCAGAGCTGCATGCTTTGGATTAAAACTCGAGACCCTTGACTTTACAGTCCAATGGTCTCATCAATAGGCTACCTATCACGTTGTTATAAAAGGAAAATTACCTGGCAACATTATAAGTCAGGTGAGGGAATTAATCCTTTAAAATGTACCAAATACCTAAGGCAGATATAGTTACTGCCTCAAATGAAAACATTGACTCATCATACAAGGATTTTCACATGTAGTCATACATTTTCCTCCAATTACACTTTAGACAGTGTAATTATATTCTCCAAGTTATACTTACTAGCTGATGTAAGGAATGCTTTTCATCGCGAGCCAATTGCGATTCAACTGCGATTCAACTGCCACGATTTTATGCTTATTGTGACGTTAAATCTTACATGTTATGGGTTAAGAAGTTACGTTTAGTAGTAAAACCAGAAATGAGAGCAAAACAGTGCTAAGAAATTATCAATCAGTAGATAATTTCCTTGAATTCTTGAAGAATTTATTTATTTTGTTTACCTTCACGCCTATATTTCTCCGACGTACAGCAAAGGTACATCAACAATTCAGTATGTTTTATGTGACGAAATTTCTGAAATGAAAGTTTCAGAAAAGTTAAATCTCTTTTGGGTCATCGAACCTCCTTTGGGTCATCTCTCCAACAACTAAAAATTCAGTCCAAATAACATTTTCAAGTAACAACAGCCATAACAGAAACAAATTTAAAAGAATTTCGCAAAAAGTGCTGTCATCTCCAATGATACTGCAGCTAATTTCCTCGCTGTCCACTTTAATTACCCACATAAAGTTCTATTGTTTTGCCCGACTACCCTCCTCTTAGTGAAGTGATAAAAAGTATCTTTACCTAGATTTTAAAATGGTCATTTACTTTCTTATTGTATATACGGAGTCTATTTCTTATTTATTTAACTTACATACTATCACGCCTGTATGTATTCCCCGGGGGTTAGGCATAGGCGTACTAATGTACGCTCACCGGTATATTTAGGTCCCATGTAATATGGGATTGCTATATTACATGGGACTGCTGCTGCTATATTGCCACGGCCTATTGCCATTAAGACATAAATTCAAATATCCGAGCTGCTATTGAAAATTTCATAGAAAAATCTGCTACGCTAGAAGACCTGGGAATCTGGAACTGGTTGAAAGAAATAATTATGGATGGGCGCGTGCGAGTTGGTGTGTGTGACTGCGTGCGTGCGTGCGTGTGTGTGTGTGTGTGTGTGTGTGTGTGTGTGTGTGTGTGTGTGTGTGTGTGTGTGTGTGTGTGTGTGTGTGTGTGTGTGTGTGGGTAAGAGGGAGAGAAAGTTATTTTTTGTATTAATTTAGTTATTGATCTGTTTTGTTTATTTGTCAAAGTCAAAGTCAAAATGTTTTATTTCAATTAGACCATTAAAAAGGTAGACCGTACTTTTGAAAAATCAAAACTAGTTGCAGTTGCAGAACCTTATTATTTTGACTGCAAATGTAAGTTTGAAATGGCAAAAAAGTGATATTATACATATAATTCTCAATTTTTGATCAGATCAGAATCTTTTATTGTGTTGTTAGACTGCTTCATATAGTCTAGTGGTCCTGAGCGCGACTGTTACGCTAGAGGTCTTGGGTTCGATCCCCAGGGTCGAGCAAAGTGTTATTGGGTTTTTCTATGAAATTCTACCTATATACCTAAACATATCGGCGAAGTGTGGGTGTCACACCTCTGCCTAACCCTTCTGGGAATACAGGCGTGATGGCATGTATCCTAATTTAGTCTGCTTTTCCCTTTTTGCGTATATATATATAGATAAGAAAACATTATTAATTCTGAAAGGTTGCTGGCGGAAGCTGGATGCGACAAGCCAAGGAGTGAATGGCGCACATTGGGGGAGGCCTATGTCCAGCAGTGCACTACTATAGGCTGATGATGATGATTAATTCTGATAAAAACACAACCCTTATTAAAAAATCGCCCTCGAAATCGAACCTACACCTCTCGCTTACCCCCCACTACTCGACACAATCGCTATAAAAACTCGGCAGATGATCGTCGTCCTTCGAACGGAAATGACGTTTCCTCAATCTAGCAACTAAACGTCTTTGGCTGAATGGAATCCTTCCTAGGGTAACCAATTGCTTTTTTTAATTAACACTTAAGTTGAACGCTTAGAGAAAATGGAATGGGCTGATTATGTTCGTGAAAAAGTTTTCTTTTTAATAAGTAAGCATTTTGATTTCATTTTCAATTTGTCAAATTTTTCTTACCATACGAGTACTAATCCAATTTTAGGATATATCATAAAAAGAAGAAAAAAAGAAAAAAAAATTAATAGCATAACATATCATCACGCCTGTATTCACCTCAAAGTTAGGCAGAGGTGTACTATCTTTTTGTGATTTTTTTTGCATTTTCGATGCTAAGATTATAAAGTTATTTTTTAGTAAAGGCGTACTAATTTTCACGCACAGTTCGCCGGTATGTTTAGGTCCCATGTAATAAGGGGCGAGTCTATTGCCATTAACCGGGCACAAATTCCAAACTCCGAGCTGCTACTGAGAATTTCAGGTTCTGCCCGTGATTTTGTCTGCGTGGACTTCAGAATTCTTTTTTTTTTTAAAGAAGCTTACTAGCAATGTGGGTCGCACATTACTAGTATTCTTGTTAACCCTTCGTGCTAAGCTAAATGCTAACGATACGAGAGAGTTCACGTCGGTAGTGAAATGGGTGGGTTTCGAACCGGCAACCACATGATCGCAAGTCCGACGCCCTAGCCATTCAGCGGCTACCGCCGCTGAATTAATTGGATCCGACTTGGATAGAAAGTAGCCAGTTAAATGCTATTCCAGACAATAATCTATCTCTGTACCAAACAGACTTTCACGTTTATACCTTTATAGTTATACTAAGCTTCTGCCCGCGATTTTGTCTGCGCGGACTTCAGGATTGGGTCCGACCTGGATAAAAAGCCTATGTGTTATTCCAAGCTATAATCTATCTGTGTGCCAAATTTTATCCAGATCCGTACAGACATCCATACATACAAACTTTCGCGTTTATAATATTAGTAAGACCAATTTGTTTACAATTAGTAAGACCTTTAACGTTGCGTCTATACCAGGGTTAGCAAGCAAACCAATATGAAGTAGGGTAACATGATAACCTGTGAAATTTATTTATTTTAATTAATTAATCTATTTGCAATATAATAAAAATATAATAATAAAAGAGTGACATTTCAGCGTGGTGTAGCATATAGTTGTATGCAGGACCACAGTCCTGCATTTGCTGGACCCCTTCAAACGGCGAAGCCTTGGTTCGATATCTTGCTTGGCCTTGGTTCATCCTAAATATCTACAAGTACCACTGCAAAAATGCTATTTTTAGGGTTGCGTACCTCAAAAGGAAAAAAAAACGGACGAACTCTTATAGGATCACTTTGTTTTCCGTCCGTCCATCTGTCTGTCGAGACCCTTTACTTGGAAACGCAGGGAGGTATCGAGTTGAAATTGAAACCATATACTCAGATGTACAGTCCCTTGAAGTTGTAAAAAAATCAAACTTCTAAGTTAACGTTAAAAAAAGATACGGCCGTTTATGCCTCAAAAAAACGTATATTTCGACACTCTCGAGGGAATCAAATTTTACGTTGACCTAGAATTATGAAATTTGGCAAGTAATACCGTATTATATTTACTACAAGTATAGGGCAAAATCTGAAAACTAAAAGTACATTTTTAATAATAATAATGTACTTACACATTTGTATGGAACCCTCGATATGCTAGTCCAACTCGCACTTGTCCGGTTTTTTATTCTTAAAAGGTCTACGCTTGACCGCCAGTTCGCCTAATGTTAAGCAACATTGAGATCTATGATAGAGCACGTTTGCTTAAAATAAACCGATTCACTAGTGATTGAAAGACACCCAGATTATATCAAAAGACACTGAATCCTTCACAATAAAGTCATATTACATTAAAAATACTTTTTTATTTCCTAGATTATTGCTTGCGAACTTTAACACAATAATATTTCTCTTTAACGATAGCAATAACTTTACAACTTGCAGAAATAGGTACGGTATTGCAAAATAAGTCATAATTAATTCCCCACGGTGCTGGAGTTATAGTATTGTGGCCAAAAAATGAAAAAAATAATACAACCCTAGTGGTAATAGCGCTCTAGCGTTTTAGTGTACGTACAGCATGATCAAAAAATGTGTTATTATAATTTATTATGAAGTAAGAACATACTCGTAACTCACTCATTCGGTCTCTGCAGTGAGTACTCGCTCATTTATTTCATTTATACTATAATATTATAAAGAGGTAAAATTTGTAAGTTTGTGGTAGGGGACAATATCTGGATCTACAGAACCGATTCTGAAAATTATTTTTGTGTTGGATAGTCCATTTATCGAGGAAGGTAATATCACGCTATGTAATATCACGCTACGCCTTTGACGAACAGAGCAGCGGGGGTGAAACTACGAGCGGGTCGCTAGTCTCTCATAATCTCATGCGCGCTCTTTACTTCGTTACTTTCATTTTCACTCACTTATTTACTTACCTATCCTCACTCATTCACTTTTGTATTCTCCTGGGGTAAAAAGATTATAGTAGTCTCCACTCGAATCGTACCGGAAAACGCAGTGTGGGATGAGCTCAAACCAGATGGACAGACAACCTGGCAAAGGTCACTAGGAGTTGTTGACAATAAATTATTGATGTACAATAAAGATTATACATATAAATAAATAATAATATTAAGAATTTAAGTAACATTTCAATGCATATATTCGTTTTTAGTCATAGGGTGACATTTTTTAAATTAACTTTTTACAAAATTCGGATTCATTATTTTGTAATTGGGTACTTCAGCTCTTATATAAAGTAATTACTATGCGGCTGTTCGAACTACAAGCATTATAATAACTTGTAAAGTTTGGTGAACAGCCTGTACGAGCTGACACTAGAGTAATAAATTAAATATAAAAACGCTAACATAAAACAGTCGCACCTCGGTTTACTAGTTATGAGCGAACTAACTCACACGTACCATGTTTGAGCAGCGGTATTCACCGGGTAGGATAGCAGAGAACATACATACCATCAGCGACCACGTGAAATAGACTGAATATTTACCAAGAATTTCTATTTTCCAGCTAGGGAACATAATTATACCGTCAGCGGCCATATCGATTAGGTAGAATAGCAGAGAATATACAATATACCAACATTGAACATTTATTGATCGGATAGAATAGCAAAGAAGATAATTATATACCATCAGCGGCCATATCAACTGGATAGGATAGCAGAGAACATACATACCATCTGTTCCCATGTAGACTGTGTAAAATACTTAGCAAGTAGAACATCAGACAATATAATAATACCGTCAGCGGCCATTTCGACTAGGTAGAATAGCAGAGAATCTGTACCCCCAGCGAACATTTATTGATCGGATAGAATAGCCAAGAACATAATTCTATACCATCAGTGGCCATATCAACTGGGTAGGATAGCAGAGAACATACATAAGTACCATCAGCGGTCAGATACCATCAGTGACCATATTGACTGGATAGAATAGCAGAGAATATGCATAAGTAGGTACCACCAGCGAACATTTATTGACCGAAAAGAATGGCAGAGAACATATATACCATCAGCGGCCTTATTGACTGGATAAAATAGCAGAGAACAATATTGGAAACAACTATAATGCTTTGCTCATCCTAGGAATCCAATGAATCGAACTGGGGTTCTCACACTCGGAAGCTGCGTTTGCATCCGCTACACCAATAAGGCACTGAGTATTATACAATTACACACACAAGGCACCGTTGTACTCGTACCTACTTATCGGTATGCACAAGCTTTACTATTCAGAATTTCATAGAAAAACCGAATAACACTTTGCTCGACCCGAGAATCGAACCTAGGACCTCAAGCACCTATAGCTGTTGTGCTTATGACTGTTGGACTAATGAGGCAACCAATCAATAATAAAATGAATGAATAAAATTTATTCCGTCAAATAAGGTTATCTAGAAATAATCTAGTGGACCGTGTGAGACCCGCACTACGCCTCGAGGGTCACCTCAAAGATGGCAGTACCAACATAATAACATCACATTGTTCGTTATTACTCTAATAAAAGGCGGTACCAACCTGTTTAGTGCTCAAGTTTCATAAAAAGTTACACGATAAGTTTGAATAATTGTTGTTACGAATTCATTTGCATGTTGGTGTTTATGGTATCGGTGTTGTTGTTCCGAATTGCATTGTTGTTTACTTATAGAAAAAGAGAACATAATCACCATCACATCAACCGGGCATAAATCCAAAACTCCGAGCGGCTACTGAGAATTTCATAGAAAAACCGAATAACATATTGCTCGACCTGAGAAAGAAACCCTTCTAGTATTACAGTCTTGCTTTGGACCACTAGACTAATGAGGTTTTTATTGTTTAAATTAATTACGTAGTCAGTCAAAAGACGCACTTGCAACCACTAAACTACTGAACAATTCCTAATAAGTGAAAAAATAATAGTAGGTATATATTTTCAAAAGGACTTCAACATGACTGGGCTAAATGTCGTCGCGTGCAAGCTCTTATAAAAAAAAATATTAGTGTCGATTTGCAGTTCGCTATGAGCGAGCATAAAGGCATTCGTCGTGATCAAATACAGATGACACTAAGAAGTTTCACTCTATGGTAGTAGAAAAACATTAACTAAATCAACTAAAACATAACATAATAATCTGTTTCATTGTCATTTCCATTGCATATATCATCCATGTGTAATCCCATCCCAAATTGCCATTTTTGTTGAATAATTATAAAATATTTAAGCAGTGATAGCCTAGTGGTATGACCGTTGGACTGCCAAGTCAAAGGTCTCGAGTTCGAACCCAAGGCACGCACCTCTGACTTTTCGAAGTCATGTACGTATTAATAGTTAATTATCACGCGCTTAAACGGTGAAGGAAAACATCGTGAGGAAACCTGCATGCCTGAGAGATTTTCTTGATGGCGTGTGAAGTCTGCCAACCCGCACTAGGCCAGCGTGGTGGACTATAGCCTAATCCCTCTCATTCTGAGAGGAGACCCGTGCCCAGCAGTGGGACAATGTAATGGGTTGATTATTATTATATTAATTATAAAATACTAGCGACCCGCTCGCGGTTTCACCCTCGCTGCTCTGTTCCTAAGAGACGTAGCATGATATTATATAACCTTCCTCGATAAATTGACTATCCAACACAAAAATATTTTCTAAAATCGGTTCAGTAGGTTACCCCCTACAACCACACAAAGTCACAAAAACTCTTTATAATATTACTTTATTTATATATTACGACCCGCCCGCGGTTTCACCCGCGTTGCCCCATTCCTAAGAGTCGTAGCGTAATGCTAAATCACTTAAAACCTCCTTGCTTAGGAATTCTACGGCTTCTAAATATGAATTGAATATGATCTAGTGGCTAAAATGGCTACATTCAGCAATAAATAAAAAAAAACAATTGATATTTATAACCCGTAGAATTTCTTAGCATTTATGTATGTATGAATCATATCGTACATACATAAAAAGTGCTCATTTATAAACTCCCCAAAAAAGGGAGCGATTCTCAATTACGCTAATATTTTTATTGAGGTCATATTCCTAAACTTTATAATACGATATTTATGCATAGAAATTATGTATACGTATGGGCATGCAGGCAACCCTACCTATTTACGCACACATTAGCGCATGTACAAACATCAACTTGCTCATGTAATTCGGCATCAGTATTGGTAATATTGTTAATGTAGTGTCAGGGCTATCGCAGCGACCAACTTTTAGAAAAAGGTCACTGTGGTACTATAGTGTGAAACAAAGGATTTCAATTTGGAGTCAGTAAAGCTCGACCGAGTAATTGGTACCGTTTTAACCCAGACTAAATAGTTTTAATTAGTTCTATTTAAAGATCTCAATTACTGGTTTTATAATTGACTGACCAAATGGCGAGTTCACTAATTTGTTATTATCCAAGCTTGTCTGGCGGTAGCTTCAATAAGGGCCAAGGACTTTGTCAGTCTCCGTCCCCCTTTTATAACTTTATTATACAATAGGGTAGTTGACTTATATTTTTAATGGTCTCATAAAAAAGTTGACCATAAACAAAGCCGAACAACCAAAACAAAATCAATCTGTTCAAATAAGGACGTTAATACACTTTATTTTATGCTAGATAGAGATACTTTACTATAGCACTGACAAATATATGTATTTTGCGGTGGACAAGCATCCCCACTTAATCCCCAACAAAAATATTTATTAGACAGGTTTGCAAAGAATTTTTATTATTTGTAAAATAAAAGATGTTAGTTATCAATATAGAAATCAGGTGTTATAATAATCTATTCAACTTTCAAACAGTTTGCTACTGTATCACTTCTGGGAGCTCTTTTAATGCAAACACTTCATTAAGGAGGAAGCCAATTAATATTCCGGTTCAAAGGCCAAACTAATGGGCAAATGAGAATTAACAACTGAGGTCTCAAGATGACAACGCGCGAGTGATTCTACAAGTGTGATGTAGCTGGCGTCTATAGGCTGCGGTTACATCTTACCATCAAGCGGCCCATATTTATTGTTATCCTCTTACAATACAAGACAATACACTAAGTAGTATTTCTGCTGTAAGTCTCGACAATGTCCGGCTGTAAACTGTAAACGAGTCTCTTTAACAAACACCGTCTTAACGTCTGTAAAGTCGCGCAATACTGCATAAAACATCATATAAATGGTGCTTTTAGGGTTCCGCGCATTTTTTCCATGCTTAAATGATCATTGACAGCCTCGTCTTGGGAAGATAGAGGATAAATTAAAGTTTAATCGCGTAGAACCATGTCGTGGTTATCATACATTTTAAATGAAGGGTCATTATCAGCCTATATCAGTTCACTGTTGAACGTAAGCCTCCCTTAATGTGTCTTCTCCTGTCCTCAGCTTGTCTTTCACTCAGAAACAAGCTCTCTCAAAGCCCTCTATCCTGAGAGTACGAGTATAAGGAACGATTGAAGCATCAATTAATTTTAAATATATAAAAAAACTAAATATAATACAAAATCATGTCGATAGGCAATGTTTCTCCTTATACAAAAAAAAAATCTTAAAGAAAATATCGAATTTCATGTACTCTAATTATTAGAAAACCCGGAAATATTTTGTTTCCCTAAAAACAGTGCCCACTTTTCCCACTTGAAAATAAAAATCTGATGCAGAACCTTTAGCTTGCGATTCGTGGTGGCACTTGACTGTTTTTTTCTTGCAATGCACAAGCTTATGTGTTAGCATAGAAAGGGGTGCCATCGGACTGTTATACCGACGCTAATTTATTATTTAAACTACGAAGCGGCGTCACGCGAATGCTTTTAAGTTGTTCAAACGTTTTCCTATTGTGTTTCAACACTGCATTTTATGTAGGAATGAAAGTTCAGGACAAATATTTCAGGCAAATGTGTTGTATTACGGAATATTACTATGATAAACATTTGCGGAACGATAATTGAAGATGGGCACACTGTAGGAGAAACCAATATGGACAATCTAATGAAAGAATAGTAGGTACCCTATAACTTGGAAAAGAAACGACAGCAATGAGAATACAGAAACAGATAAATGGACAGAATATTCTTTATTCTTCTTCTTCCTGCCCTTGTCCCAATTTATTTGGGGTCGGCGCAGCATGTCCTTTTCTTCCATTCATCCCTATCAGCCGTCACCTCATCATTCACTCCCTTTCCCATCATATCGGCCATAATACAATCCATCCATCTTTTCTTTGGTCTTCCTCTACCCCTCCGTCCCTCCACATTCGTATTTAGAAAAAAAGAAGAAAGAAAGAAATATATTTATTTGTAAAAGGCACCTGAATACAGTAAGAAAATTTTAACTAAGGAGGTACCTACTTACTAACTAAATTGTGCTACACAAGTGAACCTTACAACATTTACTACTCTTTTAGTTAAATGGGTTACAGAATATTCTTTATTGCTCGACAAATATGAATGTAAAGTAAAATATTATAAACCAGAAGTGTAGCAGGAAGGACATAGAAACGACACTCTAAAAACAACAAAAGTAGGAAGAAGAACATGGAAGATGAAACACTAATACGATACAGAAGAAATTACGTATTTTATGTTTAATTAGTATAATAAATCCCCCAGATAAAAATACGAGAAATAAGGATAGGATAGAAAAAAAATACCTTGCCTTCAGAAAGGCAAGGTATTTTTTTTCTCGAAACAGTGCGGTTTGCAGACAGCATAGTTTGTTTAAAAAAATATATCACCATAATTTTCTTCCGAGTCCAACGTATCCCGCCCCCGCCCCTAATGGCGGATGATCCATGAAGATTTTCCGTGGGTACGACGATTAGTACGCAAAAAACATTGCGAATTTTATCGTTTTAAGGGTTCGGAGCGTGAATTGCTCACAAAAACGTAATACCGAAATAAATCGTAATCCTGACAATATTCTATCAAATTTATGTTATTATTCAGATTTGGATACCTTTAATCTAGGTTATTACGGCACTATTTCGTCTACTACTACTTCACTTCACTTCTGCTTACATTTGGTTCTAGTGAAGTATTACCTAGATTAACGGTATCGGAATCCGAATAATAACAGAATTTGATAAAATTGAGTTTGATTTATTTTGGTATTACGTTTGTAAGAAAAATTCGGTCCGCCGACTCTTGAAAAAAAAACAATACTTGTAGACACTTCCTTAGTTTCATCTATATATCCATCCCGTATTGTCCCATTGCAGGGTAAAGGCTTCTCTCTCCCTTTTCCACACGTCAGTTTCATAAATGTCACAAAAAGACCATCCAGTCAGTAGCTCATAATTAAAAAAAAACTCTTTTCAGGATACGAAAATTAAAAAGAACATCTACAGGAGTTCTCGTCTTTGACAATTAACAGTAATTGAGTTTTATGGCATCGTGAAAGTAGTTATTTTTTATTTATCAGCAATGGTAGGGTATACAGACAGAAAATTATAGCTGCTTTGGAGAAACGCAAAAGAAATAGAGACTATATTCGAATAATATTCATACCATCACGCGTGTTTTCCCTTAAAGCTTAGGTAAAGGCGTACTTATGTACACAGTTTTGTCGCTAAGTTCAGATTCCATGTAATTAAGAGCGAATTTTATAGAAAACACCCAATAACACTTTGCTCAATCTGGGAATCGAACCCAGAACCTCTGTCGTAGGAGTCGCACTAACGGCCTACGGCCTAATGAGGAAAATCAAATAATATTCTAAATATTTATACAATTTTGAAACGATATTATTGGGTTTTTCTTTGTGAAATTTGGAGAAACAGTTCGGCGAATTAATTTTTGCCTGTTTAATCAGGAAAGCATCACTCCCTATTACTCGTATTATACTTTTTCACTCGAGTTTTTTACGTTGGTTTTATTACTTTTGAATTTTCTAGAGAGAGAGCTTACGTGCAGTCCATTGAATATTTTCCATTTCATTTGAATACAATATCTTGACTGTGTTTTTTGTTAAAAAAAAAACAATTTGCAAAATACCGTGTAAACAAATCAAATAGCTAAATCCCGACATTTTTCACGAGCGTTTCTTTTTTCATTTGAAAAATAAAAAGCTCGGAAAATATTTCATTGCGATTCTTTCATTTTGATACAGGTGCATCACAATCCCTTTTATTTTTCACTCTGCTTCTTTTTTATTCATAAAAGATTACATTGGTCGGAAAACATAAAAGGAATTTGTAAAAACATAGTGTATTTAAGCCACTGTACGATACTCAAAGGGTTTTTATGAAATCCAGTGTCGGTACGCAACAGTTCTTAATCCGGAGTTGTTTATGGCGATGTGAAATCAAACAAACACCTGGTTTCTGACACTTACGCGAATACATTCCCGACGTTTCGGAGTCTTTACATGGATGCTGTAAAGGATCCGAAACGTCGGGAATCAAATAATATCAATACAACGCGATAAAATCCGTAAAAAGTAGTTTTATTTCAAACAAACACCTATATTTCGAAATAGTTTTGTAACAAGTTCGGTCGCCGATCGGACTGCTGAGCATCAGATCCTGAGCATAATTATCAGATCAAACAAAGTGTTTGACACCAAGACAGCGCCGATGATCCTTTTGTGTGTACAAACAGGGTTGCAAATGAAACACCGTTGTACTGAAATATACTGGCAGCGGGTAGTTTGCTCTGTTTATTTTGTAAAAAATTAACACTTATAGTTTTATGTGTAACGAAACCATAGCGTGATCTATTTCGATCTCAACGCCATCTAGTTATGAAAATAGAAACATTTGGTTCGTTTGAACTATTACTCTATATTATTATTATCCTTTGGTCGTGAACACAAAGTGTATTTCATTTTCTAAAGTTACTTTTTTTAAGAGGCGTACGTCGGACAGTGGACGAATGACGAACGGAAGACGAAACAACAGGCTGATGATGAAGTTACTTAGATTTTTTGTGAATGTAATCCAACCGCAGTCTGGATTAAAACCTAGGTCTTCTGGTTTACTAAACTTTGGTTCTGGAAGACAGAGGGTTGAAGCCTGCCTAGGATATCTTAATTTATCAATAAAAATCTATATGATATAATGTAACACATAATAATAATATAGGTATATTAGGAATTTTTAAATGCTAGTTGTATTTGCTGAGTTAATTTTAGCTGTCACGATTATGAGGAACTACAACAGGTAACGATAACATGCACTACACTATTACAGTGTTGCAACCTACAACACCTGGCAAACCAAGAAGGCGAAATAGTGGCATGACGTTGTGGATGATTACATGTTTTCAACCAGTCCCTGTGACGCGTAGCCGCGTGTCTACAAATGAACACGAATGACGTCACGCGATGACGTTATGAAAAAAATGTCTAAATTCTGCAGCAGTCGAGTTAGCGACATATAGTATGGCTATGGAATGTTCATAAAAATTAACCGCTTTGCCACTAGACACCTAGATCCACATTGAGATTATTTATAAAATCGGATCAACATCAAACTTCAGTTAAGTTGATCCACGCAATACTCGTAAATCAGTTGTGTTGACGTTCCGTTTTCGCTATACAGCGTTTTAGAAACGTTACTACTGCAATCGATATTCAGCGCTTCGCGTTTAGCTGACGAAGCAGTTCTAGTTTACGTTTGTTGTGTTCCTGGAAACTGGTAAACAGTTTGAACTCTGAAATTTCCACTAATAATATGAATGCGAAAGTTGGATGCTTATGGACTCGTGTTTAGTTCTGGTTAGGTTAGAAATACCTAGAGGAATTAAGGTAGAAAATTTATCTTTTCCAAAATATTTTCCTTCATACAAAACTTGATCTGACTATTACAAACATAAGGAAAAATACAGCTAAATCCATTTAGCCGTTCTCGAGTGATGATCTTACATACCTACATACGGCAAGTAGTAAGTAATATTTTTTTTTTTCAGGCTGTCTGTTCATCTATTGACTATTTGTTTTAACATGTATCATATCGAAACTATTTATAAGACGTATCTTAATGTCGCGTTTAGTCAGAACATGACACTAAGAACATTTTAAATCCAGAAATAAAACAGCTTGTAATGGCAAATCCCAAACATGTCGAATCTTTATTAAAACTTGGGTTTTTGAACATTTAGGTTACACGTTATTATTTACTATTCTCGCATCGTGAAACCTGTTTATGCAAAACAAAGTTGCATTTTAACCAAAATCAGAATAAAAAGCATTAAGTAGTACGTCTTAAAGATATCGCATGTTATGATAAAGATCTCAATGTTTTTAATTTCAGCAATCATTTGTTTTTATTCGCCTTCAGCATGAATAAGTCATCAAAACAAAATTTTCGATAAAATCTGAAATTTCAAGACAGAAAGTATGTTTCGAAGAAATTAAGAAAATTACTTAGTAAAAATGGATTTTTAAAGACAGCGTTTATAATAAACACTTATAATTTTTGAAAATTGTTTGTAAAAGACATATAGAAATAGTTACCTTATGTATATAATGGAGGCACATAGATTTTTTTAAATCGACGATATATTTGATAGTTTCTATCCTGTGCGTGTGAAATCCTAATATTTATTTATATATTTAATTATTGTACTTTTTAAAATACATATTAACTTTTTTATGCAGTATGGAAATGCTGATTAGCCCGTAATTGGCTAGTGTGTAAGCCTGTTATCTTCATATATGATAATTTATAATATATTGTATGCAGCAAATCTTCATCTAACCTTGACCTTCAATTTACACTTCAACAACCTGAAATCTTGACCAAATTCTTCTAAATGAAAAAGGATTATTAAAAAAGTTCGAGACATTTCGTAGATGTGAGTGTAACATTTTCCAAAAATATTACACTCACATATATGAATTAAGGATCTCTTCTTTTAAGTCGGTTAAGGTCATATTAGACTAAGGATATTCCGAATTAGAAACATTGTTCCTTCATAAGTTCCTACAAGGTCCGGATATAAATGGCCTTCATCGCCTTTCATCGGCACATATTATTGAAAGGGTGCTTATACGACTTCTATTTTTTTTATGGATTAAGTCAGCAAATGAGCAGACGAGCCACCTAGTGGTGAGAAGTCATCGTCACCCATGGACACCTGCAACACCAGAGGAGTTGCTGATGCGTTGCCAATCTTTAAGAGCCCCTACGGATTGCAAACTACCAGAGCCGTAGCACACAAGGGGAACTGGCTCTTACGTGCAAAAGTCGAAACACACACCAAGGTGCTTTACGACAAACTCCGACGTAAGGGTGGTCGCCAGCTAGTCAGATCCCAAGAGGTCCTACCACCGAGCAAGTCAAATATTTTCACGCCTCTTGCGGAAAGCCTATCTGAAAGGCAGTGAGGAACAGTATTCTAACCCATCCCCATACGGGGTAAGAGCAAGAGTTTTTTATAGCATTATTCTCCTCTAAAAAACTACATAGTACTCTGAATTACCAGGTCAGTCACTATCAATGTTCATCTAAAAAATACTATCTTAACCACTATTTATCATCGGTGTAAGCTACTGTAAATACAACCCAGTATGGTTGTTATTTTATAGCATCTACACAACGGTTACTATTCAATTCTGGCACAGTTCTAACCTAATCTTTCTTTCTTAAATAACTAGCTTCTAGCCGCGTTTTTGTCTGCGTGGCCTTCAAGATTTAGTTCGACCTGGATAAAAAATAGCCTATGTGTTATTCCAAACTATAATCTATCGGAGTGTCAAATTTCATCCAGTTCTGGCGTGAAAGAGTAACAAACATCCATACATCCATCCATACATCCATACTCACAAACTTTCACGTTTATAATATTAGTAAGGATGAAAAACTGATATTTAAAAACGTAAAATGTTGATGAGTTCTAAAATCCGTGGCTAACTTAGTAAATCAGAAGACAAACAAGTAAAAATAATTGTTATTCTTTACTTCATGCTTTCTTTGAAATATTTAGTTGGCGTTGTTTAAAAGACGTATTAGTTAGTTTATTAGTAGCCATTTTATTCCCGTTGCTCACATATAAAATCAGAGATTGGATTCGATACCGTGATTTAAAAAAATCTCTGGCTTGACCTAAAAATTTCCCTTAGTGTAACACCTACATATTCGAAATCTCTATAATAATTAATGCAAACCAAAGTTCAAAATAGTTTACAGTGGAATTTAGACGCATCCATCAGATAAAGCTTTGGGCCATTAGAGGGACATAAAAGCCGCACAGTGGTCACAACCACAAAAAGTGGTAGACAAAACTCGAATGCAGGAACCACAGCGCTCGCGGGAAAATCAATCAGAATAGCGTGCCGAATGTATTACCCATTGATTTTTTCCACTAGCTCGTATACCTGCACACTGTGTTTTTCATAATTAAATAAAACAGCATTCTATTTGTGAATACCACTGTGTTTAAATTAGGTTTGTTTGTGCAATTTGGAATTGTATAAGCGGTATAACGTGTAGAATTAATTTTGGTTGGGTGTATGCAATTAAAATTGTAATACAATGTTAGCTTTATATAAACACAATTCTGTTGTCAGGAATTATCAAATGAGTTTTTAACTTATCATCATTATTTACAAGTTTTGCCTATTTTTATAAATGTATGCTCATACGACCGACCGCTTAACGAGGTACGGAGTGATCTCGAAGAATCACCCATCTATAGATTGATCGTGGCCAGAAAATCTTAACCTTGTCCATCGATTGATGAGCGCATACATACACTCATGCCTTTTTCCCATAGGGGTAGGCAGAAACAACAGAACTCCACTTGCTACGATTCTTGCACACCTTTTTACTTCATCCACATTCATACATCTTGTCATACACACGCGCTGGTTGCCAGCACTACGCAGTTATTGCTTTATAACCATGAGCCCGTCTAAGCATAAATATAACTTAACTAACTAACTCAACTGCACCAGAAGGAGGTTTGACCGAGTATTAGCTATTTGAGACCTAAGTGGATTTCGACATAATATTCTTCGTTGATGATATTTTTTTTAATCTGGAGAAACATGATCTGCTTTGTTAAACAGCTAACAGATATGTAAAACAGCCTTGCAGAAAATCGTAGCCGTAGGTGTGGCAAGCGTCCATAGGCTACAGTAACCATTTACCATCAGGCGGGCCGTATGCTTAAGCGAATTAAGAACTGCATGCAACATACATATTATACACATAGGCTGGAAATTTATTTCAAGCTGTTCACGCACACATGCGCATATTAAAACGATATCTTCTTCCAGCTATAGGACATCAAAAAGTTACTGTGTACATTTTCATTGGATTTAACGAAGGCGCTGACGGTATAAAAAAACGGTGGAACAAATAAAATCCCGCACCAACCAAAAATGCCATAATAAAGCAATAATTCAATATCCACCCAATCCTCCAGTAAATCTTTTACAAACTTTTGGCAATAGCATTCAGGTTTTAAGCCAAAACATATGAAAAATCAAATGCAGCGGCCCGCTACCCTTGATAAATGGAGCGAGCTTATTATTTTCAACCATTAATATTACGAATGGTCACGTTTTTTTACGCAGTAGACATTTTTGGCACACTGCCGATTTCGGTCGGCGTTATACGATTTTATTTCGACCATCCCACCGCGCTCGAGCTGTAAATCAATTTTTGCATTAACTAATTGAATTTATGAGCTGTTTATTGCTTCGGGAAATTGTTGTTAAACGACTATTATTTCTGTTTGTTTTTTTTCGTTCCGGCTCGATGGTTATCTAGGATTTTGTCTAGTTAGTAAAATACATGTCGTCATCATCTAGTTCTATTATTATGAACTACGAGTACTTATAACAAGCTGTTACCGTATCACTGGCAATGATTTGATAACTGCATCTTTCCGAGTATAACCAGGTTATTTTTCAGCCAGGTACCTACATTTCTGTGGCTAGGACTCCTGCTTACATCTCGACCTGACTCGAGATGTCCAGAAGCCAGTTACCAGGTACACTCTCGTTTGGATCCGGAGTCCCGCGGCTTATGTTTTTCGCTCAGACTCTATACCTACTTTTACTCAATAGAAGGTTGAACTAGTTGTAAGCTCTCAGGCGTAGGTAGGGTTGACTAAACCTATATTTTTTATAAAGAAAGATAATTATATTATTAAATATAAAAGAGGCTACTAAAAAATATATACCTACCTATTACTAAGCTATAAAATATTTCTCTAATTCAAACCAACTTTATCAAATCATGAAGTATATAATTAAATAACAATAAAAAAATTTACGGCCAAATCTTAACAGAATAGTTCCAAAATTCTCTGAAAAAGAACGAAAGGATGCAACACATAACATCCAGTGCCAAAACTCAAAAATATTAAAATGACGAGAAAAACAATAACTGCTAAAAATAATGAACAGTTTCAAAGAACGATACATCATCTTGCAGTGCATAGGCCCTCGGTGTCACTGGCCTTGGTGTCAATAGCCTGTCTGGCCTAATTCTTAATGCATTTACTCATACAATATACTTATTTTGCAACGAAACTCATTGTTGTAATTTTTTGTTATAAAACGGTGATCGAATGACGATCTCTTATTTGTTAAGTCACATTTCGTCATCTTTGCGTATCTCTTTTAGTTTGTTGCTCTCCTTGGAAACTTTTAGATTTTTTTAGAAAAAGGTAAAAATTAACATATATGGTTTCAGTGTGTATCTTTAGGTACGATCAGTCTGGCAAAAATAGTTGAAAGAATCGCTCCAAAAACAACATAATTATATGTGAATATACATATTATATCATTATCTTGAGCTTTATTTCAATCTATAATCTGAACTTCATAACTATTTTGAGTTGAATAAATTTCAATTTCATTCTTCTATATTGTTTATGGCATCGCTAACTAATTCATAAGTGCTTGTAATGTACAAAAATATTTCTACGCCACACTTGGCGAATATGCTGTAAAGAAGAGGTAGGGCATAGTGCCTTTTAAGAGAGTTAGGGCATAGTGGAATCGAATAATTCCACTCACAATTGGAGTTGCTCGACTGGGGAAGTACCTCCACCTTGCAGAAAATCGTAGCCAAATAACATAGCTCCATGCTATGTTGTGTTCCTAACGGTGAGCAAGGTCGCCAGAGCTCCACGACGAAGCGTCGTGATGGCAGTATGGGGGACCGGTGTTGTTTTGTTACCGCTGGCTACGGTAACCGCTTACCATGAGGCGGGCCGTATGCTTGTTTGCCACCTTAGTGGTATAAAAAAAGAAACAATGTAACACCTGCATGTCACCGTATTCTTGAAAATAAATTATATTATATTCTAACAATTACCACACAAATCTCCTACAGTGTGGGATATTCTAGAAATTTTAATATATTTTTCTTTGAACTGTTGAAGCTATAAATGAAGGCGTTAAATCAATCCTATAATATCGATGTAGTGCGTAGAAGCATATAAATGGCATTGGTTTCGAAAAGCATTGATACCTGCTATAAATATAGACTTCATCCATTATTTAAAAACATCCAAAGTTAAAAAATATCTGAAAAATATACTCAATTTATCTTCAAGAAATTCCTAACATACTTTGTTAAGATGTTTCAAAAATCTCGCAAAAAATATTAATAATATACAATAAGGCGATGACCTTAAGAATCTCAGGTGTTTCGAGTCTCTGAACTGAAAACAACATTTATAAGACAGGCGGTGTTCCTGAAAACTGAAACGCATTTGTAACTTTCACGAATCATTAGTTTCTTTTTAAAACAAATGATAAAGTATGGAAGGTCGGACGTGGAATGACGAAACAATTATTCTTTTCTCATTTAAAAAGAAATAGGTTGGCACGTACTAAGATTTTCTCGTGTTGTTTACAAAAACTAATACCTAGGTCCGGATCAACCATTTTTAGGATTAAAATGGGTTTTTAAAACCTAGAAATTGTCGAGAATTACTCGTACGTTCAATCGATGAATTTTAAATTAAAAATGTAATTTAGTGCAACAACAATAGGGAATCAGAATTGCTGAACAGGATTTTGCGTAAATAAATTCAATAAGAAATTAATTATTACATGCATAGAACTAGCCTAGTAGGTAATTTAACATTTTTCATGAGAATTAATTAATTCAATTCAACAAAATACAATGAATGTCATTTAATTTTCTCGGAAGTCGGGCCGGTGGCGCTGTTAGCTGAAATACAAGTTACAAGCCTAGTTCAGCAGCAGATGCTAATACCAAACTGAACAATTTTAAATATACTGCAATACTGTCAACCAAAAGCTATGTGTAAACATTTATTTATTTATTTTATGCAGACAACAAAACGATGAGAAAATAAACAACTAAGGACTATTAAGTACAAAGGTACTGTTTCTTTCTAAAGAACTTTCTTTCAGGAGACCTGCGGGAGGAAAATTTAAAGTAAGAAATGTAGGACAGAAGTGTGAAAAAAAATACAATAAAATATTACAATACAAGTAAACATTAATCCAGAAAAAAAAGAACAAAATACATAAACATGATTATTATTATTTGGCTAAATAAATAAATTATAAAAAAATATAAGTACCTAACTATTAAAACTATTAATTTTAATACACATTTTATAATGAAGAAATATAAATTTTTTTAATGTATTTAAAAAAACATAAATACATTTCCAACATTTACATTTACAAGTTCTCGTGAATTTGCGGAATTTATAACTTATTAATTACTAGGTAGCTATAATTAAAGAAAGTAATAGTAAATAACAAACTATACTGTATATCTATATCTATACATGCAAGTAAATAAAATTGAAGAAAAGTGAAAGATTAAACAAACGCCGACTATTTCATTCAGAAGTTTGAGACAAGAAAGAATCAGACACCGTATAAAAAACATAACCCGCCTCGACTTTTCAAAGTCAGCTAATTTTTTTTTAGTTCATTCACTTTGATCGTCTGCCCAGATTCAAACAAACAAAGCTGACTCCTTACGTATAGTTATGCTAATTATTATGACTCAACCCTCGCCCGCTATCGAGATGCAAGTATAATGCGTCTCTTTGACTTACTTCCCCTTTGTTTAACTGCATTTTTCCGCGAATAAAGTGACAAAGTGAGATGAAACGAACGCCACTAATTAGCCGTGAGTGCGCACGGGGTTTTATTATGAGCGTATGCGCAAGAAACTATTCCGTTTTCTTGTATGTTTTTTTACTATGTCAAACATCGGAAATGTATTGTAGTTGCACTACGGGGTCATTAAACGACGGAGAATCTTAACACCGTCGTTTAGATTATGACGTCAATAGCACAGTGACATCTATTGGTCAAAATACGTACTAGTTCTATCTAACAATAGTTAAAATGCATGATCCATTTCAAAACTCGTTTGAGCTTCCCGTCAGTTTATAATCGGTAGACGCATTGAAGTCATTCGAAACTATGGAGATATTCTGCTTAATTTTAAACGATAACATAAGACGATGTGGTTTTTCCGATGGATTTTAAGTAATATTCTAAAATTAATGCAATTGTTATTAGATATTGTACTTATAGATACAATAGCTTCTGCCCGCGATTTTGTCTGCTTGGACTTCAGAATTGGGTCCGTGCTAATAAAAAGTAGCCTTTGTTGAAATAAAACTACTTTTTACGGATTTTATCGCGTTGTATTGATATTATTTGATTCCCGACGTTTCGGATTCTTTACAGCATCCATGGTCACGGGTAGACCATGGATGCTGTAAAGAAGTTGTTTTATTTCAATGTCTAATATTGGCGTAAGTGTCAGAAACCAGTAAAGTAGCCTTTGTATTATTCCAGACTATAATATATCTCCGTGCCAAATTTCATCCAGATCCGTTCAGCCGTTCTGGCTTGAATGAGTAACAAACATCCGTACATCCATACTCGCAAACTTTCACACTTAGAATATTATTCTAAGTAAGGATTTATGCTACCTATAATTGCATCGCCTATTACCTAGGGAGAATTTCATATTAAAATTACACTGATGATTTGAAATCAGAGCTATGTCAGTTTATAGCAATTGTACTCTAGTATGTAGATCAAATCAAATCAAATATTAATTGTGTAAAAAGGGTACAATTTTTTTAAGTGCTTGATTTTATTTTTTAAGGTACAATACAATACATCAATAGAGTTAACGACGGTGTCTGTTGTCTGTGCTAGTATAAACTGTGTGACAGACAGTCCAATAAGTAAGGATACCAATTTTAACATTTAATAGGGCTTGAAATTTTCTAAATTGTTATTATAAAGATATTTGATGATGAAAAATTTATGTTTGGTGATAATAATAATTTTTCTGTTCATTTACAGGTAACTTCAGTAAATACACGTAGACCACATAAGCGATTAAGGTTAGTAGATTTTCATGAAACTGCGAAACACAAGTTATTGGCACATTTTTTTTTAAAGCTTACTAGCAATATGGGTCCCACATTACCTACTAGTATTCTTGTGAACCCTTCGTGCTAAGCTAAATGCTTGTGTTACGAGTGGGTTCATGTCGGTAGTGTAATGGGTGGATTTCGAACCGACAACATGATCGCAATTTCGACGGCCTAGCCATTAGGCTACCGCCGCTTTAATTATTATTAACAAGACCGCTTATAACCTTTCACACTCTGATGTTGACATCTAATGATGATAAACTCTATATAAGAAATAGTTATAATACCTCAATGTTTTTATCAGGGTCCGGATGACCGAATTGCCCACACAAACGCAATACCAAAATAAATCGTAATTGAAATTTTATCAAATTGTGTTATCTATTATTCGAATTCGGATACCATTAATTTATAATTATTCGAATTCGGATACCATTAACTTGCCTCTCATAGATGTCACCAAACGTCACATTATGACGTAAATACAGAATGTGAAGGCAAAATTTCAATCATGCGGGTAGGGTTCGCGGTGGCTTAGAGGTCAGAGCGTCTGGTATATCAAACCAGAAGACGCAGTGGGTTCGAATCCTGCCTGCGATTGAATTTTTTCCTTTACTAAAAAATAACTTAATAATCTTAGCATGGAAAATGCAGGCATTGTGCTGCACATCAAGCTACATGAGTCTCACATTCAAAATTGTAAACAATCACAATCACAGTCATGATTTTTATTTTAAATAGTATCTATGGAGTTTCTTGCCGGTTCTTCTACATAAGACCCACTATTTGGAACCGTGCACCTAGTTTTGACGATTCAAAAGTACCTGTAATGAACGATTTGACTTTGACTTTTGACCTATTATCTGGTCGTTTATTTCCAATGAAGTAGTAGTAGGCGAAATGGTATAATTGGAATAATAACACTATTTGATTAAATTGTGTTTGAATTACGTGTTATCTTGGTATTACGTATGTATGAGCAATTAAGCCTCTGCCAAACCTTTAATCGTAGCGTTCACGCTCCCACCGTAACTCACAGTTCGCCATTCAGGATATGACGGCGCGCTTTTGAGAATGTCACGCGTCGTATTTGACTTCGCTGGTGAAATCCGCGTTTCGTTATTGATATTGTTATTTTTCGCACAACCCGTGTCACTTCGTTGCGAAATTTACAGGATGTTACATTGATGTCATTTTGAGAGACGGTCTTTTGCTATCGTTAATTCGATTTCGTTTATCGATCGGACATTTTGATTAATCTACTTATCGCTACTATATGAATATTAATTCTAGTAATTAAAAATATTCCAAATGTATTTCTAATTTAGTTTCAAGTTATACTGGTTTCTGACACTTACGCGAATATTAGACATTGAAATAAAACTACTTTTTACGGATTTTATCGCGTTGTATTGATATTATTTGATTCCCGACGTTTCGGATCCTTTACAGCATCCATGGTCACGGGTAGACTAAGTTGTTGGACGTCTTAATGTTACAATTACTAACAGCTACCTTACATTTTTGTTAATTATTGGCGATCCGATTCACGCAGAACGAGCTCACCGTATCCTTCGGTCTTGCAGTTTTGGACTTGGATTTTGATTTTATGGAATCTATAATGGGGTTCCTAGCAGGTGGTAAGACCCAGCCATCTTCTCTATTGAAATTTGGATGTTTTTTAATTTCAATAGCCTCACGGATCATCCTGGGAAGGAATCGGTTTTCTTTTGCGAGGACTTGTGGTTTATCAAATCTGATGTAGTGCTGGGCCTTGTCTAGAGTATGTTCACAAACTGCTGACTTCTTGAAACGGCGGTGTTTGACTTCAGCGATGTGTTCTTTTACGCGGGTCCCTATACTTCTTTTAGTTTGGCCTATGTAAGAGAGACCGCAATCACAATCTAGCTTGTATACACCTGCATCTTGCAGGTGAAGTCCAAAACTGCAAGACCGAAGGATACGGTGAGCTCGTTCTGCGTGAATCGGATCGCCAATAATTAACAAAAATGTAAGGTAGCTGTTAGTAATTGTAACATTAAGACGTCCAACAACTTAGTCTACCCGTGACCATGGATGCTGTAGAGGATCCGAAACGTCGGGAATCAAATAATATCAATACAACGCGATAAAATCCGTAAAAAGTAGTTTTATTTTAGTTTCAAGTTCTTAAATGTTGAATAGTAATTTCATAGCAAAAAAAAACCCGGACAAGTGCGAGTCGGACTCGCCCACCGAGGGTTCCGTACAAATTTGTAGGTACATATTATAATTAATTACAAATGTACGGTTTTCAGATTTTGCCCTATAAATTTCATAGTTCTAGGTCAACGGAAAATACCCTATAAATTTTGATTCCCTTGAGAGTGTCAAAATATACGTTTTTGCGGCATAAACGGCCGTATCTTTTTTAAGGAAGTTTGATGTCAACTCGATACCTCTACGCGTTCCCGAGATAAAGGGTCTTGGCAGACAGACGGACAACAAAATGTCCTTACACTTTATTGAGGTTAAGTTATAGGATATTAAGTTATTTGAGGTACGGAACCCTAAAAATTGAAAAAAAAAGAAGTTTTACCTACACAGTTTTTAATAGGTGCTTCGTTTGGAATCCAACTATAGATATATCTAGGCTATCATTACTGATTAATATGTATATAATATTTTTCACAATATGAAAGCTCATTAAAGTCCTAATGTTCGCCTAAATACCTGAATTTCCTAGTAACACTAACTCCGTCTCTAACGCACTCTTCAAATACTACCATAAAAACCCGCGATAGAGTAAATTATACAGGAAACATTATAATAACGCATTGGCGGTTCCACTTTGATCTTTTCATGGTGATCAAACCGTGAATTATTCAGCGCCCACCCAACCGCACAATGCGTTAGTGTATTATGAAACCCTTTATATCAAGGATCTATGTTTATAAACAATAATGTTTATGTACTAAGAATTTGGTTTCATGATTGCGAAAAAAATGGTTTTTGGGAGAGAATATTGAGTCTAAACGGAATTTTACCATATCATGTATTATGTATTTGATTTTGTAGGTATTGTGTAAGCGCTGTTTTCTAATCTATTCTGAATAAAGTGTAGTGTGGTAGTTACTATGTTTGCTTGCTTAGTAACAAATAGTACAAAAAATTGCTTGAATTATCTACGTGAGATGGTCCACAAAATCTGCTCAAATTAATAAAACCTATGGGTAAAGATCTTTGTCTCCGTAAATTTCAACCTTGATAAAAATGTTACTCTAGGTTAAAACTATCCGTGTGCCAAATTCCTTCCAAATTCATTCAGCAATTTTGGTGTGAACAAACACACAAACTTTAAAATTTATAATCATTTACAAAAACCTTTCTTGAAAATGGTCATAATACTAAATATTACTAAATATCAGCATTTAGAGTTATTTAAAATGTTGACGATTTTTATTACATAGAATAAAATAATTAATTTTGGCCTTGTATAGGTACTTTTTTTTATAAAGCTAGATTAGATAGAATAGGTAGATTTCTAGTAATGTGTGTCGCACATTACTAGTATTCTTGTTAACCCCTCGTGCTAAGCTAAATGCTTGTGTTACGAGTGGGTTCACTTCGGTATTGCAATGGGTGGGTTACGAACCGGCAACCACATGATTGCAAGTCCAAAGCCCTAGCCAATAGGCTACCGTCACCTCCAAAACAAAGTAAAACTTATAGCGATGACGACGATGAATTTGTCGCACCAAACAAACGTTTAACTTTAAGGTAAATACTGATACCAAGTTTCCAGTAGTCCTCATTTTCGTATCCTCGACAAAAACCAACAAAACAGAGTCGTATGCTAGTAAATATTTAAGAAACGGTACAAATTAAGCCGTAAATATAACTTAAAACGATAATATGTCATGCAAACAAATTAGTAGGACATATTGTTACGAGCTGGGGTTCGGGATAAATTAAAATCACTAATTTCACCGAAAACAGTCACTTTATTCACCACACAAACACACAGAAATCACACGAACAGTCACTATACACTAGCACTTGTTACACTTAACGTCGCACTGATAATCACTTGTAACTTCACTTCGATCTTCACTTGGATGCGTCCAAAACTGAACTGCCTTTCCGACGCTGTCGACCATTATTTATATGGGCCACGAAGATTCTGGATTCGAAAAATCTCGATAAATCTCCAGAATGCGACCCGCCCGCATTTTTGAGACAATAGATGTTTACGTCCTTTATTCAACTTGCGAACAATAGATGTTTACAATCGCCATTGTTAATGCTTGACCTTGAGCCCGGTCTCACGCTATTGTGTTTTGTTTGTTTTTCTTTTTGTTGCGGGTGCCGCATTCTAGCATATTCCTCTTGTTTGTTTTCTACCTGCTTCATCGACTAATCCAGAATCTCCGTGACCCATCTCCGTCGTCCTAGTTACTCGGCGTAACACTGCCCCCTCCTAAGACATGCTCGTCCCGAGCATTATTACATCCGTGATAACGTGCCAAACGATCCACATGAACGATCTTCGGAGCACTTCTTGGTCCTTTCTGTATCCGGTAGGTCACATCGTTGATCTTAGTCACGACTCGGTAGGGACCGTCCCATTTTGCCTGTAACTTCGGTGACTTTCCTTTGCTGCGTACCGGGTTATGTAGCCACACTAGTGAGCCTTCGTCGAAGCCTTTGTTGTTCATCTTGCGGTCATAGCGGGTCTTCATCCTCTCAGATGTTTGTTGGCCTGATTGTCTAACATGCTCATATATGTCATTCATTCTGGTACGCAAGTCGTTTGCATAATCAGTCACACAACGGGGGGTGTCAGGCGGAATACCGGTGATGAGATCTGCAGGCAACCGTAGTTCTCTTCCGAAGTTCGCGAAGGCTGGTGTCACCGACGTACTTTCGTGAACTGCACTCCGGTATGACAAAAGGAACGGCTGGATGTGCTTATCCCAATCCCTCTGTCTGTTCCCCACGACTTTTGCCAGATATCTCTCTAAGGTTTGATTGAATCGTTCAACCATTCCATCAGATTGTGGGTGGTAAGAGGTGGTTCTGGTTTTATGGGTACCCATTACCCGACACGTCTCCTGGAATATTTGAGACTCAAAATTCCTTCCTTGGTCGCTGTGAATCTCCAAGGGTACTCCAAATCGACAGAAGACTTCATGGACCAATTTATCTGCAACCGTCGAAGCTTCTTGGTTAGGAATGGCGAACACTTCCGGCCACTTTGTGAAATAATCCATCACAACCATAAAATACTTGTTTCCACTTTCACTTTCTGGAAATGGTCCCGCAACGTCTAGGGCTACTCGTTCCCAGGGTGCACCAACGTTGTAGACTTTCAATGCTCCTCTGCTGCGCGTGTGAGGCCCTTTTACAGCTGCGCAACTAGTGCATTTACGACACCAGTCTTCAACATCGTCCCGACAGTGGATCCAGTAGAATCGCTCTCGAATCTTTAATAAAGTCCTTTTTACACCTAGATGACCTCCCGAACATCCGTCATGGTAAAGTCGCAGGACATCTGGCACCTTTGCTTTGGGGACTACCATCTGCAGATGACACTTGTCCCCTTTAACATTTTCCCATTTCCGGCATAAGACACCATTTTGTATCAGCAGACTGTCCCACTGTGCCCAGTAACTTTTTGTGACTGTGCTCAATGACGCAACATCACTCCATGTTGGTTTAGAGGCACCAGCTTTTATCCACTCGAGGATCGGTTTGATATCAGCGTCTTTTTCCTGAGCCTGCTGTAAGTTTTCTTTCCATTCGTCGCTAAGGTCAGTTTTCAGCATCCTCACGGGCACTGTTTCTTTAGCCTCTTGTTTGGAACAATGTTTGCACTTCTCTGGACAAGGTCTTCGTGACAAAGCATCTGCGTTACCGTGGGATCTGCCACTGCGATGTTCAATTACGAAGTCGAATTCTTGTAGTAGCTCAATCCACCTTGCTACTTGTCCTTCCGGGTTCTTAAACTGCAATAGCCACTTTAGTGCAGCATGGTCCGTGCGCAGGTAAAATTTCCTTCCCAATAAATACTTGCTGAAATGTTGCAACGTCTTGACTATTGCGAGCAGTTCTCTTCTCGTGACGCAGTAGTTTCTCTCTGGTTTTGACAATGATTTACTGAAGTAGGCTATCACAACCTCCTGATCTCCTTTTTTCTGTGACAACACTCCACCAATTCCAGTATTACTTGCGTCTGTGTCCACGATGAATTCATTTTCAGTGTCAGGGTAGCCCAATATAGGTGTATTGCACAGACGGTCCTTTAACTCTTGAAAAGCACTGTCACAGTTTGTGTCCCAGCAGAACTGCGCTTTTTCCTCGGTCAATTTGTGTAAAGGTTTCGCAATGTCCGAAAAATTCTTCACAAACCGTCGATAGTAGGAGCACAAGCCCAAAAATGCTCTGACTTGCGTCTTATCTTTCGGCACTGGCCACTCTTTGACAGCAACTATCTTCTCTGGATCTGTTTCAACACCCTTTTCCGAAACTACGTGTCCCAGAAAACTCACTTGTCGTTTGAATAATGAGCACTTTTTCGGACTCAACTTTAGATTGGCTCCTCTGATTTTTGATAGCACACGTTCCAGGTTTTGTAGGTGGTCATCAAATGTACGGCCCACAATGATGATGTCATCCAAATAGACCAGGCAGGCGTCTCCGATCAGGCCAGTGAGCACTAGTTCCATAAGTCTCTCGAACGTGGCAGGAGCATTACACAATCCAAACGGCATTACTTTAAACTGCCACAGACCCTTTCCCGTAGAGAATGCGGTCTTCTCCTTATCCTTTGGGTCTATTTCCACTTGCCAGTAGCCACTTTTGAGGTCTAAGGTGGTAAACCATTTCATGCCTGTCAGTGTATCCAGTGTGTCATCAATCCTTGGCAATGGGTAGCTGTCCTTCTTCGTAATGTCGTTCAGTCGTCGATAGTCCACGCAGAAGCGCATACTGCCATCTTTCTTTTTCACTAATACGACAGGAGAACACCACGGACTAGATGAAGGCTCTATTACACCATCCTTCACCATCCCCTCAATCATGATCTCCACTTCCTTCTCTCTTGCAACTGGCAGTCTTCTAGGTCGCTGACGAATTGGTGACTCATTGCCAGTATTGATCTTGTGTTGCACCAATCCGGTTTTTCCTATATCGGCATCATTTGTAGAGAAAATATCAGCGTACTGAAGCAACATCTTCTTAGCCTTGTCCATTTCTTCTTCAGACATATGATTTCTACAGTCTTCCAAGAGTGTTGCCACGTTAAACCTTGAATTGTGAGCGTTATTACCAGTACACTGATCACTGCAACGTCGCATCCAGGCTACTTCTTCAGAAGTACCCATTAATGTGCCCTTCTTGATCACTTGCTCCTTATCACTGGGATTGAGTATGCGTACAGCTGATATATTTGAAGCCTTCACCAACGTTCGTGCCATCTTCCATGGTAAGTCTTCGTCCAATCTTTCTATTAGAATACATCGATTTTCCTGCCCAGCATTCTGTGGTAGAGCGACTGGGACAATTGTTTCCGACTTGGGGGGTAGAATTATTTTCTTCAGGCAGAACACTTTCCCAGCGGTTGCGCCTTCCATAAAGATTTCCTCTGTCCCGCATTTCAATACTCCTTGATTAACGTCGATCTCACAATAATGCTCTCGCATAAAGTCCAATCCCAGGATGCAGTCGTCTACTATATCGGCTACGATGACATTATGCCAATATATTCTGTTGCCAAGTTTCAACTCCACCTCCTTCTCGCCTCGGACGGATATGTGCTGACCAGTAGCTGTTACTAATTGTATACACTCACGGTCACTGATGCAGTCCCCAAGAACCCGACGTGCCAGCTGAGAATTCACAACCGTGCGAGAAGCTCCAGTGTCTATTGTCAGCTTACAGGGTGTTCTGTTGACTTCACCTTTGATGATCAGGCTGTTTCCATCATGGGCTTGTGAGATCGAAATCCTTGGGGCTACTTCTGCACCAGCCAGCACCCGCCCCGCAGTCCTGGCTTTTATTCGTTTCCCTGCTGCTCCTCGGCGGTTGCATTCACCGCCCTTACTGTTTCACCATAGGTCTTCTGTCGCCACGTGGTTCCCTTTGGGCAATTAGCTCGGAGGTGGCCCTTTTCTCCGCATATGTAGCATCTTGGTGATGCTGCACCATCCTTTCGACCCTCGCTGCGCTTCGGGCAACCTGCCTGGAAATGGCCCTTTTCCCCGCAAAGGTGGCATGTTGGTAAAACGACTTCCCGGATACGGTGAGCCCGATGGTCCTGTCTCACTGCTTCTACTTCCAAGGCATGGGCTAAGGCGTCTCTTAAAGTCTTGTGGTGCCCAAGTCTCACAGCGGCTCTGACTTCTAGATCACGTATTCCATCGACGAACGCCTGAACAAGATTTCCGTCGATAAGCGCAGGTGTGGACTGGTAGGCTTTCCGAACCAACTTCTCAACTTCTAGAGCCCACTGCTGTAGGGTCTCTGCACCGCGCTGTACTCGGTCCTTCAGCTGGGCACGAAACACGTATTCTAGATGCGCGTCGCCGTATCTTGAGTCCAATGCTTCCAGTAGTTGGTCGTAGGTCATATCCTTGCCGAGCGCCTCCAGTACAGTTAAAGCCTGGTCGCGGAGGCATAAGGTGAGTGCCGTCTTGGCTTGAGCTTTGTCCCATCCATTTGATTCCACATAGGCTTCAAACTGGAGTCTGTAAGCTGACCATGAAGAGGTTCCATCAAACGGTGGTACTTTAAATCCACGTACTGAGGAGGTCATGGGGGTGTCAACCACAGGGGCCACAAATCCCTTTCCTGCCTTCAAATCGCCCAACGCCTTTGTCACGTTAGCAATCTGTTCCTCGGCTTTGGCAAGTCGACTCTCGTGCTGCTCCACCTGCTCCTTCATAACACCCAGCTGTTTGCCAAGGGTCCCATGGAGGTCCTTTATGAGGTTCATCTGTTCCTCTTGGCGGCGGGCCTGCTCCTCCTCCCGACGTGCCTGCTCCTCCTTATCTTGCTGCCGCTGTTCCCGTAGCAGGCGTGCCTGCTCCTCCTTATCCTTCTGCATTTGCTCCCGCAGTAGGCGTGCCTGCTCCTCCTCCCGACGTGCCTGCTCCTCCTTATCCTTCTGCATTTGCTCCCGCAGTAGGCGTGCCTGCTCCTCTTGACGGTGGGCTTGCTCCTCCTGACGGCGGGCTTGCTCCTCCTGACGGCGGGCTTGCTCCTGCATCAATGCCATTAAGGCTGCTAGGTCAACTGCAGGTGCTGGAGATGTCCCGGATGGACCAGCGACTGGGTCATTAGGTGGTTGCTCATGACCCGAAGGTAGTGATGGCGAATCTGCAAATCGTCTCTGGTCCATCTCCTGCTGCCGCTGACTTCTTGTACGGATACCCTCTGTGTCTTCTTTCGGTAAAACCGGCATAATTTATCCCACAACTTCTGACACCAAATGTTACGAGCTGGGGTTCGGGATAAATTAAAATCACTAATTTCACCGAAAACAGTCACTTTATTCACCACACAAACACACAGAAATCACACGAACAGTCACTATACACTAGCACTTGTTACACTTAACGTCGCACTGATAATCACTTGTAACTTCACTTCGATCTTCACTTGGATGCGTCCAAAACTGAACTGCCTTTCCGACGCTGTCGACCATTATTTATATGGGCCACGAAGATTCTGGATTCGAAAAATCTCGATAAATCTCCAGAATGCGACCCGCCCGCATTTTTGAGACAATAGATGTTTACGTCCTTTATTCAACTTGCGAACAATAGATGTTTACAATCGCCATTGTTAATCCTTGACCTTGAGCCCGGTCTCACGCTATTGTGTTTTGTTTGTTTTTCTTTTTGTTGCGGGTGCCGCATTCTAGCATATTCCTCTTGTTTGTTTTCTACCTGCTTCATCGACTAATCCAGAATCTCCGTGACCCATCTCCGTCGTCCTAGTTACTCGGCGTAACAATATTATTAAAAGGAACTCGAAGACATCAAAAGATTTTCCATTGAGTCTCAAATTGAACTTTTTTAAAACCACGGACAACACTTTGATTGGTATTCCCACGTTTGTTGTGAGCAATTTAGTTGTTGCAATGACGGATTTTTGTTGCGTAGTCATCTCTTACAACGAAACAAAACCATCATAAAGTGGATAATTGATTTTTTTATATGTTTCACCTATTTTTGAGTAAGTATAGTGTAAAAGACTGCCTCATTAGTCTAGTGGTCCCAAGCGCGACTGCTACGCTAGAGGTCCTGGGTTCGATCCCCAGGTCGAGCAAAGTGTTATTGGGTTTTTCTATGAAATTCTCAGTAGCAGCTCGGAGTCTGGATTTGTGCCCGGTTAATGGCAATAGGCTCGCCCCCTATTACATGGGACCTAAACATACCGGCGAACTGTGGGTGTACATTAGTACGCCTTTGCCTAACCCTTCGGGGAATACAGGCGTGATGGTATGTTATGTTATAGTGTAAAAGTACCTGGCCTAGGCTCTATACATTTTGAAACATCTTTCAATTTCCACAAACACACAAATTCTATAGATGTTTAGATTTTAATTACAAAGTACTTACACGTATACTTTTGACTGTATATACCATTTTTTTCTTTTTTACGTACGTGGAGAGGTAGGGCATAGCGGAATCGAATAATTCCACTCACAATTGGAGCTGCTCGACTGGGGAAGTACCTCCACCTTGCAGAAAATCGTAGCCAAATAACATAGCTCCGTGCTATGTTGTGTCCCTAACGGTGAGCGAGGTCGCCAGAGCTCCGCGAGGAAGCGTTGTGTTGGCAGTGTGGGCGACCGGTAGTAACAAAACACCAACATGTCTCTTATGCTGCCAGCCCAACTTTTCCTCTTTAATTTACAGGGTCCGCAACGCGCGAGTGATACCCCTGGTGTTGCAAGCGTCCACAGGCTACGGTAACCGTTTACCATCAGGCGGGCCGTATTCTTGTTGCCAACTTAGTGGTATATTAAAAATGTAGGTCTAGAATCTTTTTTTAATAAGACTTTAAAGGAACATTCAAGATTTTCGTTAATACTTTCTACACTGTGACCACCTTGTCTTTTGAATAATTATGTTTCTTATCATGTAGTGACTTTCCAAAATCAACGTAATTGACACTTCACGCTGTGGTGTAAGATTATCCTTAAAAGGTAGCGCAACTGATCATAATGTATTTATTACTTTCCATTTGATGGTCTTTTGTGAGTAAACATGATGCACGCCACGTATTCCCCAAAGGGTTAGGCAGTCTGTACATCTACAGTTTTACAGTTTGTCGGTATATTTAGGTCCCATATAATAGCGGGCGAGCCTTTAGGTAATGTAAGCGTAAGCCTATCACGAATAAAAAAAAAACAGAGCACAAATCCAAACTCTAAGATGCTATTGAGAATTTCATAGAAAAATCAAATAAAATTTTACTCGTCCTGTGAATCAAACCCGAGACCTCTATCGTAGCGGTCGTGCATAAGACCACTAGGCTAATAAGGCAGTTCTACCAATCAAAATATAGTTTTCTAAAATTGCCCAAAAAGGTTAAAGGTTATAGGACCACATAGATGGCAGCAGAAGGCAATATATTTAAAAAAAACAAAGCAAAAAAACTAATATTAAAACAATAGCGAAGAATAAGTCTCATTAAAATTCCCCTCGATGGCTTGAACTCGAGACAGACGTTTCGAAAATGAAAGTAGGCGACTTTGACATGTCTGGACATCTCACCACTGAATAATTTGGTTAAAATTTATATTGTTATTGTTTTTTTTAGTCTGTGTCTGAGTCGCCTCATTGGTTTAAACGGTTGCAGACGTGGTTAGTGAGCTTGAGATTTTGGACTCGATTCCAATTTTGAGAAAAGTCTCATTGGGTTTTACAATGAGGAAATTCTCTGTAGCAAATCGATGTTTAGATTTGAGCCCATTTATTTGGTTAATCTGCGCACCCTATTACATGGGACCTAAGCATACCGGTGAAATGTCGGTTGGTGTATAGCAGTACATCTCTGCCTAACCCTTCAGGGAAAACAAGCGTGAGATATATTTTTTTGGTATGTTTGATTTGCTATCCTGCATATAGCGCACGTAAGCTAAGTCCGCCTAAATTGCACTTATCACGGTCAATCTATGGATGGGTGACCTTTCTCCATGGCCCAAAGAACACGATAACCCGTCAGCCAGTCCCGGTTATCATACGTACACCTGTAACTATTGTCAATGGTAGTGAGAAGCCAGGGTTTTTTTTATTCATGATAGGCTTGCGTTTGATCGTCAGTTTATCTGATGTTAAGTAAGCGATACTGCGATTTACGATGGTGCGCGCTTGCCTAGAAGAAACCGATTCATTCGTGATTTACAGACACCCAGATGTATATTTATCGGGGAAGACCGACTCAGGAAGCGCAATCCATATTTCAGCGGACGCATGACACTAGTGGACTTAAAACGTAAGTAGGTATGTCACACTCGTACCGACTAAAAATTGTACTTGCCTTTGTAGCGACATCTATTGCTGCTGCATATAAACTACGACGGAAAAATCCTGAATCGCGCAAGTGAAGTTTGGAACGCAACTTGCATAAATATAGAACCGCCCGACATTAACCATTGGGTCGGGGCCCACAAGGCAAAACATCCACCTGGTCGCAGAATTCTCCCTTTAGTTGGAGGGGCAACACACCTCGCCCCCTACCTCCCTTGACCTATAGTCACGGCCATGACATTCGTGACATTCACCACGACAGTGACAGGCTAAACAAAATACTTAACCAATTAATCAGTACTCAACACACACTAGTACCTAGCATGTTTTACTAAGTACGTTATACAAAACATATTATTAGGTATTCGGCTTTCATAGAGAGTTGTAAATTGTTTCCCAAATTGAGGCGACAGGGTTTGACGAGGGACTGAAGGGTCACGGATTCGAATCGTTTTGAACTTCGCACAGATTTGAATGTTGTATATGGTTGTTCTAGTTGCTAATATAAGTAAGTATGTAGGCTATTTAGAAAGTTTGTTCGAAATACCTACGTATTGTTTACAAAACAAAACGTTTTCAGAAGTTTTTTGAACGATTCTAACATCTTTACCATCATTAACCCATATACTCGTACTTTCCCACCGTTGGGTACGGGTCTCCATCAGTATGCGAGGTACTAGGCTTAAGTTCACCACGCTAGCCTGCTGCGGGTCGAGAAAAACTCTCAGGCATGCAGGTTTCCTTCATTCCTAGAGAATATCTTTTAGTTTACCACAAAACAATTTTACTTATTATTTTGAGAAATCATACACAAATGTGTGTGGTCGTAATTGAGACTGTTGTGGCTCTGAGTTCGATACCGAAGCGGAGAATTATTAGGTTTTTCTAAAAATTCTCAGCAGCACAGCTCGGACTTCGGACAGAGGTTTGGATTTCTACCCGGTTAATGACAATAAGCTCGCCCCTATTAAACGTGATAAACACGACATAATATATAAAAACAAAATATATTATAGATTGCAAAAGTTTTTTGTTACCACGAGTCACATTAGTGCATACAAAAGTGCCCACTCCAGTCCTTACCCCAAAAGTGGTTAAAAGCACAGTGAACAAAGAACTAATGGTCAGTTTGGAATGGAACCTATGCTTTGTAGGTACTTGAAAATGTGCATTTACTACTTTATAGCTGTAACTTCCTAAGTACTGGATTGACAATGGAATATAAATCTGAGTCCTAAGTATGCAGGATTGGATATAATAAAAATTTAGGTACAGTTAGCGCTCAAAAGTCAATAAGCACGCTAAGGATTACATTGCTATGAACAGTACGAGCGAGCTCGGTACAGCCAGTGCGTGTCACTTGTTAACGACAATGAATAGAAGGTCGTAAGTCAAACTAAACGTCAAGCTATTGCGTTGTGAGATTGCCTATGGACTTTTGGTCGCCACTGTGCCTATACTCGGTGGAATAAACTTTTATAATAGGTAATAACTAGGTATTGCCTGTGGTTTCACTGGTATATTGACATAGCCTAGAGACAGTTAAAAGTTCAAATGTTTTTATTTCAATTAAGCTTTTACAAGCGTTTATGAAACGTTATATAGGATATAGGATCAACTTTTTGGAACCGTGCAACTAGACTCAATATCTAGTTGCACGGTTCCAAAAAGTTGATCCTATGGAGAAGAATCCGGCAAAAAACTCAATGGACACTCTTTTAAAATAAATGGTTTCTGACACTTACGCGAATATTAGACATTGAAATAAAACTACTTTTTACGGATTTTATCGCGTTGTATTGATATTATTTGATTCCCGACGTTTCGGACCCTTTACAGCATCCATGGTCACGGGTAGACTAAGTTGTTGAACGTCTTAATGTTACAATTACTAACAGCTACCTTAAATTTTTGTTAATTATTGGCGATCCGATTCACGCAGAACGAGCTCACCGTATCCTTAGGTCTTGCAGTTTTGGACTGTAATGACTGAAATGTAACAGTTTGCTCGACCTGAGAATCGAACCCGAGGTAGTGGACTTACGGCCACTAAGCGGATGAGGTAGGCTGGCTTACATCATATTATATTCACAAAGTAATAGCTAGATAATAAAATTAAGCTTTCATTTCACAGGACGTTTGTCAATACAGCGCTTTAAGCGATATTACAAAACTGTTTTACAGCTCTACAATAAATTAATACCGGCAAATTCACCCTTATTGCTACAACAATAAAGAAAAGTGTACCGTTTAGTAACAGTATTGTGTAGTTGTTTGCTTTATAAGGGCTATCCAAAGGGGAACAAATGTGAAACCAATTTGCTGCCAAAGGGTTTTGAATCTATTCCATGCTAATTTTCCGAGAATTTTAACGGGTTACATTTTGATCATGGTGTAGTTACTAGTGTCGGTGTATGGGTAGAATCCCCTCCACTACATTTATGTACATACATTGTTAGTACCTACATTATACATTATCAACGAGATTGTTTTATAAAAAAGTTCAGACCTTTGCTCACGAGTGGGACAATACCTAATAATAACAAAAATGTGGGCTAATAATAACAAAAATAAATAAAATGGAAGAATCTGTAATGTCAAAATAATAGTTTTTTTGTGGGATAGGAGGGCAAACGAGCAGACGGATCGCACGATGGTAAGCGATTACCGCCGCCCATGGACACCCACTACACCAGAGGAGTCACAAGTGCGTTGCGTTTTAAAAGGGGATTGGGCCTCCGGTAACCTCACTCACTCGGCGAAACACACCGTAAGTGTTATTTGACGCCGATTTTCTGTGAGGTCGTGGTATCACTCCAGTCGAGCCGGCCCATTAATGCCGAAGCATGGCTCTCTCACGTAAAAATAGTTTTGCATATATAGTACCTATAGGTAATAGGTACCGAAATAAAACAAAAATATTTTTTTTATGTTTTGTCTGCCAGTCAATTTGTTTCGGCTAATCTTTCGAAACAGCTGGAACGATTTTGAAGGGACTTAAAATAATATATCTATTGTTTTACATAGTACCTCCAATGTGATAATATTACAACTTTCTTCCAACCAAATCTAACGTTACTAAACACAACCCTACACCTACCTATATTATGTATAATTCTATCTTACTATTACGATCTACTACAGTTTTTTTTTAAATATGCTATCACTTAACCGCCATAAACAAATCCAGAAATTAGCATATTCTCATGATATATAAACAGAAAGACTGTCGAGTCATCTTTTATGCGTCTTTTATGACTGTTATTGTAATAAGCGAAATGAGCGGAGTCATATGCGGAAGAGTGCGATGCGTCTTTATGCTGCCCACGCGCATCTTTAGTGATGCGATTGCGCGCAACGATATTGTATGGCAGTGAAGGATGCAGAAATATTACTACTGTGTGTGTATTGTATATTGAAAATACATACACTCACGTCTTTCTCCCAAAGGGGTAGGCAGAACTATAGAGTGTTACTTGCTACGATTCTTGCATACTTCTTTTGCTTCTTCCACATTCGTACATCTTCTCATACATACACGCCGGTCGCGAGTGCTACGCACCTGACCTTTTTGAAGGATTTCGCCAATAAGATCGGCGTATGTCCTTCTAGGGCGACCTCTACCGGCGCTGCCGCTGACATTCGCCTTATAAATTCCTTTCGATAATCGTCATTTTCATTCATTCTTTCAACATGTCCAAACCATCTCAAACCATTCTTTTCAATACGCGTCACTACATCATGGACAGTCATGAATTCCTGTATTCCCCGAAGGGTTAGGCAGAGGCGTACTTAATGTACACGTCGCATGTTATAGGGGGCGAGCCTATAGCAATTAACCGGGCACAAATCCAAACTCCGAGCTGCTACTGAGAATTTCATAGAAAAACCCAATAACACTTTGCTCGACCTAGGGGTCGAACCCAGGACATCTAGCGTAACAGTCGCGCTTGAGACCACTAGACTAATGAGGCAGTTTCATTAGTCTTGTGGTCCCTATAATGGTGTCCTTTCTGCATAATTACCATAATTATGCAGAAAAGACACCATGTTTATACTTATCGTAACTCAATAGTTATCTTCAATACTTGCCATCAATGTCGAGTCGATGAAAACCCACAAAACGAAGGCAGGAACACTTGGATTATTTTCGAGTAGATTGGTCTCAGATAGCCATGAACAACTCAGCAGCACGATCAACTGTTAGAAAACAACAATGGTTATACTGCTGCCTTTCTTGTGTTGTACTTTATACGGATGGATCATTGACTTGTTCGGCTTGCAAAGTTAATTTATTAACCGGCCTCGCATTTTAGTCTTTGTCTAAAATATAATTATGTAAAAAAAATTAAAGTCCTCCAGTCTTTATTACGACTGCTTATTATAACTAACTGGGGGTTTTCGTGAAAAAAAAATTGTCCACAATTAATTATTTCATCAACGCCCAAGTTGTTGCCAAGACAATAGATTTTACGTTGTCTCTATAATACGGGACTTAATGGGTTAATAGGTAATATCGACTAGTGTACAGCACAGGATGAAATTGGAAAATTTCAATTGAACTAGATCGCAATATTACTGTTTTACAGGTTAGAATACAATACATTCTTCACTGCCATTAAAAACCATTGGCGAAAAAAAACGTCTGACTTGCTCGATGGTAAGACCTCTTTTGGCCTGACTGGCTAGCGACCACCCTTACGTCGGAGTCTGACATAAAGCACGTTTGTATGTTCTGGCTTTTGGACGTGAGAGCCAATCCCTTACGGTTACTACTGCCCCGGCTATCTGCAATCCGTAGGGTTTCTTAAGGCCCAGCACAACACATCAGCAACCTCTAGTGTTGCAGATGACCATGGGCGGTAATGACTACTTACCATCGGATGGTTCGTCTGATCGTTTGACAACATTAAAATAAGATAAAATTACAATACGCTCATCTTTTGTATAATCAGGCTTTATTTAAAATAATTGCTAAAGACGATCACCCAAGAATCGAGGTAAACATCTTACCTCGCTGCTCACAACTGACATACGCAGTTCCTAATTAGACACTCGCTCTTTACTTAATTTGTACCGCCGCATAACATAATGGAATATTTGTTGCAGTGTGCTTATACTGAAGACCAATTCAAAGTGTCACATAATTTTTACTGAAACACTTCGGCGCAAGAGTGTATGTATGCATGTTGCGTTAAATATCAAAACAAGCGCATCGTGCGTCAGCGCAACCTTGAGATGTCCGCATTAAATACGGAAACTCACGCGCATGTTTATTTGACTCGTAAAATTAAACTTGCAAAGATGTATGGAAGATGGATGAGACACTGTCGAGTGGAATTAAAATCAATTTATTTTACCATATTAGTGTTACTTTGACTATAAAATTATCACTCACTTAATCACTGTCACTTCCTGCGCCAATAGCGATTGATATACTTTTAAGGTGCAATAAAATATAATGATAAATGTTAGAGTGCTATCCTTTTTGTCTTTACTGAGTTGTCATTGATATTCATAGCTATTTTACAGCGTATTAACGTCACATCCTTATTCAATTATAACTGGGCTTAAAACCACGAAACTAGCACTATATTTTTGGATTGAGTCCACAAATATTATGTTATGATTTACATCACGAAGAAAGGCAATCGATAATTATTCTAGGGTAGAATCCTAGACCAATGATCGATTGTGTAGGTATTATCAAAATCCCAGAATCATTTTATTAACTTTCTACATGACGAATTTTCTTATTAAGCTATACTTAGTAAGTAACAACGATGAGCTCTAGCGATTGGACCTGTCAGGTTCATAGTGGACGATTCCCATGACTATACTTGCAGACCCTTTTCCCATGGTCTACCATGGTTTTAGTTGATACGAGTCCCACATATGCCACTTTCTATTACAGCGTACAATGAATGAAGATATTCCACACTACAAAAAAGTTAGGTTAAGCAACAAACACAAATGTCACATGCAAATTTGCTTTTAAATTAAATTATTCAAACAAAGAACGTTCTAGCAAAAATATTTTGACACTTCTAGTAAATCTAATGTCGTGCAAAATGCCACGTTCCCTGGGCTATTTGGTTTTATTGCATTAATATAATGTTATTATTCCGTTTTATATGCCGCTATAATTGTATTTAATGTTCCCAGTTTTGAGCACTTTATAATATGCCTATGTCTGAACTAACGATGGACATTGATTTTGCTTGGACTATTAATATTAATAGAATTTATTTATTATCTTAACTAGCGACCTATGCGCAGCTTCGCCTGCGTCAATTTTCCGGAAAAAAACTTTCATACAAACTCATTCAAACTCATTCTGATAATTTTTTTTAACACCTACCCTAGGATTTTCTTCTGTATCGTGAGTGTCTTTACAAACACAAATTCTCACGTACACAAACAACCAGACCCGGAACAACTACTTCTAGATCACACAAATATCTTGTCCGTGTGTAGGGATCGAACCCACAACACGTGGCGCAGAAGCCGATCGCTCAGCCGCTATACCAAACGTGTCGTCATTTGCGAACACTCTCAAGTGATGATCTTTCATACATGCAGCAATTGATTTTTATTCTTAACTACCTATTACCTACATAATAATAAAATTGACATATTGACTGTCTGATACAACGGACAACTTGATCCGGTGGATCTAGAAGCATAATATTGTGCGCGGGAGTTCCTTATAAATTATAACGTACATGAATACTAAGACTTACCTAACCTATCTACCATCACACCAAAATCCCCTAAGGGTTAGGCAGAGGTCTACTATACAGCTACAGTAGTAGTGCTACTCAGTAGCAGCTCTGTGATGTAAAAATATACAAGCTGCTACTGAGTTTCATAGAAAAATCTATAGCAATTTACTGGATTTGGTATCCTCGCTTGCGACCAGTAGGCCACTGAAGCTATTTGTATTCCTAATCCTTATAAAAACATTTCTAATTAAACAAAGAAAACAAAAGAAACAACAAATAACCCAAATAACTAAACATCCGTCTCAACAATAACTATTACATCTACGCTAATACTCCTCGGGAACTTGATGGATCAAAGTACCTCAGTATCCAGGAGTTGATTGGTAAAGTTACTGCGCACTAAGACATTCGAGCTGATACTTTCCTTACATGGAGTGTCACAAATAACATCTGAGTCTATCACAAAACTCTGGAACTAAGTTTGGGTAACTTCAGCTGTCTGTCTGGCAATTTTGTTGGGTGACGGTGTCATACGGGTCTTGAGAATAGCAAGCAAAATTGTTGGGCTGAGCTTATCGGGTGTGTAGTATATAGTAGTGTAGTAAGAGCAAAAGGAGACGTGGGAGAGCCACGCTTCGGCACGAATGGGCCGGCTCGACCGGAGTGATACCACGGCCTCACAGAAAACCGGCGTCAAACAAAGCTTACGTTGTGTTTCGCCGAGTGAGTGAGGTTACCGGAGGCCAAATCCTCTTTTAAAGGTGGGCAACGCACTTGTGACTCCTCTTTTGGTGTTGCGGGTGTCCATGGGCGGCGGTAATCGCTTACCATCAGGTGATCCGTCTGCTCGTTTGCCCTCCTATCCTATAAAAAAAAGGATGTATTATTACTTACATAGGTCTTCAAAAGAAATCTCAAATGAGTAGTAGAAGATTTGCTAAAGTAAGTTAGGAAATCAAAAATGACATCTTTGATAAGCAAGTAAGTTACTGTTTTTGTTTAAATTAGGTATGTGACGTCAAATTCACTATGCCAAACAGATAACTAACATAACCAAAGGAAGCCACAAAGCTAAGCAACGTTTGTTCTAGTCCCGAGAACATTCTATATGTTTAGAAATTTCCGTTTATTTGACTCGTAACGACTTAGATTGCGGAACAAGTTGGACAGAATAAATTACAAAATCCTCACAGTTCCTCTCATTTTTCTTGTATAGCACTCAGAACCTTTGCTACCCGGTACCATGACAGGTGCCGTCCAGTGATCGCTGGACCCCTTTAAAGGGGCTTGCCTCGTATCCTACTCGCAAGCGCGCGTGTGCCCGAACACGTGCGCCACCGACTTGGGCCACAGTTCCTTTCCCAGCAACCTCCATTTTAAGGAAAATTACCCCTAAAAATGGGACTGCCTCATTAGTCTAGTGGTCCCGAGCACGACTGCTATGCTAGAGGTCCTGGGTTCGATCCCCAGGTCGAGTAGTGTTATTGGGCTTGTCTATGAATTTCTCAGTAGCAGCTCAGAGTCTGGATTTGTGCCCGGTTAATGGCAATAGGCTCGCCCCCTATTACGTGGGATCTAAACATACCGGCGAACTGTGGGTGTACATTCGTAAACCTCTGCCTAACCCTTCGGGGAATACAGTCGTGATGGTATGTTTATGTTTATGTACCCCTAAAAATTATGTAACAGTCATTCACAAACCTGTGCCGTGGAATTCTATTATGTCAAAATACTGCAAGCTGGCCGTTCTACCGGGCCGTGTGTGTCACAGACGTGTGAGTGACCCGGCGGGGCCTACACTAGCCGTTCACCCCGCCCTGTCCAGACGACCTGTTACACACTTCACTTGCCACATCATTATTATGAACACCATGCAGTATTTTATGTGATTTGCATCCTAATAACATTTTTATTGTTTGTTTAGAGACATTCATAAACGTTAGTTTGTTGTTCGATGCATGTACCTTGCACTTATCAAAACATTTCATAACATAAATAATTACATACCATCACGCCTGTATTCCCCGAAGGGTTAGGCAGAGGTGTTCTAATGTACACCCACAGTTCGCCGGTATGTTTAGGTCCCATGTAATAGGGGGCGAGCCTATTGCCATTAACCGGGCACAAATCCAGACTCCGAGCTGCTACTGAGAAATTCATAGACAAATCCAATAACACTTTGCTCGACCTGGGGATCGAACCCAGGACCACTAGCGTAGCAGTGGACAGTTGTAGCGTAACATTTCATAACACGTTTTCTGATTAACTATTTTTTATAATAAAGAACAAATGTTATATAATTAATCATGTAAATGTAAAATGGAAACTTATTTATGTCTTTTTTTTTTAATATTATGCAGTGATAATAATGCCCATAAATAATAGATACTTATTTCAATAAATTTGGATTAGTTTAATATTAATATTTATGTTATAAAAAAGCCAAATAACTTTTACGGTCATTTTTTTTCCGTTCAACTTCAATGAGATAATTCTGTGTCTACCAAATTAGTATACCTTTGCATATCGCTTCGGGGAATATATTCATAATAGTATGTAAGTACAATAAAAGACAGTAAAAATAATCTCTTGATAGGCTATTGTAATCTATCATCATCACCATAGCCTATATTCGTCCACTGGACATAGACCTCTCGTAGAAAATACCGTAGAGCCTGATCTCCAGCTTTCCTCATCCAATCGCTACCACCTGCCATCCACAAGTCGTCACTTAAGCGAAGACCGAAGTCTAGTTACGTGCAACTAGCGACCCGCCCGCGGTTTCACCCGCGTTGCCCCGTTCCTAAAAGTCGTAGCGTGATATTGAAAATTATATTTACCAAAATAAAAAATAGTCTATAGCACTCAAACATAGTACCTACCTACCTTTCTAACAGTGAAAGAATTTTCAAAATCGGATCAGTAGTACCGGAGATTACCCCGAACATCCAAACGAACAAACTTAACCTTTTTATTATTATTTATCGGTACACAAAAATCTTGCCTATCTCAAAAAGTGGGCTAGGTCATTGTCCGACAAAAGTATTGTCAAAGAAATTTCAATGAGATCCAGACAAGATAATTTGTGTCTCATCACAATTGAATAGAGTTTATAATAGACTACTTTCAGTAAGTTTTGTCTCTTCTGAATTTTACCTAATAACACAGATGATACTAATAATCTATTTATAAGTATAAAACAAAGTCAGGTTTGTTACAGACTTATAACTCGAGATCGGCTAGACCGATTTTTATGATATTTGGTTTGTCGGATTCGTCTCCGCCCCGAATAGCAGAATAACTATTAAAACATCGAAAAAATTCACGAAAAGAACATTAAGAAGAACATTTATTTTCTCATACATTTTGTACCGGGAACAGATGATTTTTTATCGGACACTGAACATGGCGTTGTTTTCTGTGAGGCCAGTAGATGGCGTTCTGTGCATTTTCCGAACTCCTCAAGCTGCTGCCATGCTGGTGTGATTTTGATTATTTTTTGTGTATGTTTAAATAGGTCCCTGGATAATTTAGATTCACAATTTGAGCTGGTAGATGGCACCCCAAACGGGTTCTATGTTTCTTTTTATATACAGTGCATGCAAGACAACGTTATGCGGGGCCCGCTAATAATAACTAAAAAAAACATGATTTTACATCATAAGAATTACAACGTATCTCAAGCTATCGCCTTGTGCGAATCGCTTATCAAAAATAAGATGGTAAGTAGTTACCGCCCATGGACACTTCTTTAATCCGGGCAAACGAGCAACTTCAGAATTATCACGCGCTGACCCAACCAAAACGCGGTAACGAAACCATAGCGACTTCTAATTCGACGCCAACGCCATCTAGTTATGATATAATAAACATTTGTACAAATCGAGTTCTGCGTTTGCTAATATCGTTGGTGTAAATTAGAACCTCTGAAAAAAAATTAGTATTTGGGTATACATTACTTTTTTTCTCTCCATTTTTATCTATACCTGCCGTTGCTCGCGGTTTTACTCGTCATCCAAAGGACTTTTTAGACAAGTCTTTTGTTGTCCAAAGTCCAATCCAACTTGACCACACGTTTAGCCTGGCAGTTGATCGATCGGCTTTTGTACCACGAGTTGCAGGTTCGACTCACGCATTTATCAAATATTTGTATGAACTACAGTTCTGGGAATTTGTGTTTGTTAAAGTACCCACGATACTGGAGAAAATCCTAATGTAGGCCAACGTTTTTTAAAAAAGAAACTATATATATCTAAATTCGAGAAGAGTCTTTTGTCATTAACTGGGCACAAATGATACTGAGAATTTCATAAAAAAAACAATAACAGTGCTCAATCTGAGAATCAAAGCCAGGATCTCTAGTGTAGCAGTCGCGCTTAAAACCGCTAAACTAATGAGGCAGCTATAATGAAAGTATACAAAAATAATTTCCATATTCACAAAGACATCGAAAATACTTCCTACATTATAAGTACAAAGAAAACACAATACATTATTCATATTAAGGGCTCAAGGTCCCACATAATTAACTTCTATATTTCTAGCACTAAAAACCTTTGTGACTTCCGTATTGCCCTCATACTTCACAACAAAGACCTATGAAAGTGCAATGACTCACCGTCTGGTTAATTACGACGCAGCAATTACCGAGTTATTGTTCAGACAGACAGACAGACAAATTGGGGTTCAGCGAGGAAAATTAATTTTGTTAATTGATTTTATGGATGTCTGAAATTATGAAGCACCTTTAAATAATAATTGGTGTTTGGAATATGAAATTGATTATGTATATCAACATTTTCATCCACAAAAATTATCAATGTTGATGTTTTTTTTTATGTTTCGTCAATCCTATATTTAATTCAATCATCTTTTCATCAAGATCTCTCACTCGACTATCACGCCTGTATTCCCCGAAGGGTTGGGCAGAGGTATACTAAAAATTACAGTCACAGTTCGCTTCCGCTGGTATATTTAGGTCCAATTTAATAGGAGACTAGTCTATTGCCACTAACTGAGCACAAATCTATACTCCGTGCTGCTACTGACAATTTAATAGACAAACCTAATAACACTTTGTTCGAATCGAACCCAGGATCTCTAGGGTAGGAGTCGCGCATATAACCACTAGGCTAATGAGGAAATTAGTAATAAAATACAAACAAAAAAATATACGGAACCAACAGTCCAAAACTAATTAAGTATTCAAAATGTGACCTAATTTTATCATTTCAATACAGTGTAAAATTTTCAGTGGCATGGAGCGGCTGTTAGTCATAAAGTGATTCATCCGTTTTAATATTTAAATTACAACAAATTCATAATTGCTACCATCTAGTTTATTTTTGATTTTAAAGCGTAGTTTTTCTGGCAATGTGTCACTCTTACTTTTTTACTGGTTTCTGACACGCGAATATTTAACACTAGCGACCCGCTCGTGGTCTCACCCGCGCTGCTCCGATCCTAAGAGGCGTAACGTGATGGTTTCTGACACTTACGCGAATATTAGACATTGAAATAAAACTACTTTTTACGGATTTTATCGTTAGTCAGTTGTGTTGATGTTATTTGATTCCCGACGTTTCGGATCCTTTACAGCATCCATGGTCACGGGTAGACTAAGTTGTTGGACGTCTTAATGTTACAATTACTAACAGATAACAGAGAACTAATTAACAAAAATGTAAGGTAGCTTAAGTAAGTATAATCTTAATAGTTAGAAAATTCAGAGGAAAACAAAGTACCTACTCCTACATAATATAGAATAAATAGTTATTTTGCAACAAATACGTCTCGATAATTGTACAGTAGCTAGACGTGGTGTTTACGTCAGGCCTCTTGTTACTGCTAGGGTTGGCACAACGATCAGCAAACAAAAACATAATGAGCTTTGTGTAATTTCAAATAAAATATCGTCTTCAATAGGTAGGTACCTGGTCATATCTATTTTATAATTTAAATGCTTGATTACTTACACCGACGTTAACACGTACAACAAGCTAATAGTTTATACCATAAACTAGCTATAATATATAACATAATCATAAATTAAAGATTCCTATTAGTAGGATTCCACATACTGAACAGAATAATAAATAACACAATTTAAATAATAATAAATTAACTCAAAAAAGTATACTCAATTTTTCAAATAAACGACATGCAATGTAAAAGATGTCAATGTTTAATGTAATGTTGAGACAAATATTTATGTGCGTGTGGTGAGAGGGTCACTTTGTTAAAATTCTTTGAAAATGTGCTTAGGATTTAGTGAACATTCCCAAAGAATTGTGAAAGTTGGAATCAGATTTTTTGAAAGTTAAATAAGCGAGTTATGGGCTGTAAAGTTGGGTCCTCAGTTCTCCCATAGAGGATTGAGGTCCCACCGGTATCAGATAAACTATGGACACTACAGGAAAAGTAATTGTGCCAAACTCTAAGGTAATGCCAAACAAAATTTGTGAAAACAAGATATTATCGCAAAACACTGTCACGTGGGATAGTCATGCTTCGGTACGAATGGGCCGGCTCGACCGGACTGATACCACGGCCTTATAGAAAACCGGCGTTAAACAACACTTACGTTGTGTTTCGCCGAGTGAGTGAGGTTACCGGAGGCCCAATCCTCTTTTAAAAGGTCGGCAACGCACTTGTGACGCCTCTAGTGTTGCGGGTGTCCATGGGCGGCGGTAATCGCTTACCATCAGGTGATCGGTCTGCTCGTTTGCCCTCCTATCACATAAAAAAACTCTCCCACTTTGTATATCTTCGTTCAAAATGGGCCCTGAGTTCTCATACACGTCAAAATTAAAATATTACCCAAATAAAATGAAACCATTAACTTACAGCTGCTGTTTGAAATCCTATAATATATGCTACTAAATAAATTGTCAAAATTCTCAAAAAAGCAAGAACAGGTCACTACTTCTTGTTATTTGGAAGTTATGACCTTGATAAAATTCGGGTTTTCTTATCGTATGAAAGATAAGACAAATACAAAATTGACTCATTTTGTGAAAAAAATTGGGCAACAAATTCGATACCAGAAAGAATTTAAAGGACTCTTTAATATATAAAAACATCGATTTTTATTTTTAGTCTCTTATTTTGGTATTTCGATAAAATTCTCATTAGCAGCAGCTCGGCATTTTGATTGTGCCCGGTTAATGGCAATATGCTCCGTATGCTCGCCCGATCGCTCCCTATTACATGGAACCTAAAACATACCGGCAAACTGTTGTGGATGTACAACGGGTATATTGTTACATCTCTGCCTAACCCGGGGAATACAGGCGTGATGGTATGTTATATTTTACAATTAAATTTTAACAATTTACATTAATTTAACAGGCGTAAGGGCCCCAGGGCACAAGATTTTGCTTTGCGTCTGTTATTTTTTACTTGACAGGTCAAATTTTGATAATTTCGTATCCAGAGCACCTTCACGAATCCTTACTTATCATAAACGTGAAAGTTTGTGAGTATGTATGTATGGATGTGTGGATGTTTGTTACTCTTTCACGCCAGAATGGCTGAACGGATCTGGATGAAATTTGGCACAGAGATAGATTATATTATTATTATCCAGGTCGGATAATAATAATATAATCAAGTCAATTCTGAAGTTCACGCAGACATAGTCGCGCCAGAAGTTAGTGCTAAATAAAATGTAAGAAATGAAAATAAAGTCTGCAAATAAGTATCTGCATTTAGGTAACTGCCAACCCTACCCGCCGTATTGACTTTTAATCTCTCTTTATTTTCTGTCCGTACTAGAAAGTGTTGCGTATTTGTCTTTTGTCTAACCACTCCACCGGACTAGAAACAGGAGATTGTGTCTTAATACAGACACTTATATTGTTTTAATCTGTTCCAGTGTTATGGAGACTTCTTTAGTACTAAAAAATTATGAAAACTTTTACGACTATGGATGATGATAAACATACCATCACGCCTTGGCTTTAGGGTTGGGTAGAGGTGTTCTGTACCCATAGTTCTCTCGTAGGTTTGTAGGGCCAGCCTATTGCCATCAACCGGCTACAAATCTAAACGCCAAGCCGCTACTGAGAATTTCAAAGCAAAAACCAATAACACTTTGCTCGACCTGGGAACCCAGGACCTCTAGCATAATAGTCACACTCAGGACCACTAGGCTAATGAGACGGTTCTATTATTTTTAAGTTTATTAAGTGTCTTAGTGTTTATCTGTGTGAAATGTTGTCAGTTATTTTAACGGTTTTGTCGCTTATAATCTATTTTCCTAGTAACAATATCATACATAGTATCACAAAAGGAAGATACACTGTCTTTATTTCTGTTAAAATTACTCAAATCATGCGAAAATGAGGCTTAACTTCTTAGAATAAAGATCACATATCATTTTTGCGAGTATAACACAGATTAATTGTGGTAATGGACACGTTTTGGCTCAGTTTCATTTGGCCTTGAAGTCAGAATTATATCTACCATTAATCAAACTAAATTAGACTTTATTTACATTGCAATAACGCAATAAAAGGACGTAAAAGTAAATTTGCCTCAAGGATTTGTTTAGTTTATGTTGACAGCTTAATTTTATGGCGCACTGAATTAGTATTTTGCTTGTTAAGGGGGCCAGACAGTACTTTAACTATAACAAGTAAAGTTATCTTCCTCCTGGCAGATATGATAGTGAGATTGCAGTCTATTCAGAGAAGACTGTTTTCAGAGCTCCACAATCCAATTTCTGGCTAATAACATAACATATGGTATGTTGGCACGCCTGAATTCCTAGAAAGGTAGGGCAGAGGTATACTAATGTACACCCACAATTCACCAGCATGTTTAAGTCCCATGTAATTAAGGGTGAGCCCATGGCCAATAACCGGGCACAAATCCAGACTCCGAGCTGCTGCTGAGAGTTTCATAGAAAAACCTAATAACACTTTGATCGACCTGCGAATTGAATCCAGGACCTGCAGCGTAGCAGTCGCGCTTGGGACTAATGAGTCCCTCGTAACAACAAAATCCTCGATTCATGGTTGACATTCCAAAAACTGGAACGAAACGCTTTACGTCCACTTTTATCAAGCGTACTGCTGATATGTGGAATGCGCTTCCCGAGTGGATCTTCCCCGATAGATATAATCTGGGTGTCTTTAAACGAATTAATCGGAATTAGGCTTGCTTAGAAGATACCGATTCATTCGATCTGCAATCTATATCGTAGTATCGCTTAACATCAGGCGAACTGGCGGTCAAGCGTAAGCCTATCACAAATAAAAAAAACATACTATATTATCTGCTACGAATCCAATCACATTTGCCTCGCAAATCCCAGGACCTCAGTCCGTAGCTACTCGGCCTAATGAGACGTCTAAAGGTCTAACAGGGTACAATAGGTACACGCTACGGCTAATATTCCTTGTATATTGCACATCACGGTCGCAGGTCAGTCACCGCGTCTGGGCGCCTTACACCTAGTCTGTGTTGCACTCCATGGAGCCAGGAAGACAGGCTGGCACTGGATAATCTGCTAAAAAAGTTGAAGCAAATACGTAATTTACCATCTCGCCTGTATTTCCCGAAGAGGTAGGCAGAGCGGTACTTATGTACACTCACAGTTTGCCGGTATGTTTCCATTAATGCCCAGCTCCCACCTGCTACTGAGAATTTTATAGAAAAACGCAATAACTCTTTCCTCGACCTGGGAATCGAACCCGTCTATGAATGACTAGCGTAGGATTCGCGTTTGAGACCACTACACTAATGATGTGTACTGTCTTTTTTCGCATTTTCGGGGACTTGGGAAGTTTTATTTCTTTTTAGCTCTTAAGACCGATCCATCGACTGTGGATCGATCGCCTGGGGTCTGAGGACTTTAACCAGACTAGAAAAGTTATATATGGAATCTCGGGTACCTCAATCGCTATACCAAACGTCCAGTCAAGAAATGCAAGTCCCTGTCTAGGTATTAAAGACGATCATGTCTACCTACGACAAGCAGTTCTCTACCTTTCCAAAAACGGGTCGACTTCATTCAGGAGGTCTATTTATTTACGAATATTGAGGTGGTAGAGCTGCTGAGTCTGTCTAGGTATCATTGCCAATTATTTTTCCACTAAGCACTATGTGTGCTAACATTACTGTATTCCGGTTTAAGGGTAATGTAGCCAGTGAAGTTATAAAAGACTTAAGGCGGATCGTTTCGCTGTGCCCGCGAAATTCAAATTTCGAGTGGTTTTTCGCAGTTTGTAGGTCTATAATAAGTTCTGCATTCATGGTAATGGTAATTGCGACATTAACTATACAAAATTCACAATTTTTATCTAAAACCATTGATTAAAAATCATTTTTGGAGCTAAAAGTAGTGTAAAATGACAATTTTGACCAATTACACAGATTGCGCCAAGTTTTTGGCTTGATAAGGATTTATTAGTAAAGGTTTTATTTCTCAGTTGTGAATGTTGTAACAAGTACCATGAATCTAGAACTTGTTATAGACCTACAAACTGCGAAAAACCACTCGAAATTTGAATTTCGCGGGCACAGCGAAACGATCCGCCTTAACAACTGAGATCTCAACATGACAACGTGATATTGATTTCACTAGGGCTAGCGTTTGTAGGTTGCCGCTTACGATCATGTCCGTGTGTTTGTTTTTTTTTTATATGTAGACGTCAGCAAATGAATAGACGAGCTCATGGTAAATCAAGAGAGGTAGGGCATAGTGGAGCTGCCCGACTGGGGAAGTACAGCCACCTTGCAGAAAATCGTAGCCAAATAACATAGCTCCGTGCTGTATTGTGTTCCTAACGGTGAGCAAGGTCGCCAGAGCTCCGCGAGGAAGCGTTGTGTTGGCAGATAGAATAAGCATCAGGCATTGTCTCCTATGCTGCCAGCCCAACTATTCCTCCTTGATTTACAGGGTCGGCAACTCGCGAGTGACACCCCTGGTGTTGCAAGCGACCTTAGGCTACTGTATGCTTGTTTGCCACCTTAGTGGTATAAGAAGAAGTCATTATCGCCCATGGACACCTGCAACACCAGACGAGTGTCTAATGCGTTGCCGGCCCCTAAGAGCCGCACCGTTTGAAGATAATTATGTCATAGCGCAATAGGAAAACCTCAGGAGGTAGACCATTTCTGATTTTAGAGGTACGCGTGAGAAAACCTCGCGACACTTTAACATTCTTGGAGACCCAGGTCTCCAGTACGTGAGAATGAACCCTACTCCTGAGGCGGGTGATGCGGTGATAAAAAGGTCTCCTTGTTTATCCACGTATTACATATAAACTGTCTCCTCCATAATGATCCTCCACGTTCCTACTTCCAGTACGATGTCTCGGCATTCTGTATATACGTATAAACATCAATCGGCGCTCGGCTACGGCCAGACGGCTTGCGATATTTAAATTTTGAGACTTTAACATTTTATGGCCATTTTGTTAAGCACCCTCTCGGGGAAATGGAAAATAGGAGACGTGATTCTAAGAGGATGTGAATAAGACGTCTCTGGTTCCGGCTATTGGAAAATAGACGCGTAATTCTCAATGGAAAATAAAGCTTTATGGAGGCAGCAATTGAAGAACTTTTTATTTCATTGAATTGTGATGTTTTTGAATTATTTAAATATGACAAAAACGGTAATTTATAAATACTTCACTGACTGAGAGAGAAGAGTCACCGGGCAGATAACAGCGAAGCACACGTCAACTTGATTATTTCGCCTTGAAATTCGATTTTATTATGTTGTATTGATTTTATTAAATTCCTGACGATTCGTAGCCTTTACAGCTTCCATGGTCACGGTAAGACAGATGTGTTGGACTTCAAAAAGCAGGAGGTTCTCAATTCGACTGTATCATTTTTTTACCTCAAGACTCTCACTCAGAGTCGGCATCAAATACACAAATAATACATAAGACCTACATTTCACAGCATTCAGTTTTAATCGTCAATTCAATTCAGAAAATCAATTACCAAAATCAAAATATATTTGGAACTCAAAATGACATCATTACGCAGTTGTATTAATACAAACTTTCACTAATAGCAGTCGAAATTACTGCGGTATTGAATTTAATTACTCGGCAAAATTATAATGTATCGATATAACAGCGCATCACTGTAATAAATATCGATATAACGACTCATCACTATGCAGAGTACGATTTTGTGTCATCATTAGTGAAAATTCTACGCTCTAATTTTTATTTTTGAAGTCTGAACTCGATATATTTTAGTTAAAATAGCGGTCGCAACCGCGGCTATTACGTCAAAGGTCCTAGATTCGATTCTCAGTCTAATCTCGATTTAAAGATGCAGCTCGATGTTTAGATTTATGTCTGGTTAGTGGCAATAAGATCCTCTCTCTTATTTAGGGTCCAAAAACATGCAAAAGAAAGGTGGATGGCCAACTGTACACCTCTGCCTAAGCCGCATCTGTTTAGGACGGATGCTGCGCTAGAGGTCCCGGATTCGATCCCCAGGTCGAGCAAAGTTATTGAGTTTTTCTATGACATTCTCAGTAGCAGCTCGGAGTCTGGATTTGTGCCCGGTTAATGGCAATAGACCCCTATTACATTGGACCTAAACATACCGGCGAACTGTTTATGTACAATAATAGTATCATACTTCTTTTTTACGTGTAAGAGCCATGCTTCGGCACGAATGGGCCGGATCGACCGGAGTGATACCACGGCCTCACAGAAAACCGGCGTCAAAGAACGCTTACGTTGTGTTTCGCCGAGTGAGTGAGGTTACCGGACGCCCAATCCCCGTTTAAAAGGCCGGAAACGTACTTGTGACTCCTCTGGTCTTGCGCGTGTCCATGGGCGACGGTAATCGCTCGACTCTGTGCTTTGTTATTTGGCTACGATTTTCTGCAAGGTGGAGGTACTTCCCCAGTCGAGCAACTCCAATTGTGGGTGGAATTATTCGATTCCACTATGCCCTACCTCTCTTAGATGTATCTTTAGATGTCTTTGAGGGTTGTACGTATCTACACTCAACGATCTTTTACTAACCCCTAAACTAAAAATAAATAGGGATCACTGGTTCGTATAAATCATTGCTTACGACACAATATTTTAACTAAATTATTAATAATGAAAGTTACTTAAATACTTATTTAAAAGAAAAAAAATACAATGAAAACGTAATACTTGTCTTTTCTTATGCCTTTCAAACCGGAACATAAAAATATTAAGAAGGATGCTTAAGAAGTTTCTCACCAAACCTAAATTTATACCTATAGTAAAATTGCAACCGGCCGATGTCTGTACATTATAGATATTAAAAAAAATAATATGGGAGGTTTTTATTAGAGCAACAGGAGCCAAAAAAAAAATTTTTAGAATTTTTGTCTGTCGGTCTGTCTATATACGTCTAATTTTTGTCTGTTTGTACGCGCATCACGCAAAAACGACTGCATGGAATTGAATGCAGTTTTTACCGATGTATTGCTAGAGGTGTAACTTGGTGCATGTTTCATCTGAATGCGCCCACCTAGAATCGGACTTATAGTATGTAAATCTTTTTGGGACGTGAGTAAAACTCCGGGCAACAGTTAGTTAATAATAAAACTTTCCATAAGGTATAAGTCACCAGCTACATAAATATAACCATGTATCCACACATTTCAAAGTGATCCCTGTCAAAGCGTCATACAATCGATACTCATGTACCGTTGTAGGCATATACCAGGTTACAATTCAATACCCTTGTCAAATTAACGTGCCTATCAAAGAAACTCGATCGCTATTGTGAGTTTGAAGAGCGGAGAACTACGAAATTATAGACGTGGCAGTGTATTTTATTATTTAAATGAAAAGTTTTATTTAGAAAAAATCTTTAGTTTAAGAAATCGACCTTAGGGGAAATCCACCGTCCGATTTTATTTATCAATATCATTGCGTATGGCATTGATTATGCATGGATCAAATACTTATCCAATTTTTTTTAACCAGCTTATGGCGGCAGTTGAATTCTGACACTCTACCAGAAAAGTGGGAAAAACAGCAAAAGGAAAACAGTGAATTGTTCGGATTGATTCCTGCTGCCTCTTTCCGCCATCGTTCTACGCAGCAGTAGTTCCGTCCCCATCCTCTTGACGGTTGGGAAGTTTGTAGAGAAACGCACAGTTGTGGACTAACTGTGCGTTTCTCTAGAAACTTTATGCCTCGTACAACAAAACTGTGGAATGAACTTTCGTCTACAGTATTTCCGGACCAATACGCCCTTCAAACCTTCAAGAAAAGAGCGTACTCCGTTTTAAAAGGCCGGCAACGCACTTGTGACTCTTCCGGTGTTGCGGGTGTCCATGGGCGGAGATAATCGCTTACCATGAGACGATCCGTCTGCTCGTTTGCCTCTTTTCCCATAAAAACAAGTGAAATGGGCATTCGTTTACCACATGGAAAATGGTCTGATCAGGACATTCGGTCTTTTAATAAGCGACTAGTAAGATGCGAGAAAATATCGGACTCGCTCGGTAGGACTTCAGTGACAGTCTGCAGTCCGTAGCGGCTTTTAAGACTCAGCAACGCATCAGCAACTCCTTTGGCGTTGCAGGTGTTCATGGGCGACGATGACTCCTACTTACCATCATCATTTGCTTGTTTGCCGACACAATCAATAAAAAAGAAAAGTTACTAAACGTATGTATTTCATCGAGATTTGCAAAAAAACATCGTCAACATATATTTACGAAAAACTAAATAACTAAAGGATCTATAAACGATGGGTATTAAATTTGCCATTGGTGTGCCTATTCAAATTGTTTCAGTTATTTTTTAACTTAATATACGGCGATACATCATGTTGCCAACACATCATAATAAAGTTAGTGTTGTTCTTATTGTTAATGAGAGAAAATGGTTCGCCGGTATGTTTAGATCCCATGAAATAAGGGGCGAGCCTATTGCCATTAACCGGGCACAAATCCAGACTCCGAGCTGCTACTGAGAATCTCATAGAAAAACTCAATAACACTTTGCTCGACCTGGGGATCGAAGCTAGGACCTCTAGCGTAGCAGTCGCGCTTGGGACCACTAGACTAATGAGGCAGTCAGTCAGTAGTTCAGCAGTGAAGGCAGAACTACGTAATAAATTAACACACCATGAATATAAACTCTCTTTCTCTTACAAAAAACTATCAAATAAAATCTTCTATAGTATAGGACGTAAAAAAACGCATCACATTGGTGACACACTAAACCAAATCGGCAAGTATAAGCGTACGCGCCGACACAATACGTACGATAAATGAAAATGGTCGGGAGTTCAGTGCCGGCGGCTACAAAAGGCGAGTCGTAAAACAACCGGATTAGGGGTGGACACACTAGTGGGCGGGCCATGAATTCAGCTGTAAGGAAAACAATGTCTTATATTGGCAATTGCGTCAAATAGTCCTTTAATAAACACCTGCAAATGATAATCGTAATTTTTCTGCTATATTAGGAAGTTTTTGGTCACAACTAAGAGCCTAATGCAGGTACGCAGATTTCATACGCCTTGAAGTAGCTAATTTTTGGAAGTAGAGTGTCTACTCTCAAATTCCGACTTGCGTGCTACTGAGAAATTTCTAGAAGAAAACGCAATTGGGAATCGAAATCGGAACCTCACGCATAGCAAATTAAACATTTTTTTTTATCTCTCAAAAAAACGAGTTCTTATTTATTTATCTATTTACAGTTCTTATTTATTTTGGTTGGTACTCGTAGCAAAATACAGAGGCAAAGATTAGTGTTTATATCAATTATAGATATGCACAACAATTAGGATAACATTTTACAGTAGTTATATATTATAATTATATTGAATAAGCAGTTATTAATGTTAAATAATAATAACGTTAAAAATGAACTAAAATTGTATTATAATTTGTAAAAATAAGTAAGAGTTAGTAGAAATTAATTAATATTAGTTTTGAACTTATCACGCTTCTTCTTCATAATGTTTAACCTAAAACGCGTGAGGTGGTCATAAAATATATCTAAATCATACAAAACGCACCAACTATTGTATGTTGAGATTAGCGTGGTTAACGGAGTTGAATACTCCGTTACCTAGATTTGTTCTGCATCGGGGAATGTTGAATAGCGAATTACTTTTTCTCCGAGCGTTTATATTGAGAACATTTATACCAACGCGTTCGAGAAGACCTTGAGTCATGGAAGTTCTTAGTTCTATGAGATCACTATGAATAACTCGCTGCCCGCTCCGCCCACAACCCGCGGTTTTCAAAGCCTCTACCTAATTCCCTTAAACTTGCAACCAGAGCCTCTAGCCACAGCGGCTATTGGCGGAACTATAAAACGTGGCCGTAATAAAACTAGTCCCTTTACACGCATGCATACATCACTAATGATTTACAACCTACATTGAACCGTGGCCACGAGGAACTGCAACATATCGTCGAAGTAAGCCGTCAATGGACACCGAAGTATTACAGCGCATATGAGAGATATACACGGTTTTATGACTAGGATCCGCTCGTTAACTTAGGTGCAAAATATTTGATAGCGTCATGTCAAAGTTTTTACGAGTTCGCGCAAGATAATTACGCGTCTATTGTTTCCGTGGGATTGTTTTTTAATGCCGGTTCCCTATGTTTTACTGACCGTTATCAGTTTATTAACTTTCATTCGAAGGAAAGATTTGGTGCTACGGCAACGTACATAGCATGGTCACTTTGAAGGCGAATCAGTATTTTTGATCGTTTATGTCGGCAAACCAGCTAGCGAGTCGGCTGACGGTTAGTAATTATCGCCATGGCAGGAGTCCAGAGGAGTTGCTGTTGTATTGCCGAGCCTTAAGCTCTCTTACGGTCTGCAGAATTTTTTCCTTTACTAAAAAATAACTTAATAATCTTAGCATGGAAAATGCAAAAAAAAACACAAAAAGATAGTTAAAAGGTAAGGTGGCATCGTACGGCGCTGAACTATCTGTAAAGTAAGTCGTGTCGGTTGAGAGGTAACTTACCTCTCATAGATGTCACCAACGTCACCATATGACGTAAATTCAGAATGTGAAGGCAAAATTTCAATCATGCGGGGTAGAATTCGCGGTGGCTTAGAGGTCAGAGCGTCTGGTATATCAAACCAGAAGACGCAGGTTCGAATCCTGCCCGCGATTGAATTTTTTCCTTTACTAAAAAATAATGTAATATTTATGTCAAAAATTTCTGGCTGACTGCTGTTTTTTGATTAACTTCCCGGTAAAATGTGGATAACATATCCCCGTACTGGATCCCAAACGTCGGGATTTAATAATATCAATAGACCACAATAGAGTCCATACAAAGTAGGTATAATAACTGTAAGTAGATATAATTGTATAAGCTACCGCGCTTTTTTATCGCTTTATAAATGTGCCACTTCATTTCTGTGGAGCAAACTCTTTTTATTCTGGAGTTGAAATTGAGCTTCCTTTTATCCCAACTAGGTATAACGACAACAATACGAGGTTCTAGGACAAACTATCTATTTTCTCCACCTTTACATAAACAGCATAAATTCGGCGCGAAGTAATAACACTAGCGATATTTACGCAGCAAACAGTTAGCGGCGATTATCGGGACAGTTAAGACAGATTTATCACAACAATAAAAGTAAACACTGGGCGCTTTCGACCGAGCACCATTAGTGAGAGGGAATCCCTGGGCGTGTGGCGCGAGCTATGAGCCGAAGCGACTCCCTGTCGCTTTTGAAATGACGGAATTATTAGCGTTTCTCTTAAAAGTTGATAAAAGTCGGCAAGATTGCTACAGCAGTGGTGGACATCTGATATCTTTATAGATTCCATTCTCGCATAAAAATTAAGTTTCTGTATGGCTTTATGCGATAGTTGACTGGCCTTTGCGCCGGGTGTGATTGGATCAATTTCCACCAAAAAATATTTGTGTGTTCGTTGATGAAGTTAGTATGGCAGCAGAATTTTCACAGAAAATAAAATTAAGGTATTTTTGACTTCAGACTTTCGACTAGCAACAAATTAAAAATGAATTGTGGATTATCGTGATCGCAACACAACTTTAATCGATATATGTTGTTATTGATGTAGTCAAAATGTTATAAGACAAGACCGCTAAGCTAGAGGAGTCAACTCATTCCCGCTTCCTCCTTTAACTTGCACCATATTATGTATTAGTTGATGGGAGGGCAGGAGTTTGGCGAAATGTTTCGCCCCGGGAGAGAGCTGCTTGATTGTCAAAACTAAATGGGATGAACTGCTATTGAAATGGTCCCTGTGCGAACACTGTCTACAGTTTTGAGCCGAAATGACGACTTGTTGTATTCATCTGAAAGTTTGAACCAAGTCTATTGGTCTTTACCACGCCTGAAAAAGTTATTGGTCCATGAATATCTGGTGAAGTATAAGCTCCTTGACTCTCAAAAGAAATTCACCTTCAGCGCACGGGAGTGAGCTTCGAGAAAACATCACAAATCCGCAGTATAATAGGAGTCAAATTAGCTGACTGCATCAAAATTAGCGTCGTTCGCTCCAAATTCTGATCGCTGACATAAGCCCAGCTTGAAGTGGAAGTAGGCTGGACGCGCCTCATGAGAGATGCTATTGATACTGCCTGTTAATAGTACTGTGGTTTTTTGATTTGGATGCAGGTGCCGGTGGTATATAATCGGTGCCTGTGGATGTCTTTGGGGGCAGTGGACTTATGATGATGATTATTGATTTGAGGACGTTTAGGACAGCCCTAAGTGTACAGTTTACGATTCTATAAGACCATCTTAAGGCCATGTTTGTTTACAGTGAAAGTGCAGGCGAAATTGATAAATATGATTCAGCAACCGGTTGCGAAAGGTCAGGCGCACGAAACCTGTATTGTGTCGCTTTTACTTTTTGTGGTAAGCAGACAACACGGTTATATTATTATGCTTATAATTAAGAAGCTCACACCTCTGGGCATGCGTTTCAAATTTAAAACGTCATTAAGCACAATTAGATGATAGATATTTCTGTAAATGGATCTTTTAAATATGTTTAATGCTTTTGGGCGCCGGCATTTCCTAACTGACGATTTCGGAGAAGAAACACCTGTGTGTGTACACAGTAAATTGCTAAGTCCAGACATCCTCTTAGTCGGGCACTCTTGACAGAGTGGTCGTGGCTGTCGATGGACAGGGTAGCATCCCGGCGTCACCACTGGCTTCAAATGCTGCTGCACATTGTGCGGTGTCCCTCCATTTCTGGTGACTTTCAGCATTGCGAGCACACTGTACATACACAGTAGTGTAGTCCAGACGTAGTTGTAGCAAAATGTGAGTGTTACAATGCAGGGCAATGTCTGAAATGGGCTTTTGGAGAAAGAGTCATCATAGCGGTTTTGAGTAGACCAGACACAGCTGACGGCACGCATGCATTAGTCATTGGTTAGCTCGACCATAACTACGGAGCTCAACAACCCGTCGCATGACAATACCAAATCAACGGAATATTTGGTTTAGCATTATGCTTGCTAACAAGCTAAAATGACTACAGGAGAAGACGTTGAGCTCCTAGAATCGATTAATAGGTCAGATAAATAATTATTTTGTAATGAAGCTTCTCAGTAACAGCAATAAGTTATAATAACTAAGTTCTGGTAAAAAAATATTCTAAAAATAATTTAATGAACATTATTTTCTCACATAAATTCATAATCTTAACGGCTAAGTTATAAAACTCATTTTAACGTCTCAAACCATAACTCGTAAGTCTCAACAGTTAAAATTTAACTGTCCAAGTTTTAGCCCGACGTTCACTATATCAAGAGTATGCTAACTGAAGTAAACCGTATCATGATTTAACTTACAACTGAAAACGTTTTAAGTTAACTTTGTCCGTATGTTATAACTTATAACTGAAAGTGTAAGAAAACTGCAAAAACAAATCTCTTTGGTCGTATGCATCGCTTTCATGTGTGAAAGTAAGACAGATTGTTTTTAATTTTTCTATCTACATCTAGCACATACTTACATAAGCCCAACATAATTCTCACCAAACATTTGGGGCCAAAGCTATCTCAAATCCTATGCCATTAGCTGACAATCACATCACAAACCCGCGAACCAGTCAATAATTATTAAACCACTCCAAATTAATAACATTATTGATGAAAATTGCGTACATTACTGCCTACAAAGGGCTTCCCTAATAAATTATTGGCAATCCACCGACATGGTATTGGAACAAATTAATAGTAATCGAATTTAATTGAATCTAAGTTAGCGAAGTAAGGCTGAATGGAAACCACTGACTTTCAACGAATTTATATATTAGTTTAACAATTTGCTTGAGTAAAATTTGGGTGGCTATGCCGAGGAACGATAACGTTTATTTTACGTTTACACAACATTATGGGGATTCAACAATATTTTTTATTTATAGGATAATATATATCAATAGACGTTTTGAAACTAGTTCTAATTTTAGCTATTATTAAAATAGCGTTTTAATACCTACTATTACTCTCATGAAAAACAAAGAGACCTTCATTTTTCCAATGCTGAGCACGGTTTTCCCCTAATATTGAGAAGGATACCAGATTGATTATATTTGACTTTATTAATTTATAATTTCTCAGAAGATCTCTTATATCGACAAGACAAAATTAAAAAAAACTGCGTAATACAAAATTCCTGTTAAAACCTAATCTGACGACGATCTACAATTATGTTTTAAAATATCATTCGAACAGAATATCGTTTCAATATCGTTCCTCAACATACCCGCTCCGTCCAACTCAATACCTCGATTCTCAAAGGATTGAAGTTAGCAACTACGGTAAAGATTTTAACGTATTTCCTTGGTATTGATCTCAATAATGGCGGACCGTAAGTGGAATAGTTGTGCCAACATTATCTACAGTATTAATAGTGAGTAATGTAAGTTCGAGTAGTTTCGTCTTTAGGGGTTAGGGTCACGTTATTGGTCTCCTGGGACGTCAACTAAAAATTTACTATATTGAAATAGGGCTGGCACAATTTGAACAGTATAATTATTAATACCATAATCCCTCAACTTATCTATGAGTTTTTTCAACTCTATTAACCGCCCGCACACATCCAAATGAGCTGTCGATTTTTTTATGGAAATCTCAGTAACTTTCATAGAACACCCCAATACTATTGCTTGACCTGGAAATAGACCAGGATATTTTTCATTCCTTTCTTCAGGATCTTACGCTTAGTTTGTAAGTTTTCTTTTTTCATAAACAGGACACAGCACACGTAAACATTATTTGTAGGTTATTTTAATTACTTTTTGTCTACTTAAGAATCATTCGAATATATTATAACAATATTTGAGAAAAAGTATGTAGGGTCTGTATAAAAGCAATACGTATATGTTAAAACAATTAAAATTTTTTGTTTGTCTACTCTCTAACTACTGCACGAAATTAGATGTTGTTATCACAGATGTATTGTTGGAGGTCTAACTTGGAAAGTTTCATCTTGAGATCTCGTTCAGAAGCGGACTTAAATATACTTTTTGGGACGCCAGTAAAACCGCTGTCAATAGTAAAATAACTGTGTCTGTATGTTACCTTTTCACTTAATAAACTGCACAAATTTTGATAAAATTTGATAACACGATTGGCGTAGCGGCTGAGCAATCGGCTTCTGCCCCACGTGTTGTGGGTTCGATCCCCACATTCAAATAACAAATATTTATATGATCTACAGATAGTTGCTCCAGGTTTGGACGTTTTTGTATGTGGCAATTTGTGTTTGTAAACTCACCTACGATACAGGAGAAAATACTAGTGTTACCGTTTTAAAAAAAAATTGGCAAAGAGTTTGTATACTGAGTAAGGAGAAAGACTACCTCAGGTATGTCTCAAATCTTTTTGGTATTAAGTGAAACAGCGGGGAACAGCGTTTAGCGTTAAATAAAAATTATTCATGCTTATACAAGCAGAATTCTTCCGGTGATGGATAAACGTTATACAGGTTATCGATACAAAATATTTGACAGATACCCCTGATAGAGCTACTGATCCCAAGTTGCGCATAAGCCTTAGTGACATCCAGTCAATACTCTATCCTCTTATTACGCTTCTACGCACGCATAACCAATTCACTTTACGCACGTGATCACTTATCTCCCAATATTCACAGTCAAGCATATAATTAACTCTAAAAGGATAAAAAAAATATAAAGCCTACGTCTTCTGAGCTCATCAAAATCCTCTCGTGCCTCGTGAAGTTGTCAGTCTCCGTTGTCAGATGAACACCTATGACTTTATTCGTGGTAGTCAAGTGACTTTGACAGCCAGTTTATGCTAAGGGTCTATTCATGCTGGCACAGAGACCAACGCTGCAGGGTTATCTCGGCACAAATATGAGTAATACTCTGTTAAGATAAGGGTGAATTTGCCATATTAACTTTTAAAATTTCGCTTCCTTTAAGGGTACCTATCAATATGACCTGTATTGAATTGTAAAGGGAGGTCTGGTAGCAGTCGCTATCTATCTATCTTTACTCGTATTCATAGAATGTACCTACTTGCCAACGAAATAAAAAAAAAAAACAAATTCAAATTTTCTTTATTCGGATAACAAATTATTTAGTCCAAATTCTTTCCTCTGAGGTCTAAATACACCATGTGACGTTTTCACTATCAAAAGTGGGATTCCACGAATTACAACTGCCTCAATTAGACGGATAGAATAGCCGACAGGTCTATTTAAGTTATTTAAAAATTAAATCCAGTCACAAATCCAAACTCCATACTGAAAACTTCATAATTATAACCACTGAACCATTCCATTTTTTTAAAATAAACAACCAAACAAACCATTCCATTTTTTTTAGTAATCTTTAATTAAATAAATAAATATTTTTTATGGACAAATTAGTTAATGTTGTAACATAAGCGGCGGTAGCCTAATAGCTAGGGCGTCGAACTTGCGATCATGTGGTTGCCGGTTCGCAACCCACCCATTGCACCACCGACGTAAACCCACTCGTAACACGAGCATTTAGCTTAGCACGAGGGGTTAACAAGGATACTAGTAATGTGCGACACACGTTGCTAGTAAGGTTAAAAAAAATGAATTCAGGTGTATGATTAGTAAATAATATGAAAATCACATTATACAGTAAGGCCTACCGTTCAATGGGCAGGTAATTTTACACTGGTTGACTTTAAAAGCTGTTCAATTTTCATATCAACGACTAAAGCCTGTCAAATGCACCGCGCAGTGAATTATATTGTGTTTCTTTGTGACGTGTTTTATAAATTTGTGGATGTTTTAATATTTTACGGGTATATTGGAATTTACAAAGCGTCGTTGATGTGGAAGTTAGGTCGACATTTGGGTATTATTGCAAAAGGTACAAGTTCGATAGAATCACGTGTGGTGTAGCGGTTATGGTGGTTGCCACACCAGCACCGTTGCGTCGCATGTCGTGGCTTTGATTTCCACTCAAATTATAGTAATCAATTTTACCGAGCACAAATTCAAACTCCGAACTGCTACTGAGAATTTCATAGAAAAAACATAAAAACTACTCATCCTGGGATTCGAACCCACGACCTCTCTCTCAACAGCTCCACTTGCGACCACTAAATTAATAAGGCAGTTAGTACCTATCAAAATGTTTGTTTACATTCCAAGGTGCTTCCCGAAGCAAAATCGCTAACAACTTTTAATATTTTCACTTTATTTCTGTCCATCCCCATAGGACCAACAACAAAAGCAATAACCGTATAACCAAGAACTTTAAACCATAACCTCTTATAGTTAAGTAGGTTAACTCAAATCCCACACTAAATGTCTCCATCCTCAATATAATTACGTAATTTCATATTAATATCCTCAATAACTTTATAGGGAACGCTTCCCCATCAAAATATACTTTATTGCATTGGCATTTATGGCGGTGAGCACGGCTACGCATCTTTTAAACCCCATGGAAAATTTAACAAAGTAAAATAACCTATAGCTTATTTTTATAAGGTTGAAAACTGCGTGTATCTTCTCTCGCTTGTATACAAACCTGCGTACGCCTGCGTACGTCAGTAATAGGGGTCCGTTATATAGGAATTTACAATGAGCCCCAAAGGTACAATAATTTGAGTCATTAATTCAGATGCGAACTTTTGTTTTATGTACTCCTTATTTTATTAAGGTAGTGCTTGGGGAGTTATCGTGTGACAGATAGTTGGATGTGTCATATAATTGAATTAAATATGTCGTTTGGGGTAATCAGGACGCGGAGGTTTCAGTGAGGATTTAATTCAGCTTAATTAATCGAGAGTTTCGACGAAATTTCAGCAAAATATATTAACAAATTACTATATTATGAGTGCTTTATCTCTTACAAATAATTGTACTAATGAATAAATGCATTAATGCAAATGTTTTTACCAGAAAAATTGGGAATACTAATTAATTGTTATGTAATTGGTAAATTCGGTGTAAACGCTTATGATTAAGAACAACAAACAATACATCATTTCCTATTTAAGTTTTAAAAATAAAACACTGTCTATTTTCTGGATTTTCCTTTTGTTTTCATACTTAATGTATTTTATATTATATGTGTTTTTTTAAACAGAAAACCTATTTAAATTTATGACAGCTAAGAAAAAGAAACAATACATGTTTAGTTCAAATTAATGACACCTTTAAATGAAAAATCTTCATGCCAACAAAATCAGTTTAAACCATAACTATTTCATTTGAACACTTAGCGACAATAAATCACTTCGCAAATGAAATATGCTTATGAAAACATTGGAAAATAACCCAGACACCTTTCATGGGTACGGATTCATTAATTTTCTACCAAAAGTACAGTCTAGACGAATAAAAACTTGCAAAGAAGCATTGTGATGTCACAGAGTAAAAAATACAGTGAGATTTTGACGAGAAATGAAAAATGGTGTAGCCGAATGCAGATTGTTTGTTGAATCAATTTGTTAAGTATTATTTGACTAGCCTGAATGGTAACAGTAAATCATTTTCTAGTGTGCTGTGGTAAAGGTAAGATTAATTACCATTTCGAAATCATACCATGATAGCGAATGTCGCATTTTATTGATTTTTGTGCGACAAATTCATCAACTAAAGTACCTACACAACATACAAGATACTGTCGGGATCGAAACTAATGGGAAGGCGCAGCTAATCAAACCTGGATTTGATTAAATCTGTTATTTAATAAGGGGTAAAGCCCTAACTCAAGTTACACAAGTCCGTCAAGACTCTCCTCTCTGACTGGACAGTTCTCTACGTCATTATCAAAGTTCAAAATGATTGTTTATTATTTTATTATTGATTTCAAATCAGCATTCCCACAATGAGACGTCACCTCTACAGTACCATCATGCCTGTATTCCTTGAAGGGCTATGCAGAGGTGTACTAATGTACACCACAGTTAGCCGCTATGCTTCGGACAACCCTATTGCCATTAACCGGGAATAAATTGAATCTCCGAGTTGCTGAGAATTTTATAGAAAAACCGAACAAACTCTTTAACATGGCTGCTATCTGTTGACGTTACCATAAATTATGACATTAATTGAAAATATTGACATTAATAATAACTTTGTCATTTTTCCCTTTAAATAATACATTTGAAGTTTATTAATTACTAGCGACCCGCTCGTGGTTTCACTGGCGCTGCTCCGTTCCTAAGAGGCGTTGATGTTATATAGCCTATGTTACTCAGTGATAATGTAGCTTTCTAACGGCAAAAGAATTTAAGAAATCGGTCCAGCACTTTATGATCCAATTCGTTACAAACATACTTACATACAAATCTTTCCCCATTATAATATTGGTATAGATTTAATGCCTAATAAATATGAAAATCAATTGTATTGCATAATCATTGTCAGTCATCACTGTAAGTACTTATTTTATGTTTCTTAATTAACATTTGCGTGTCCTGAAATGAACAGAACATGTTGGAACTATATAATATGTTTTATAACAACAGAATGTACACATGTTGTGACAAATAAATGATCTGTATCTTTATCTTTATCTAATAACACTGCCTGACCAGGAAATCAATCCCAGGCCTCTAAAGTAGTTACAAAATTGAAGAACACAAATACTTATTGTGTTCTTCAATTTTGTAAGCCAAGAACCCAAAAACATAAAATAAAATTTATGACTAACTAAACAAGTTCATTGCAACATTATAAAAGATCTTGATTACTTAGTTTGTTAAGATTACTATTAAAAGAAACAGTTTTTGAAAAAACTGGTCCAGTGCAACCCTAACTCGAAACCAATACCATTAATATTAATATAGATGCAGAACATTAAAAAGCATAAAGATAATAATTTTCCATACGTATCTACATTTGCATAATAAATAATCCATGGGAAGCGAATTTAACCCACCGCAATATTCCAGTCTGTGGCGTTTCTCAAACGTGTCCGAGCAGCGGATATAGTGCCGATACCCTTATCTTAACAGCTTTAACTTCCTCGTAACATAATACTTCGCGACAGATACCGTTCGCAAATAAATTTGCCGGTCGACGCCACTGACCGCATCCTGCGGTTTCGATTTTTTTGCGGTGAAGTTTTTTTTTGTGTCGACTGTACTTTTAGTTGTGGGGCTTTAGTGAATCATTGGTCACTGTGTACAGCTTTCACTCGATGAGCAATTTAAATGATAGGAGTTATGGATTCAGTTACCAACTCTTTCAATAGCAGATACTCACGACAATATTTGTTATTTCTCTTTTTTTATACCGCTAAGGTGGTAACCAAGCATACGGCCCGTCTGATGGTAAGCGGTTACCGTAGCCTATTGACGCTTGCAACACCAGAGGTATCACTCGCGCGTTGCCGACCCTTTTGTTAGCAAGTCTTTAAAGTCACAGTTTGCCGGTATGTTTAGGTCCCAAGTAAAAGGGCGAGTCTATTGCCATTAACCGGGCCCAAATTCAGACTCCGAGCTGCTACTGAGAAATTCATAGAAAAAGCCAATAACATTTTTCTCGGCCTGGAAATCGAACCCAGGACCTCTAGCGTAGCAGTCGCGCTTGGGACAGGCAGTGTTTATAAGATTAGCGAAACCTTATAAATAAAGAATTTTATTTTTATTTTTATTTTTAATTTTTTTTTTTTTATCTTGATCTCACTTTAAAGCTTTTTAATTGACTGATTTGTATGTTTAAATAAATATTTTTTCATTTTCATTTTCATTTTTCATTTAAAATATCTCTTCCATTCAAAATGTAAGTACGATACTTGACTCATGATGAACTATATGGAGAATTCAGTTTTGTTGAAGGGTTTTGAAGATAGCTAACCAGCATTAGAATCTAGTTGGAATTAGGAAAGGCGTCTGTATAGAACTGATTTTGGGTTCGTAAACTCATACACGATACGTTATGCGAACGGAAACATTTAATTTAAAAAAAAGAAACGGAGGAAAATATGAAAGATACTCTTTGGTGATATAGTTAGTTTAGTAACTTTTAACAAAAAGTAAAACCGCCTTCAAAAACATAAAAATAATGTTAGGTGCACAACAGTTTCGGATGTCGGTGCCTACGATTTGGTTTGAACTTTGTTTTCGCCACCGACATTTTATTTCAACATTTTTAGTAGCGAGTAAAATTTTACGTCTACCTAGACGAAGTTATCATTTTATCATTTACGTGTAATTCTCATTTTGTTCTAAAATTTGTGATCAGATCTTAACCAAATTTTACCTACCGATCAAAAAATAATCATCAAAATTAGTTCATAATTGACGGAGTAATCACGTAACAAACATACAAAAAAAAATACAGTCAAATTGAGAACCTCCTCCTTTTTGCAATCGGTTGAAAATGATCACCCAGTGCACTATAGGTCATGTCTACTCTGAAGAAAAACTAAAAGAAAAACATAAAATTTCAAAGACTGGAGTATTGATTAATTAAATACTTCGCCAAGTTTTAAATCTGAGAAGTGCCCTGAGCTCAGTACCTCTGAGTCAGGCAACATTTATCTATGTCCATCAACATTAAACTTGTGACATAAATGCAATGTCAAGATAATTATGTTAAGTGAGTCGTTGTGCAAGCCATTTTAAAAACGGTAATATTATAAAACTTTCATCACAAACACAACCCTCTTGCAACGAATTAAAAACAATGACTCACCCAAATCCTTTTAACCCTTCAAGTGATAATGCGCGAATTCAAAAACCGTCACTTGAAACACAAGAAGACTTTGTAAACTCTAAATTCGCAGACAATAAATTAAAAAACTGTCTAAAATAAGGAACGACATTGTTTTACGCCGAACGTATTTTCAACGGACCGCTTATTCGGGCGAACTTTAATGAGAATGTATGGGCTGATGACAGTTTTAAATGTACCTTGTTTTTCATAATAAGACCCGTATTTCGGAATTTTGAGACGGTTTTGTGGATCTGTTGACAGGTTATTTTGGATTGTTATGGTCCATTGTTGGTTGGGGAAACCTTGGAGTTAAAACTGTGCGTTTAGACCTTTTGTGAAATACGTACGCATCGATATATACAATCCAGCTATAGTTTTTCAACACAAACTGACCACTCACTTTACAGAAAACCTACATCAGTTTAAACTAGAAATATATAACTTGATATGTAGAGCAAAATTGACTTTCATCCTTAGGGATCTGTGACCAATTATTTCGCTATTTTTTTATTCTAAACTCACACACGTTCTAAAGCCCAAGAACAAAATCCAATCAAACACTTGCGCAATGACAAGCAGATCCGAGTGGAAATTATAGCTGTAATAAAGGTGTAAACATACATTAACCAATCAAGGCGCTCCGTTATCTGCCGCTAGGTGGCGCCACCGATCATTACGTCGTCTGCGCCGGCGCTAAGGTACCTCTTAGTTTGGATGAGTTACATTGCTGGTTTCATAATATTAAAGCCGTGGTCGTATCTGCTTTATTTGTGCCTCATTGAAACGTCATTAGAGCGCGGTTCCTAACAGAAAGGTCATTCGATTCCCGAGTTAGGAAAAAAATTTGGGGTTTTCGATAAAATTCCAAAAAGAAAAAGCTAGTCCTTCGGGGATAAAGGCGTGGTATGTTGTGTTAAGTTTATATATGTTCTCAGTATCACCCACCTATATGTTTTAAGGGAAGTGAAAAGTATGCTTATGACCTTTTAAGTGTTGTCACTTGTAAATAACACCCACAAAACTTGCTACGTAAATCGTATCATTTTAATACAAGAAAATCAAATAAATGCCAATGAGATATATTATTATTATTGATTTCTGAGACTTGCGCGAATGTTATAGTTATTATAGATAATATAAATATAACGCGATAAAATCCATGTTTTACTTCAAAATGCCAATGATCAAAATTACCCATCAATGTAAGAGCGATGTACATCGCTCTCCGCGCTACAGTCTTGCGCGTACGCATAGCCCGCGAAGCCGTTAGCTTGTCACCGTACCAGGGTAGGGCTGCCACGTATCGTAATCATAATTATTTTTTGTGATTAAAGGAAGTATTGTTATAACATTGTGATATGCAGGAAATTGAAAATACATTGTCTATAGAGGGAAGTAATATCGATTATGTTTTATTAAAGATTGATGTAACTGTAAAGTACTATATTTTAATTATGTAAGATGTCGGCGGAGACAGAATACCATTCTTATCTGATTTAATCAGCTTATAAAAAAGTAGTTAAGTTAATTACACAATACAATATGTTAGTTAATACACGATACATAATAATTAGTACATATTAGTACATGTGCAGAGCATAATAAACCTGACTCCGTGTTTAATGAAGAACTTTTACTCTACAACTTTTTAAAATAATAAAAAAGAAATTATTGGTAAGTACTATTACAATAGTACTTACCAATAATTTGGTAAAAAACTTTCGCAAAAAGAGCATAAAACAACCTCATTTCCTACAGGAAATGAGGTTGTTTTATGCTCTTTTTGCGTTTTAATTAAACATAATAATTAGGTACATAAATTGTCTAAGAATTTTGATTAATTCGATAACGTTTTTTTATACCACTAAGGTGGGAAAGAAGTATACGGCCCGCCTGATGGTAAGCGGTTACCGTAGCCTATGGACGCTTGCAACACCAGAGGTATCGATGCTCGCGCGTTGCCAACCCTCTAAATTAATGAGGAATAGCTGGACTGGCAGCATAGGACACATGCTGCCATGCATGACAGCGGCGGTAACAAAACGTCACCGATCCTCCCCACTGCCAACACAATGCTTCCTCGCGAACCTCTGGCGACCTTGTTCACCGTTAGGAACACAACATAGCACGGAGCTATGTTATTTGGCTACGATTTTCTGCATGGTGGAGGTACTTCTCCAATCGGACAGCTCTAATTGTGAGTGGACTGTTGCTTGGCTTTTAGAACTTTGGATTGGCTTAGAAATACAATAACTCCTCGCAAATATTTATAAAAATAAACGCGCCTTTTGATAACGTATTCTAATTCCTATTCTAGGTAACAATATTTCTATTAATTGATAATGATAAGATGATATGATTCGTACATCATCTATTTTATAATCCTGTCTATCAATAACACGTTACGTGCCAGCCCTAGCTTCACATACGGGTCACCCTGTTTTTGCGATAGCGTGATTATAGCATAGCGTTTATAAGAAAATTGTCCGTACCGAACGATTATCGTGAAACTTGTTTAGTGGACCATTTGTGCTCACTTATGGTTGTATTTTAACAAATTTAGGTCGCCAACTAATATAATAATAGGCTGTAATAGTCCCATTAGGGCTGCTTTTAGAGAGTCCCATTTAAAGATCGAGTACCTACTATCACCACACTTGAGTGTACTGTGTTGTATCAAAAGATTCAGGATTGCGCTGAAGCTGAGCGCTTGCGGTGACGACATCAAATATGAGAGACCATACTGGTTTCTGACACATAACATACCATCACGCCTGTATTCCCCGAAGGATTAGGTTTATTTAGAGGTGTACTAATGTACACCCACAGTTCGCCGGTATGTTTAGGTCCCATGTAATAGGGTGCGAGTCTATTGTCAGTAACCGGGCAAAAATCCAGACTCCGAGTTGCTACTGAGAATTTCATAGAACAACTCAATAAGACTGCTGGACCTGGGGATCGAACCCAGGACCTCTAGCGTAGCAGTCGCGCAAGGCTTGGGACCACTAGACTAAGAGGCAGTCTGGTTTCTGACACTTACGCAAATAAAAAATTTGTTTCCATTGTTGTACTGATCATTGGTACTATGCTATAGTAAAAGCTATGTATGCCTCAATTTGTAATATGCATTAGTCCTAGTTATGAATAATGTACATAGCATTAAGTTGAATGCATTTGATGTGGCACTGCTATTTAATTTTTTTTTTAAATATTGGACATGGAAATGAAACTACTTTTTACGGATTTTATCGCTTTATATTAATATTATCGCTTTATATTGATATTATTTGATGCCCGACGTTTCCGATCCTTTACAGAAAAAATAAAATTACTAACGGCTAGTCTACATTTTTGTTAAAAATACTCAAATATTTTCTTAAAGTTACAATTTGAAGATTTTCGCTATCGTGCAACGAATTAACATTACGTTTACAAGAGCCTGCAAACGCGAGCTTTGATCGTTTTCATGGAAAATTCACTCATTTCGTTTGCTATTACTCATGAGCAATTATCTTCAGATACATTTTCTAATGTTTTTCATTTTACAATTTATTCATAACACGTTCCATTATATAATATTGTACAAGTATATGTAAATATGGCTTATATTCATCACCTCTTTGACAAACTTGCCGCCTCTGAGCACGCCATTATTAAGATATTTTCGAATGCGCAACAACCAATCAGAGTTTGAAGTTCAAGATAAGGCACGGTTCAGACGAACTTGCTAACTCACTCGCCGTGAAAACGTGACACGACTTAATCATTTTGAATTACTACTGTTACATTTTAGAACATTCTGTCACCAAATTATAATAATGTTGTTGACTTAGAATGTTGAATTGCTTGTTTGTTTTACTGAATAAGAAATTGTGAGGTAGGTAGGTATCTATTTCATCGAAGAGTTAAATAAGTTTTAATATATATTTGTTTTTTTTTTATCTGACGGCCGCTGGGGCAGAAAGTTTCTCGAGTGGAGACTACGCACCGGAAAGCGCAGTGTGGGACGACCTCCAACAAGATGGACGGACGACCTGGTAAGGGTCGCTGGGAGTCGTTGGATACAGGCGGCATATGACCGATCGCTGTGGAGGTCTTTGGGGAGGTCTTTGTTCAGCAGTGGACTTCCGTTGGCTGATATGATGATGATGATGATATATTTGTTTATAGGGTCTCTTTTTTTATGGATTAAGTCGGCAAAAGAGCCGACGTGGTATGATATTATATGACGAGGTATATGTTCGACGACGTAAGTAGTCATCGAGGCCCATGGACACTTGCAACACGAGAGGAGTTGCTAAGGCGTTGCCGACCCTTAAAACCCTCTACGGAATGCAGATTTCCAGAGCCGCTGCCACCGAAAGGAACTGGCACTTACCGAGGTGCTTAACGACAGACTCCGACGTAAAGGTGCTCGCTAGCCAGTCAGACCCCAAGAAGTCCTACCACCGAGCAAGTCAGATATTTTCACGCCTTTTACGGGATGCCTATCTGGAAGGCAGCGAGGAACAGTATTCTAACCCCTCCCCACAAGGGATGAAACTTCTTAACATAATCAGCTTTGGAAACTCTGAATTTTATTTTGAATCTTATGAATAGTTTGGTATTGTTGAAAAGGCGTAGGTAGGTACAACCAGAATTGTTTTAAAATACTTGTAAATCCATACTTCCATAATTAATATTTTAAATGCGAAAGTAACTCTGTCCGTCTGTTTTACGCCTAAACTGCTGAACCTATTTTTATGAATTGTGGTATAGAGATAGATTGGTCTTCTAAGAAGAATGGAGGCCATCTTTTGTCTCAAAAAGTGATTTGAGATGCGAGTGAAACCGCAAGCAACAGTCTATATAAAGATTATTTGTTTATCGGACGACCAGAAGTACGAAAAAGCGACATCGATTCATGGTGGACATTCCAAAATCCCGAACGAAACGCTTCTTTTATCATGCGTACCGCTGAAATGTGGAATGTGCTTCCCGAGTGGGTCGCTCCCGATAGATTTAATCTGGGTGTTTTCAAATCACGTGTGAATCGGTTTCTTCTAGGCAAGCGCGCTCCATCGTAGATCGCAGTGTCGCTTAACATCAGGCGAACTGGCGGTCAAGCCTATAACGAATAAAAAAAACGGAAACGCGGCTAAATTATGTAAATTCTTAATGCGTCTTGGTTTAGGATACGAGTGAAAACACGCACAAGCGCTAATCCACTATAAAAAGTTACATTTAGATTTTCTCCTGCATTATAAATACGTTTACAAACTCAAATTCTCACACACACCCAGACCCGTAACAACTACATAATTATAGGCCCTACGATTTCTTCCAAGTGGGAATCGAACCCGCAATCAAAGGCGCCGAAGCCGATCGCCCTTCCACCACTGCTCCAAACGTGCCGTCAATACCCTTCATTACTTTATAATTTGTCGTAAAATTACTACCACATTAGTCAACGATAAAATTCCTTTATAACTTTTTTCATTTTATGTTTCTAAAACATGAAACACAAAAGCGCCTTCAATATGTAAAAAGCAATAAGTAGCAAGTAAGCACAATACGATAAGAAGTATATTCTGCTAAAGCCAGAGAAACAGCATTAGTTTTGGGAAATAAAGTGTAACGATACTGGACAAATCTAATAAAAAATACATACCATCACGCCTGTATTTACCGATAGGTCAGGCAGAAGTGTACCGTTTTAAGTTTAAAGCTCCATGTAATGAGGCGAGCCTATTAAATTTACTTTAACAGACAGCAATTCGTCCGGTCAAAGCGGGAATATCCCTTTCGAATGAGAAAAAATAATGGCATTTTTTTTATATAGGATAGGAGGGCAAACGACCAGACGGATCGCCTGATGGTAAGCGATCACCCGCCGCCCATGGACACCCGCAACACCAGAGGAGTCACAAGTGTGTTGCCGAACTTTTAAAAGGGGATTGAGCCTCAACCTAACCTCACTCACTCGCCGAAACATAACGTAAGCGTTGTTTAACGCCGGTTTTCTGTGAGGTCGTGGTATCACTCCGGTCGAGCTGGCCCATTCGTGTCGAAGCATTGCCCTCCCTCTGACATGATAGTGTGATCGTCTTTTCAAAAACTACTAATTATGTCACACGGTTTACCCACGTTTATATATCCTGCCTCATATGTCTAGTGACCGCGAAGCGCGTTAAATTTAAAAAATAATGTACCGACACGCATTTTTCGTTTTATATAACAAACAAAAAATTACAGCCATACGGTGCATTTAAGTTTCGCGTGGTTAATCTAACTGACGGACCGAATAAAGTGATATTTTTTTAATCCAATCATCATCCCTATTATTGACCATAATTAATACTTAGACAAGCCCCTCTTTACATAGGATAACTACTTAAAACTAAGAAAATAAACTATATTTACAAAAAAAATAAGACAAAAAGACCGAAATTGATAAATTCACATTCAAATAAATAAAAGTATTATGCTTGAAACAAATAAACATCTGTAATAATAACATCAGTATTCCTTTCACACCTGAATAAGTATTACCCTCTAGAACAAATAATAAAAAGTGGGATCAGCCAAAAAATGGCTGCGTTAGCCCGACGCTTGATAAAAATCAATTCAATTTTGGAGACTGTAGCTGTCATATCGACCTAGGTGAAACGCGCGTGACGGGAATTCAAAATAGAGCACTGTATAATAAGTCCACAGAAGTACAAGTCTGTGCGACTCTTGAGAGAAAGGCTGGAGTAGGTACTAGTGGTACAATAGTATAAATACCTCCTACATATTATCATCATCTTTACCGTGGGAGAGCCATGCTTCGGCACGAATGGGCCGGCTCGACCGGAGTGATACCACAGTCTCACAGAAATCCGGCGTGAAACAACGCTAACGTTGAGATTCGCCGAGTAAGTGAGGTTACTGGAGGCCCAATCCCCTTTTAAAAGGTGGGCAACGCACTTGTCCTTGGGCAGCAGTAATTGCTTACCATCAGACGATCCGTCGTTTGTCCCCTATCACATAAAAAAAGCCTGTATTAGTCCACTGGTAGGCGTAGGCCTCCCCTAATGTGCGTAATTTCAAGCAGTTTTCAACTTATTCAACTTCACTAAAATATAATATCTATTATAATAATCTTAGCATGGAAAATGCAAAATATCACAAAAAGAAAGACAATATTATTAAATTCAAAAATGCTTATTGGTTTCCAATTACATATTTATTACATTAGAGTTTGGAGCCCCCTGATGGACATGTAATGTGTTAGGAGACTCCGCTCTTCCATAACGTTGTTTTGTATAATTAGACCACCTTCGTGCTGTATCCCTTTCTTTATATAATATTTTACATTTTGTAAACAACACCGAAAGACTCAGAGAATCATGGTCTCTTTTTTATAATCTGGTTATAGTAGTAGCAATATGTGTGTTATAATGCAGGGTAATGTTTTAATAAATGTTTTGCCTTTCCAAGAAAGAACCATAGCGGTTTTGGCTAAACCAATTCCAGCTGATGGCACGCATTTTCCACTTTTCTTCCTTTTTAGGATTCCGTACCTAAATGGTAAAACGGGACCCTATTACTAAGACTCCGCTGTCCGTCCATCTGTCTGTCTGTCCGTGTATCACGTACCTCATGAACTGTGATAGTTACACAGTTGAAATTTTCACAGATGATGTATTTCTGTTGCCGCTATAACAAAAAATACTAAAAACAGAATAAAATAAATATTTAAGGGGGCTCCCATACAGCAGACATGATTTTTGGCCGTTTTTATAGATAATGGCACGGAACCCTTCGTGCGCGAGTTTGACTCGCACTTGGCCGGTTTTTTTTTTGTAAAACAATTTTGCCTATTTCGTTATTATTATTTTTTATTATTCAATAATTATTCCTGTAGGTAGATATTTTTATTTGTCACTAAACATTACATCTTTATATTTCTCCTTTTTTGAACCTTTTTAATGATTCTCTGTCAAGTGACCTCTGTATTGAAATTCGCCGTAGCCATTTGATTCCGCTGACGACAGCTTAAAGCCAGGTGATTTGTACGATTCATCTTATCAACTAACCGACTGCCTAACAAGTTGGCCCACACTGATTAAGGAAAACTATTCGTTTATTACTCTTAAAGTAATGAAAATGTAGCGACAACTTACCAACATAATTTATAACATTTATGACGTATAAGCGAGTGACTCTTTGATGCACATGCACATGTGTAAAATTCTATAAAAAATAAGGTAACATAACATACCATCACGCATGTATTCCCCGAAAGGTAAGGCAGTGGTGTGCTAATGTAGACGCAAATTCGCGGGAAGATTTAGGCCCCATGTAATAGGGTCTATGACCATTAACCGGGCACAAATCCAAACTCCGAGCTATTGCTGAGTATTTGATAGAAAAACCCAATAACAATTTGTTCGACCTGGGCATCAAACCCAGGACCTATAGCGTAGCAATCGCGCTTGGGACCAGTAGGCTAATGAGATAGTTAAACGGAAAGTAAGTGGATTATAATAGCGTTGTATTGTAATTTGTAACAGGCCCTTTAAAAAAATAAAGTGGTGCCTTTCTTACATTAGACGATTTGTTGTAAAGACATAATATTGTTTTATAAATATGGTGTTGTTGTCTCTGACTGCTGACTTGAAATAGGTAGTGAATTTTTCATTCCTACTTTCAGGGTGTGGCTCACACACACGCGCGACTAAACACAATAGATACAATTGTTTACAATTGTTTAATCGCACTACCTAAACATAGAAATTGTACTAAATAAAAATAATATATATTTCTGGAAAATTATGTAACCCCATATTTGGTACAGGAGAGGATCCAACCTACAAACCTCGAATTGCTGGAAAATACGCAAAAATAGCTCAATAAAAGTCCAAAAATTGCAACGCTAAGTAAAATCGAACCCCTGTCGGTCCAGTCCAACTCCATTTTATCTGTTTCAATTCTCTCATTAAGTACTATAAAGAGTTCCACAATCAATTTCTAACCGCGATCCGCCTTAACCGAGGTATCTCTGCGGCGTTTATATTCCCTATGCTCGTATTGATAAGGTCTATATTTCAGTGGACATCGGCGAATGTCTGTAGGAGCGTACGGAGTCTGTACATTCGTTGTGGATAGCATAGATTGATGGGCGTGGTTGGCGAAGCTAACTTACCCACAAGTGAAAGAGGTTTGATGTATACGACTTTTTGAAATCGAATCGAATGTAAAATCGTATAGTATTATGCTAAACCGAATGCATGCAGGTGATCACTCAATATGGCATTCATAAAAAAGCCTGCTTATCTAGCTATAGGTGAGCCGTGATTCATATTTCTCTATATGGTCATAAAGAAATCAGAATTAGTTTCTAAGTAAGAAAAATATTTAAAAAAGAATTACTAAATTAATATAGCTGAAACAAAATTAGTCAGCGAGGCATATAGCTCTTATTAAAAGCGTAATCATTTAAGACATCGTTAAGTTTGTTCAATAGATTTCCCCACCGAACAGTATTATTTTGATCATAATGTTTGAAGCTGGCTATCGTATCGGAAGCGTCACGCACAAGCTAAATAGTTTCTAAGGTTCGTACAGATTACGAGGTGGAACTAAAGTTGATGTATGGCTGGTGTTCAAAAGAAATTTAGGTAGAATTGTGGTTTAAAAGAAAAAGGGATTGACTGAATAACCCCGCAATGGCTTTTAAAGAACCCGATCTTTAAAACAGTGAGAGAATATTTGTATAATTTAATGTTAAAACGAGATTTAAAAGTAAGTATTGGCATCCATTTTGTTGGCATCGTCGTGCAATGGGTTGTTTAGCTCCTTTAATTTTTTTTTAATAGCTTATTTTGTGTCCCTCTACTGAGCAAAGGCTTTTAAATTATATCTACCACTAAGGTGGCAAACAAGCATACGGCCCGCCTGATGGTAAGCGGTTACCGTAGCCTATGAACGCTTGCAACACCAGCGGTATCACTCGCGCGTTGCCGACCAGTTGATATTATGGTCGAACTACAAAATGACTGATATATTCGTGCCCTCAGAGACTGATCTAGTCAATGCTGCAATGGCTCTTTTTTTTGACATTGCCTTGCCTTGTAACTCACATATTTGTTACTACTATGTCTAGTTTTAAAAAAAACATGATTCTTCTCGATGTTTCTTCTCACTTCTCAGTTTTCACTTCAAAAAAGTAGAACAAAACGTGTATCTATTTAAAAGATAAGAAATAAATATCATTTAACTTTAAGTAACTAAGTATGGTTGAATATAATGTAGATATTATGTAGCAGTTAGAATAAATAGGATTCATGAATCGACTGGGCCCATGAATGTGTCGATCAAAAATTAGGGAATTAGACCAACTCACCTTAGGTGACATCTGATGGTAATAGCTCATCCTGAAAATTATTTTACATGGTAGTATTCGTCTTCAACGAACTCGTTCGCCTAGTCCTAAAACAAATATAAAAATTGAACGCAGCTAGTATATAAGATCTAGCTGTCAGCAGTGACGTTTCTAATATGTCAATTCACCTTCCTAAATAACAAGGGTTGCCATTATTTAATGGGTCGATGATACTTTGCAGGTACCAGGCAGGGTGGGAACCTAATTGTTTAGGATATTATAAATACAGGCCTCTTTATTTGTTATTCATAACATTGTATGAAATCACATTTTTGGTAATAATTAAAATAAAATACCTATGTGACCTTGGTGCCTTAGGTACCTAGGTATCGAGGGGACCTTGAAATAATCAATTAATAATAATCTATGAATATAATACATTTCACTAAAATGTTAAACGTAATTATCAATTTAAAATGATAATAATGATATTAACTAATTTATTCTTAAATTGAATTGGCAAAGGAAAAATCAGATCCTTCATTAACAACAGGTATGTATATTGTTAATGAAAGATCCCTCCTTCTTTATATTAAATGTTTTTTTGCAAAGACAGTCGATTTATCCAACCAGAACAGTCTTTTGATAATTTCAATTGTCATCCCTGCAGTATTTGCTTAAATATAAATGCATATCTAGTACTATGGGAAGAAAAAATGCTTGTGTCATTCTGTGAAGGTTTCCTAAATCCAACAGCTTACTGTTTCCAGTAACTTTTTTAATAGGTTTTATTAGTGGTAATTAACAGGTAAGAAATATCTCCTCAAGTTTCCTTAGTGTTTTCCATGTATAAATTTACGGATTTAAAGCTGGCCACACTGACTGTTTTTCAAAATACTGTAAGCGCAAGGTGGTGCTAATTTTAGTTTTAATAGATAATTTTAGAATATTAGAGATATTATTAACTACCGGTAGCCCGCGGTGTCACTCGCATCCCAAAACGTCGTCTTGATACAAAAGGTCTATGTCCTTCCCTAGAATGCAACTTTTCTCCTTGCCTGGTTTTATCGCAATCTGTTCCACAGTTAGGGCATTAAAAGGTGACAGAAAACAAATAAAAAGAGAGTTAGTTTCGCATTTATAATATTAGGTATAATTGTTGCTCTCGGTTTCATTTCGGAATCTTTTTTTTCTTGAATATCAATACAACGCATAAGAATTATTATTAAGATGGAATTAATAGAAATCCGTCAAATAGATCTTGAGTTATAAACGAACATACAGCAATACATACATATATACAGGCAGACATTTTTACCAAAAACCATTAATTCGGCTTCAGTATCGCATAGTCTTCTCCACCCATTATATTTTTTCCCAATTATCTTGCAATTACAGACACGACTTTTCTACAGACTTATTATGTGTATAGATGACACAATCAGCATTAAAGTGAATATATTTCAATTTAATTGATGCGTAATACCCATGGGACGAATGGAAACTCATGCGACTTTATGTGTGGTCGGGAAAAATCTCTGGAACCCTTCAAGAGCTTTGCTCCGTACGTACTTACTCGAAATCGCGCTTGTGGTAAAAACGTGTATCTCCTACTGTGAGTCATCAACTTCAAATGTTTTTCTTTTGTTAAAAATGTATGCAATTGGACCTATTTATATTTCCTACATATAAAAATAAAAGCACACATCCCATTAGGTAAAATTAACAAAAATTCAACGCTCTCAAAAATTTTGTTAAACAAAAATAACCAGAATTTTGGAACTAAATGTAGACTACCCACCATTTGGCTCCAAAACAAAAAAGTATATAATACCAATTCGAAGGATACTAACTATTAACACTGTCCACTTTTGTATATAACTCGAAAACCAACTTAATTGTACATACAAGTCTTATTCTGCCACCTTAAGTATTGGGAATAAGGTTTGGTTTTGAAAGAAATTTTTATACGTGTGCATATGTAGGGTAGTTTTGCAAAAAGTTGCAAGCTTGGCAAGGCTGCCAACGGAGCTGGTCACTCGAGAATTGTTTAGTTGGCCAGTCCACATTCAAGCTTGCTGTGTTCAACTCAGGTCACAAGATAATTTTCAAATGCTTTTTATACATTGCTCTGTGAATTTTTGCCTGAAAAACCTTGCACGTAACATAGATAGTTACTGTTTTTAACTAACCACTACGAAGAAGGGATGTTTTTATAAATTAAATTATAAGTAGGTAAGTCTACCACTACCTCACCTAAATTTACGTGGGAGAGCCATGCTTCGGCACGAATGGGCCGACTCGACCGGAGTGATACCATGGCCTCACATAAAACCGGCGTAAAACAACGCTTACGTTGTATTTCCCCGAGTCAGTGAGGTTACCGGAGGCCCAATCCCCTTTTAAAAGGTCGGCAACGCATTTGTAACTCCTCTGGTGTTACGGGTGTCCAGGGCCGGCGGGAGTCGCTTACCATCAGGCGAACCGTCTGCTCGTTTGTCCCCCTCCCATAACAAAATCTACTCCTTTATTTCAATTTAAACTTGATGAGCTACAGAATAAGGTGGGATTTTATAAACCACTGAGGTGGCAAACAAGCTTACGGTGTCGCTTGCGGGTTACCGAGCCTGTAAAAACCTTTTCACTCCTTTTTTGAAGGATCCCAGTCTTTTGGCAAAACTTCGGCAGGTAGCTCATTCTACAGCCTAATTGTACGTGGGATGAATTTTGTTGTATACAGAACGGTTTATTTGTGAATGCGTGCTACCAACGACCTCATTCCAGATATTGATTAAATTATCAACAACAAAAACACATGCTTTACAATAACTTTACATAACAACAGTTTGTTAATGAAAGCTTTGGTCAATAAACTAATTAATGAAATTATTGCCACATTATATAATTTCAATTTGATCGCTGAAACTGCTATTACTTATGTTGTGTGGCGTTTGATACACAGTTATTACATTATACAATTACGTAACATTTCAATTCTGTTATTAGTATTAAATTATTGTTTAATATTTTAGCATTAATTATGTTATTTGGGTATTGTGGTTGAAAATGTGGTGTTATGATGATATGGTCGTAAATGATAATGATAAATGATATGACCTCTGAAAAGAAACACTGAAACAACAACAACTACGTATTATTGTAGATACGTATTTTGTATACAAATGATTAGATTTTTTTAAAACAAACATTGCCCCACTCTAGGATTTTCTCCTGGATTTTAAAATCTCAACTGCCATGGAAATGTTCGAGATTTCGATTTTCTATACGCGTACGCCACCTAACCCAATAGCCCAGGAACATGCGTTTCGCAGCCTCACTTACAAAATGTGAAATGAATCTATTTTATTTAAGCGGCGGTAGCCTAATGGCTAGGGCGTCGGACTTGCGATTATGTGGTTGCCTGTTCGAACCATAAGCATTTAGCTTAGCACGAGGGGTTAACAAGAATATTAGTAATGTGCAAACCACATTGCTAGTAAGCTTTAAAAAAAAAATTAAAGGCTCACCAACTACTACGTATACTACCTATCTTATTAATATAATATACAAACGCACTGATAGGTTAAGTATACATATATACAATTTTTAGTTGTTAACAGGTTCAATCAACTAATTAAATACCTACCATTTGTGGGAAAAAATCAACAGTTGTCTGTAGAAAAAAATAATTAAAATTAAAAGATTATAACAGCAAAATATTTTTGCTGAATGTGATAAGCGAATTACCGTGCACATCAATAATATCATGACATCCGTTTATGAGCTTACATAGTCGAGGGATAGGAGAGTTTGCGCCAAGGACAATTACTGGGCTTAGGAGATTTATAACCGAGATCTCATGATGACAACGCGATACTACTGTCCATTAGGCGGCTTGTATGCTTGTGCATCAATAAATATAAATTTTATAGAGCAATGGAATGCAAACATGCTGCAACTATCGCGTCAGCCATCGTCTGACCCGCCACGGACAACATACCGCCAATTCACGCCCATCCAGACATATTGAAAGAACAAGGTAGCATATTTTTGCTTCAACTTTTATTACTGTTTTACAGTATATTTAAAAAATATATAACATACCACGACAGTATACCCCGAAGGTTAGGCAGAGGTGTATACACAGTTCGCTGGTATCTTTAGTCAGCTTATTTGGTCAGCTTATCTGAAAATAGAAGATTTTTGGGAGACCGCGAAAAAGTCATCTATAATTACGGGCCCTGGGACCGTATTATGACATGTTAACGCTATCATTTTTACGTTGTGAGAAAGTGATGCCGCTTTACATATTAAATAGCCACATCTCTTTCTTACAACCTAAAAATTATGGCGTTAACATGTCATAATACAGCCCCTGGTCTAGTTAAGTATATAGTAAATCTGTTCTAAGATAAAACCATAATTGGATTTAATAAAAAGCTATGGATAATAAGTAACTTGATTCTTGCCTATATCATAATAGGTTTAATAATAGGCGTGCGAGATATAAACTCCATGCTGCTACTGATAATGAAGAAAAACCCAATAGTACTTTGAGAATCACACCCAAGTCCATCCCGCTTACGATACGCACTAGACTAATAAGGTAGCCAAAGAAAAATTATACTTACTCCTTATAGTTAACTGTCCGTGACCACGATGATTCACACAGAAAAAAAAAACAACATTAAATAAAAATTATAGCTAGTTAAACACCAAACAGTTAGTTGATGGATTAAAAAAAAAAAGCTAACTGACTATAACAGTGAGTCAGTGCATGAAACACATTAATTAGATATACCAAGGTCTTCCTGGTTGAGACACGTGCTGTTAGTCATAGGACTATAGTTTAACTCCAGACTTTGGCTCACACTAGATAATACATTGAAATACTTACTCTTTTCATAAAATTAGTGTTATTAAATCCTAATCCTTTACTTGAGTGGTTTTCTTTAAAAATCACGTAAATATTCACGTAAATAAAGAAATCATTAAGTTAAACTATTTATGTTTTTTTTATGGGATAGGAGAGCAGACGGATCGCCTGATGGTGAGCGATTACCGCCGCCCATGGACACCCGCAACACCAGAGGAGTCACGAGTGTGTTGCCGACCTTTTAAAAGGGGATTGGGCCTCCGGTAACCCCACTCACTCGGCGAAACACAACGTAATCGTTGTTTAACGCCGGTTTTCTGTGAGGCCGTGGTATCACTCCGGTCGAGCCGGCCCATTCGTGCCGAAGCATGGCTCTCCCACGTCAAAAAATGAAAATAAACATCAATTGTTTGTCTCATATTATTATGCCCAATTTCACTAACTAAATTGCTCTGCAAACCGAATAATTTTAGAAATAATTGCTTAACAGCAATGCCCGCGCTGGAGTCCTTCTTTTATCCTTCTTTTATCCTTCACTAAACACACACGTATTTTTTGTGATTTAAACAAAACTGATAAGTTCTGTGAAGTTCTTCACTTTGCTGACAACACTCAAATCCAAATACTTATCACCAATCAATAAGGGACCAACTTTGGCTGTGAGCTGAAGAATTTCATTGGGTTTCAGGAATTTTTTGAGAGCAGCTTTCAAATTTTGCTACTCCTGATCAAGGGGCTTAGTCATAAATAATCTCTCCACGGTGTGCAGCATTTTGAATGCATTGATAACTGTCTCCAACTTCCCTAGCAGGCATTTTTATTCATAAGACCCAACAAGTTGTCTGTTGCAGCAGACAGTTTAGTCTGAGTAGCAACATTCTTTAGAACATACTTTAAAGTGAATACGTACTGTAGTTGTGTGTGGTTTTAGTCAATAGTTCGACATACCCCGCAAACTAAAATTATTTTCCGTAATGAAAAGTGATTGGCCTTCTCCATCGGGAAAGGCAAATTATGGTAATTAAAAAAATATCATATTATTATCTAGCTCCGGTCTAGTGTCAGTGTCATAAATGTCACAAAAGTCACTTTCGAGTAAATTTTTAATCTCATTTCAATGTAAATAATTTATTTACTATAGAAATTGGTTTTTATGTTAGTAAAATACTGTCTCACATTTATGAAACTAGATCAAAACATTTTGAACTATATTTTATAATTTAAATTAATATTGTTTGGCGGATAGTACTTGGAGGTTTTGAATTGTTCATTGGCGGAATTTGTAAGGGTGACTTTTGACATTGTCGGTTCTGTTTTCTTTTATATACCAGGTACTATTTAAGGTCGCAAACAAGCATACGGCCCGCCGATGGTAAGCAGTTACCATAGCTTATGGACGCTTGCAACACCACATGTATCACTCGCGTTAAAGATCCACTTATATTAAAGTTAAAGCTTATTTAAAGGTATATTTTTATTTCTAAAGATATTATTAATATTGTTATATGTTTATGTTGTTTAATGTGATTAAGTGTTTTGGTTTTTATATTTTTCTATTTTAACTAAATAATTTAATTAAAATTAAATAACATTATTTTTAAAACGCGTAGATTAGTATGAAAACATTATCGCTGTGGGGTTTAAACCTGTTAGATGACGTTGATATTGATATAAATAAATATTTTTATAATTATAATTGTAAAGATTAATATTGTAATCGTGTTTTATAATTAATAAAAAAGAGTATCTTATAGAGTTTCTCTTCACTCCATAAGACCCACTGTTTGGAATCATGCAACTAGTTTTGACTTTTCAAAAGTACCTGTTGTAGTAATCCAATTGAAATAAAACATTTTGACTTTGACTTAGTAATTTAATTACCAGAGTTACAGTAAAAAAAAAGTTCAACAAAAACACAAACAAAATGATCGCAACCAAAACAAATCTTACGAATAGCGTTCTAAAGTCAACACAGTTAGTCGTGCAAAGTTTTAAAATAGACAGTTTGGTGGCAACGTCGTTATGTATTATAGTGATACCCATATATTAGTTGGTTACTCACTGTCGCATATGACTCACATCTCCGCAGTGAACGAGATAATTATACTGCTATCGATTGCGTTTCATATTTTTTATTCATATTACAGTTCATTTATGAAAAATCGTTCAGGTACTTTTAAACTGAAGGGAAAAAGTCTTCTCTGTCGTCTGTCTAACAATTTTATAGAAAAAGAAAGGAAAGAAAGAAAAAATCATTTATTCAGGACATTTGCCGACGACCATTTTATCATAACATAACATACCATCACGCCTGGATTCCAGGAAGGGTTAGGCAGAGGCGTACTAATGTGCGCCCACAGTTCGCCGACTGTTTCAGTCCCATGTAATAGGGGCGAGCCTATTGCCATTAACTGGTCACAAATCCAGACTCCGAGCCGCTACTGAGAATTAAATAGACTAATGACTAATGTACACCAACAGTTCGCTGGTATGGTTTAGGCTGAAAGATGATGCATGACATTTATGGAAAAGAATATGCTAAGATAGTTTGGACATGTTGAAAGAATTAATAAAGAACGGCAGCATCACAGCCCTAGAAGGACATACGCTGATCTTGTTGGCGAAATCCTTCAAAAAGATCAGCTGCGTGGTACTCGCAACCGGTGGCACCGCACTTCTTCCACATTCATATGTGGAAGAAGTATGAAAGATGAGTGAGGTTACCGGAGGCCCAATCCCCTTTTAAAAGGTCGGCAACGTACTTGTGACTCCTCTGGTGTTGCGGGTGTCCATGGGCGGCGGTAATCGCTTACCATCAGGCGATCCGTCTGCTCGTTTGCCCCCCTATCCCATAAAAAAAATAAAGAATCGTAGTAAGTGGCGGTCTATAGTTTCTGCCTACCCCTGTGGGAGAAAGGTGTGAGTGTATGTATGTATGGTTTAGGTCAGGTAATAGGTAACAATCACAAATCGAAACTCCGAACGCTTACTGAGAAAACTCAATAACAGTGCTCGTCCTGTCATGTGAAGCCAGGACCTCATGCTTAGCGGCCACCCTTGGAACAACTAACCTATTTTAATATGTAGTCTTGCTTGCGTACAAAAAAGATGAGGATTTTCTTTCAATATATATCACATAATGTATATAGTACGTATCAATATTTATATAGTAGGCAGTCTTGGCTGCCTGTCTGAAAATTTTATGGCAGAGAATATTCTAAATAAGCTATAAAAGACATTTTTCCTTGAAAGTAACTTGGTGGAGCGAGATTTAGGAGCGGGCCATGAAAATATTATGCGCCGAGAAATTGATGTTATGCGACCAACACACGTAGGTACATCGATATTGGATATATGCTTGTGGCAAATTATGAACATTCTCTCCAATAAATCTGAGAAGTTGCTAACAACTTGCTACGCTTGAGGTTCTGGGTTCTATACCATGAAATTCTCGGTAGCAGCTCGGATTCGGATCTGTGCCCGGTTAATGGCAATATTGTCAGTATTATCATTATTTAAATTATTCTTCTGTACGTGTGTTTCTCACCTAAATCCTCCTAAACGGCTGGATCGATGTGGATGAAATTTTATATGTACATTTGAGTGGACCCTGGAAGGTTTTAAAATATAATTGAGCCCGGTAGGTGGCGCTGCTATAAAATCGTAGAACCCGATTTTTCTTCAGGACAGTACAACGTCTGTAGGTCTCGCTAGTTACCTATATAAACATAGAAACGAACTGTGTGTGTAAATTAGTACTCCTTTGCCTAACCCTTCGGGGACTACTAGCATGATGGTATGTATAATAGTCTAACTATCATAAATGAATTTTCTTCTCACATCCTTTCCATTACTTTCAAACCTTAAAATAAAACAAAAGACTGACCAAAGTTCAATGGTCCCTGAAATCAACAATTAGTTCATCAAAAAGGCTTTGTCTATGACGTTTTGAGCACCATATCGGATAAACAACTGTGCAAATATTTGGCGTTGCAACACAAAGCGTTGCACCAAGTTCGTTGCACCATATTTTAGTTGGCAATGTTTAACAAAGGCCCTTTTTGATAACGGAGAATTTTGTGAGTCATGGATTTTAGAGATGTGGTACAAGTTATTAACTGGTTGCGTTTCAATCTGATTTTAATAGAATTATTTATCTTCTTCAACCTGCTGCCATCCAATGCTGGATATATAATAGGTCTCTTCGTATGCACGCCATTTCGAACGATCTTTGGCCTTCCGCAGCCAATTCTTCCCAGCAGCCTTGGCCAGATCGTCATGCCATCTCTTTTTTGCCTACCGATGTTTCTACGCCCAATTCGTTGACTCCATTGTGGGACTTTGCGTCCCCACCTATCATCGCTGCGGCATATGTGACCCGCCCACTCCCAATGCCTTCTTGCGATTACCCTGGCTATGTCGGTCAACTTGGTACGCTCATGGATCACCGTATTCCGGAGAGATATTCCCAACATAGCCCGCTCGGGACCGAATAAAGTGATATTTTTTTAATCCAATCATCATCCCTATTATTGACCATAATTAATACTTAGACAAGCCCCTCTTTACATAGGATAACTACTTAAAACTAAGAAAATAAACTATATTTACAAAAAAAATAAGACAAAAAGACCGAAATTGATAAATTCACATTCAAATAAATAAAAGTATTATGCTTGAAACAAATAAACATCTGTAATAATAACATCAGTATTCCTTTCACACCTGAATAAGTATTACCCTCTAGAACAAATAATAAAAAGTGGGATCAGCCAAAAAATGGCTGCGTTAGCCCGACGCTTGATAAAAATCAATTCAATTTTGGAGACTGTAGCTGTCATATCGACCTAGGTGAAACGCGCGTGACGGGAATTCAAAATAGAGCACTGTATAATAAGTCCACAGAAGTACAAGTCTGTGCGACTCTTGAGAGAAAGGCTGGAGTAGGTACTAGTGGTACAATAGTATAAATACCTCCTACATATTATCATCATCTTTACCGTGGGAGAGCCATGCTTCGGCACGAATGGGCCGGCTCGACCGGAGTGATACCACAGTCTCACAGAAATCCGGCGTGAAACAACGCTAACGTTGAGATTCGCCGAGTAAGTGAGGTTACTGGAGGCCCAATCCCCTTTTAAAAGGTGGGCAACGCACTTGTCCTTGGGCAGCAGTAATTGCTTACCATCAGACGATCCGTCGTTTGTCCCCTATCACATAAAAAAAGCCTGTATTAGTCCACTGGTAGGCGTAGGCCTCCCCTAATGTGCGTAATTTCAAGCAGTTTTCAACTTATTCAACTTCACTAAAATATAATATCTATTATAATAATCTTAGCATGGAAAATGCAAAATATCACAAAAAGAAAGACAATATTATTAAATTCAAAAATGCTTATTGGTTTCCAATTACATATTTATTACATTAGAGTTTGGAGCCCCCTGATGGACATGTAATGTGTTAGGAGACTCCGCTCTTCCATAACGTTGTTTTGTATAATTAGACCACCTTCGTGCTGTATCCCTTTCTTTATATAATATTTTACATTTTGTAAACAACACCGAAAGACTCAGAGAATCATGGTCTCTTTTTTATAATCTGGTTATAGTAGTAGCAATATGTGTGTTATAATGCAGGGTAATGTTTTAATAAATGTTTTGCCTTTCCAAGAAAGAACCATAGCGGTTTTGGCTAAACCAATTCCAGCTGATGGCACGCATTTTCCACTTTTCTTCCTTTTTAGGATTCCGTACCTAAATGGTAAAACGGGACCCTATTACTAAGACTCCGCTGTCCGTCCATCTGTCTGTCTGTCCGTGTATCACGTACCTCATGAACTGTGATAGTTACACAGTTGAAATTTTCACAGATGATGTATTTCTGTTGCCGCTATAACAAAAAATACTAAAAACAGAATAAAATAAATATTTAAGGGGGCTCCCATACAGCAGACATGATTTTTGGCCGTTTTTATAGATAATGGCACGGAACCCTTCGTGCGCGAGTTTGACTCGCACTTGGCCGGTTTTTTTTTTGTAAAACAATTTTGCCTATTTCGTTATTATTATTTTTTATTATTCAATAATTATTCCTGTAGGTAGATATTTTTATTTGTCACTAAACATTACATCTTTATATTTCTCCTTTTTTGAACCTTTTTAATGATTCTCTGTCAAGTGACCTCTGTATTGAAATTCGCCGTAGCCATTTGATTCCGCTGACGACAGCTTAAAGCCAGGTGATTTGTACGATTCATCTTATCAACTAACCGACTGCCTAACAAGTTGGCCCACACTGATTAAGGAAAACTATTCGTTTATTACTCTTAAAGTAATGAAAATGTAGCGACAACTTACCAACATAATTTATAACATTTATGACGTATAAGCGAGTGATTCTTTGATGCACATGCACATGTGTAAAATTCTATAAAAAATAAGGTAACATAACATACCATCACGCATGTATTCCCCGAAAGGTAAGGCAGTGGTGTGCTAATGTAGACGCAAATTCGCGGGAAGATTTAGGCCCCATGTAATAGGGTCTATGACCATTAACCGGGCACAAATCCAAACTCCGAGCTATTGCTGAGTATTTGATAGAAAAACCCAATAACAATTTGTTCGACCTGGGCATCAAACCCAGGACCTATAGCGTAGCAATCGCGCTTGGGACCAGTAGGCTAATGAGATAGTTAAACGGAAAGTAAGTGGATTATAATAGCGTTGTATTGTAATTTGTAACAGGCCCTTTAAAAAAATAAAGTGGTGCCTTTTTTACATTAGACGATTTGTTGTAAAGACATATATTGTTTTATAAATATGGTGTTGTTGTCTCTGACTGCTGACTTGAAATAGGTAGTGAATTTTTCATTCTTACTTTCAGGGTGTGGCTCACACACACGCGCGACTAAACACAATAGATACAATTGTTTACAATTGTTTAATCGCACTACCTAAACATAGAAATTGTACTAAATAAAAATAATATATATTTCTGGAAAATTATGTAACCCCATATTTGGTACAGGAGAGGATCCAACCTACAAACCTCGAATTGCTGGAAAATACGCAAAAATAGCTCAATAAAAGTCCAAAAATTGCAACGCTAAGTAAAATCGAACCCCTGTCGGTCCAGTCCAACTCCATTTTATCTCTTTCAATTCTCTCATTAAGTACTATAAAGAGTTCCACAATCAATTTCTAACCGCGATCCGCCTTAACCGAGGTATCTCTGCGGCGTTTATATTCCCTATGCTCGTATTGATAAGGTCTATATTTCAGTGGACATTGGCGAATGTCTGTAGGAGCGTACGGAGTCTGTACATTCGTTGTGGATAGCATAGATTGATGGGCGTGGTTGGCGAAGCTAACTTACCCACAAGTGAAAGAGGTTTGATGTATACGACTTTTTGAAATCGAATCGAATGTAAAATCGTATAGTATTATGCTAAACCGAATGCAGGTGATCACTCAACATGGCATTCATAAAAAAGCCTGCTTATCTAGCTATAGGTGAGCCGTGATTCATATATTTCTCTATATGGTCATAAAGAAATCAGAATTCGTTTCTAAGTAAGGAAAATATCTAAAAAAGAATTACTAAATTAATATAGCTGAAACAAAATTAGTCAGCGAGGCATATAGCTCTTATTAAAAGCGTAATCATTTAAGACATCGTTAAGTTTGTTCAATAGATTTCCCCACCGAACAGTATTATTTTGATCATAATGTTTGAAGCTGGCTATCGTATCGGAAGCGTCACGCACAAGCTAAATAGTTTATAAGGTTCGTACAGATTACGAGGTGGAACTAAAGTTGATGTATGGCTGGTGTTCAAAAGAAATTTAGGTAGAATTGTGGTTTAAAAGAAAAAGGGATTGACTGAATAACCCCGCAATGGCTTTTAAAGAATCCGATCTTTAAAACAGTGAGAGAATATTTGTATAGTTTAGTGTTTAAACGAGATTTAAAAGAAAGTATTGGCATCCATTTTGTTGGCATCGTCGTACAATGGGTGCAACCTTTCTCCTTGCCTGGTTTTATCGCAATCTGTTCCGCGGTTAGGGCATTAAAAGGTGACAGAAAACAAATAAAAAGAGAGTTTCGCATTTATAATATTAGGTATAATTGTTGCTCTCGGTTTCATTTGCAGAATCTTTTTTTTCTTGAATATCAATACAACGCATAAGAATTATTATTAGGATGGAATTAATAGAAATCCGTCAAATAGATGCTGAGTTATTTAAACGAACATACAGCAATACATACATACATACAGGCAGACATTTTTACCAAAAACCATTAATTCGGCTTCAGTATCGCATAGTCTTCTCCACCCATTATATTTTTTCCCAATTATCTTGCAATTACAGACACGACTTTTCTACAGACTTATTATGTGTATAGATGACACAATCAGCATTAAAGTGAATATATTTCAATTTAATTGATGCGTAATACCCATGGGACGAATGGAAACTCATGCGACTTTATGTGTGGTCGGGAAAAATCTCTGGAACCCTTCAAGAGCTTTGCTCCGTACGTACTTACTCGAAATCGCGCTTGTGGTAAAAACGTGTATCTCCTACTGTGAGTCATCAACTTCAAATGTTTTTCTTTTGTTAAAAATGTATGCAATTGGACCTATTTATATTTCCTACATATAAAAATAAAAGCACACATCCCATTAGGTAAAATTAACAAAAATTCAACGCTCTCAAAAATTTTGTTAAACAAAAATAACCAGAATTTTGGAACTAAATGTAGACTACCCACCATTTGGCTCCAAAACAAAAAGTATATAATACCAATTCGAAGGATACTAACTATTAACACTGTCCACTTTTGTATATAACTCGAAAACCAACTTAATTGTACATACAAGTCTTATTCTGCCACCTTAAGTATTGGGAATAAGGTTTGGTTTTGAAAGATATTTTTATACGTGTGCATATGTAGGGTAGTTTTGCAAAAAGTTGCAAGCTTGGCAAGGCTGCCAACGGAGCTGGTCACTCGAGAATTGTTTAGTTGGCCAGTCCACATTCAAACTTGCTGTGTTCAACTCAGGTCACAAGATAATTTTCAAATGCTTTTTATACATTGCTCTGTGAATTTTTGCCTGAAAAACCTTGCACGTAACATGTGCAGGTACTGTTTCTAACTGACCACTACGAAGAAGAGATGTCTTTAAAAATTAAAAATATAAGTAAGTAAGTCTACCACTACCTCACCTAAATGTACGTGGGAGAGCCATACTTCGGCACGAATGGGCCGACTCGACCAGAGTAATACCACGGCCTCACATAAAACCGGCGTAAAACAACGCTTACGTTGTATTTCCCCGAGTCAGTGAGGTTACCGGAGGCCCAATCCCCTTTTAAAAGGTCGGCAACGCATTTGTAACTCCTCTGGTGTTGCGGGTGTCCAGGCCATCAGGCGAACCGTCTGCTCGTTTGTCCCCCTCCCATAACAAAATCTACTCCTTTATTTCAATTTAAACTTTATGAGCTACACAATAAGGCGGGTTTTTATAAACCACTGAGGTGGCAAACAAGCTTACGGTGTCGCTTGCGGGTTACCTTACCGAGCCTGTAAAAACCTTTTCACTCCTTTTTTGAAGGATCCCAGTCTTTTGGCAAAACTTCGGCAGGTAGCTCATTCTACAGCCTGATTGTGTCCGTGGAATGAATTTTGTTGTATACGGAACGGTTTATTTGTGAATGCGTGCTACCAACGACCTCATTCCAGATATTGATTAAATTATCAACAACAAAAACACATGCTTTACAATAACTTTACATAACAACAGTTTGTTAATGAAAGCTTTGGTCAATAAACTAATTAATGAAATTATTGCCACATTATATAATTTCAATTTGATCGCTGAAACTGCTATTACTTATGTTGTGTGGCGTTTGATACACAGTTATTACATTATACAATTACGTAACATTTCAATTCTGTTATTAGTATTAAATTATTGTTTAATATTTTAGCATTAATTATGTTATTTGGGTATTGTGGTTGAAAATGTGGTGATATGATGATATGGTCGTAAATGATAATGATAAATGATAAATTATATTTATTTCTGTAAATAGATCTTTTAAGGACTTTTTTACAAGTCATTTTTTTTAAACTAGATGACACCGGCATTTCCTAACTGACGACCTCTGAAAAGAAACACTGAAACAACAACAACTACGTATTATTGTAGATACGTATTTTGTATACAAATGATTAGATTTTTTTAAAACAAACATTGCCCCACTCTAGGATTTTCTCCTGGATTTTAAAATCTCAACTGCCATGGAAATGTTCGAGATTTCGATTTTCTATACGCGTACGCCACCTAACCCAATAGCCCAGGAACATGCGTTTCGCAGCCTCACTTACAAAATGTGAAATGAATCTATTTTATTTATATTAAAGGCTTACCAACTACTACTTAAACTACCTATCTTATTAATATAATATACAAACGCACTGATAGGTTAAGTATACATATATACAATTTTTCGTAAAGCATCCTACATTATGATTAAAAAAAATTTGTTGACAGGTTCAATCAACTAATTAAATACCTACCATTTGTGGGAAAAAATCAACAGTTGTCTGTAGAAAAAATTAATTAAAATTAAAAGGTTAAACAGCTTATTAATATTTTTGCTGAATGTCATAAGCGAATTATCGTGCACATCGATAATATCATGATAGCTTATCCCTTTATGAGCTTACATAGTCGAGGGATAGAAGATTTTGCGCCAAGGACAATTACTGGGCTTAGGAGACTTAATAACCGAGATCTCATGATGACAACGCGATACTACTGTCCATTAGGCGGCTTGTATGCTTGTGCATCAATAAATATAAATTTTATAGAGCAATGGAATGCAAACATGCTGCAACTATCGCGTCAGCCATCGTCTGACCCGCCACGGACAACATACCGCCAATTCACGCCCATCCAGACATATTGAAAGAACAAGGTAGCATATTTTTGCTTCAACTTTTATTACTGTTTTACAGTATATTTAAAAAATATATAACATACCACGACAGTATACCCCGAAGGTTAGGCAGAGGTGTACACACAGTTCGCTGGTATCTTTTAGGTGCCATGATACAGGGGGCGAGCCTATTGCCACTCATCGGGCACAAATCGCAGCTTATCTGAAAATAGAAGATTTTTGGAAGATCGCGGAAAAGTCATCTATAATTAGAGCCCTGGCACCGTATTATGACATTTTAACGCTATCATTTTTACGTTGTGAGAAAGTAATGCCGCTCTACATATTAAATAGCCACATCTCTTTCTTACAACCTAAAAATTATGGCGTTAACATGTCATAATACAGCCCCTGGTCTAGTTAAGTATATAGTAAATCTGTTCTAAGATAAAACCATAATTGGATTTAATAAAAAGCTATGGATAATAAGTAACTTGATTCTTGCCTATCTCATAATAGGTTTAATAATAAGCGTGCGAGACATAAACTCCATGCTGCTACTGATAATGAAGAAAAACCCAATAGTACTTTGCTGGAGAATCACACCCAAGTCCATCCCGCTTACGATACGCACTAGACTAATAAGGTAGCCAAAGAAAAATTATACTTATTCCTTATAGTTAACTGTCCGTGACCACGATGATTCACACAGCAAAAAAAAACAACATTAAATAAAAATTATAGCTAGTTAAACACCAAACAGTTAGTTGATGGATTTAAAAAAAAAAGCTAACTGACTATAACAGTGAGTCAGTGCATGAAACACATTAATTAGATATACCAAGGTCTTCCTGGTTGAGACACGTGCTGTTAGTCATAGGACTATAGTTTAACTCCAGACTTTGGCTCACACTAGATAATACATTGAAATACTTACTCTTTTCATAAAATTAGTGTTATTATATACTAATCCTTTACTTGAGTGGTTTTCTTTAAAAATCACGTAAATATTCACGTAATTAAAGAAATCATTAAGTTAAACTATTTATGTTTCTTTTATGGGATAGGAGAGCAGACGGATCGCCTGATGGTGAGCGATTACCGCCGCCCATGGACACCCGCACCACCAGAGAAGTCAGGAGTGCGTTGCCGACCTTTTAAAAGGGGATTGGGCCTCCGGTAACCCCACTCACTAGGCGAAACACAACGTAATCGTTGTTTAACACCGGTTTTCTCTGAGGCCGTGATATCACTCCGGTCGAGCCGGCCCATTCGTGCCGAAGCATGGCTCTCACACGTAAAAAAATGTAAATAAAAATCAATTGTTTGTCTCATATTATTATGCCCAATTTCACTAACTAAATTGCTCTGCAAACCGAATAATGTTAGAAATAATTGCTTAACCATGCCAGCGTTGGAGTCCTTCCACATTCTTTTATTCTTCACTAAATACTTATCTACATTGTATTTTTCGTGATTTAAACAAAAGTACTGATAAGTTCTGTGGAGTTCTTCACTTTGCTGACTACACTCATATCCAAATACTTATCACCAATCAATAAGGGACCAACTTTGGCTGTGAGCTGAAGAATTTCATTGGGTTTCAGGAATTTTTTGAGAACATCTTTCAAATGTTGCTTCTGGGACTGATCAAGGGGCTTAGTCATAAATAATCTCTCCACAATGAGCAGCATTTTGAATGCATTGATAACTGTCCCCAACTTCCCTAGCAGGCATTTTTATTCATAAGACCCAACAAGTTGTCTGTTGCAGCAGACAGTTTAGTTTGAGTAGCACATTCTTTAGAACATTCTTTAAAGTGAATACGTACTGTAGTTGTGTGTGGTTTTTTGTCAATAGTTCGCCATACCCCGCAAACTAAAATTATTTTCCGTAATGAAAAGTGATTGGCCTTTTCCATCGGGAAAGGCAAATTATGGTAATTAAAAAAATATCATATTATTATCTAGCTCCGATCTAGTGTCAGTGTCATAAATGTCACAAAAGTCACTTTCGGGTAAATTTTTAATCTCATTTCAATGTAAATAGTTTATTTACTATATAAATTGGTTTTTATGTTAGTAAAATACTGTCTCACATATATGAGACTAGATCTAACATTTGGAACTATATTTTATAATTTAAATTAATATTGTTTGGCGGATAGTACTTGGATGTTTTGAATTGTTCATTGGCGGAATTTGTAAGGGTGACTTTTGACATTGTCGGTTCTGTTTTCTTTTATATACCAGGTACTATTTAAGGTCGCAAACAAGCATACGGCCCGCCGATGGTAAGCAGTTACCATAGCTTATGGACGCTTGCAACACCACATGTATCACTCGCGTTGCAGATCCACTTATATTAAAGTTAAAGCTTATTTAAAGGTATATTTTTATTTCTAAAAATATTATTAATATTGTTATATGTTTATGTTGTTTAATGTGATTAAGTGTTTTGGTTTTTATATTTTTCTATTTTAACTAAATAATTTAATTAAAATTAAATAACATTATTTTTAAAACGCGTAGATTAGTATGAAGACATTATCGCTGTGGGGTTTAAACCTGTTAGATGACGTTGATATTGATATAAATAAATATTTTGATAATTATAATTGTAAAGATCAATATTGTAATCGTGTTTTATAATTAATAAAAAAAGAGTATCTTATAGAGTTTCTCTTCTCTCCATAAGACCCACTTTTCGGAATCATGCAACTAGTTTTGACTTTTCAAAAGTACCTATTTTAGTGATCCAATTGAAATAAAACATTTTGACTTTTACTTAGTAATTTAATTACCAGAGTTACAGTAAAAAAAAAGTTCAACAAAAACACAAACAAAATGATCGCAACCAAAACAAATCTTACGAATAGCGTTCTAAAGTCATCACAGTTAGTCGTGCAAAGTTTTAAAATAGACAGTTTGGTGGCAACGTCGTTATGTAGTTAGTTGGTTACTCACTGTCGCATATGACTCACATCTCCGCAGTGAACGAGATAATTATACTGCTATCGATTGCGTTTCATATTTTTTATTCATATTACAGTTCATTTATGAAAAATCGTTCAGGTACTTTTAAACTGAAGGGAAAAAGGCTTCTCTGTCGTCTGTCGAACAATTTTATAGAAAAAGAAAAGAAAGAAAGAAAAAATCATTTATTCAGGACAATTACCGACGACCATTTTATCATAACATAACATACCATCACGCCTGAATTCCAGGAAGGGTTAGGCAGAGGCGTACTAATGTGCGCCCACAGTTCGCCGACTGTTTCAGTCCCATGTAATAGGGGCGAGCCTATTGCCATTAACTGGTCACAAATCCAAACTCCGAGCCGCTACTGAGAATTTCATAGAAAACCCAATAACACTGCTCGACTTAGAGATCGAACCCAGAACCTGTAGCGTAGCAGTCGCGCTAATGAGGCACATTTAATTTTTTTTTAAACTTCATTAATATGTTTGCTATCATGAATATTTAATGTTACTTATTTTATTTGGTGATGTGGTTGGGACACCTATATGGCCCTTTCAGATCGAACAGGGCTTTTTAACATAGGAGCTTTGTTGATTGACAATACCTACCCCAAAACTATTTGTTTTTGGGGTTAACCCGATATTAACATAACATACCATCACGCCTTTATCTCCGAAGAATTAGGCAGACATGTACTAATGTACACCAACAGTTCGCTGGTATGGTTTAGGCTGAAAGATGATGCATGACATTTATGGAAAAGAATATGCTAAGATGGTTTGGACATGTTGAAAGAATGAATAAAGAACGACTAACGAAAGGAATTTATAAGGCGAATGTCAGCGGCAGCATCACAGCCCTAGAAGGACATACGCTGATCTTGTTGGCGAAATCCTTCAAAAAGATCAGCTGCGTGGTACTCGCAACCGGTGCGTATATATGACACGATGTATGAATGTGGAAAAAGTATGAAAGATGAGGTTACCGGAGGCCCAATCCCCTTTTAAAAGGTCGGCAACGCACTTGTGACTCCTCTGGTGTTGTCCATGGGCGGCGGTAATCGCTTACCATCAGGCGATCCGTCTGATCGTTTGACCCCCTATCCCATAAAATAAAATAAAGAATCGTAGCAAGTGGCGGTCTATAGTTTCTGCCTACCCCTGTGGGAGAAAGGTGTGAGTGTATGTATGTATGGTTTAGGTCAGGTAATAGGTAACAATCACAAATCGAAACTCCGAACGCTTACTGAGAAAACTCAATAACAGTGCTCGTCCTGTCATGCGAAGCCAGGACCTCATGCTTAGCGGCCACCCTTGGAACAACTAACCTATTTTAATATGTAGTCTTGCTTGCGTACAAAAAAGATGAGGATTTTCTTTCAATATATATCACATAATGTATATAGTACGTATCAATATTTATATAGTAGGCAGTCTTGGCTGCCTGTCTGAAAATTTTATGGCAGAGAATATTCTAAATAAGCTATAAAAGACATTTTTCCTTGAAAGTAACTTGGTGGAGCGAGATTTAGGAGCGGGTCATGAAAATATTATGCGCCGAGAAATTGATGTTATGCGACCAACACACGTAGGTACATCGATATTGGATATGCTTATGGCAAATTATGAACATTCTCTCCAATAAATCTGAGAAGTTGCTAACAACTTGCTACGCTTGAGGTTCTGGGTTCTATACCATGAAATTCTCGGTAGCAGCTCGGATTCGGATCTGTGCCCGGTTAATGGCAATATTGTCAGCATTATCATTATTTAAATTATTCTTCTGTACGTGTGTTTCTCACCTAAATCCTCCTAAACGGCTGGATCGATGTGGATGAAATTTTATATGTACATTTGAGTGGACCCTGGAAGGTTTTAAAATATAATTGAGCCCGGTAGGTGGCGCTGCTATAAAATCGTAGAACCCGATTTTTCTTCAGGACAGTACAACGTCTGTAGGTCTCGCTAATTACCTATATAAACATAGAAACGAACTGTGTGTGTACATTAGTACTCCTTTGCCTAACCCTTCGGGGACTACTAGCATGATGGTATGTATAATAGTCTAACTAACATAAATGAATTATCTTCTCACATCCTTTCCATTACTTTCAAACCTTAAAATAAAACAAAAGACTGACCAAAGTTCAATGGTCCCTGAAATCAACAATTAGTCCATCAAAAAGGCTTTGTCTATGACGTTTTGTGCACCATATCGGATAAACAACTGTGCAAATATTTGGCGTTGCAACACAAAGCGTTGCACCAAGTTCGTTGCACCATATTTTAGTTGGCAATGTTTAACAAAGGCCCTTTTTGATAACGGAGAATTTTGTGAGTCATGGATTTTAGAGATGTGGTACAAGTTATTAACTGGTTGCGTTTCAATCTGATTTTAATAGAATTATTTATCTTCTTCAACCTGCTGCCATCCAATGCTGGATATATAATAGGTCTCTTCGTATGCACGCCATTTCGAACGATCTTTGGCCTTCCGCAGCCAATTCTTCCCAGCCGCCTTGGCCAGATCGTCATGCCATCTCTTTTTTGCCTACCGATGTTTCTACGCCCAATTCGTTGACTCCATTGTAGGACTTTGCGTCCTCACCTATCATCGCTGCATCATATGTGACCTGCCCACTCCCAATACCTTCTTGCGATTACCCTGGCTATGTCGGTCAACTTGGTACGCTCACGGATCACCGTATTCCGGACTCTGTCTCGGAGAGATATTCCCAACATAGCCCGCTCTCTGAGTGACCTGTAGCTTATTTATGAGCTACCTAGTGAGCGTCCAGGTCTTCGTGCCATATATGAGGACATGAATTATTATTATTATATTTATAAAAAGTATTAATTCATGTGAGGGCTTTCAAAAAGTTCAGGTGCCCAGTACTAGCATCCGGCGCGTGTATACGACAAGATGTATGAACGTGAATGAAACAAAAGAAATATGCAAGAATAGTGGCAAGTAGAGTGTAGATTGATGCCTGCTCGGTTTTGACAAATATGACCACGAGTTCTGTCATCACGAGGCTCCTGTGCAGGGGAAGGCCAGGGTGATTTTTAGTCGGTGCAAGCCCGACACACGCAACGAACAATCTATGAGAATTTCTGTATTTTTAAGCATTGTTTTAAAAAAATTTAATACGTGGTAGTAGTTGGTGCACTTACACGCAAAAATTCTCAAAAAAAACCTGATCCATATTTATTTATATAAGTATTCCTACCATGCTGCACTAGCTTATAAGTCGTCACTGATAGGACAGGTAGCTCACTAAATGCCTTTGCCTATTACAACTGCAGTACCTTACAAATTCGACATGCCAAATATTTGTGTTCTGATCAACCATCATACAAAAGAACCCTGCAGCTCGTTCTCAAAGGCATAGGGCTTCCCATAGTCTCACAAATAGTAGCTCACTGTCTCTCAGTCGACTGTGAAAGATAAATCGGCAAAAAATATGGTTAGAAAAAAACTGTTTCATTTCGTTGCGAATATACCGTGGATCGAATGAGTCTTGTTGTCGGTATGAAGCATATTTGGTTTAAAGGGTTTATATGGTTGCCCGCTAGCTAGCTCTTATAACTGGAGCCAAAACGCATCGAGGTGCAGTAATTAGTTCAGTGTGGTCAGCCAAACAGTCTTATTTTTATTTTATTATTGTATTTCAGTGTTTCTATTTCAAAAAATTATTTTCCATTTAAGTTTTTCATTTCTTTAATTTCTATTAAGTTGTGATATTGATTCTAGGAAATTTCGAGTAGGGTACATAATTGTGTCTTTTGACCCGAAATAGGGTGTGACCTATATTGAGATGTCTTTGGGTGACGCAAAGTCATGTGCCAACTGGCACTTTGCGGGGTGGACTAACTCCCTCCTTCATAGAGGAAACCCGAGCACAGCCGTAGGACGGTAAAAGGGGTTGGTGATGATGATGAAGATTTGAGTTGGAAGACCACGGTACTCTTCAGCAGCATACACGACACGACCCTATCGAGATTGAATTATTAAATTAACTTATACATTTTCAATTCAATTGAAAATGTATAAGTTAATTATACTTTATTAGAATTAGATTTTATTAGCCCGTTTAGCCTGAGACACAGGATTACCTAGTTCAGGCATATGTATTTTAAGGTAACTATTTTATACTTTTTATTGCCTAGTTTATACTTATGTTAAGCAAACAATGTTTTCTGAATAAATTATTTATTATTTATTTTATAATTCACTGTCTGGTTGCTTAGCGTCGGTTTTTAACCTAATTCAAAAAGGATCAGATTCTGATATTACTCGTATTGTATAATATACGAGTATATTTAAGTAAATACTTTTTTCAAAAATACGTAAACTATTGACTTTCAAAGTTTCTCAATCGAAATAAATATTTTTTGGATCATATTAAGTTTGATAAGATCAGAGAACTGAAACTTCTTAACTATTAGTAATCACCAAAAGATTCAAATATGCGTTTTCCTTTAAAATATTAAAATAGATATATTTTTGTCTATGCTATCTGTACCAGCAGACAGGTTTGCATAAAGAATGATCGATGTGCCGTATATTAGAGCAGGTGCATCCGTGAAATGAGTCATTAGTTCATCATTATGAGCTTATAATCGCACAAAGAACATGGTTCCCTTGATAATTACACACTTCGGGCCTGTAAATACATGTTTACATATACTTGTTATATAAAATACTAGGTGCAGTTAGGTACTTTACGTATTTTGCCCAAAAAATCTTTTTCAGGCAAAAAGTATGCCTATGTCCTTTCAGGTCCAATCTACCTCTACACCAAAATTCATCAAAAATAGTTCAACGGTTTAGGCGTGAAAACAGACAGACAGAATTACTTTCGTATTTATAATGTGTATTACTATAGTATGGACTAACGATTGCCCTCGGTTTCAGTCACGTCCTAAGAGTACTTTATTTTGAGACATAAGATTGCCTAAGTTCTACCTCAGGCAATATCTTTCTATTGCCCCGCTGCTTCCCCAGGTGGCAAACGATCCACGAGGATTTTCTGCACCCCAAAGATTCCCATTTCCTCTCTGTCTTTCAAAATAATATAAAAATAAACCATTTATAATAACCGAGTAGAATTGTAGGTATGCGTTAATTTAGCGTGCTTTAAATACGAAGCAAAACCTCATTTTTAACGATTTCTAAGAACGTAAAAAACCCGCAGTTTTTCGCATTTACTCCAATCAACTAAGCGTGAAATGACGCCCGTATTCGTAGAAACAACTCTGCTTATCCCCTTTGATAGCACCCGTGAAGGACTTTCGGTTAACATTTGAGAATATTACTCATATATTTTATGCATGAGGTGTTTTTGAGTGAATATTATGTTTTATTTTAATTGATTCGGAGAATTCTTAGGACAGCGTTGAGTATTTTGAAGTAATGTTTTTATTTGTCTGTGATTAATGTAGATTAGTTTCCTCCCGCAACTGTATATTTGATCCATCAACTGCCCGATTAGTGGTCGTTGACGCACTCCTGCGCTGCAGGTCCTCGATTCGACTCCGAGGTAGAGTAGTGTTATTGGGTAGTGTTTTCTTATAAGTTTCCCAGAAGCAGCTCGTGATTTGGGATTTGTGCCCGGTTAATAGCAATAGGCTCGCCTCTTAAAACATGAGACCTCAACATACAGGCGAATTATGGGTGTACATTAGTACGCCGCAGCCTACCCTTCCGGAGTATATAGGCGTGTTGCTATGATGGTATGTTCTTTGCTTACTAGAGATAGGATTATGACATTACTTGTATGGACTTTATGTCAAAATCCTATCTCTAGTAAGCAAATCTATCGGCGGATTTGTGATTGGGACTGACCGTAAATCACATGTGAATCGGTTTCTTCTAGGCAAGCGCGCTCCATCATAGATCGCAGTGTCGCTTAACATCAGGCAAACTGGTGGTCAAGCGTAAGCCTATCACGAATAAAAAAATCTATTTTGAAACCAGTCTATCCAGATGCAGCTGAATTTCAGTATTTTACAGAAAGTGACTGCCATCACATCTCCATAACCGAACTTCTAGTAATGGTGATATCGTAAGGATAAACTGGTGGTCGAGCTTTTCGGGCTCTTGGCCATTGATCGTCTTTACTCGTGAGGGACGTCACGAGTGAAGTCGTCCAATAACCAAGACCTACAATTGTTTGTGGTAATCAGAAGTCCAAAAAGTTCGACCACCAGGGATCTCAATGTGTTAAGAATTAATATTGCAAAACTTCTAACAGAAAATGTTTTGTTCCAGTTATACAATTGACAGGGAAAAATCACAACCACTTACCAGGAGAGCCAGGATCGGGTTCTTGGGTGTCGATAAATCAGCATGATATTGATCCCTCATGCTAAGCTAAATGCTTGTGTTACGAGTGAGTTCACGTCAGCAGTGCAATGGGTGGGTTTTTCGAACCGGCAACCATATGATCGCAAATCCGACGCCTTAGTTTCAATTGTTGTGTTGGTGCAAGAGGATATTTTATTTTTACGGAAGGGGGAAATACGGCGTACAGCTGCAATCTGTAGATTCAATCAAGTCGAAGACAAATCAAATCGGCCAAATTTTAGAACGCGTAATAAGCGTTCCGTTTATGCATATTATTTACTGAACATTAACAACCATCATTATAGGTACACTAACATTCCCGCGGCTTCGCCCGCGTGGATTTCGCTGTCACTTTAAGTCTTTATCAACGCCCCATGTCAAAAAAAAACACACAAAAATATTCCAGTAGTTCCTGAGATTAGTGCGTTCAACCAAACAAACACACTCTTCAGCTTTATAATATTAGCATAGATTTAACAAGATATAAAAATAACATACCAGCACACCTGTATTCTCCAAGGGGTGAGGTATAGCCGTCAATCCCGTGAAGCAATGCCGAATGTGCATTCTTAAAACATCAAAGAGTTACTTTTTTTATTGCGTTTGTAACTGATTTAGTGTTTCGACGCGGACCATTAATAACTTCAGCGTGTAAAATGTGTAATATGCAGTATATGCGTCAATGTCTGTATTCTTAGCTCGATTTACCCGTAATGTTTTTGGATACTTATGAGTTTTTGATTCTTTACCGACGAAGCGTATACTCCATCTATTGACTGTACCAGGGAATAAAATTTGCCCGTCAGTAAATTGATAGTAAGGCTGGTACAAGGCACACCCTAAATAGTCACCTAAGGTCTGCCCGACCGACTCGAAGCTCTTTAAACACACCCTCCAGTAACAGCTTTTCACAACTCAGTTCAAAACTTAAAGATTTACACAAAGTTTTTAATCGAAATGTCGGAATTTAATAATGTAATTATAATCCGATAAAACCGGTAAGGATAATTTATTTTTTAATTCTATATGCCAAAGGTTTATAATCTTTAAATCTAATAAGCAATACAGTAAATCTTTTTAAAATATTCCGCAAATATTAATCTTATAGCCAATATACGAGCATTTCATGCGTGGATGATGGCGGATGGTATTTGCTTTACTTTATCTCATCTTAAAGTATTTCAAACCGTGTTTAATAAGTATCCACCAACCAGGTAAAACCCATACCTATATTATGTTGCAGCTGTTCAAAAATGTTGCTTGCGCGATGCAGAATTCAAAGCGACATCTGTTGGCTGGAAGTCAACTACTTGAGAGTATAATAAATTCTTTTTTTTTATGGTAAGGGGGGACAAACGAGCAGACGGATCGCCTGATGGTAAGCGATTACCGCCGCCCATGGACACCCGCAACACCCGTGGAGTCAGAAGTGCGTTGCCAGCCTTTTAAAAGGGGACTGGGCCTCCGGTAACCTCACTCACTCGGCGAAACACAACGTAAGCGTTGTTTGACGCCGGTTTTCTGTGAGGCCGTGGTATTACTCCGATCGAGCCGGCCTATTCGTGCCGAAGCATGGCTCTCCCACGTTTAAAGCAACTCTTCATATATCAAGATAGATGGAGGTGCGCGTACGGCGGTGGTTATATAAGTAGCCATAATTAATGGCTACTTATATAGCGACAAATGCACATTGATCTTGCTTGCTTAATTCCTTAATTATAATAACTTGTTAATTTTTTAAATAATATTCAAAAATTTCTTGTTATAATTATGTTTCATTTACGTTTGAAAGTGTGGAATGCAACATGAAATAAGCGTATTAATCATTTAAGGCGACGTGTACACGAACCGACCGGTATTAACTAATATATTTCGGGAGAAGTAGGTAATGTATTTGTGTTTTAACTTTAAATATATATAAATAGTTATAACGTTGATTTTTTATAACATATAGCTATTGTTAATTGAACATTTTCTTGTGAATGAATAAAATACACGAATTTAATGTACCTATGTATTAATTTCATATATTGGGTTTTTCTAGGAAATTATCCGTAGCAGCTCGGTGATAGGATTTGTGCCCGGTCAATAGAAATAAACTCACCCCTATTAAGTGGGATCTAATTATCACCATGCATAGTACTAGTAAACCAATAAGGTTGTACAGGAGTGCCTAAACCTTCAGGACATACAGGCGTGTTGGCGTGTTCTGTAACTATATGCAAGACAACGCAGCTTTAAGTTTTTCAGTTACGACTGAACCACTATTATCAGAGGCAATAAGCAGTAATACTTATAAACTAACTAATAGCTACTTTTAAGCCATATCTAAGTGTATGTATTAAGTAAAATTTTACATAAATCTTATATAAATATGGAAGTGCAGCTGATTATGTCAATATGTAGCAAGTTGCGGGCATGTGCAGCGCTGTTCCAAACTTGAACACTAGTGGTAAACCTCTTCACAGAATAGTATAATAAAAACAGACAGGATACTCATCAGTCTAGTAATGAAGCGGCGGTAGCCTAATGGCTAGCGCGTCGGATTTGCGATCATGTGGTTGCCAGTTCGGAACCCACCCATAGCACTACCGACGTGAACCCACCCGTAACACAAGCATTTAGCTTAGTACGCAGGGGTTAACAATAATACTAGTAATGTGCGACTCGCATTGCTAGTAAGCTTTTTTTTAAAAAAACTTAATAATATATACTTTTGTGTAATATGCAGTATGCAAAAAAAACATTCATTGCAAATAAATTTATATATTCTATTCTGTTCTAAAATTCATCATTATCATTTCAGCTAAAGAAGGTCCGTATATCCGTATGTCCGTGCTGTATAATTGTGTCTCTTGGAGGTCATCACAGGTTACGTTCTCCACTAGAGAACCTCTTTGCCCCAGCGGCCAAAATTTCTATGAACTATATGCCCCAGTGCTACTTAATCTTGCTAATTCTTTCAGCTATGTCGATAATTCTTAAACATCAAAGTTCCTTATTTCTAATTCGGCCGTGTAGAAAAATAGCAAATACCAACAATCTCTGTCTATTTCGTTGCGTGAACTTGAGCTTTCTTATAAGCTTCATAGTTGATGACCACCTCTCTGTGTGTAATCGTAATATATCATACAGAATTTGTCCGTCGTTTTAGGAATGTACGTATCTATAAATGTTTTCTCCCAAAATTTGCTTGGCGCATCTGCATAATATTCACTTAATCTATGTAAACACACCGTATACGTAAGAGGATTACGGTACTCCACCGCGAACTAAGTCGGGCTAACGCAAAATTATTTAATAAATATTTACTGAGGAAAAGGGAAATTTCGTAGAGAGAATTTAAAGAGGGAATCAGATCATCTGCCAATAGAGTATTGATGGGATTTCCGAGTACAGTTAAGTGTTCGTCGTTTGATATAAAGGCGGGTATTTTGGTGCGAATATAAATAGGATCAACGAAGAAGCGTTCGATTGAAATTCGACGTATTCTCCCGTCGATAGAAGGAGCTTCGAGAAGCCTTAAAAAAAGGACTGAATTCAACGCTAACAAATCTGTTCCTTAATAATGCTATCCTGATTAATTTTCAATTAATTATACATCGCAGTCTACTGATAAACAAAGGCCACTCCCAAGAATAATCAATAATAATAATAAATATAATCTGGGTGTCTTTGTGAGTGATTCGGTTTCTCCTAAGCAAACGCTAACACCAGGTTTACATCAAGCTAACTGGAGGTCAAGCGTAAGCCTATCAAGAATAAAAAAAAATCGAAAATATTTGATGCTCAGAATGGCTTGTATATGACCATCAAAGTTATAAAAGCTATTTAAACTAGCTTGGAATATTAAGTAATTATGATAATAACCAAACTTTGCTCTCTGCTAGCCCCTACAAAATTAGCGTGTATGTATACGCGGCAGGCAATAGCTGTGGTTGCACTGGGAATCAATTCAAACGCAGACAACGCGCCGCATTACTCATTGAACGAGCGTGGTGGAAAGGACTGGGTTGCCAGATTTGGAATTATAACTCCCATACATTATATTTTAATTATTAATTTAAAGCATACCCACCTATATATTTGATGCGAATTATATTGAACCAAAACTCCTAAAGGAATTAAAAATGAGATTACCGAATATGATAATTAAAAAGTCAGTCCTTTTAGTGTCAGGCAGGCGGCCCGCTGTAAAATCAAATGACAAAACCCTTTACAGCTAGTATGAGTAGAGGAAATCAGATGCACGACAGGGCCAGGGCGAACCCTCTAGGTGACGCGCAGGTGCAACACTCGGCACCTGTGGGAAATGGGCGGCCGACCCCAAATAAATTGGGACAAGGGTAGGAAGATGATGATAATTCAAGCTTAAGGTGCTTTAATATCAGTAACATTACTAATCTATTCTTGCCATCAACCCATTTATTATTCCAATGCTAGTTATGAGGCTGCTGACTGGAGTTTGGCTATAGTTAATCATTAAGTTATTTAATAGTAAAGGAAAAAATTCAATCGCGGGCAGGATTCGAACCTGCGTCTTCTGGTTTGATATACCAGACGCTCTGACCTCTAAGCCACCGCGAACCCTACCCGCATGATTGAAATTTTGCCTTCACATTCTGAATTTACGTCATAAGGTGACGTTTGGTGACATCTATGAGAGGCAAGTTACCTTACCTCTCAACCGACACGACTTACTTTACAGTCAGTTCAATTTTGCGATTGAATTTTTTCCTTTACTATTAAATAACTTAATAATCTTAGCATGGAAAATGCAAAAAAAAATCACAAAAATATAGTTACTCATGTTATGTAGGGCGCCCGCCAGCCAAGTGGAGTGCCGACTTGCGGACGGCAGCTGGTAGGGACTGGATGACGAAAGCCGAAGATCGGGCTATGTGGCGTTCACTAGGAGAGGCCTACGTTCAGCAGTGGACCACTATAGGCTGATGATAATGATGAATCACATTGGCTTTGCATGGGTTTGTAAACTAGACTTCCAACGCCGCTGTTTAGATAAACTCTAGGAGTAATGACAATTTATTAGTAGTTCTTTTTTAGAATATCTATGCAATGTTGAGTGACAAACAGCCTTGTCTCAACTGTCCTGACATTTATATATTTGAAAATAAATCATTAGAGATATTAATGAAAATTGAAAATTTTATTTCTCGCACAAAAAATAACTTACCCATTTTTCGGGAACCTGTGAGCTGGCAACACAGCGTAGCGGTTTGTGGTAACATTTTTATTTTTTCCGTCGTTTGTACATTTACGGCGACATGTCGTTGTAAATTCAACGCGTTTTATATATGTTTAAATTAAACCTCATACGTATATAGCCTGGATGTTATGCGTTATATATATGAAAGCGTTTCCCAGTTATTTTTTTTACCACTCATGGAAAACTTGCCTCTTAATACCAGTAGTGATATTTTTTATTATAGATGAAATATGATGAACTGTCTCATTAGTCTAGTGGTGCGACTGCTACGCTATACGTCGTGGGTTCCATTTCCAGATTGAGCAAAGTGTAATTTTGGGATTTTATTTAGAATTATCAGTAGCATCGGAGTTTGAATTTGGGCCCGGTTAATTGCAATAGGCTCGCCCATTAATTGTACCATTAGTTGCAATTACATGGGGCCTAAAATACCGGTGAACTGTAGATGTTTAGATCAGGGGTTTCCAAAGTGTGCGCTGCGGCGCCCTGGTGCACCGTAGAAAATGAAAAAGGGCGCCGTGAACCGATTAACTAGTACCATTGTATCTATCTATTTCGACCAGCTAGCTAGGCTAGGGCGCCGTGGACTGAAAAAGATTTGGAACCCCTGGTTTAGATTATTATATTCTAGAGTTCCCGTGGGTAGCTTCGTCTGCGTAGGCAATTTTCGTTTCTAAAATATACTGTGCCCACTGAACAGGCTACTCCATGGAGGTTTCATAGCATAAAATGGCAAATAGATGAAGTTTGTATAATAGCTTTCATACCATCATGCCCCGAAAGGTTATGCAGAGGCGTACTAATGTACACCTACAGTTCGCCGGTATGTTTAGGTCCCATGTAACAGGGGGCGAGCCTATTGCCATTAACTGGGCCCAAATCCAGACTCCGAACTGCTACTGAAAATTTCATAGAAAAACCCAATAACACTTAGCTCGACCTAGGGATCGAACCCAGGACCTCTAGCGTAGCAGTCGCGCTCGGGACCACTAGACTAATGAGGCAGTCTGCAATAGCTTTCACCCCCTCTTAAACACCTTTAGGTATTGAATTAAAAAAAACTATGGAACAGGTATTTTTTAATTTTAAACTGAGCTGCTAAATACCGGTTTTCATAAATATATATAAAAAAATGACAAACTTTCACCCCCCTTTTCACCACCTTAGGAGTAGAAATTCCAAAAATCCTTTCTTAGTGCTCTTCTACAGTGCAAAAGGAACCAGTATGCAAACTTTCAAGGTTCTAGCTCCTGTAGCTTTGGCTGTGCGTTAATACATCAGTCAGTCAATCAGGTTCTTCTTTTATTTATATAAATATAGATTTATGTATCTCCACCACTACCTAACATTGCTTCGTCCTGATTAATACCTTGAATTAGTTCGTTTTCCGCACACGTGAAAAGCATGAATATGAGGTAAATATATCAATACATAAACCAAACCCATAATTCAAATCCTAAAATATTAATAGCGTGAACACTGTTGTTTGCGCGGACCAATTAGGTAGGTACACTCAACAACACATCAAGCTATACAGTTTGCCCTGTGGACCGTATTCCGTCGTAATAGTGGTGATATTTAAATTACAAAATGACGTGTACAAACTGTATTAGATACATTTGTACAGTCAGCTAAATAATTATGTTGATACCCAACAAATAGGTAACAGTGTAAAAAGTTTGCGTGACGCGACCAAAATATAAATAATAAATTTAACTTCACAAGCAAACCCACGATACATGTACAATGTAAACTTATAAATTGGCTAAAAATACAGTTACCGACTGTATGCTGACTAGATAAATATCCTGTTTGTTGTACATTTTATTTGATTAGTCTTGTAGGATTGCCTCATTAGTCTGTGGTCCCAAGCGCGACTGCTACGCTAGAGGTCCTGGGTTCGATCCCCAAGTCGAGCAAAGTGTTATTGGGTTTTCTATGAAATTCTCAGTAGTAGCTCGGAGTCTGGATTTGTGACCGGCGAACTGTGAGTGTGCAATAGTTTTTTGAGTTGTTACCGTAGCCTATAGACGCTTGCAACACCAGGGGTATCACTCGCGCGTTACCGACCCTGTAAATTAAGGAGGAATAGTTAGGCTGGCAGCATAGGAGACATGTTGCCATGCATGACAGCGGCGGTAACAAAACACCGCCGGTCCCCCACACTGCCAACACAACGCTTCCTTGCGAAGCTCTGACGACGTTGTTCACCGATAGGAACGCAACACATAGCACGGAGCTATGTTACTTGGCTAAGATTTTCTGCAAGGTGGAGCTACTTCCCCAGTCGAGCAGCTCCAATTGTGAGTGGAATTATTCGATTCTACTATGCCCTACTTCTCTAAAAGTACACCTCTGCCTAATCCTTCGGAGAATACAGATTTATAACGATTTAAATCTAACTTTGTTAAAAGGTCGTAACCTATATTATAGGGGCTATTTTTAAGCCGATACTGGCCACATTAGTGCAGTAATACTTGGTCATTATGCTACAATTTGCCGCAGGTAATAGAACCGATTACGAACTATGTTTACGGCTAGTGTTCTCCTATTACTTTGTAAACAAAAAATAGCGACGATATTGAAAAATTAAAGTAAATTTTTTGTTGACTTGTAAAATGCTGTCTGTTTTGAATAAAGGCTTTTTCTATTCAGTCTGAAAACTAGTGCTAGGCTAGATTTTTTATTTATTTTACTTTATAAGTAATTCATTTTAGTTTGCATGATTGTGATAGCCTAGTATTATGATATGACCATAGGACTGCCAAGTCAAAGGTCTCGAGTTCGAATCAAAAGCACGCACCTCTGACTTTTCGAAGTCATGTGCGTAGGTATTAATAGTAAATTAAGGAAAACATCGTGAGGAAACCTGCATGCCTGAAGGATTTTGACGACGTGTGAAGTCTGCCAACCAGCATTATGCTAGCGCGGTGCTAGCATAATGCTAAGGACTAGAGCCTGATCCCTCTCATCCCGAAAGGATACCCGACCCAGCAATGGGACAGTTTATTGGGTTGATTATATTATTTTATATTACTCTGCATGATGAAATAATGTCTTGTAAACTTGAATATAAGTACATATATTAGATATAACATTCCATCAATCCTTTATCAACAAAAGGTTTGGCAGAAATGAACTGATCTATCGACCCACAGTTCGCCAGTATATTCTAAGATCCCATGCAATAGGGAGCGAGCCTACTGTCACCCAAAACAACAAAATTATACACTCGGTGCGCCTGTCTAAAAGTTAGAAGCATAACAACCATGCATTTAATTGCTATAATAAAAATATAGGCGTTTTTGTTTAGATGTATCTACACTTCGGAATTTAGGTCGATTTTGACGCTTCTCATGTGATATGGCGGGATTACTAAATATAAACGGAAAAGAGTGTTTCAACCTTTGTTAAATTCTACATTAATTAGATTGTGACGACAGGTGTAACAGTTTTTTTATGGGATAGGGGGACCAACGAGCAGACGTATCGCCTGACAGTAAGCGATTACCGCCGCCCATGAACACCCGCAACATCAGAGGAGTCACAATTGCGTTGCCCGCCTTTTAAAAGGGGATTGGGCCTCCGGTTATCTCACTCATCCTCACTCAACTCACTCAATCGGCGAAACACAACGTAAGCGTTGTTTGACGCCGGTTTTCTGTGAGGCCGTATCACTCCGGTCGAGCCGGCCCATTCGTGCTGAAGCATGGCTCTCCCACGTAGGAGATATTTCCTCTTAAGTATAGTGTGAAAGAACTCGAGTACAATCGCATTGATAAATAGCCTACCGCTAAGCAATACTGTGCTAACATTATTGTTCCTGATAGAAGAGTAATATAGCCAGTAAAAGTACAGGACATATAGATTTAACAGCTAAGGTCTCAAGATGACAACGCTACTGATACCACTATTATTGCTGGCGTCTATAGACTTCAGTTGCCGCTTGCCATCAGGCGGGCCGTGTACTTGTGTGTCACCTTATTAAAATAAAAGAATTCCAATTTTCAAAATTCAATCAAGAGACAGTACCTAGTCGTTACCAAAGCGTAGGTATACCAATTGCAGCTCATCCCCCCACATGCTAATATATTATAAACCGTAGTCTCGGCATGATATATACATATTATACTAGCGGCCCGACGGGGTTTCACCCACGTTGCCCCATTCCTAGGAACCGTAGTGTAATGTTAAATAGCTTAAAACCTTCCTCTTGAATCACTCCATCTATTAAAAAAAACGCTTCAAAATCCGTTGCGTAGTTTTAAAGATTTAAGCATACATAGGGACGGACAGACAGCGACAGCGACTTTGTTTTATACTATGTAGTGATATGATATGATGATGATGATATTATTCTTGATTATACCCCAAACAAATCACGGAAGGAAGCTTTAGAAACAAAAGTTTGTAACCCAATAAATCAAACATCGAAATAAAATCGGAGCATAACTGATAAAAACATATTAAGCAGATTGCTTGCGCAGCAACGCTTAGTAATTTAAAAACGTAGCGTCCTTTAGATTGCGGGCTGGTACCGTCAGCAAATATATACGACTTACTATCGGCTACTCACCGCCGCCGTGGATTTGTCAGACTGCAGCCGGCGAGCGTTGCGACGTGCTCGGTAATGTACCGTCAGCAAAAATTACGCACGCAAATTAGATAATGTTTTAAGTTGTGACATTGACAGGACCTCAAAAAGGGCTAAAAGACCCATATGTATTCCGTACGAGGTCATCGTTCAATCCCTATAGTGATATGAAAAGTGGTTATCTAGACCCGCTCATGTACAGCAGTCCATTAATAGCGGTTATGAGTTCAAATGCACAACATTACGCAATCAACTTAAGGGTATTACATTGCCCAATCACCTTGAGGATTTAGTCTTTGTGCCAGTATTTGTTAATCACAGGCATTCCGAGAGTGCTTCACGCGGGGTGCTAGTGAAGTTTCGGGTATTTTTTATTAGTTCAAAATATTCAAAGAAATAATAAAATAAAAACAATACAAATTATTAATTACGTCATTACATTTTTTTTTTTTGTATAAAATTCATGACTAACTATTAAGCCGTTAAAGAGAAAATATACAAATTAGATTAAAAAAGGCCTATTTACTTCAATTATTACGACGATGAATGAATATAGCGAACGGTTTTATGAACGAGTGATTATATATGTCTGAATCTGCCTCTCATTGGTCCGCGAACAGTCTTGTCATCGCAACAAACGATAAATGAAACCGAGCCAGCTCATGAATTTTGTGTTGCCGCAACAACCAATATGTCCCTTTGTATATTTCATAAGGTAGGCACACACAAAATAAAATAACAAATATCTCAACAGAAGATTTTAAATATATTTTTTTATCTTAGCTGTTTGTTGTTGCAGACTGTACTCCCGGTAGCCGATCCCTCGCTCAGGAAATTGAGTGAATGTTTTTCAATTTAATCGCATCTGCTCTGATACTTCGCCGGGACAGTCTCTCTGTTTCCCAAACACACCCTACGTGTCCCGACTCCGACAACCAGACTTTTTGGACTTAATAACTTTACGGGTTCATAGTATAAATGTATTTATTTAGTCCCGCTATTGCAGCTTTGTACGTATTTCTAGTAACGGCGGAATAACGGAGAATTTGCTAGGTACGAGACCTCGTCCCTTTGACGGAGTTTAAAGATTTGCTTGACCATAGCCTGTCGGGATCATGGATATAATCTTGAGCTCTCAACCTCTGACCAGGGAACGCAAGTTTTGTTTCAAAGATTCGGCGTACAAGATACGCACCTTTTTACTGTGGTATATTTTTTATGGGATAGGAGGGCAAACGAGCAGACTTATCGCCTGATGGGAAGCGATTACCGCCGCCCATGGACACCCGCAACACCAGAGGAGTCACAAGTGCGTTGCCGACCCTTTAAAAGGGGATTGGGCGTCCGATAACCTCACTCACTCGGCGAAACACAACGTAAGCGTTGTTTGTCGCCGGTTTTCTGTGAGGCCCTGGTATCACTCTGGTCGAGCCGGAAAATCTATATGGGAGGAACATCAATTATCCGATGTGCCATACATTTTTGTCGGGTCAATAATGCATTTTTTATGAAAGTGGATAACAAATTTACAGTAATAATATATATTTTCATCCCCCGAAAATATATGTTACAGGCATGTTATTGTATGTTACAGCAAAATTCATGATCGATCAAAACTAACAAATTTTGACTACAAAAATCCCTCAAAACTAGTTTTGACTATCGATACCGCTGTATGATCACAGTTCTAACGTATCCTATCCGATATTTACCCTTATATTTCTTATAACCGTACAAATATAATTTTGACTGTGAGATACAGTCAAAATTAGTTTTGTCTGTGTATGAGTTACTGTAACATAGTTATAAGAAAATATCAAAAGATAAACGTGGGGTGATTGTATAAGATTTAATTATTAAAGGGACTGTTTATATGAATAATGTAGAGTACGGAGCTTGTTCAAGAGATTTTCTCTTTGAAATCTTAAGTAGAGTGTTAACACGATAGAGGGATTTATTTATAAATGTACATTGTTAAACACATGTTACGAACGCATCCGTAACAATATATTATTTGCAGAACATAGAACGCTTCTTTAACGTTTCTTACCATAAACTTATTCAAATTTGAATATTAATGAACACAAACCGAACACAATGCCGTGAACACATATAATAGATTTGTGTTCACGGCACCTATTAAAAAAATCTATCGTATCAACGCCTTTTTTATTATAATATCTATTCTACAACATGCATGAATACACAACACATGTTACTTAGCTTTAGCTTTTACCCGTGGCTTACATAACATTGAGCAGTGATAGCCTAGTGGTATGACCGTTGGACTGCCAAGTCAAAGGTCTCAAGTTCGAACCCAAGGCACGTACCTCTGACTTTTCGAAGTCATGTGCGTATTAATAGTTAATTATGTTACATAACAATACATACCATCACGCCTGTATTCCCCGAAGGGTTAGGCAGAAGCGTACTTAATGTACACCCACAGTTCGCCGGTATGTTTAGGTCCCATGTTACAGGGGGCGAGCCTATAGCCATTCACCAGGCACAAATCCAGACTCCGAGCTGCTACTGAGAATTTCATAGAAAAACCCAATAATACTTTGCTCGACCTGGGGATCGAACCCAGGACCTCTAGTGTAGCCGTCGCGCTTGGGACCACTAGACTAATGAGGCAGTCAAAAGTCCTAAATTTTAATGAAAAATAAGATTTTTTTTATTGAGAACGTGAAAAATAACAATATTTTAAGTAAATTCCCAAATACAGTATGCTATCCCGTTGTGTGCCAATTCACCAAACAATACGACAGAACCAGGGACAGCGAGTAAATCAATGGACCGCGGTATCGGTCGAGCCGCGGTATTCGGAGGGACATTTAATTTACATCGCACGCAAGTCGACAGGGAACAGGTGCCTCCACTAACTGGTTAAAGGAAACAGGGTTTATTTGTTTACTAGCTTCTGCCCACGACTTTGTCTGCGTGGAGTTTAGAATTGGCAGCATAACTTAACCTTTATGAGAGCTGAAGTCCGCATTGGGTTCAAGACCTGTATGACGGATCTCCAGGTTCTCTCCCCCAGACAGTATACAAATTAAATACTAGCTGGTCTATATATACGTAATAACTACAATAAAAATTAAACCAAACTACGATACAAGATTACAAAGAAGGGTGACATAAAATTAACAATACAAAAAAGTGGATACCACGGCCTTACGTCATGTTCTGAGTAAGTCAGGTTACCGCAGGCCCAGTCCCCTTTTAAAAGGCTGGCAACGCACTTGTGACTCCTCTGGTGTTGCGGGTGTCCATGGGCGGCGGTAATCGCATACCATCAGGCGATCCGTCTGCTCGTTTGCCCCCTATTCCATAAAAAAAAATATATCGCATAATAATATTAGCCAGTCTGAAATTTACCCCCAAAGTAAAATAAAACCCCCTAAGACACTACGCTCCATAACCTGTAAAATTAACTCAACAAAAAATGTTTGAAAACGATCTCAATTCCGTTATTTCGTCGATGCCCTACAAATCGTTCCGATTATCCCGTATTCTTGATGGCTCGTCCATTTATCGTGACGTAATGACTGACAGTCAACAAACATAGAGGCAATAACGTTGATACGTATCTATTGTTAAACTCTATAAATATTGTATATTGAGAATAGAATTGATGTTAGGCTGTGTGCTGTTTACCAGAACTTTATACATATAAACAAAAACTATAATAATAATCAGATAAACTCACAAAATACACAAATTTGAAAGTTGTAATTAGCCGAATGTGGCGGTTAAGTCACGTCAGTATTATTCCTATAGTTCTACCAACCACAGGGGTAATTCCTAAGCAACTACAGCACCGTATACCTATCAGAGCCTACAGAAAGCCACAATCCTAAATACTTGCAGAATTGTTAGGAAATTCCTACAAAATGATAATGAGACACAAATACCTACATCACACCGACAAGTAACTGCCACAATCAACACACACACAGTCACGCAATCACACGCACACATCAATTTTTAACAACCCCTTATCATCATTTAATATCAATAAATAGTCTAGGTAATCTAAAACCCGGCAAATTATTGAGCCAAGATATTAAATACCTACTTCAAAATAATAATAATAATATTACATTGTAGTTTACCTATTAATGTGTAAGTCATCTAAGTCACATAGTATTTTATTACATTAATTTATCTAAGTCACAAATATCACACTAGAAACCGTAATAAGCTAGAACTCACAGCCTTTGGAACTAACTATAGAAAGAAATAAGTATATCTTATTCGAGGGAGCGGCATTTTATAATAAGTTACCGGAAAATATTTTAAAGACACAAAATATAATTATTTAAAAATTACTTAAAAAATCTGTAAAAAAAAGAATGATTGATTGAATCTTTTCTTTATAATTGTCTATATTTTTTTTTCTCGTCGACTCTCAGAGTCAGAATTTAATGCAATTTCAACTGCATGCTAAAAACTTTTTATAAATCTCATTGTAAGCGAATTGTATTGTTCTTTAAGAGAATAAAAATCTAGAAACCGAAGTCCAGGGGTGAATTTCCCTATAGGCCGAGTAGGCTCCGGTCTAGGACGGAAAAGCTTTGGGAAATATTTTTTGTAAAGTCGCACCCTGTATCAATTCGTGTCCATAGCACCTCGCACAAGGATTACTCGTATTAAGATTCTGATTATTAAGAGTTAGAATTATTGAGCTAGATAAGACTAAGATATTAACCTAATGTCCACACATCCGTTTATCAGAATATTGTTTCGGTGAAAAATGAAACATAGTAACATCTCTTATAAGAAAACAGTGTCCATAGGATTATTCATTTCCGGATTATTTTTCTTTATTTTGTTTTTAGAACCATGCAACTAGATTCATAACGTTTTTGGTGATGGTTTGAACTTGAACTTACGTACTGCCTGTACCCAACTCTCTTTATGCTCTTTATAAATTAATCCTGATCATTTATTCATCGAATTATTAATTTTCTCTCTTCATCTTATTAATCTTAATACCAGAGATAACACCCGCAAGCCAAACACGTTTGCTCTTCAAGTATTCAAAAATAATACCTCCTATTATAACCCTATAATTAGAATGTGTCGACTTTATAACGAAGTATCACGTGATAATAATAACATTGATATCTTCGATTCCCGTGCCGCGGTCTTCAGGAGGAATGTTGCTGCCTTGTCTAATTGACAGCAACACCTCTATTGCCAAAATGTCATTACTGTAAGCTTTTTTAATAATAGTAACATGTTTATCATGCTGTGGGATTACGTTGGGGTGTCGGTCGGTGCGATGCCTGCTGTTATTTTCTGTGTAAGTACATTTTTTTACTGATACCTGTTATCATTGCTATAAGAAATAAATTAAAAAAAAATATGGGTCGAAAGTAAGTATATAGGTGTTGAAAGGTGTTAACCATAATTATTATGGTGTTATGTGTGTATATCTTATGATAATGGCTGTGCTATTATCTATATATTACGCCTGCTTCTCCGAAAGGTTAGGCAGAGGTGTAGGTACAGATTTATACCCACACTTCGCTGATATGATTTAGGTTGCATGTAATAGGCACAAATAGAAACTCTGAGCTGCTAAAGCACAATAAAATGAAAAAATAAACGTTTCGCCAAATGTCGTGCGTTCCATTCCACCCCGAGACAAATATCTATGTGATCCACAGATATTTGTTTTGGCTCTAGATGTATACTTTCCCATTCCTCAAATATATATTTAGAAAATCGCCAACAAACTGTTGTACGGTTTGGAAATTTAAGGAATTGCTTTTATTCTTCTATGAATATAATAATAATAAAAAAAATAACAATAGTCTTAATACCGGCCTCAAATGTGTACTTCCCCTATGCACGGTAGGTATATTGTATGCTTGTAACATAATCCAATGCCGGCGGCTCCCAATTACGTTCAGTAATGGTTCATAATTTAGCTAAACGCGCGGTCGTGATAATTGATACTGTTGCTAATGCAGCCTTAACTATGTAACGAGTGATTAGGACATGTGTCGTCATGGTATTATAATAAACCTGGTTAGTTACACTCCAGGGCAAAGCCCTACCTACGCTTCTTCAACTCGTTAGGGTTTTTTCAGCCCAATCTGACTTTTGGACTGACAATTCTTGGCTACCTCATTAGTCTAGTGGTCCCAAGCGCTACTGCTACGCTAAAGGTCCTGGGTTCGATCCCCAGGTCGAGCAAAGTGTTAATGGGTTTTTCTATGAAATTCTCAGTAGCAGCTCGAAGTCTGGATTTGTGCCCGGTTAATGGCAATAGGCTCGCCCCCTATTACATGGGACCTAAACATACCGGCGAACTGTGGGTGTACATTAGTACACCTCTGCCTAACCCTTCGGGGAATACAGGCGTGATGGTATGTTATGTTATGTTAACTCTGATTCAGCCAGAAAAACTCCTAGGTTATATAATATTATAATATGTATAATATAACTTTAAGTTTATATAAAGCTGCCATCTCTGGGTCGGGGCTCCACGGTATCAGCTTCTTCCTTTTGATCGCATATAACGTCACTCAGCTTGAATCGTCGGTGGTGAGAGTCCCACTGATCGGCTTGCCCTGCGAAGAGACGTGGCATCTCTATGTATCCTTTACCGCATTTATCACGGGAAGTGTTCTGAGGAATTTTTCTTTTTACACTCTTGCTACGTTCCGCCACTGATCCACTCGCTAGAAATAGAACTTTAATCCTGAACGAAGGTTTGGTGGTCCGGTCTCAATGAAAGTCTGGTATACTGTTTAAAATCTTTAATCAGCAAACAACTATAGTATCCAGACACTCAAGTAAATCTCATTACAAAAATTGGAATAAAAATCTTGTACTAATCACGATAGATACCTCCTCGCCTGACACTCATAACACAAGTTAAATCTTAGCTTGGGTGTCAGAGTTCAACATCTATGTAAATTGTAAACTGATTGACAATAAACAATAAATAAACAAGATACTTATTTGCGTTCAACGCCATCTAGTTACATTTTCGGAACTAAAGTTGCATTATGCTTAAATATAATGGACACATTTTCATCTTCATGATTGGGTGTCCACCACCGTGCGTTTCTCAAGAAACTTTTTACCGCGCACGACTACTCTTTGGAATTTTATTAGCTACCAGCGGAAGTAGTTCCGATCCGATACGACATAGCAAATTTCAAGAAGCGAATTTATTCTTTTCTTAAAGGCTGGAAATGCACATTCAATGATGATGATGAATGATGATTCGTGTCACATTTCCCGTTTTAAATGAAAAACGTTTTCTATCTAAATCAAAAGCAAATCTTGGTGAAGTACAAAAATAATCGTTTGGCATCCTAGTGTGTTATCAATTTGAAACTAATGGTCCAATTTGGATTCAGGGGGGACCGTGCCGATAATAAAATTCATCATGGAAAGCTTCCAGGGCAAAAATTAATATTCCAATGATGTAACGGCAGTGTTTATTGTGGCACAAGATGTGAACGAAGTACGATTCTTCCGTTATACTTCTTTCTCTCAAGTTATTTTAGTGGAGGAAAAATTCAAATAATATAGTTATGTAACATAAAACATATTTCAAGTTCATGTTAAAATGTTTTTATTTCAAATAAGCTTTTACAAACGTCTATGAAACGATAATGAGTCTAGGTGCACGGTTCCAAAAAGTTGATCTGGAGAAGAATCCGACAAGAAACTCCATGGACACTCTTTTTCAAATAGTTTGTATTACAATCTTCAAGTAGGTACAATAGTGCAATTACAGGATGTGCTGACATTGATTTAATGTCCAAGTTGGACCGAAGTCGATAATAGAAAAAGAAAGAGAACAATAAAGTACCAATATAATATAATACCAATATACATACATACACTCACGCCTTTCTCCCACAGGGGTAGGCAGAAACTATAGACTGCCACTACCAATATAATACCAATGTATACAGACGAACTGATAACCTGGCCTTTTTTCATCCTCCGGCCCGGTTACATAATCACTCAAACCAAGGATAATAAACACTGTTATAAATGGTCATAATAAGGTTTTTACTTAATCATACAAATATAAATATATATTACCGCCATCTAATGATACAGTTTAGAACGTAAATTAAAATATGTAATTATTTATCCACGATTTTTTACGATAATCGAAGAAAAATATTATGTACCCCTTAAAAATATTAGTAAACTTTTCTTTACTCTTTCTTCACCGCTACCGTTTTTCAACTGCGCCGGCGACCTCGACGGGCAGCGATGAATTACTGCAAATTAAAATTGTTTAATGAATCTACTTTATTGCTCCAAAAGATTTGTGTTTGGTTAATGAAGACGTGTACTTTCTGTTTTCATACAGATTTGGGAATTAAATGGAAAAATGGGGCACTTTTTTGTTTACAAAAATAAAGGTAAGTATTAAATTATAACGTTACAATATTACTAATAACCTTTACCTGAAGTAACTCTGCTATTTAATCTCAATATCGTAAAAAGTTTTATTGAAATTTGTTTTTGTTATAACATAACATAACATACCATCACGCTTGTATTCTCCGAAGGGTTAGGTCGAGGCGTACTTAATGTACACCCACAGTACGCCCGTATGTTTTAAGTCCCATGTAATAGAGGGCGAGCCTATTGCCATTAACCGGTCACAAATCCAGACTCCGAGCTGCTACTGAGAATTTCATTAAAAACCCAATAACACTTTGCTCGACCTAGGGATAGAACCCAGGACCTTTAGCGTAGCAGTCGCGCTTTGGACTACTAAATTAATGAGGCAGTCAGTGAGTGGCTTTCTAATAGCTCTCTTTATTTTGCTAATCCATTGCCTTCTTTCTTACCTCGTAATGTTTGTTAATAGTATCTAGTGATTGATCTCATTTCGCATGATGTGATTTCCTATAATTAAAGAAACACTTGGCCTAAAAAAACGAAAATGAAATGTAAATCTTTTTTAGCATGTAAAGTATATTCTTTGTTGGAGATTGTAATAAAATAAAATAAAAATAAGAGGTTATTTTAGTGAAGAAAAAATTCAATCGCGGGCAGGATTCGAACCTGCGTCTTCTGGTTAGATACACCTTATGACGTAAATTCAGAATGTGAAGGCAAATTTCGATCAAGCGGGTGGTACTCGCGATGGCTTAGAGGTCACAGCGTCTACTGTATCTAACCAGAAGACGCACTTTCGAATCCTGCCCGCGATTGAATTTTTCCTTTACTAAAATAACTTTATAATCTTAGCATGTAAAATGCAAAGAAATCACAAATACATAAAAATAAGAGGCCCTACCACCGAGCAAGTAAGATATTTCTCTTATCTTCTCCATCTTCTCTGGCTTCTTAGGAGATGCCTATCTGAATGGCAGTGAGGAACTGTACCTTTTCTGACCCGTCCCCAGACAGGGTACAAATATTTTATATGACAGATTCTCTAGCGACTATTGTATGACTGACTATTGTTCACTAAAATGATAGGTTAGGGATTTTTCAGTAGCTGCCCGAAGTTGGGATTTGTGCTCGATTGATAAGTATCTATTAGGGACCAACATGGGACCTATAACATATTGACAAACTGTGGATATATAGCAGTAAAGCTCTGCCAAACTTCTGAGAAATATAAGGGTGATGGTATTATTCTATGTCGTTAAGCCTATGGCTATAGGGCAAAGAAAGGCAAGTGCTATTTTAGTCGATACAAGTAAGATATAAGACCAAAAAATTAATTAAATTAACTAAAATTAGTCTTACATACATACATATTTTCACGTCTGTCTCCCATTGGAGTAGGCAGAGACTATAGATTTCCAATTGCTACGATCTTGGCGCACCACTTTCACTTCATCTACGTTAATTAACCTCCTCATACTGTATGATCGTCGGTTTATGGTGCTCTTAACCTAACCTTTTTTGAGAACGGCAGCAATTTGATTGTGGTACTTTGGCCGAGGTCGGCCCTTTCCAATCCAATCCTCTTCCATCTCGCCATGTATATTTAAATTAACTTAATCCAGTTTCTTATACACAAAAATACATACACTCACGCCTTTCCTATGGCGGTCTATAGTTTCTGCCTATCCCACAGGGATAGGCAGAAACTATAGACCGCCACTTGCTACGATTCTAAAAAAGTACAGACAAAAAGTATTCATGTTATAAAACGGTGTCTCCAGTTGCAATCAACTCTGCAACTGGCATCTTCGAATGCACACCTTAGATATTTTCCATAATATCCGAACGAAAACAAACATTATAACATAAATCGGTGGTTACCGAAACTCTTGGGTAGTTATTCAGATTCGACGGTAGATTATGTTCGGGACAGCATTACTTATCGTCAAATTATACGCGATAGCCCGTAATGTATGTCCGAGCGACGCGATATATGGCAACTGTATGTAAATGTACAGGCGAGGCCGGTGGTGTTCGAGATACGGGCGAATTTTGACAGTTGGGCAAAATTGGGAGTAAAGATACTTAGCAATGGGCAGGCCTATGTTACGAAATGACTGAATACATTGTTCTAGTAAGGAACGAAGTTTGATGCTGCTACTTTCTACTTAATGCTTTACTTAAAAATCACTCATAAACGCTTATACACTGTTTCTTGTTTTGACCACTAATTTGGCTAGTGCAAATCCTATTCTGATAGCGTTGCCCTGCTAGGATTTTATCCTGAATAATGAGTGCGTTTACAAACATAAATTTTCATTCACTAATACCCAGGCACATGACCATAGGAATATTTATTCCATGCGGGGATTGAACTTACAGCCCGTGGTACAGAAGCCAATTGCTCAACCGAATGTACCACCAATAAAGAAGAAAAAAAGTATTTATTCTCGTCCATAAAAACAACTTTACTCACAGCTTTTGAGCGCCACTTTTCAGACATATCTTATTTACCATTGTTCCTTTCAACCCATTTCTATGTTTCTGGTTTAGATCTTCTCTCAGTATGCGAGGGATTTTGCCTAGATCTTGCGTTAGCGCTCACACTAGATGCTGGTCTATTCCGAATAAATTGGTTTGACGTAAGCCTAAGTCGCCTAACCGGTCTTTTAAGTACTGATCAGGTAAACTGGCGATCAAGCATAAGCCTCTCAAGAATAATAAAACATACGGTGGGAATTCTGTACTGTCCTTTGTTATTAGACAAATAAATTGGTAAGTTATACTTGCAAAGCAACTTTAATAGGTAAGTCATTCCAGTGATATTTTTAAATCCAAGTCAACTATAGAAAAATTTTAAAATTAACATTCTAAACCGTCTCTTTACGACTGTACCCGACTAGGATAATGGGCGAACGAATAAAAATGTAGGGAACGCTAGGTGCTAACACTAGTTAAATCATGCGCAGACACAATTTATGTAAGCACGTTACTTCGCACTTCTGCCGGTGAGTTCGCGTATAAGCCGGTCAACCTGGATAATGTATGATAGCATGCATCTTCCGTGGTTATTTTAAAACAGGCTTTCAAATGTTTTACAGGTGTATTTGAAGGTAGTTGATTTATGTATTAAAATATTGTTTAATTGATTTATACGGTACTTTTTGATAAAAATTGGCACGGAGGTAGATTGCATCCTGATGAACGACATAAGCTAACACTGGTCCCTAAAAGTTCTTTGGGATGCGAATGAAATCCCGGGCAATTTTATGGGATACCTGTAAATTTAAATTTAATTTTTCTTTATTGTTAACTAGCTGACCCGGCAGACTTCGTACTGCCTCAATCGATAAATAAAATTTAATTCCGAGCATTTTATATTTATTCACCTTTTAAACCTTCTCTGGACTTCCACAAATAATTCAAGACCAAAATTAGCCAAATCGGTCCAGCCGTTCTCGAGTTTTAGCGAGACTAACGAACGGCAATTAATTTTTATATATACTCGATAGAAGATAAGATTTCAGTATTGAAGATCGATAATATAAAGAATGGTTTTATAACAACCAATGCTTTGGTTTTTGAGTATTTCGACACCTATTAAATCTGATTTTAAATATTGCGATAGGTGTAGGGTCAAACAAATTTAATTCAGCAGTAAAGATCTATAGATTATCAATCTCCTTCCTTTTCATTATATTTAGGACCGACCACACATCCTTGTGAAGGGGTCCAGCTTATGCAGGACCATAGTCTGTCAGGTACGTGGCGAATGTCACGAATCCCATGGCCATGATTATAGGGCAAGAGAAGGCAAGTACGGTTTTTAGTAGGTACAAGTCCGACATACACACCGCTTACGTTGTGTTTCGCCGAGTGAGTGAGGTTACCGGAGGCTCAGTCCCCTTTTAAAGGAGGAGAAGAAGGCAACGCACTCGTGACTCCTCTTGTGTTGCAGGTGTCCATGGGCGGCGGTGATCGCTTACCATCAGGCGATCCGTCTGCTAGTTTGCCCTCCTAACCCATAAAAAAAAAAAATTAAAAAAAATACCCTGCCGCCTCCGAGGCGGCGGACAATCCATGAGGATTTTCCGTGCTAGAAAAAAAAAGGACCGACCACACATTTACAAAAAATATAGCTGTACACCCCCAAATCTCTGCTTATCCCTCCCGAGAATACCATTTGCGCTGTAAGGTGTAAATATTCAAAGGTTGTACAGGTAAAACAAACTCGGAAACACAAAATATTTTTCATAAATTCCCAAATGAAACAATTATAAGTACAAATTGGTTAATTTACTTTCTGAATATGTCACCGGCTTAATAAGATAACCCAGCCAAATATAATAGGACTGCAATTGCCTATAAGCTCAACGGTAACAGGTGTAATTTTATTTTTGTCGTATTAAATCGGATAATTATGATATGTGCAGACACAAATTGGTAGGTAAGGGTGGGGCCTGAGTGCCGATTGTTTAAAAATAATTTGGTTGGTACAACCGCCATCAAATATTTATTATTGTTTCTTGAAGACCACCGGAGGGTTAGTAGAAATCCCAAAGTCCCCAAACTTCTTTATAAAGTGCCTTCTAAAGATGTTTGGGAATGTTTCAAATTTCTGAATACATGTTATCATCATAGCATTAGTGTGTTAATTTCTAAGAGTGAAGTGCAATGAATATAGACTCATATTTGGCTTTGATCACCATAAAGTCTTAATTATGAATATTGGCTGTTCAAAAACATTTTTTACTAATTACTCCGCCTGCAAGCCCCAAAACTTGCAATAATACACAAACTAAAACAAATACTTAAGTAACTATATACGCATAATAACAAGATTGTTTAAGAGATAGTTGGTGCACGTAGAAGCTGGACATAGGGACATTTATATAATTAAGTTATACGCTGCACGCTACGCCAGTCTCAACTATGACCAGTTCCAGGGTTGGGTCGCACTGTTAGCCGCACTCTTTATTTAGCGGGCAGTAGAATAAAATGACGATATTAAAATTTAACGAGTCAGTGTTGTAGGCTTTTCTAAATTTAATGTAAATGTTAATGGTAAATGGCTCGCCCCATTTTATAAGAGACCCTAAACCTATGGTCTATGGATTAAGCCTCATGGAAAGGTTATTGTTTATAGGATTTTTGTCTTCGAAATAAAAAGTGTTTCTTCTAAACGATTGAAGAGACATCGATTTTGAGAAATTCATTGTATCGATATTTTAATTTGGGACGTGATAAATCTGAAAGAACATAATTTTTATTTATTTTTGTAAACTAGTGTAATTATTGAATGCTTACTATTAGTTAATGCTTGCATTATTAAACTTTGAGGTTTATGCTACATTATATTATTTTATATTGCAAAGTACCTACATGAAATCGCGAAGGTTAAAACAATTTTACGTCCTCAACCAACACTGATTGGCAAAGTAAACTTTTTTATTGAAAACAAAACATAAACATGTCATCGCCACGTCACTGTTACTGTCACCGTCAACCCATTTAACCCTGCCCGTAATTTATTAGTAAAGTGACAACCACCATGCTGCCTGCTGTGACTGGGACCTCAACTTTAGGCATTTGCAATGCTTGTTAATGTTAATAGGGAATCTGAATTCAACGTGAGATCGCTTTCCGGCTTACTGAATATCCATTTCAAGCACATTACTGTATTTAATGCATCTATAATAATATTAGCTAATGTCTCGAGTGAATAACGGTCTGTGCAATATCATCTTAAAATTTATGTTTAAAAAAAAGCGTACCATCAGCGCCAAGCTTTTGAATTTCCCATAGAAATCTGTCACCCAGTCGTGACCACGGCGTGCCGGATACATTTTTGTTTATCGTATATACATACGTGACTGTAGCGGTCAAAAGGTTCATTTCTGTATACTTTTGAAGTGGTCCCTTTCAAATTTTGTGTAGTTCTGAACACTCAATTTTGAACAAACGAGTCAACTACAGCCTTCTACGTACTCATATACATGGAGTACGTGCTTTTACGTACTTTGGGCGTTTGGCAGCGTAGAGAAATTTCCTCGTGCGGTCAAGCAGTCGCCAGGCATACATTGACTGTTCGAGCTGTCGACTGCTCTCGCGCAGTTACCTCCGGCCGCGCTCATCATTCCACGTCACACGTGCCTCCCGCCAGCTCGCTTCTTGTTTTATTTGTTGAGCCAAATGAACAACGCAGATTGTTCGACACTACTACTGTAGAGCTGTAGAAATGAAATTAAAACTCCTCCAGCAGTTATAAATGGCATCTTCAAGCTGTTGACTACGACTGCAAGAGCGGTCCGTGTATGTTGATCACTAGCCTGCCCTAACGGAGGCAGGGACATGTCTGCTTAAACAATCAAAACAGACAAGCAAATTAAACCAACCTAAATTAAGGAAAAAATAAAGAAAGGCAGGGATACATGGGCTTCTTCTCTGGCCGATTAGAAAGGTACGTGTATCCTTTTAATCGGACTGAGAATTATACAAAACACGAGTAATTTCATTCCCAAAAATGTTCAATGTGTAAATTTAATAATTATGTAGTATAAAAAAATCCTGGCAACCCTATGTGACACTCGTATGTATTAAAAACCTTTCTTTGCCCTATAGTTGGCCATGGCCATGGGATTCTCGACTTTCGCCACGGCCATAACAGTACATAGCACACCTAAAAGGCTAACAGAACATTTACATAAGTCAGAGTACATAAGGCAGGAACAGAGGCCAATATCGGCGTATCTCTGGGACCAACTAACGACGGGGACGCAACTTCGCCGCAACGCGGGTTAACAAAGAAAAGTTTCTAGCGAAACGAAACTGTCAACTACAGGTATCGGAGGAGTTTGGTGCTCATGCTACACAAGTTGGGGATACTTATGAAGATAATAGAAAGAAATAGGCATAATAGGGTGTTTATTAAAAATAACAGTCCTATTAAAATATGCTATGAAACATAATTGGTATAATCTAAAAAATAATTGAAATGGACTAGTTCTGAAGAGACCAGTAGAGAATTGCTTTGTCCCTTTCCCGCAAAACGAATGTCAGTATAGAATTTGTATGGCGTACGCACGGTTTGACGTCACAACGTCGTAATAAACGATAATGGCAAGTAAAAAATCTGCCTATTACAGAAAATTAAGTACAGATACCAACGATATAAAGTAAAAGTTAACCCTACGAACGGCCGCGCAGTAATTTTTTTGGCAAAATTGACTACTGCGCAGCCACTTGCGCACAACTTCAGAGAAGCACAGTTATATCATCGGAACGCACGAGTTGTTGGAAAAGGCTGCTAAACCTGACAACCATGAGTCTGGTCTTATGAAGTCGGTATTATCTAAAAATTATGTTATAGAGGTCTGATTGCAATCGCTTCATATATAAAAGACTGATTTTCAACCGCATCTGGTAAGAGGATGATGATTCTTATGGATTTTTTTGCCAGGTTTTTCCCATAAGACTAGCTTTTGAAAAAAGAACCGTTTAATATGAAAAAACAGTAATTTTTTTACTATTTAACATTATAATATTATATATTAATATCTTGACCTATGAATTCCAAAATTTTTGTGCCGAGCAGTACCTAGACGTCTGCACGATAGTTCAGTCTCGCGATTTGTTTAGACTTTTTCCGAGGTGCAAGCCCGAAGTAAATTGTTTTCAAACTAATATAAATTCGTCTTCAATACCCTGTGTTTATCTGGGGAAATTATTTCTTTAACGGAGGTGTAGCAACCTTTATACTAGTTGTGGACACAAAAAATTTTTGTTTGTTTATTAGTAACTAGCGACCCGCCCGCGGTTTAACCCGCGTTGCCCCATTTCTAAGAGCCGTAGCGTAATGTTAAATAGCTTAAAACCTTCCTCTTGAATCACTCTATCTATTAAAAAAAACCGCTTCAAAATTCGTTGCGTAGTTTTAAAGATTTAAGCATACATAGGGACGGACAGACAGCGACAGCGACTTTGTTTTATACTATGTAGTGATAAAGGCCAAAGGGTCTTGTGTTTTCTTTATGAAATTCTCAATAGCAGCTCGGAAGATTTGTGCCCGGTTAATGGCAATAGGCTAAACATACCGGCGAACTGTGGGTGTACGTACATTAGTACGCCTCTGCCTAACTCTTCGGGGAATACAGGCGTGATGGTATGTATAATAAATAAAAACGTTAATGTTCTTTTTGTCTGCCTTATTAGTCTTGTTCGATTCCTAGGTCACGCAAAGTGTTATTGGGTTTTTCCATGAAATTCTCAATAGCAGGTCGGAGTTTGAGATTTGTGCTCGGTTAATGGCAATAGGCTCGCCCCCTATTTCACGGATCCTAAACATACCAGCGAACTGTGGGTGTATTAAGTAGTAATCGAATTATTTCTTTTTTTGCATGCATATATGTATGTACGTACTTATTGTTATTTATCTTTGTGTTAACTTGGACATAACCTTCAATGTCCACACATCCTGTTCGCACTATTGTACCAGAAGAATGTAATACCTCTTAATTTAAAAGAGTGTCCATGGAGTTTCTTGCCGGATTCTTCTCCATAGGATCAACTTTTTGGAACCGTGCAATTAGACTCAATAACGTTTCATAAACGCTTGTAAAAAGCTTATTTGAAATAAAAACATTTTGAACTTGAACTTGAACTTAGACTTGAACTTGAACTATGACTTTTAGAGCCACAGCAACGATTGCCTGTGTTTAGCAAATGAAAAATAATAAAACTACAAATATGTCACATGAAAGCACAACTAGTAGAAACTTTCTATTTGTGATTTTTTTGCATTTTCCATGCTAAGATTATTAAGTTATTTTTTAGTAAAGGAAAAAAAATCACAAAAAGATAGTTTAAAGGTAAGGTGGCATCGTACGACACTGAACTAACTGTAAAGTAAGTCGTGTCGGTTGAGAGGTAAGGTAACTTGCCTCTCATAGATGTCACCAAACGTCACCTTATGACGTAAATTCAGAATGTGAAGGCAAAATTTCAATCATGTGGGTAGGGTTCGCGGTGGCTTAGAGGTCAGAGCGTCTGGTATATCAAACCAGAAGACGCAGGTTCGAATACTGCCCGCGATTGAATTTTTTCCTTTACTAAAAAATAACTTAGTAGAAACTTGCTAAATAATTTACTCGACCACACTCCATAAAGGGGAGGTTCATTTTTTGTCCAGCACCGAAATGCTCCCGTATTTTCTATTCAGATTCGAAAAGAGCATCTATGCGGGACAGTGCTAGCGTATTTTTTAATCTTTTTTCCACACTTACGCTAGATTTGGAACAGTGTGTGGAGCTACTATGAGTGCGATGCAACTCACTCACCTAGAAATCCGGGCGTGTTTAAAGTGATATCATTTATTAATCTCTATCAGTATCTAGGTTACGGATTGGCAAACGAGCCCACGGCCCGCCTGATGGTAAGGGTTACCTATGGAGGTTTGCAACACCAGAGATGTCGTCATGTCACTCACGCGTTGCCGACCCTGTAAAAACCTTTTCACTCCTTTTTTGAAGGACCCCATGCTGTAGTCTTTTGGGAAATCCTCGGCAGGTAAGGTAGCTCATTCCATAGCCAGATTGTACGTGGGATTAAGTTCCTCTGGAATGAAACAGTACGCCATGATACTGGTTCTAAGGTGTGGAGGTGCATTCGCTGGCGATGGCGAGAGGTGCGATGATAAAATGTGGCCGTGAGCATCTTAATAAACAATTCCTCGGAACACAGTCTATTATACAGGCAGTAGTACACACAAAGGGTTACCATTCTTCAATGAATGAAATAATACCAGTCTTGCTTGGAACCCCATTATAGATTCCATAAAATCAAAATCCAAGCCCAAAACTGCAAGACCGAAGGATACGGTGAGCTCGTTCTGCGTGAATCAGATCGCCAATAATTAACAAAAATGTAAGGTAGCTGTTAGTAATTGTAACATTAAGACGTCCAACAACTTAGTCTACCCGTGACCATGGATGCTGTAAAGGATCCGAAACGTCGGGAATCAAATAATATCAATACAATCCGTAAAAAGTAGTTTTATTTCAATGTCTAATATTCACGTAAGTGTCAGAAACCAGTATAATACCAGTGTTGTTCAAACACTAACCACGCACTCGCACGTTGGGCAGATCAATGACCTACCGTATGTATCACTAGGATAAGATTTACAATAGGTACATCCCTAGTAACAGTACAGATAATCTATCTACATATTGGAATTAACTATAGTTGACTAATCGACTACCTTGCTAAGTCAATTATCGAGATTAGATCGGGATTAACTTGGGATTAGTTATACGAATTTGGACAGCGACTTAATGTGCATAATCTCTACCATTGAATTACGGATTAGTGGTCAAATTGGATAAAGATTAAATAATCACCAGTAACTCACTGGTGATTTAATTATGTAAGCTAACGAGTCTCGTGTCATGGTTATCAAAGGATTATAAACAATCAAGAATATCTTTAGATTTTCTTTAAGGCGAATGAAGCGATTTTTTACGTGGGGGAGCCCTGCTTCGTCTCGAATGGGCCGGCTCGACCGGAGTGATACCACGGCCTTACTTTATGTTCTGAGTAACTCAGGTTACCGCAGCAGGCTCAATCCCCTTTTAAAAGGCCGGCAACACACTTGTTAACGGCGGTAATCGCTTACCATCAGGCGAAAAGTCTGCTCGCCCCCCTATCCCATAAAAAAAAAGGTCCATCAAAACTTGGCACGAATTTGACAAGAATTTAGAAATCGAATTATATTTTATCATATTATTATAGTATCTATGAAATAAATGAAAACGTTATACCTAATCATGAATAACATAGTTACAATATTGAACTACATAAGTAAATATATGTACCTAATGCAAGCAATGCCTACCAAATTTCAAATAATGTTTAATATATAATTTTTCTCGGTGCTAGGACCTCTCGGGGTCTGACTGGCTGGCGACCACCCTTACGTCGGAATCTGTCGTAAAGCACCTTGGTGTGTGTTTCGACTTTTCCCCTCGGTTGCTATGGCTCGGCAGTGTGCAGTAAGTAGGAGCTCTTAAAGATCGGCAACGGATCAGCAACTCCTCTGAGGTGTCCATGGGCGACTACGACTACTTACCACCAGGTGGCTCGGCAGCTCGTTTACTGATTTAACCCATAAAAAAGCGGGTTGAAAGACCCAAAAAGAATATATACATTATTTCATACTGAAAACGAACCAGTTTCGGGGCAAAACCGGTCAAAATACTAAAATAAACTTCGCTATGTTAACTATAAAAATATACCGACAAAATCCTAATAATTACAAGTTGTTAAAAAAAAGCGTAGAAAAATGCTATCCAATTTTTTCCGCCAATGGTAACGGACGCGTCCACTGTCCAGTCGTATTTTATTTGTTCTTCAATCATTGATTCCCTTTGTACTGTTTCGAATTTTCAATGGACTTAGCTTTTTTATGCCCAGTGTTTTAATATAACCCAGGATATGGTCGGGAATAAAAACTGCAATATTGCGTTGGATAACAAAGGATAAAGTTGTGAAAAGGTACCAAACTGCGTATATAAAAGTACTAGTATCTATCTTTTACCTTTTTTTCCTTTCTATGGAAAGGTGGAAAAGGTTTGGGAGGCCTATACCCAAAATGGGGTCCATATCCTAAATCAATTAGATCAAAATTAAGTACATACTCTGAACTTTAAACTAACACTAGATAAAAAATTACTACCAACATTTGAAATGTAAAAATAAGGATTATGGAATAAAAGGCTTTATTGTATTATTATTATTATCTATCATTTATATAGAGGCGGTAGCCTAATGGCTAGGGCGTCGGACTTGCGATCATGTGGTTGCCAGTTCGAAACCCACCCATTGTACTACCGACGTGAAGCCACTCGTAACACAAGCATTTAACAAGAATACTAGTAATGTGCGACCCACATGGCTAATAAGATTTAAAAAAGAGCAATTTGTTGCGAATGTAAAAGTGTATCGCAATTTTTTAAAAACGTAAAAAAATATCTGCTTCTTTTCTCTTTACACTTAAACCACTCTTCATCCAGTCTAACAAAATACTGCTGAATTTTAGTATTTAACACGAAGAGACTGCCATCAGACATCCATTTTTAGGGTATATACTAAAGGACTTGCTCCCTAACAAGTCTTATGGCGCGGGGTTGTTAAGAAACAATTAAACTATACTACACCAAAAGTAATAGACACACTTTATAAATGGATAACTGAAATTATTATGTGATATGTACTAACAACCCGCCGCGGTTGCAATAAATCTTCCTCAGAGTTCAAGGAATAAATCAAAATAAAAATTACCCGAATAGGTCCACCCGTCTTCGAGTTTTGCGCTTAGTTACAAATTTTGCGATTTATATTTATATATATATATACTCGTATATAGATTTCTTACTGCATTTTTTTTATAGCACACTTATCTAATTCAATTGTTTTACAACATCACAGACAGACTTGTTCACCATAAACTACATAGATAAAAACTACCAAAGAGTTACGTTACGTTCATTGTTTATTATTTTATTGTTTTAAAAAAAAAACGTTGCCCCACACTAGGATTTTCTCCTGTATCGTAGGTGCGTTTACAAACACAAATTCTCACATACACAAACGCCCAGACCCGGAACACGTGACGCAGAAGCCGATCGCTCAGCCGCTACGCCAAACGTGTCGTCATTGCAACAAACCTCAACATTAACTGATGCAAAGTATACACAGACTCAAGACAAATACCTGTAGATTACACAAATATTTTGTCTCAGCTGGAAATAGAACCTTCGACACTCAACGCAACGATAGTATCATAATCGCTGCACCAAATGTACAAAGCATCGCAGTCCGCGATAAGGCCACCCATTGTATATTTGTAAAACGTTAAAGTTACTATCGTTAAAAAGTTGTGTCCGGTCAGTTTGTGTTTTAAATATATATAATCATTAGCCTGCCTCATTAGTCTAGTGGTCCCAAGGGCAACTACTACACTACAGGTCCTGGGTTCGATCCCCAGGTCGAGCAAACTGTTATTGGGTTTTTCTATGAAATTCTCAGTAGCAGCTCGGAGTCTGGATTTGTGCCTGGTGAATGGCTATAGGCTATATATTAGGCCTCTATCTAACCCTTCGGGGAATATAGGCGTGATGTTATGTTATGTTAAATACAATCATATCATGGACCTATATCTTAATTAACATTCAGATATCAAGTAAGTTTTTCATACTTCACAACGCCATGGAGACTTTTGAATAAGTGCCAGGAATCCTACACACTCTTCCGCCACACTTAACCCACTAATCCCAAGCTCCCAATCTAATTTACCAAAATTTTTCTCAGCTGCACCAAAGTACACTATACACGGTACACAGTAGAGTACACACACTGTGTACTTGTACAGTACACAGTCCGGCCGGGAGCCGCTAAGTAGCCAGGCACTCAGCGTTCGCAACGCGATCCACCGCTAAGCTCATTTCGCCCGCTTTGGTTTTATAAAACTGGGTAAATTCCAACACAAAATACATTGATGTTGGACGCTCGGTGCGTACATAGATGTGGCATATTGAAGCCCTGAATTAAATTGACAGAAAGCTTTGCAGAATCTATTGTTATTGTGACACGACCCTATCGTCATTTGCTGAATTAAGAGTTAATCATTGCAGCGTCTAAATAGGGAACTGTCAGCTCCTTGAATGTAACGCCAATTGCTTAATGACTTAATTATGTAATTTTCATCAGTCATTATGTAATTTACACCTGTACTGTTGTTTTTTTTATTCGTGATAGGCTTACGCTTGACCGCCAGTTCGCCTGATGTTAAGCGATACTGCGATCTACGATGGAGCGCGCTTGCCGAACGCCGAACGATTTCAAGACACCCAGATTATATCTATCGCTGGTAACACAAATTCTTACTACGCCCGACAAATATTTTTCAATGGGAGAAACGAATCTGCGACATGTAGCGCAGAAACCGATCGCTGTACCACTTATTATACTGAATTAATGCACAATAATGTGAAAATTTTCAGTGTAATCATTACAAGGATAGTAGATCACCAAAGAATCGAACCCTGCGCAATGACTACATACGTATATTATATATAATGAACATATCTTTATACATGCGTCTGAGGATTAAGAAATCCGGTAAATTAATTTGACCAAAATTCTTTTGGGATTAAATTAGTTAAAGTAAAACAAAAACTGCCATATCCTAAATCATCATTAATTGTCTTCCTAGATCTTTCACCACCTCCCCCAGAGTCCGCTGGCTGAATGAAATTTCAGTAATTTGGTAAAGCGAATGCTAGGTACGGGTCCCGGGCGGGATTTTCTTACAATCCGCGCTTTGTTTTCAAGTCTATTTGAAGCGGAACGCCCAAAATTAGCTGACCTACCCCTCCCCCCACACATTAATACAAATATGACGAAAGAAATGAAAATTGGCAGAGCACCAGAGGTCATTGCAATTGGTCATAACATTTTCAAATTATGCGGTTGACTTGTAGCTTATCTCAGTAGCATTAAAGATGGTAATTGTTTGGTTAATGTCGTTAGTAAGTTTGTTAAGCTTTGAATATTATCTGTTTGCGCAGATTAAGAATGTTGCCATTTCAATGCTCATTTCCCCGTCTTTATGATTACGAGTTGGTGCGATACAAATATTTGCATAATTTTCTTATTTCATCAGAGAATTTTGGATGCCATAAGATTTTTTCACGATTTTTAGGACACCTGGGGATACTTTTGAATACTTATTTATCTTTATTGTGTCCCCTTGTTTACCCTGAAAAATTTGTAAGAGCCTTGAACATCGTTAGAAATGTATTCAAATAAATCTTTCAATACTTACACTTACAATCTACGTGTATTTATGATGACTCTAGTGCGTAGATAGATACATAACAATAATAATAATTTTTTATTGTTTTATCTATGACTAGCTGTGTTTCGCGGTATTAAAGCGAGACACAGCGTGATTCATGAGATTCCAGATTCGTGATTTCATGAGAGTGAATGGTCATTTTTACTAGGAAAATCACCAAGACTTGAAACAACGTATGGGTTTTTTTTATATAGATAACCCCTCGTGTTAAGCTAAATGCTTGTGTTACGCGAGGATTCACGTCGGTAGTGCAATAGTTGGGTTTCGGACCGGCAACCACATGACCGAAAGGCTGACACCCTAGCTATTAGGCTACCGTCGCTTCAAGTGAATCTGCGATCCACAGAATCAAGCAATCTGGCCCAATCCTAATATTTGAACCTTTGTTCGTCTTATTATGCTGGGAATTGGAACATATTTTAAATACCATCACGCCTCTACTCCCCAAATGGTTAGATGTACACCCACAGTTCGCCGGTATATTCTGGACTCTATTGCCACAAATCCAAACTTCGAGCTGCTATTGAGAAATTCATAGAAAAAAATCCAATAACACTTTGCTCGATCTGGGAATCGAATCCTTTAGCGTAGCAATAGCGCTTACTACCACTGGACAATAGAGGCAGTCACAAAAAAACTTATTTCGTTTTAAGAATCGATAAAATGGAATTTATTTGCAATATCCATCGCGTTTTACTGGCGGGAATAGCATTAGTTAGAAATGTAGTTACAAGGTTGAACTGCGATCCTTGAACCGACAAGTAACCTAGAAATACTTTGAAAACCCATGTGTAACTTTAAACCGACTTTAAAAATAAAAAAGAAGTTCTCACTTTATATTAAATCGTTTCACCCCGTGTGGGGACGGGTTAGAATACTGTTCCTCACTGCCCTTCAGATTAGTGAGGAACAATCTGACTTGCTCGGTGGTCGAACCTCTTGGGTTCTGACTGGCTGGCGACCACCCTTACGTCGGAGTCTGTCGTAAAGCACCTTGGTGTGTGTTTCGACTTTTGCACGTAAGATCCAGCTCGTCAGCTCGTTTGCTTACTTAATCCATAAAAAAATCGTTTTATTATAAGTATAATTATACTTAGTTATTATTTCTTATACTGTCTCAGTAGTGTAATGGACGTAGGTAAGTGCGACTGCTAAACATGATGTCCTAGATTCGACTCCCAGGCCAAAATTTTCATTACAACCTGTTCCTTACCCGCACATTGCGTAGGCAACAGCATCCTGCTAAGGCTCTCGTCACATTACGTGACTCTTCTCGGGGATAAAACCATTTACCACCGCTGTCATGCACGTCTCCTATGCTGCCAGCCCAACTATACATTAGTGGGATAAAAAAAAGTCTTGCTAAAATGAGATTTTTGCCGTATCGGCAAAAGAAAATCGACAGAATCCTCGTCAACGGCTTTATTGCTTCTCATTACTATGTTTAAGTTGAGTTTTATGCAATGTCTATCTATTTTACGCTAGGTCGCGAATGACTTCAAAAATATTGTACCCACATCCAGACTGGAAACAATTATCCGTGGAACACACAAATATTTTCCAAGAGTGAGAATTCAAAGAAACACGACACGCGTTTTAACTGTTATACCAAACGAGCAATAATTTTAACTGCTAACAATTCACTGGAAACTTCAACTAACAACAAATGAATAGAAAAAAGAAACCCACTAAAAAGGTTTTCAACATGACTTTCGCGCCTCAGAGAATTCCTTTACAAGTCCGTGAAACTAAATTTTAAGAGAGATCGTTGTAAAAAAGTCCCCCAAGACTCGCGGAAACCCAATCGCTCACTTATTTCGTTGTTTTTGAATATTCGTGACAATGATAGAATGGTTTTTTGGCCGAAAATTAAGTGACTGATGTGTAGGGGGACTGTGCTCCTGGGGGACAATGAAGTTGAAATTTTTTGTCGTATTTGAACAAAACGATTTACTTTACTGGTGCTGTGAAGCACTATCACAAACCTCTGCGTTGGTAATTTTTACAATAATCATGCATCCAATTTATTTCTATCTATCGTTTTGTTATATTTTGTTTTCAGACCCAAGAAATTTGGATTAATTTAAGTAAAAAGTTAAATGAACCGTTGAAAAGGACATAGGCTACTTTTATCTCAAAAAGTCCTTTGAAATGCAAGTGAAGTCACAGGCAACAGCTAGTATTTTATAAGATCAGGGTTGTCACGCAAGAGTTTCCTACAGTTTCAACGGCGACGAAGTCCTTAAACACCCACTGCGCGGTAACCTTAATAGTAATGCTCTTCATATACAAGTAGGTATGTTACAACAATTGGTGTGAGCGAGCGTCATGCAGCTCTGAACTAATATGGCAATGTGCGGGCCTTGCATTAGAAAGTACAAGGTTACACCCGCTCCGTATTAGATACAACCCACGCCACCTAACAGAGATTAAAACGAAGGAATTTGATGCAGATACGACAGTTCTTATAGTAATTATCACTCACTTAAGGGTCTCTCGGGTCACTCGGCGGACGTTGAATTGCTCATACAAACGTTATACCAAAATAAATCGTAATTCAAACACAATTTAATCAAATTGTGTTATTATTCGGATTCGGATACTGTTAATCTAGGTTTCTACTCTACTATTTCGTCTACTACTACTTCACAGAAAATAAACGACCGAAAAATCGCTCAACACTTCGTAAAATTATCAAAAATTACATTAGACTTACATTAATTACCAGTGAAGTGTTTTGTTCCGTACCTAAAGGCAAAACGGAACCCTTATAGGATCACTTTGTTGTCCGTCCGTCCATCTGTCTGTCAAGATCCTTTATCTAGGTAAATATCTCTTATCGAGGTAACATAATCAACCCATTATTCTGTCCCACTACTGGGCACGGGTCTCCTCTCAGAATGAGAGGGATTAGGCTATAGTCCACCACGCTGGCCTAGTGCGGGTTGGCAGACTTCACGCCATCGAGACAACCTCTCAGGCATACAGGTTTCCTCACGATGTTTTCCTTCACCGTTTAAGCGCGTGATAATTATCTATTTAATACGCACATGACTTCGAAAAGTCAGAGGTACGTGCCTTGGTTTCGAACTCGAGACCTTTGACTTGGCAGTCCAATGGTCATACCACTAGGCTATCACGCGTTCAAGTTCTTATCGCGGTAGGCATATCGCAGGAACATTTGCCAAGCTTCCATCAAACGTAGGAAGATTAATTCTAGATAATTTCACATCACAGCTGTTCTCATTATTACCAATTCCCATTATTATCTCAATCTATCGACGTAAATCTCGTAATTATAATTTAAGATTGTTGATCGCCGAAAGATTTTTGAGTTCTCATTTTCTTACAGAAAAATCGCCTTCATTTTTTCCGCATGACATCTCACTTGACAAAGTTACATTATCCGGCTCGAAGGACCATATGCCGATAGTATTAAGGTTTATTATGCCATGCAGGAGGTTGCTCAAATGGTAAGACGTAATGTTCGATACTCTTATTTATTTCGAACTGTTTGAATACAAAACGTTAACAGAACGCCTAAATAGGTTAGACACGGACAATCTCTTACCCTAAACATATACACCTTCTCCCTTCCACCATGAATAAAACTACTAACACCATATGGGCAGAATAAGATTCCCAGGTAATTGAAAACGAACTATCGCTTCTACCCGCTAATCTGTGGTCTTCCAACTCTATGAAATGAGCGAGCAAATGCATCGAGTTGGATTACGAAACGGTGTAATACCGCAGCCCTGAGCCCTTTGTGGCTAGGCCAAGGACTAGCAACAAGGATAATAGTCCCAGCTTTGTAGATAATGGCGGTTCTGTTGGCCACTAATACGTAACAAAAATTAAGTTGGTCTAACAGTGTATTAAGAGCTGAAATAACTTTTTTTTTATGTGAACTGATGCGCTATCAAGAATATAAAACAATAGCTCACAGCTTGGATATTGTGACAAACCAACCATCACGCTTTTATTCTCTAAGGGGTTAGGCAAAGGTATCCTTACTAATATTATAGCATGAAAGTTTGTGAGTATGGATGTTTGATACTCTTTCACGCCAGAACGACTGAACGGATCTATATAAAAACAGATAGATTATAGCCTAGAATAACACATAGGCTACTTTTTATGCAGGTCGGACCCAATCCTGAAGTCTACGCAGACAAAGTCGTGGACTTCTGCCCGCCACTAGTATTGCGCTAGTTTTGTAATAAAACTACTTAGTTCACCGATATGTTTAAGTCTAATGTAATAGGGGCCTATTGCCAATAATCGGGCACAAATTCGGAGTTAGTACTGAGAATTTTATAGAGAAATTAATATCATATTGCTCGACTTGAAAATCAAACCCAGGATTTCTAACTCAACAGACTAATGAGGCAGGTTTTTTAATGATCGATTATGGATTTGTTAGATTTTTACAGAAATCCTTTTGAGTCCAACAACCTCAACCTAAAAATCGATTACCCCAGATACCGATTTATTTATCTGAAAAAGCGGGCGGCACCGTTATCGATATAATAATCGAGTAACCGATATAATTATGAGATATCGGTGTCATAGATCGCGGTTACGATTATGGGTGGTTGGCATGTCAGAGCACAATACGGACAGGTGTATTGTAAACTGTTACGTTTTATGGGATCCTGGTATACGACAGGTATTTAAGGTATAAATACACTATAGTGTAATAACCGTAACTCATCAAAGCATGTAACAATGTTTTAATTTAGTGATGTCAAGCATCGCCATTTAATTCCTAAGTTGAGCGATGTATTATTGTTGTTCCATTCAATTCTCAATAGCAGCTCGGTTTGGATTTAAGCCCGGTTAAAGGCAATAAAATAGCACTGCGAAGAGTTAGGTAAAGGTGTAAGCATTGTACACGCAAAGTTTACCTGTATGTTTCAGGTCTCACGTAATAAGAATCGAGCCTTTTGCCATTGAACCGGTTCGTATCTAAACTCTGAGCTTTTACTCAGATTTTTGTAGAAAAACCCGATAAACACATTGTTTGACCTAGGACCTAGGTAACATAATAACTCTCCTCATTAAAGAATAGTTACGATGCAATGTGTTGAAACCTTTACTCCACGTGTAAACTTAAAATAGATTTCCTGTTTTAGGTGCATTAACGTTTAATCTATATTGTAACAGTAAAATGTGTATATTATTACGCTGATTACTTAACAGAGTGAGCAGTATTGATGCAAATAGTGCCACGTGGATTGCTAAGTAGTATTATGAAAACTCATAGGTACCTATAATATGAGTGTCCTGTTTATCGAAACAGGCTCTTAGACACATATAAAAAACACCAATGAAATGTGGGTGTACATCCGTACACCTCTCTCTGCGATAATACAATAATTAACGTGATAATATCTACGAGTAGATATGTAGATATGTTAGATTTCATAATTCTTAATTAAAATTATTTCATGAGTATCAAAGTTAGTTTATTAGCTTAGTGTTGAGCGCGACTGCTACGCTAGTCCTGGGTTCGATTCCCAGGTCGAGCAAAGTGTTTAAAATTCTCAGTAGCAGTAAATGACAATAGGCTCGCTCCCTGTTTCATGGGACCCAAACATACCGGTGAACTGTGGTGTACAGTTAGTACTCTTCTGCTTATACCTTTCGGAGAATACAGGCGTGATGTTATAACAGTCATTTCGTGTAAAAAACTGATATTCAGTAAAATCTGATTAGACTCAAAGCAGCATAGAAAAGGATCTTCTTCTTTCTTCGATTCTCATATCCACTACTTATACAGTTTCAAATCCGAGTATACCTAACACCTATAACCTTATAAAGATGGGAAAAAATGCGAAATCGATAGCCCGACCTCGTACAATGAAACTATCTTCTTCTACGTCATTACATCGTGTGACTTTTCATTTGTTATTATCACTTTTATAGATATCCACCATAACGAAGTTGAACTACAGAAGGTGTATTTCAAGAAAATATTATATCATAATATTTTTGGGGTTCCGAACATCGGCATTCTTATAGGATCACTTTGTTGTCCGTCTGTCAAAAGCCTTTTTCTCAGGAACGCGTGGACGTATGTTGCTGAAAATAATATCTACTCTAAACTAAAGTTCCTCGGAGCAGTGAAAAAATCAAACTTTTAAGTCAACGTAATCAAAAGATAACACCGTTTATGCTACGTTGACAAGGGGAGCAAAACCTACAGGGTATTTTCTGTTGACTTAGAATCATGAAATTTGGCTAGAAGCAATATCATAGAGCATAAGTAAAGTTAGTGAAGTAGTAAAAGTAACGTCTAACAACGAATCCGAATATAGTAAATTTGTAGTTATTACAAACTTAATTGCAGTTGGTAAAATAACCGCGACCTATTTCAATGTATGGGGACAACATTTTTCGAATGGCAAAGTTAAGTTTGTCCCTCAATGCAGTTTATCATACAAGCTTGTTTTTTTCTGCTATTACTGTCTTTGCTTGCCCAGAACCCTCGTCGAAGACTGCATTATTGGTCGTTTATCATGCAATTGCTTTTTTGATACCCTACTAATTTTATCCTTTATTAAATTACTAAATGATATTTATAAAAAAAAATCATTGACCTCGACAAAATCCCTTAATTTAAAAAAATATATGGGAACGTACTTACTGTATCCATTTTACTAGAGTAATATAAGCATTATATGAGCCATGATTTTGACTAAACATACCACGAACGTTTTCCTGTTAATTAAAAAATGATGTTTAAGTTTAAATAGTTCAAAAAAAAAAGTGCGTGTTACGCCAAAAATTTATGTTGCTCAAGATAATGTGAAACTTTTTATCTACAAAAAGAATATGTCCCCAAAAATATTTATAATTGGTTGTTTGTTTAAAAAAGTATACAACATGCCGATGCCGCTGGCTTTGAAGTACACACAGAACCACAAGCAGTGTTTTATATATATTTTTTACGGATTTTTGCCTGCGAGTTTATAAGCACTATATACGTGGGAGAGCCATGCTTCGGCACGAATGGGCCGGCTCGACCGGAGTGATACCACGGCCTCACAGAAAACCGGCGTTAAACAACGCTTACGTTGTGTTTCGCCGAGTGAGTGAGGTTACCGGAGGCCCAATCCTCTTTTAAAAGGTCGGCAATGCACTTGTGTCTCCTCTGGTGTTGCGGGTGGCCATGGGCGGCGGTAATCGCTTACCATCAGGCGATCCGTATGCTCGTTTGCCCTGATATCCCATAAAAACAGGAAAATGTCTCTTAGATTACTCTTAAATTTCTTAATCGATTTAACAAATTCGAATCATAATAGTCGTAATAATCAATTTAGTAACAGGCCGAGTCCAAATTCGGACTTCTTCTCTACTTCGGATAACCCCCCTATCCCTTCACCGCTTCTCTGGGTAAAATGAAGAGACAAGTCTAAGCGGAAGAAGAGCCATTCAAAGGGTGAAAGTGATGAAGTGTGAAGTGTTCACAGATAGACCAACCCTGAAATATCTAAAAAGAATATAAGTATTAGCTCTTTCATACATTTTAGAAAATGTATTATATAATGTGTTTGTATATATTTTATAAATTACTTTAGCTCGTAAGGTCTCTATGGGCCATAGATGCCTGAGAATAAATGATAAATAAAAAGTCTATACTAATATTATAAAGCTTAAGAGTTTGTTTGTGTGTTTGAACGCGCTAATCTCAGGAACTACTAGTTGGAATTGAAAAAATATTTTTGTGTTGGATAGTCCATTTATCGAAGAAGGTTATAGGCTATAATAACATCACGCTACAACTAATAAGAGCGGAGCAACACGGGTGTAACCACGGGCGAGTCGCTAGTAAATAAATAAGACTGCTTAGTTTAGCGGTCCTGAGCACGACGCCGGGGGTTTTTGGTTCGACTTTCAGGTCGAGCAAAGTGTTATTTTATTTTCTATGAAATTCACAGTAGCAACTCGGAGTTTGTATTTGTGCCCGGTTAATAGCAATAGGTGCTCGCCCCATGTGACCTAAACATATCGCTGATTAGTGAGTATAAATTTGTACCCACACCTCAGATTGACCTTTCGGGGAATACAGGCGTGAAGGTACGCAAGTGTTTTTAAGAATGGTTCTTCTGTAATACCTGTCGTGCGTTATGGTTTTACTACCATAGCGCAGTTCCTACGAGATGTCTTTATAGTAGAAATGGTAGTTCACTTGGTAGTAAATTTTGGGCTAGTTTAAACCAGTGGACAGTTATACAAGTCAGATATTTTTACTTTATTATGAATTTGCAGTTGAGAATGTGCAAATGTGACTGATATTTTGAACCTTAAAATTTAGCCAGTTCGCTATATTACTTAAATTGGGACTTAAAAATGGAACTCATGATTCGACATGACCCCGAACGCTTTCGACAGTTATGTAGCGTTTATAAGCTGCTATTATGAAAATTATTCTCCTTTTATCGTACGATATAACATGTCTAACAGCTCACGCCAGCTAAATCTAATCTCACTCATACAAAAATAAAGTACGATTCCATTACATTACCTACATCTTCGCAAAAGACAACAAAATATCATAAACGCACTCGACATACAACAAGCATATTTCGCCACGCGAATACCTGCCGTCTGCCAAAAATATTCCGCTTTTGTTTTAGATGAAAATCGAAAAAGAATCTCGCGTTCATTAACGAAGGGTGTAAGTTACGCGGGGGACGCGCCGAGGCCTCTATTAATATAACACACGATATATTTACCTTCATGGACGTTTTAATTTGTTTGCGTTTGCGGTTTGTTCTTTTTTTAAATGTTTCCTTTTTATTTTTATGGTGTTATTTTGATTCAGAAATGTTGTTTTTTCCTCGTGACGAACAGGAACAATTATAATAAGGGGTCGCCCTTATTGCTAATGTTATGTAATTATAATAATAATCATTGGTCTAGTGGTCCCAAGCGCGACTGCTACACTAGAGGTCCTGGGTTCGATCCCCAGGTCGAGCAAAGTGTTATTGAGTTTTTCTATGAAATACTCAGTAGCAGCTCGGAGTCTGGATTTGTGCCCGGTGAATGGCTATAGGCTCGCCCCCTATAACATGGGACCTAAACATACCGGCGAACAGTGGGTGTACATTAAGTACGCCTCTGCCTAACCCTTTGGGGAATACAGGCGTGATGGTATGTATGTAATAATAAGTAGGAAATTAAATAATGACATAAATTAATACAAAGTAGACTTACGATGGAGACTAAATATGTTCTGGATAGTTAGTAGCTACAAATATTGCATCAACATGAGTAACTTGCACACAAGGGCTAAATCGACAAATAGTCGTCAAAAATGTCAATTTTCTATCCACTAAAATTGTTGTATTGACTAAAGAGTCTACATAATCAACCGATTATGCTGTGTCACTGCTCTCATTCTGTGAGGGTCTCCTCACAGAATGACAGCAGCAAGCAAGCAAAGGAATTAGGCTATAGTCTAAAGAATATATAAAATGTATACATAAATAACAGAAGTATTTTTCACGGAAAATGAGGTCTTCTCTAAGTTTTTTTCGGTGTTTCTTCTCAGAGGTCGTCAATTAGGAAATGCTGGTGCCATCTAGTAAAAAAAAAGAACAACATTGACTTGTAAACGTGTCCATAAAAGATCTATTTACAGAAATAAATATAATATGTATTTATTAAATACAATATAATTTTACCATATTTTATGGTGAAATAAATACTGTTGTGAGTTTCTCTGAAAAGAGTAAAATATGTTTATTAAACATAAAATAACATAAGTTTAGTATTTACTAATCCCTATAACAAACATAAATCTTACTTACTTACCTGAAAAAAGAAACAACATAAATAGCTAATATTTCACGAATACATTCATTTTCTATAATCGTCTTGTCATAGAGCCGTGAGCAAAGAATAGTCACATTGACAATAGACAAAGGGAACGAAGTGTAAGGACCTCTTCGTTTATATAAATATAATTTTATCATTTAATTTTATGTCATATTACTTAGTAAATTAATACAGCTTCCTAATAATACTTATTCCATAAATGTTTAGTTATTTGAATTTATTAATTATTAAATAAATACAAAATAAATTGAAACATATTCAATCTTTACATCGCAATCACTTGGCAAATATGTTTCACCTTAACATGCTTTTAAAATATTGACACCAGAATAGTCCCCTACAAAGCATTTTTAATTTGTACTTGAAGTAAAAACCTGAGGGCACACGAGATGGTTTCGCGAGCGAGCAGAAAAAAAAGACGTTTTGTTTTGACACAAGCGAGGGTGGCTGATTGAAATGCTACCAAAATATGTTGTATGCTGTGGCTCACAAATTGATGTGTACGATTGTACGTAGATGTATGTATATTTGAAATTATAAGAAAAACAGTGAATCTGTGTCAATGGAGATGGTTCGCAAGTCGTACCTTTAATTCTGATTTATCCTGCGTGGATTAAATCCCTATAACCAAATAGAAAATTTGTGAACTTCAATCATTCCACTGGTAAATAGCGAAAAGGGCATTTTACCACATGGGAAAATGTCTGGTCAGGTGCTCCGTATTCGCACTTGGTATTTTACGTTCATGACATTACGAATGATGATACAGTAAATATATATTCTGGTTTCTGATACTTACACGAATATTAGACATTGAAATAACGGATTTTATCGCTTAGTAGTAGTCGGATCCTTTACAGCATGCACGGTCACGATAGACGGGTAGAATATCAATACAACGCGATAAAATCCGTAAAAAGTTACCGCCGCTTCTGTATCTTCAACATACCTTGTATGTATGATGATATAAGACGCGCAGCTGTTCAAAAAGAATTAAAACTATCGCTAGCAATATGGCCAGCTTATCGGACACAGCAGACGGCAATTAAGCAGATTGCATTTATATGGGTTCCACATAAATCAGGGATCCGCTACGTACCGCGCCCGCCTGCGAATTCCCCGAGGGTACAGGCCTTAAATACAGCGATTAAGTCGTTTACTTCTTCATAATTCCGATTAATCGTGATCCTTCGTCGTAATTACTGTCTCGTGAATAGTCTTGCATGCCTAGCCCATTTATAATCGTATTAGAGTCGGCTTTCATTTACGTTAGTGAACTCTGTTAGGTCCTGTTAGGCAAGTATTGTTGAAATGAGAATTACCTACATGAGAACTAAATAACATTCACTTTTTCTCCTAATAAGAGGTAGGAGATATTTTGGAGGTCCTGGGTTTGATTTCACGATGAAGCAAGTGAGGAATGTGTTTATGTATTTACTAGCGGTCTGTCCCATCTTCGAACGGGTAGACATTATTGAAGTTTCAGTCGGGATCCCTAATTTTTTCTAGTAATAAATATAGCCTATGTTACTCAGTGATAAAGTCGCTTTCTAACGGCAAAAGAATTTTTGAAATCGGTCCAGTAGTTTTTAAGTTTAATCTCTTTATAATATTAGTGTAGATAGATATGCACAACATAAAAGATAAAATAAGTATAAAAGCACAGAAGGCAGTGTTATTGAGTTTTTCTATGAAATTCTCAGTAGCAGTAGCAGTAGCAATAGGCTTGCCTCCTATATACATGGGGCCTAAACACATCGGGAATTTGTGGATGTAGTTACTTTAGTACATCTCTACCTAACCCTTCGGGGAATAGAAGCGTGATGGTATGTTTTAGTCACAAGCAATAATAACTACAGGCACAAAGATTGCGGACTCCACACTCCTCATTGTTAATAACTTCGCAATATAAATCCTATAACCTCATTATTTTACTCGCGGTTTTCGTGACCCATCACAATACTTAGCAATATGTCTTCGCGTGATTTACTTTAACGTAATTAACGCTTTCCCATGTAGACATTTTGGGGTTCCGTGGGGACACGTCGCACCATCTCCCATGATTGCCGACAATAAGATTTGCTTAATAATATAACAGCATTTCGGATTAGTAGTACCTAGTGAAAATATTATACTCCTTAATGTTATTGCAATAACATAACATATTATATCCTTAATGTTATGTTATTGTGTGTATGACAAGATGTATGAATGTGGATGAAGTAAAAGAGGTGTGCAAGAAGCGTAGCGTTAGTTAGTAGTTAGTGGCGTTCTGTTGTTTCTGCCTACCCTTATGGGAAAAAGGCATGAGTGTATGTATGTTATTGCAATCTATGTTTTACTCTCGTGAATGCTTCGGAATTTTCTTGATAGTTTCGGAAATAGGTACTCGATTAAAAACCTGGACTTGGCTTTATGTGCATGTAAGGGGTAAACCAAAAAAAGGTACAATCTCTCTTTATGATAAACTAGCTGACCCCCGGCATGCATTGCCTCTTTTCTTCGTTTTTTTTCGTCATAAACCTTCGAAGGCAGGCTCACAAAAATCAGTAAAGTTTCATCGCAATGGGGTGAATAGTTTAGCAATGCATATAAGACAAACAAACAAACATTCATTTTTATTTAAATAGATGATGATGCATATTTTTAATCCTGCAAATAAATCTTTGAAAGACACTTTTCCAAGTCAATGTTTTTAGATTCTTTCACTGCAGGAAATGCCTGCCTCATCTGTTTAAGTATGTACGGCTTTATTACACGTATAACAAACCTAAGAATCCAAGAGTGGCTTGTGATTAGTCAGAAAAGCACAAGGCAGTGATGAGGATTTAAAACAAGTGTTATTAATGGAAACACAAGAAAAACAGCTGTACATTCTATCGGAGAACACATCATTATGTACCAAGTCTCATTACTACCCGTTAACCGTCCGAAATAACCCTCCTTCACCAGAAGGATACCAACAAAACAATTTTCAAATTAACCTGCTGCGTGATGACTTTATTTTCTATCCATCCTAGTGCATTCTATAAACTGTAAAAGATAAAATATCGTAATAATAGTTGCAAAAACAAATACTATTTTTAAAAGCAATTGACTAAATCAAATAAAGGATAATCCTTTTCAATAGAAAAGTAACTGCTATCGAATTAAGAAGGTATTACTTAAATACGTAACGTCACAAACCAATATGGCGGATATCGGAAAAAAGAGTTGTAGCGATGATTCAAAGCCGCTTAAAATATTACTTCAGTCTGTATGGGGTTGTGGACTAACGCGTATGCGACAGCGATTTAATATCATAATTTATTATTTTTTTAATAGCATAGGCTATGAAATATTCTTGTCTGAACGAGTCAATATTTAGAAAGAAAACTACAGACTTAATATTCAAAATGGTGTCACCCAGCAATATCACTCAGCGTCACCCAACTTTACTCGGGGTTTAGCATGGATATCGTCTTAGATCGTGACCTAAAAAAAGGTATCTTAGTTACTTAATCTACAAGTAATTAAGCTACTCTTGAACTAAAAGTTACTGCATAAATTATAGACTATGGGTTAGGATTAAGACGATAAAAAGCGAAGTTTATATTCTTGTCTGCGTTATATAAGTAACTGCGAAGTTCTTCTTGCAAAGGGCCTAAGTCGGAAAAAAAATTATGGATATATCAAAGTATATAAGTAATTACTCTTTTACTAACCTCTTTATTAATAACTAGCTTTTGCCAGCGACTCCGTCCGCGTGGAATAGTTACTTTGTTCCCTAGTTCGTCGCCCGCGGTTTCACCTGCGTTGCCCCGTTCCTAAGGGTTGTAGCTTGATGTTTTATAGCTTGAAACCTTTCTCATGAATCACTCATTTTCCCAACATTTCCCTTCACTGCTCTGCTCCTATTGATCGTAGCGTGATGAAAAGTATACTATAACCTGCCCAGGAGTATGAAGAACAATTGTACCAAGTTTCGTTGAAATCCGTCGAGTGGTTTTTGTTTCTATAACGAACATACAGACAGACAGACAGACAGACAGACAGACAGACAGACAGACAAAAATTTTACTGATTGCATTTTTGGCGTCAGTATCGATCACTAATCACCCGCTGATAGTTATTTTGGAAATATATTTCATGTACAGAATTGACCTCTCTACAGATTTATTATAAGTATAGAAGATTTACGTTACAGTCT